>CM031595.1:120193861-120211361 GCA_018398815.1 Conus ventricosus
AATCAAGGTATGAATGAATCGAAATGCGCACTATAATTTTTCCATCATCATGGAAATGACTCATTATTTTCTTAATTTAAAGCAAACTAACGAAACTGGGCGGATGAAGTAGGGGTGGGACCTGAGGAGGGGGGGGGGGGGGGGGGGGGGGGTAAACGTGTGGACCATACTGTTGTCGTTTTTTTTTTTCTTCTCCCCAAGAAGCATATTCTGTTAAGATAATCGAGAATGGAGCGGCTTGTTTCTGAAATGGAACATTTTGTGCCAGCTTACGTGAAGTACAAAATTGTCTTAGAACATACAAAAAGTGGAATGTAATGTTACGTCAACAATATCCAGAAACACAATACTTAAGCCGTTGTGGACAGTTGAAATGCAACCAGTTTTCGAAACAATTCATTTTAAGTTTTAAAATTATTTGTCTGTGTTAATATTTGTACAGTATGTAGTTGACCTCATATGTGAAACTTCAGTGTTTACTTTTTACCCCTGAGGTATTTTTGCGGTGGTTTTATTCTGTCCGCATTGCGATGTTTTCAGTTTCAATACTCGTTTTGAGTAGACCTGCTAAAAATTTGTTTTAAATTTTTCGTAGCTTTCCAAACTGGATTTTAAGGATACTGTCGCTGAACAAATAAAATGAGGAAGGGGTGTCGAGAGACGGAGAGATAGAGAGAGAGAGAGAGAGAGAGAGGAGGAGAGAGAGAGAGAGAGAGAGAGAGAGAGAGAGACAGACAGACAGACAGACAGACAGACAGTGACAGCGACACAGAGAGAGAGAGAGTCGTGCGCGTGTTCGCATGTACACACACACACACACACACACCACACACACACACACACACACACACACACACACACAGGCGCGCGGCCGTGCACACACACACTAGTGCGCCCGCGTGCGCGCGTACACTTACGACTAATTATAAATAGGTAAGTAGGTTATTGCCAAATTAACCTTTGGATGTTCCAACATTTATCACAATGAATACAAATTGAGAACGACTGTTTAACGTACACACACACACACACACACACGCACACGCACACACACACAAATGTGCGCGCACGCACGCATGCACGTACGCACGCACGCACGCACGCACACACACACACACTCACACAGCCACACACTACACACAACGTATAGATACACACTGTTGTGGTACTTACGATTCTAGCCGTTCCATTTTTTTCTTACTGTCGTTGGTGACGGTGTTAATTGTGTGTAAGCTACAGTGATGATGTATGGCGTAGCTTACGTGTTCCTTCCTCCATTCGTCTTCGTGTACTGGTGCGTTCATGCGTGTATAGACATACGCTATAAAAGATGATGATGATGGTCGAGATGGTGGTAGTGGTGTTAGTATGTATATGTATCTGTATGTCTATTCATGAATAAGTGGTGAATTTGCTGGCTTGTGTCTCGATCTTTTCTGTGAGAGAAGAGCTGGTTAGATGTGTGTGTGTGGGGAGGGGGGCTGTCTGTCTGGGTGTGTGAGTGTGTGTGTGTGTGTGTTTGTAACGCGTGCGCGCGTGTGTGTGAGGGCGTGTTGTATGTGTGTGCGTGTGCGTGTGTGTGTATGTGTGTGTGCGTGCGTGTGTGTATGTGTGTGTGTGTGTGCGTATGTGGGTGTGCGTGTGTGTGTGCGTGCGTGCGTGCGTGCGTGCGTGCGTGCGTGCGTGCGTGCGCGCGCGTTCATTCCGACTTCCCATTTACAGCCACATCCTGGTCCGTCTGGCCGCATTCCCAACACCGGCAATCCACAGTCAACAGCAAGTCGCAACGAGGACACCCACCGGAGACGACACTGCACAGCTGTCGAGTCATTTTGATGAAGAGTTGAACGGTACCTTTTCGAATACAACATACACAGGTCACACACCATCTTATAGTCCCCCCAGCTAACCACAATAATTATTGCTTCGTCGCGAAGCCAGCGTGAGTGAGAGTCCCGCTCCGATGGGCGCTACCATGTCAATCAGTAACAGCCTCCATGACCCCGCCGATATCGACGACCGCCACACGAACCCACCAAGGGAACAGAGGTAGAAAGGCAATCGAAGCAGAGGTCACCACAAGAGCAGGGCATGCAGAGCCAGAGACTTGGGAGACGTTTTCGTGCTTTTTGATGCGGAGGATAATGGTGTGGGTGATGTTGTGGAGTTTCACTCTGGACAGAGGCTTGTTGACTAAACTGCGCTCAATGCTTCCTTTCACGATCTATCATCTATGCCCTTTTGATTTCTGCCATCAGTGAACTCTTTAACAGTGGTCTGTTTGTTTTGTTGTGTTGTTTTGTGTTCCTGGTTTTTGTGCTGGCCATTCTAACCCCCACCAACCGTTACAGAACCCCACTGGGACAGGACCCTCAGAGCCACGACGCTACGGAACCTTCCTCCCCTCATGTAGCTGATCCGACCCTGCACCGCTTCCCCAATCTCCGAATCCGCCGACCTCCCCTCCCCTCCCTCACCCTTCAACTACCTCTCCCGGTGTCTCTCCGTGTCTCTCTGTCTTTGTCTCTCTGTCTCTGTCTGTCTGTCTGTCCGTCTGCCCGTCTGTCTGTCTGTCTGTCTGTCTCTCCTCCCTCCCTCTCTCTCTCTCTCTCTCTCTCTCTCTCTCTCTCTCTCCCTCTCTCTCTCTCTCTCTCTCTCTCTCTTCCGTCTCCCTTCGTTTTTCTCCTCCTTTCTGAAATAAAGCAAACGGCGAAATGTCTATAGGGCAACCGGCCATGCGGGACTCTATTATCAGGAATGAAAGTAACCGAAAACAGCTAAGTGTAAACAGACCAACAACAACCACAAAATACCAACCCGTACAAGAAGATGGTAGCAAAAAACAAGATCAAGCCGTTGGACAGGGTACTTACCACACCACGAAACCACTTCAGATAACCCAAGGGACGCTGCAGGCGACAGCCACTCGGCTTCCTTTCTTAAGGCGTGAAACACCAATCAGTACATCACAACAAACATGTAAGCTGACATGTGTGACGTGCACACGTGGCTTAATGACGCTGCTGTGCAGTCCAAGTGTGCATTGAAATGCTATTATCACACTACCCGCCTGTCAGAGAGGAGCACTCTTCAAAAGAATCGAAAGAAACAGGAATGGGGAGTTCGTGAAGACTTAACAGATGAATGAACCAGGAATATATAAAGCGAAGAGAGGAAGTGGGGCGGCGGAGGGGGGGGGGGGGGGGGGGATCGAAACACAGAGAGGGACAGAACAGAACAAATATCTAGAACAGAGTGGAGCGCCTTGAAAGCCGTGATGCTATTCATGACAGAAAGTTCCCTCCAGCCTCCACCGCCACACCCACAACGCATACTCCACACAGACTTCAGCCTCGGCACAGCCAAAGATGAGAGAGAACAGGATTAGTACCTTTGCCTTCAGCTAGTTGGAGTCCCATCACGCTGTTGAAGACATTCACTATAACTACCTGCCGTTATGACTGGCTCCAGGTCTGCCTGCTGTTCATTGGTTGGCTGTCTGTTCACACACTTCGCAGTTGACAGTGGTCAAATTATCAAGTTTGAATCACACACACGGTGGTCCACGCGCCAGCGAAGGCTACGTGCAAGCAGTAGACCCACCTCAACGAAGGCAACGTGCAAGCAGTAGACCCACCTCAGCGAAGGCTACGTGCAAGCAGTAGACCCACCTCGCTGAACAGCGGAAAAGACGAAGCTGGCATACATGGTTACGCCAATCAGCTGAACAATTCTCTTGCAAAGAAATGGTCACTTGCGAGTGACGGACTCCAGCAAAGGCAAATAGAAGGGAAACGAGACTAGCTACGAATCCTGTCTCCCCTCTGCATCTCACAATTCACCACCAAGTGCTTTAACCTACTGGAATGTTGATCTCACCATTTATCACCATCAGGCATTCCCAAGGGGAGGAAGAGGGACGGTAGGGGTCCAAAAGTCAGAATCATCTCTGTTTTATTAATTCTAGCAAAACTTGTGTCAAGAGAAAGTTTGTTATCGTTACTATTGGGATCACAATAATGATGATGATGGTGTTGGTTACAAATGCACATTTGCATATTCTGTGTCTTCTGTGTATCACTCTATCATGAGCCCAGACTTTACTTTTTTCACCGATAGGAGCAAGCAGTTGGAGATATACTGTCGGGGTACAACATGATTTGACTGCTAACATTTACAAGAACAAGTCAGATCAAGACCAGGCAGCAGCTGGCTTGGAAACAAACAAACAAAGATCAGATAGGAATCTGGCGGCAGCTAAAAAAAAAGAATGAAAAAAAAAGCAGCCGAAGCTCAAGATTCTCCTGCGACATGACTCTATATCTGGTCTGTTTCCCAGGTATTACCGCACTGTAGAACAGCTCCTGTCTCTTTGCAAGTCCCCTCCCGTACTCCTTGAATCCAAGAAAGCCATTATTGACTGTATAAAACTTTTCACGGTCTGTTCGTTTTACGTCCCTAACTTTGAAAAATATCGTAAAACATGATCTTCACTCACTCATTGCACAACTAATTGTCTCCAGCCAAACCACAGGCTAATAAAGGGCAGTAATGCAATGCTGAAACATGATTTCACAAAAGTCTTCAGGCAAAAGTTGTCCAATACGCTCGAATCCTCTTCTTGGACTTTTATTCAGCATACAACACTTCTCAGGCATTCAGGCTTTCTGAGAACGTTCAAGTTCCGGCAGCATTTTCTGAGTCAATGTACAACGTCCCTACTCATAAATCGCGGATTGTAAAACAAAATGGAGATTGTGAGCCCTAAAGCAGTAACCAACAAAGCACGAAGTATCCCAGGAATACATCCCTAGCCTCATTTGATTGGAGTGCATATTTAATGAGATCATGTATTAAATGTAAAAGGTGCTATCAATTGTTGTTCTTTGCAACATGATTGTGAACACGTTTGTCGAATTGAAATTGATCACACGGACAAAAGTGTTCTTTATGCCAAGGCACTGAAAACAAAAAATGAATGAGTGAGTGAGTGAGCTCTTCAATTTAGAGTCTGTTCACACTTGGTGATACTAGACTTTGAAAAAAGGAGCGAGGAGAAGGGGGGCGTTTATAAAAAAAATCTATTAATTTGATGCATGGAAAGCACTTTTTCTATTTGCACAATTTCTGGTTTGTGGTTATTGTTTTAATAGAATCATGTACAGTCACATCCACGTTCGATTCTTTATATAATAAACGTAATATTCAACAATGAAAAATGATATGGTCCACTGATAGAAGGCTTGGAAAATCGCATACTACATTTTGAGAAAATTTGGTTTTCGACGAATTGAGTCGAAGCTTGTATATTAAAGATGACAAATATCGTGGATATGATAAAATTTCATACTTCTCTTGGAGGTATTCACTATTCACGCATTTTTTCCAATAACGAATTAATTTCTTGAACATCAAGTGTTATTATACGCTCAGGTGTTTTTCTTAACGCACCATCTCTAGCTAATTGATCTGCTGATCATTACCAGATATGTCACAGTGTGATGGGAATCCAGCAAAAAGATATCCCAATTCCCTTTAACATAATAACATGTATATAATATCTTATTTCAAAAAGTAAATCTTTTCTTATTTTTATTCCAAATTTTGCAAGCTATATAGAAATGACTTGGAATCAACGCAGAAAAGTATATTGCAGACAGCAGTGTTACTGTCACACATAAACATCAACGCCATTAGAATAGGATACAGTTCTGCCGTAAATGTGGAGAACCCTTTCTCAAGAGAAAAGGAATCCGGAATCTTCAGCAATGGAATCTTAAAACCGGACCCTGCACATGATTCTAAAATCAAACCATCTGTAAAAATCTTCAAATGATTTGGATACACGGTTTCACTGTGTTCTATTGCTTCACATGAAAGAATATTAATGTTATCAACCTTCTTCATGTCAGTGTAATCTATATCACATTTACTTGGATATGCTCTAAATGAGGTATGCTTGACACTATTGGCACATCCGTTATGCTTTCAATGTCAATGTTACACTTTTCAACTATTTCATTTGTATAATCCTTAACGGGCCAGAGAGAGGTAAGGTGTTGAGCCCTTTTAGGATAGTCACTTTCAGAATTTACTAATATATCGGGCTTGACAGAATTTGAAACATATAGGCTTCTGGCAACATATTTAGCCGTTGCCAGTTCTCGTTGGTCAGACAGAGATAGTAAGTTTACTTCTTTACAAGTATTTAACGAATCTGTGTGTACAGGAGCACCAAGTGCTGCCTTCAGTTTTACTATCTATTGACTGTAATTTCTTCAACAGGGTTTCTGGGGGACTGAAATAAACCTTTTGCCCGTGAAAAAGCTTCGATCGAACTAAGCTAGTAGCTAAATGTAACAGCGTTTTGGTATCTTCACCCTATGGGTGTGCATTGATTATTTTTAGTAGATTTAGCCTTTGTCTTGCGTCACTTTCCGATTTTTCAATATACAACCGCCAGTATAATTTACAGGGTAAGGTCACACCCAGAAATTTTACATTTCGTGAATATTCATAAATTTTCTCATTTAACACAAGATGAGGCAAGTAGTTAGGATTTTCCCATTATCAAAAAGAACTAATTGTGTTGTTTTCTGCAGACAATGTTAACCCGTTTTCAATAATATATTTGTCAATTCTATCTATTTCCAAGTGATATGTGAATGATCGATCTAAAGCGATTGAACAATCATGATCAGTCAACTGTCATAAACAGACTCGCTCTAGACGTTGTGGACAACTTAAAACTCACTCTTGACAACAAGACTTCTTTCAAAGAGCCTATGTTCACTCAAAAGAGGTGTCAGCAGATTTGCGCCTTCCGCGAAGTTAATGTTTTTGTCATTTTGATCCACAAGTCCTGTTACCAGCACCTGTAGGAAAGGGGGCGGGGCTTAGGATATTGTACAGCTTTCAAATTGCTAATCGTTTAAAGACTTTACCAGGAAATTCTCGTCGTTAACGCATCTATTCGACAAGAGAATCAACAATGAATTTGGAATTGGGAACGAAATTCATGCCATCCATACCTTGTTGCTATTGCTCTTATCATCGTTCTGTCAGAAGTAGGAAGGGTTTAGTTACCGTTTAACTCATGAAATCTGATCGCCTTTGATTATGGCTGCGTATGAGTCAAGACTGTCAGGAAGATGGCTTTACTTGATCTCAGCTCTTTGCATTTTCATAGTTTTATTCTCCGCCCACATCGTCTGAGGTGGCAGAACTTTAACAAACAAAAACAAAGAGAAAGAAACAATGAAACTGAACTGAAATTCTGTGAAATCCCTGCAGTAATAGTGTCTTCAGCCGTGTCCAAATAGGAAGAAATGCCGACGTTTTCAAACTGAGAAGAAAACCATGAGGATTTGTTTCTTACCCTCCTCCTCCCCCGATCTGGTCCACCCCATGTCCCTCCCACCAGTCTCTCACTGTAGAAATAGGGGTGGGTGGGCTCTCTGTTGTTCAGGTTTTGCTGGGGCCGACGCCTCCTGTCTTTTTCATCGTGCATTTCAGCCATTCACCATTCACTCGCCACTTCAAGGTGCTAAATGTAATGTCATGAAAACAGTTCATTTTCTCACGTCAATGAAAGGAAACTGAAATCAACCAACCAATCAATTAATCACTCAATCAATCAATCAATCTTCTCTCTCTCTCTCTCTCTCTCCGAGAGAGAGAGAGAGAGAGAGAGAGAGACATATACACACATATATATCTATATATAGGTCTATAAAACGTATAAACATTACAAATCCGGAAGCACCACTTTCTCACTGCTGAGGACCGTTTTCTTGTTGTCATGAGACGATAAAATAGAAGAAAAAATGGACCACAAAACCGCTTGGTCGACTCCTTTTCGTCCAGTTTTTCGGTCCTAACACAGGACCTTCGTCTGGGACAGGTTTAATCCTAATGTTTTACCTGTTGGTGTTATTGTTTGTGTCCTAAGTTCTGTTTGAACCTGGAAATATATAGACATGTGTTGAGACTGGTTACACTCTCCTGTCCCAGAGGAAGGTCCTGTGTTGGGACCGAAATACTGGACAAAAATAAAAAGGAAAAGGAGTCGACCAAGCGGTTTTGTGGTTCATTTTTTTCTTCTTGTTCTATTTTGTATGTGTGTGTGTGTGTGTGTGTGTGTGTGTGTGTGTTCAAAAGGCCGCCCGCATAAACAACAGCAGCTTTCTACTCTCAGGTACTTTATTGGCATGCTGCCTGACTAAAGTGCAGGTCACCATTGTTGAATCCGAGGCTGCAGCTGTCGCACCAACAATGCTACCGCAGCCCACTGACACGGATCTCACACAATGGCATGAGAAACGGCTACGACATTTGAAAACAACAACACTACCGCCATCACCATCACCACTAACATACAAACACAAACAAAAACACACACACGCATACGCACGCACGCATGCCGCACACAGCACGCGCACCAGCACAGCACATCTTCATAATTTTCCAAACACCGATCAGCAAAAGCGCGACTGCACGTCGACCTCAGACAGACATGCGTGCGGGCATTGCTTCGTTGCGCAGGTGTTGCACGTTTTCCATGAATCGACACTGAAACTTTAAAGCCATCTCACCGTTTATTTACAGCCCTCCCATTCAGTAACACTGAGCAGAATAGCCCAGGTTTCATTGTTATGACTACTCCAGCGATATACGAGTTCTTTACATGACAGAGATACGGTGAGAGAAAACGAAAGTGTGATAGAGATTGGGAGAGATATGCCGTCGTCTGTCGGTCGATCTGTCTGTGTGTCGGTCTGTCCATCTGTCTCTTTGTCTCTCTCTCTCTCTCTCTCTCTGAAATAAACTTATTTACAAAAGCAACGAAAGAACAAATAAGAGAGACAGGCAGACGGACAGACAAACAGTCAGACAGACAGAGACAGAAACAGAGAAATTGTTTGAATCAGTCCAGGCCTTAGCCCATTTCATGAGCTGAGGTTTTTTGTATGTCGGGTTAGGTTGATTTTAAAATAGATGGAGGGAAAAGACACTATGGTCAAGGCAAGAGAAAAAAACACACAACTATATCAATCAAAAGAAAGTTAACTGGGAGAGGCATTTGTTTGCAAGACCTCCAGCAAATTTGTGATTTGTCATGAATTTCAAAACATTTAAAGAAAAAACGTAGCCAGTGACCAGATCAAAACTTCATTACGAGTTGTCATCTAGCAAGACATCTGTCCCCATTCACTGCAAGGTGTGACGTTCATCAGATACGCATGTCTAATATTGTCATATTGTTTGCAATGAAATATTTAGCAGTGAAAGAACTCCGCCAACTTGTGATGAATAGAACTATCCGTATAAATATGGCAGACAAGGGTGGGACAGTCGTTGTGCAAAATACAGATGACTATATAAATGAAGCTTACAGACTTTTAAACAATGCTGACCATTACTGTGCAGTAGACAAAGACCCTACCACCCAGATAGCGAAAACTTCCAATTATATTGTCAATAAATTACTAGATACAGGTGTAATCGACACCAACACCTCTAAATGGGCAATCAATGACATGAAATCCGTTCGCACCCCTCTATTTTATCACCTTCCCAAGATTCACAAGTCCTTACAGCAGCCCCCAGGTAGGCCCATTGTTTCAGGGGTGGGGGGCCCTACGGAAAAACTCTCAGCATTAGTAGACCACTGGCTACGTGATATCGTTGCTTCTCTCCCCAGTTACATCCAAGACACCACTCATCTGTTAAACACCATCGAAGAATGGAATTTAAAATATGGACCCTTTCCCAACCTGATTTTGGTAACAATAGATGTAGTGGGACTCTATTCCAACATACCACAGGATGAGCTAAAAAATGCAGTTGAGTATTATCTTAATCTAAAACCTGATCCCAGCATACCTCCCACTGACACGCTTCTAGAAATTATGAATCTTGTTTTGGAAAATAATTACTTTATCTTTGAAAACCGTATATATCACCAAATTTCAGGAACAGCCATGGGGACTCCCATGGCTCCCACTGTAGCCAATCTGTTTATGGGGAGGTTTGAAACAGAACTTCTTTCTAACAGCCCCGTTCCTGTTGTTCAGCACTTCTGGAAAAGATTATAGACGACATACTGCTACTCTGGACAGGGACCCAGACTGACTTACGAACATTCCTGACGTATATCAATACAGTTCATCCCACCATTAAATTCACTCACAATACCTCTGTTGACCAACTTCCTTTCCTTGATGTTTCATTATACTTAGAGAATGGCTTTATCCAAACAGATCTGTACACTAAACCCACTGATGCACATGCTTATTTACACTACAAGTCTAGCCACCCCTCTCACTGCAAAAGGAATTTACCCTACAGTCAGTTTTTGAGAATCAGACGTATATGCTCTAAACCAGAAGATTTCATCACCCGCTCAGAGCAGATGTTTCGAATTTCTCAGACTAAGAGGCTACAAACCCCAAACTTTACGCACTGCTCTTGAAAAGGCTAAAAACACACCCAGACATGATACTCTTATTTACAAACCTAAGCTGTCCAACCCTAGAACACCCGTTATTGTCACTCATAACCCTAGCAACCCCCCTCTCCGTCATTGGTTTAAAGAATTATATCAGACAGTTTTCACCAGTGAAACTTAAACAGGCCATACCTCACCCACCAATCCTAGGAGAAAGAAACAGCCGTTCTCTCAAAGACTTGCTTATGCCCTCAGCCCTCCCCATCAAATTTAATCCTAAAGACCCTAATGGTTTTTTCAAATGTTCCAACAAATGTATTATTTGCAGAGAGCACGCCTTGGAATCCACCAATTTCATTAGCCACCGGACCAAAGAAACATTTACTGTAAGACACCATATTGACTGTACAAACCAATAACATCATTTATCTCTTGTTCTGCGAACTCTGTCAGAATTCTCAATACATTGGTGAAACAAAAAATTCACTCAGAAAACGTTTCTATCTGCATAGATCTCACATCAAGAACAACATCGGGACTCTAGTCACGCAACATTTCAACCTGCCCAACCACACCCTAGCTAACATGAAATGCATGGTGATAGAAAAAGTTTTTTCAGACAGCCACATGCACAGAATTTGTAGGGAAAAATTCTGGATAAGCAAATTGAAAACTCTCCATCCTTTCGGACTCAACTCACAACAATAACTGTTCATGTTCTACGCCGCTTGACTCCTTTTGCCTCCCTCTACCGAAATTCCCCCCCCCCCCCCCTTTTTAACCCCCCCCCCACACACACACACACACTCACACACACACACACACACACACACACACACACACACACACACACACACTCTAACTCACTCACACTCACTCACACTAACACACTCTCATATACGCACACACTCCCACACGTGCGTGACGCGCGCACGCTTTTACACACACTTACTCAGCCCCTCTTCCTCTTACCTTAACGTCCCTTTGCTCCCCTTCCATTTGAAAAAATTGCCTTGTCCGTGCAAACCTTTTCCTTTTTAGTTTCTTGTTTTAAGACAGTGAATTTTATTCACGCTCTTTTTATGTACAAATGTTGTGTGACTCGCCGGCCAGTCAATTCACCACTGAGGAAGGCATTAAAGCCGAAAATTTTGGAAATCTTTTTATCTTGTCTGTGGTGGTTTTTAAACTGTCTGTTTTATATATATATATATATATATATATATATATAATATATATATATATATATATATATATATATACCAGTTTAAAATAGAATTTTAAAATGGAAAAAATTAAAAACCTTCAAGCTTGTTTCAAGCTGGATAAAACGCTCTCCTCAGTTTGTGGTTTTGAATTTTTCCATTTTAAAATTCTATTTTAAACTGGTATGTCGCTCCCTACATGGTTGAGCACTTTTAGCGTTCTGAGTGGCTTAACTCTTGATTTTATTGATTGCTCCTCACGTTGAGCACTGTGGCCAAGCAGAATCTAAATTTAAAATGGAGAGAATTAACTTTGGGCAGTCCACCAAAAATATACCTTTTTCCAATCCACAACTCTACATGAAAAAACTCAGAGCAGACTGAAATATTTGTGCGCAACATGAGGTGGAAAGCGTTTTTCTTTTGAACCCAGATGCCAAAAAGGAAGATAAAAAAAACTTATAGTTTTAAGTCATGGAGATCGCCACCTATAATAGAGGAAATGAAACCTTTGAAGAAAGTATTAATACCCTGAGGAGAGCGTTTTATCCAGCTTGAAACAAGCTTGTAGGTTTTTAATTTTTTCCATTTTAAAATTCTATTTTAAACTGGTATGTCGCTCCCTACATGGTTGAGCACTTTTAGCGTTCTGAGTGGCTTAACTACTTATATATATATATATATATATATAATATATATATATATATAATATATTATTACCCCATTCACCCTCTCAAGCCACATACTGCTAGTTAGGCAGAATTAAACTACCACTGCAGATATGAATGCTTATCTCCCATTATTTCTTTAATCTAAGACATAAGAGCAAGCTTTGTTTATAATTGAATATTTCTTGCAGTCATTGAAACACCAAGCTGCTCTGTAAGTTGCTGGAACGGTGCTCGTTTACTTATCCTTGGAATTTTATATTAGTATATTATATATATATATATATATATATATATATATATATATATATATAGTGTTTCGTTCTCAATTCATCAAATGCACATGTCTAATATTGGAATAGTGTTTGCAGTGAAATTTTAAAAAAAGTGTTTTGTGTTCTCAGTTCATCAAATGCGCATGTCTAATACTGTTGTATTCTTTGCAGTGAAATAGAAAAAAAGTGTTTTGTTCTCAATTTTACCTGGACAAAATGAATAGATTTGTCGACAGTAACAGCAAGTCTTACATATGTTACCGCACGCTTTCATACTACTCATGCCCGATCAGAATCTAATGCAAATGTTTCTGAAATGTTTCTGCTCTATGCAAATAAGTCTTCAGAATACAGTTTGTATTCAAAGCCTCTACAGTTTGTATTCGAAATCTCGACGGAGTGCATAGCGATCACTGGTGATTAAATTGAGCTCCCAAAGTTGGTGGTTCATCTCAAGCAGTCTCTTTTTCAAGTCCCTGCAAAACTGATCCACATCACCCACTCTCTGAGAAAGCTATACAAACTCAAAACCAGTTCTTTTCGGTAGAAAACTTAGTTCAGTCAACCAGTTCTGTTGACGTTTAAGTCTAAATCATGAACATGCAGTATGCTTGTTTAGGTGAGTGCTTGTCAATTGTGTTTAATATTCTGAACCAAATTTTAACCGTGTCCATAAAGCCATTTATAATGAAAGGGCGTCTTCCGAGTTCACCATAAACCATTCGATTAGGTGTTCCTTGCGCCACATTTATGAACCTTTTACAGCAGACATAACTTTTTTGGTTGGATTCTTTATCAAGATAATTTGTACCCCCCTGCAGTGTAGGGCAAAATGAGCCGAATAACTGCATCAACTGATTTAGAAAATGTTTTTCCCGTCATCTAGTTTAGAGATTTGTAACATTTTCAGAACCTCAAAAAGGGATAATTTTTACCCTTGACTTGCAGCTTTACACTGCTTCAAGTGTGCATACTGGTGGTAAAGGTGAATCCAGCATACACAGAAGTATTTACAACTTCAATTTCACTCCATTTTTTGCTCACTTCTCTTTGCATCAAACCCCACCCGCCTTTCTAGAAGAAAAAAAACTAATGTTGCTTTTCTCAATGTTTATCATTCATCTAAATTCAGAAGCGATATAGATAATTGAGCTGGTGCTATAAGCACCTTGGTGAGCATGAGAATAATGCTGGACCTCGAAAAGAGCAAAACAAGGAAATCAGCAAGATCTGGCAGGAACAGGACACCATGAAAAGCAAACTCAGAGACATGTTCTGCACGCTCATTTATGACAGCAATGAGGGTAGGGCCATGGACGTAACCTCGGCACAAGCCTCACGGCTTTCAAAAGCTTTGGCGAGTTTATTTTGAACCCCGACACATGTAGCTACTTTGTGATAAATTGCCTTGATGCATACAAAAAATAATGATACGATTGCCCAGTGTAAGGACTATGACAGTGTGTCTTGTTTTATTGTCAAATGCTTCTCCGAGATCGATGAAAGCGCATCGACATTACTACTCTGTCAAAATAAGTATTTTTGCCTTAAACCGTGATGTGTGGCTGAGTAACCCCATCTTGACCTATCATTTTTTTTCTCCAATCCTGTCATTTCTTTCGAACTGGTTGTACAGTCTTTTACTAGGTAAAACATTAACCGAGAAAACTCATGAGATGAGTTATCAATTATGGTCTAACCTCTCTCTCTCTCTCCTCTCTCAACGGTTTTTTACGGTCATTTTACGCTGTCAGTTCTTTACACTCTCTCCCCCTCTTTCGTCTCTGTACCTCTTTTTCGTCCATCTGTCTGTCTTTATTCCAAGACAACACAATGGTAACACTTAAGTTTTACGTCATAGTCACCTGTATGCGAACAGTATTGAAAAGAGACGTCACTGAAATGTGCTTTAACACAAATCGACATCAGCCCTCTTTATTTCCTCTTGCAGTCTTTCACACAGACTAAGTCGCCGCTACCACCACAAAGCGTACTATCTATTAGTCACGTGAACTCCGCGAAATGCTGACATCGCCGTCACTACTCAAACTACAAGAAAATGCTGATAGCCAGATGTCTCCATTATGTGTCAATTGCTCTGCACGTGCCATGGCAGGCTGCATGAATTCACTTGTTACATGCCGCAAGTCGACCCACGAGCTAGGCATCCTTGATGTTAGTGCGCGTGTGAGTCAGACTCATGTATATATATCCTGCACCTGAGCAAACAGACCATCTTCTAATTCAAGGACGATCAAATCCCCATTCATTCTAACCTTTAATTGGCGTCAGTTCTCTACAATCTTCACATAGAAAAATCAAAACTTATGTGTGCTTATCTTCTGAAAGGACGTCCCAGACAACAACGACAACTTATAACACCATGGCACAAGGTGATAAAAACAGTCCTTGCAATGAGAAAAAACGTGACCCAGGTACGGCAGATACTGAGTTCCGGTGTCAAGTTTCAGTACGACGAAAAAAAACGAAAGATCACTGGTTCGAAGTCTCAAGACATCATGTTTGTATTCATCCGTATGCATTTATAAATAACATATACACATTCTGTAAAAAATATTAAAATGTAGAAAAGCTGTTAAAGCAAACATGCTTCTATATCTGAATAACATTTCTGCTTGGGTAATTGTTTTCCGCAATATAACTTGAATCCCCAGATATTTGGATTACATTGAGGAATTGTTTCGCTTACAAACTGATACGCAGTTAAACTCAATGTTCTCTCACACTGGTGATAATCCCCTTCAATTCACCGTAATTGGAACTTCATGGAGACAGAACTTGAAAGATAAACATAAATTAGTGTCAGCTCTTATCTCTTGGCCAGACCACAACGCTTTACTGAAAGTTCAGAAGGCAAATGTGAGAACTCCTCAATCTGGAGCCCAAACCACTCATCTTCAAGGGTGGGGTAGAGGTGAGTATCACGTAAAATAGTAAGACATAACATGGTGTTGACTTGGTAACAAAGACAGACGGACAGAGGAGAGGAAGAGATGTGAAAGAGAAGATGGGATTCATGGCCATTGCCTTCACCCTTTCTGGATTAGGGTCCCCACACAAAACACGTAGAAATCTGATTTTGTTTCCCACGTATTCAATTAGATCAACACCAACGACCGTGTCAGACTGGGCAGAGGCAGCGGAATTCCAGGGAGAAATATGATAGAAAGTGTACATCGTGGTTATTGTTGACAAGAACATTGCCAACATGTCTAACATGCAAAATGGCCCATGCTTAAAATAGCAAGTGAAACACCTGTGCACAACAACCATCACTTCTCCATTGTCCCACCTTGTCTATCAGTTCGCTAGCTTGTGCAGAAAATAACATAAATCTTTCATAACATTCATTTCTAAAGTTCGACTGTAAAGGTTTCTGTATAGTAAAATTTAGAAAGAGAGTTTGTTAGTTACCGCCAATGACATTGACAAACAAAGCACATGACAAGACACGATGCATTTCAACCTCTTGGGTCTTCTTCAGGCGAAAAAAAATCACATTAACATTTAGGACAGTACAAACAAAGAACGAAAAATGACTCATCTGTTGTTGTCCATGTGGAGGGGAGAATAGCCGCTAGGCGGAAATGACAAGGGGATTATGGGAGAGTAAAAGGAGGGGAAGGGGGGGGGGTTGCGTGGGGGGAGGGGGGAGGGGGGATGTGATGCGATAGGGTTGTGTGTCTAGTTTAGTGGGGTGGTGCGATACCCTTTGTGACGGTTGTGGTAATGGTGGATTGATAATAATGGTAAGGGGGGGGGGGGGGGGGGGGGGGGGGGGGAAGGTTTAGGTGAATACAATAATGATTTCGCTGGTGATGAAAGAGGTGGTGGTAGTTAATGCGTGGGTAGTTGTGAAAGGTGTGTGGGTAATGTTAATAAGGGAGGGAAGGGGATGGAAGATAAATGGGTAATAAGGTATGATTGCCCCCCCCCCCCCCCCCCAAGGAGGGGTTGAGGGGGAAAAAGGGGGGATGGGTGGGAGGAGGGTAACGTGTTTGTGTGTGGGGGGGAGGGGGCAAGAGAAGGAGAGCTCATATCTCTTCATCCACTATGGGGTGGGGGTGGGGTTGGGAGGTTTTTTTTAAAAAAGTAAACAATGCTGTGGGATGATGTTCATTGTGACAGGTGAAATAATGTGTTGGCATCAATATGCTGATGTTTGTTGAGAGAAGATAGCAGTGATCAATGAAAAACAGGTATCATGTGTTGCAAAACACACACACAACACACACACACACACACACACACACACACAAAAGAAGAAAAAAAGGGTGGGGGGGGGGGTGGGGGACCACATGTAAACAAGTTCTGGGCGAGTTAAGATCATGTGATCATAATGAGACTAACTGTGGAAAGTGTTCACACACATATTCACACACATATAACTCATTACACACACACACACACACACAAAATTATTATCATCAGTCACTGATGGGTGATGATCATATGACATCAATGGTATCATTTATTATATTCACCTAAACCCCCTTTTCCCCACTTTCCCCCCCCCCCCCCCCCCCCCCCTTACCATTATTATCAATCCACCATTACCACAACCGTCACAAAGATATCACACCACCCCACTAAACTAGACACACAACCCTATCGTATCACCCCCACACACACACACACGCAACCCCCCCCCCCCCCCCCCCCCCTCCTTTTCCTCTCCCTTAACCCTCCTTGTCATTTCCGCCTAGCGGCTATTCTCCCCTCCACATGGACAACAACATACGATCATTTTTCGTTCTTGTTTGTACTGTCCTAAATGTTAAATGTGATTTATTTTTCGCCTGAAGAAAGACCCAAGAGGTTGAAATGCATCGTGTCTTGTCATGTGCTTTGTTTGTCAATGTCATTGCGGTAACTAACAAA
>CM031595.1:120216361-120218861 GCA_018398815.1 Conus ventricosus
ATTGGGTGAGAACATTTCATTTAATGATTAAGTTGGACCAGAATAAAGTCACTGATCACTGTTCAGGTGTATTGAGCTCACACAGACACACTGCAGTTCACACAAAGACACCAACACACACGCCCCCCCCCCCCCTTTCTTCTTCCCCCCCCCCCCCCCCCCCCCCCCCCCCCTTTGTTACAACCCCCACAAAGGCACATACACACACAGACACCACCACCACCCTGCACCACACAAAAGGAGGGGAATAAATGGAAATATTCACTATTTAGCCTACTGAAAGAAAAAGAAACAGAGGCTAAAGAAGGACAGGACAGAGAGATTAAGGCAGAAGGGCCCTGGCTCAGCTAGACGTCAGTGACTCTGATGTTCATCCCAGCTGGCTGTGTGGTGCCCAAGCGGCTGATGACAAGGTTCTCCATGTGCTTTCTGTACACACGGTCTCTGGGGTTCTGCCACACTGCTGCTATCTTCGCATGACTGTAGCTGTGATGTGGACCAACAAAATGTTGGCCGACTGGGTTGTTGTAGCCCAGCTTCATCGACCTCAGGTGCTCTGAAAAGCGGTCGGCCAATGAGCGGTAGGTCTCCCCAATATACAGCTTGGAGCAGAGGGTGCAGGTCAAGATGTACACTAAGTCCCTAGACTGGCAGTTTAAACTGGACCTCACAGTGAATGTGCCAGTGGGTCCCACGACTGTAGCTGAAGTGTCTATGAATGGGCACGTCTTGCATTTTTTGTCCCCACAAGGTCTGCACCCTGGTGAGGTTGACTGGGTGGCCTGCGGTCTAAGCTTGGACCTCACAAGCATGTCACGCAGGTTCTTGTCCCTCTGAAAAGCAAACAGGGGTGGCTTGGAAAAGATTTGTTTGAGGTCTGGGTCTTGTTGGAGGAGACTAAAGTTTTCACGTAGGATTCTGCAGACTGGTAGGTAGGCCTATGGCTTGAAACGTCAGTCTTCTCACTAATGGATTCAACTACCACCAAAAGGTTTTTATAAACTTTATTATTTTTTCATTTTCCAAATTAGCATAGTTTCATAAATAGCCACAGCTTTTTGATCTGGGGTGAGAGAAAAGTCATTACTGTGGCATAAAAAAAAACAAGCCATTCTGAGCTGATGGTTCAAACGTTGCACAAATTCAGGTTCATCTCCCTGATGTTATCAACAGTTCCTTTTATGACATATCAGGTTCATCTCCCTGATGTTATCAACAGTTCCTTTTATGACATATCGCCACGATAAACAAAAGTAAAGTGAAAGCAACATTAAAGAGGAGAGTGCTACGATGCTGAAAAAAAAATATGCACAGCTTCCATAATTAAAATTATCGACCAGGAAGTCTACGTCTCGCTGCTTCACATAACAGAGGAATTGCCTTTTTCATGTTTGCCATTTTAGTCCCTCCACCCCCATTACCATCCTCTGTCACCCTGCACACACACAGAACACACACACACACACACACACACACACACACACACACACACACACACACACACACACACACACACACAACACACACACACACACGCACACACACACACACACACACACACACACACATGAGATGTCATTTGCCTGTTGCCTTGTTTACGGCGCAGTTGACTGTGCAGGGCAATATCAGGGATGGAATCAATCGAAAAATGATATAGATTAAAACAAATCAACTTCTGACCACATCGTTACACGCACCCGTACCAATCTCAACCATGCCGAAACAAAGTACCTTAGAAGAAGAACAAACAATGCTGGTGTCTGTGAACTATGACACTGAACCACCTAGGATCAATCAAAGCGACGCTGGAGACACAGCCACTCCGTTTGGTTTCTCAGAGAGTAAAATAAAATAAAATAGATCGATCAGAACTGTATCCGAACAAACAAACTAGATGCCTTTTTAAGTGAACACATGGCGTAATGAGACAATAAAAGGCTGAATTAATGCATGTTAAACTGCTTAAATCACACTGTCTAGCCTTCAGAGAAGAGTAGCCTGGAAAGAATCGAAAGAGCCAGAAACGGAGAGTTTCTGAGAAAAAGACAGGTGAATGAACCTGGAAAACACAGAGGATAAAAGACAGCTAATGGAGAACACAAAAAAGGTCGACAGAACACGCAAACCTTCTGTAACAAAATATCTTGGAGACGCCGGTGCTATTTCTAAACTGAAGGACACGCACTCCCCTGTCTCACACCCCTGTCCTCTTTGCCCCCTCCCTCAGCCTGCTGTGGACAGATTTCGGTCTGGGAACACCTTATCATCAACAGCCTCAAGATGGCATGACATTATACCACCACTCTCCACCGCCCAGCGTATGACAGGGAAGAAGGGTGGGGATGGGAGGGACTCCAAGAGATGGATCAAACTCTCTTTTATTATTCCATTTCAACAACTCCGGGGAAACTATGTTGCTGTTGCTGCTATAAGAACAAAGACAATGATGACAATGGGGGTGACGGTAAAATGCATATTTGCATTTTGACCCATTAAAAGT
>CM031595.1:120223861-120233861 GCA_018398815.1 Conus ventricosus
GGGAAAATGCACGGTAGATAATTTTTGTTCTGGCTGTACGAATGAAGATCGTATTTTACTTTTTGAGACCTGGAAGAACTTTCGGGGTAGTGTATACTTAAACCTTCTAACATGGAGTTACCAGGATAGATTGCTTACGGTCAAAGGCAACGGTTTGTGCGTATTTGCTTCGTGATTGAATGAATGACCCTCGTGCACTGAAGGTGATTTTTTGGTCACTGTCGTCAAGATGTTATTGCTATACATCTTTTTTTTTAATTCGTTTATGTATCTATATTTTTGTTTATTTATTCAATTATTTACTTATCTATTTCATTTATCTATTTTTCGTCGTTCAAGTACATGTAACTCAGCTGTGTCTTTTTAACCATTTGATTTATATTGACTTGTAACGGCGTGAATCGTGAATATTTGTTTCACGTCAGAATGGCTTGAGTGACAAGACGTATCATTGCAAGCAATTTATATACGTCTTCCGAAATGTGCGATGGAAAGGTAATCAATATAAAGAGGGAGAAAAAGGAGAGCAAGAACAGAGCCTTACAGAAAACCAAATGGTTTTGTCTGGAACAGGGATTGTTCGTTACACAAGAAAATCCTATGTTGACAGTTTGAAAGAAAAGATCGCACAAGAGAAAAAAAAAACCTTGTCAGAAAGCCTGTGTATGGCCAGTTTACAGAAAGAGAATGAGACAGAGGAACAGAGAGAGGAGGAAGGGAGAGTCAGAGAGAGAGGGGGGGGGAGAGAGAGAGAGAGAGAGGGAGGGAGGGGGGCGGAAAGCGAGAAAGAGAGGGATAAGGAGGACAGTCACAGAAAGAGACAGACAGACAGACAGAGACTGCGATGAGGGAAACTGAGAAAGAGGGAGAGAGATAGATGTTATGCACATCAGCGACATGGTTCCATTATGGGCAAAGCAAAACATACATTTTTCATGTTAAGGTTAAGCAAATTTCTGCCCAAGATAGACGTTATTCTGCATTAGGCAGTTGAAATTTGAAGTGTGAACATCAGAAATATTGTCCCATTCAGCAGTCAGCAATAATTCATACTGTTTTGCATCTCTCTCTCTCTCTCTCTCTCTCTCTCTCTCTCTCTCTCTCTCTTCTCTCTCTCTCTCTCTCTTCTCTCTCTCTCTCTCTCTCTCTCTCTCTCTCTCTCTCTCTCTCTCTCTCTCTCTCTTTTCTGAAAGAAATTATCCGGTACAAGCAAACGAACAAACTATTTATAAAAGTTGCACGAAGAAAACCAAATTAGCTTGCCTTCATACTTAGCGACAGCTTTCGAATTTGATGTGGCAGAAAATTCATCAGTTTTGGAGAAAAAGACAAGCCATTTTGAGTCGTTAGTTCAGCCGTTATTAAAGCACGAGTTCATCTCCCCAGTGTTATCAATACATGCTAATGATACATTGCAACAATGAAAAAAAAAATCTAAATAGATCTATAGATAGGAAAGTGGTATGATACTGAAAAAGTGCACCACTTATGTAGTTCAAGCTGCCTGTTTTTATTTTACCATCACCATATTTGCGTGGCTGTAAGTCCGTCTTTTTCCATTGATTGAGTTCCAAAACAGACAGTCTTCTATGCACACTGTTTAAAAAAAATCAATAGTGAACAGCTGGCCTTTAAAAAAGGAGACCGGATTAGGCAGTGCTGATATGACTTAGTCTGCACTACACAGTGGAAAAGAAATATGGCACAAGAGTAAAAACGCCTCCTGGGGAACCTTGCTCTGTGTGTGTGTGTGTGTGTGTGTGTGTGTGTGTGTGTGTGTGTGTGTGTGTGTGTGTGTGCGTGTGTGTGTGTGTGTGTGTTTATTACTGCTCTGGGGATCATGGTCTCCATTTAAAAAAAATGATCTAGTACTAAGGAAGAGGTAAATGTACCCATTGAACGCTGCTGGAACTCGGAGATTTGTCTGGTTTGCTGAACATGAAATGTCTGAACAGCATTACATGCTGGACAGAAATTCAAAGAGAAGGTTCGAGCACATGGGGCAGGTGCACTCCAAGTGCCTGAGGAGTCGGAGGCTGGTCCGCCATTGCGCGGGTCTGCTATTGCGCGACCTAAGAACATATCATCTATAAGAAGCGGAATACCCTAACCCTAACCCTATTTCTGTTACACTGTTTTGAGAGACTGGTTGAATGACAAATAGTCACCGCGCAATAGCGGCCCCACGCAATAGCGGGCCGACCCCAGGAGTTGTTGGAGCAGAGTTGTCATCGCTGGCCTTGTTTGACTCATGTGTGTTCGAGAGGAGTGAATGGCGGTTGCTTTACAATTTCTCTCAAAGCTAGTGGAGTCAAAGCAACTGCAATGGGATCAGTAATGGCCTCGCTAGAATAAGATAGATTAGGAAAGGTTTTAAGACAGACGGGAGTTTGATGGGGTCGGCCCGGTTTGATCAGGAGATGTTTTAAGATAGATGGGGGTTTAATAAGGACAGGTTTTAAAACAGACGGGGGGCTACTTTTCGAGTATTTCTATTCCTGGGAAATGGACTGCATGGTGAGTCACGTGGCAGGCAGATCCTAACTCCAGCTAATTACCGTTGTTTGGTTGCGCGCCGGCTGCTGGCTGATTTCTATCTGATCTGTTCCTGTGGATGTTCGTTCCGGTCACGGCGCCATCTGTCAAATCGTGTTGTACACCTTGTGCGGGCCATCAACTGCCTGCTCCCATCGCTGGAAGAAAAACCTTTGATCTATGCTGTTAATAGCTTCAAAATGAGGCAACCCCGGACTATGCGTATAACCACCACCTTCATTATCATCATTGTCATGGTCTTCTTAGCAACGGTGGCAAAAATTCCCCGCAGGGTTCTAAAAAATTGAAAAGAGACATATGCATTCATTTCTCGGACCTCTCCTCCTCTGCTCTCCTCCCCCCCCCCCCCCCTCTCCCCTCCTCTCACGCCACCACCCATCCTCTGTACAATGTTGAGCGGTGGTGAAGGAGTCTGACGTCATGTGACCTCGAGTCCCTTAAGGATATGTGTTCCCACATCCAAATCACTCCGGACAATGCTGGAGGAGAGAGGCAAACGGGGGTTGGGGGCGGAGGTGGGGTGGGGGTGGGGGGGGGGGGGTAGGTGTTCCTTCATTTCCGGTCTGACGTCGTGTGATCTTGAGGCCCTTAAGGATAGGCGTTCCCACATCAAAATCAGTCCGGAGAATGCTGGAGGATGGAGACAGACGGGGGTGGGGGTGGCGTTGGCGTTCCTTCATTTATGAATCGTATTTCCGGTCTGCAAAACATTCTGTTACAGAAGGTTCACGTGCTTTGTCACTCTGCTTTTTTTTCCGCTCGCTGTTTTCCGGTTCATTCAACTTCATTGTTTCCCACAAATCGCCATTTCCAGCTCGTTCAGTTCCTTCTCGATGCTTTTCTCTGAACCCCAGACAGTGTGGTTTATGGACTTCAAGGTGCGTTTTCACCGAACGTCTGCTATGTGCGCGCTTAAGATATGATGTATGTGTTCACTGTTCTTCTGATCGATTTTTAGCTTTTTGGAAACGAAACGGAATGGTGGTTTAATGCTGTAGTGAGCAGTCACCAGCACCGTTTGCTCTTGTACTAGGATGCATTATTTTGGCAAGACTGAGATTTATATGTTTGTGTGATGACGCGTCAGTGGTTAGTTTCGTTCACATCATTTCATCCCAGAAATTGCTTTCACGGTCAGATGTTTCATAAACAATACAAGAAGAACAATATGTTTTATGTGTGTATATGTGTATATATATATATATATATATAATATATATATATATAAATTATTTTGTGTGTGTGTGTGTGTGTGTGTGTGTGTGTGTGTGTGTGTGTGTAAGTGTGTGTGTGTGTGTGTGCGTGTGTATGTGTGTGTGTGTGCGTGCGTGCGTGCGTGCGTGCGTGCGTGCGTGTGTGTGTGTGTGGTGTGTGTGTGTGTGTGTGTGTGTGTGTGGTGTGTCGTGCGTGCGTGCGTGCGTGCGTGTGTGTGTTGGAGTTGATGGGGGTACTAATGGTGGTGTGGGCGGAGGGATTGATGTAAACACCAAATGAAACAATGCCTGCGACACTCTTTTATGTGAGGTGGCGAGACGTCCACTTCCTGGTCGATAGCTTTAATTCTGGAAGCGGCACTCTTATTTTTAGCATCATGACTTCCTTTTTTTTTCTTCAAATCATTTGTAATCTGTTGTTCGTTTACTGCTGTGGTGTGCCCTGAGCAGAGTTGTTGATAACTCAGGGGAGATGAACCCGTGTTTGTGCGACGATTGAGCCATGTACCTATGGGAGGCTGTGTTTGGATCCCACAGTAATGACTTTTCTCTCCCCTCAGATCAGAAAGCTGTAGCTGTGTATAGAAGCATGCTACTTCGGGCATGTTGTGTAACTTGTAAAGTATTTTTTTTCGTTTGTTGTATTGGAACTCTTGTTTCGGGAGTAGGAGACGAACGAGAGAGAGAGAGAGAGAGAGAGAGAGAGAGAGAGAGAGAGAAGAGAGAGAGAGAGGAGAGAGAGAGAGAGAGAGAGAGACAGACAGACAGACAGATAGACAGACAGACAGACAGACAGAGAGCGAGTGGGGGGTAGAAAAAGCAGGGGGGAGTCAAGGTGGGGATGGGACAGAGGAAAGGGGAGAAGGAAGGGGGGAGGGGGGGGAGGGGGAGGCGGCGCAAAACCAGCGACAAAGCAAGGGAGGGGACAAAAAGGCTTGTGTTGAAAGTTAATGATGTTTTAGGAAAAACGAAACAAAACAAAACAGAAAACAAGCAACCGACCAACCAAGCGTAACCGATTCTTCTCTCACAAAAAAAAAGATCGGCTCACGAACCAGCATATTCACCATTTATTTTTGAAACGATACAGGGATACACATACACATTATCACCACCACCACACCACCACTACCACCACCACCACCACCATCTCGGCCATCACTATCATCGTTATCATGCGACACGCTTGTGTGCACATGACTACATGCACATGCGGGCACACCTGTGCATAAACAAAAACCAGGACAGAATACACAGGCGACATTATGGATTATCTCTGTTGATTACAGATAACGAGACTATAAAAACACACAAAGAAAACAACATGTTAGTGTAATAAATATAATGACGACAGTGTGTGTGTGTGTGTGTGTGGTGTGTGTGTGTGTGTGTGTGTGTGTGTGTGTGTGTGTGTGCGCGCGCACGCGCGTCTGTCTGTATGATTCTCTCTCTCTCTCTCTCTCTCTCTCTCTCTCTCTCTCATCTCTCTCTCTCTCTTTGCTCTCGCGCCTCACCCCTTCATTCTCGTTTATTTGTTCAGTGGAAGCATTCTACTACGTCAATTTGGAAATTCATCAAGAAATTCAAACAAAGAGAAGGCCTACTACAAAAAAAAAAGAGAAGAAACAACAACAATAACAACAACAAAAACAACAACAGCAACAACTACAACAACAGCAACAACGTATTGATTTCGTAAAAATCAAAAATTGAATACAGACAAAATAAACCTTCTGCGGTATTTGTCAAGAAAAACAAACAAGCAAACAAACAAACAAAAAACAAAATGAAGACACTGAAATTGCACTCTTTATTCAACATTGAAAATAGAGAAACGCTTGCAAACCCGATTTGCTTCTTTTTTTTTTTTTAAATGAGCAAGTTGAAAAAGTGTTTTTAACTTGCTCCGCTTAGGGTGTGTTTATAACACCAGTGGACTGTTCCATCCCTGCCTCATTATGTTTCCGTCACCAGTCGCTCTTCTCTCTTTCTTTATTACGGAGAGAGAGAGGGACGGAAGGAGCGAGGAAGAGACAGACAGACAGAGAAGCCCGAGAGATACAGGCACCTGCAGTGTTGGTCAGGAAGTTTGACCAACACTCTCAGAAACGCATCCATTAAGTGGATGAAACTCGACTGTGTGGTCCCAGTCTTCCCAACTGAGTCCGCAGCAAACTCAACTCTGGGTAGGAGCCGGTCGGGCAGAAAAACCCACATGACTCTGATGGGATTCGAACCCACGACCTCCCAGCCAGTCTGGTCAGACTTGACATTACTATCATCAACGGCAACAGCCGTGGTCTTTCAGTCGATGCACATACTAATACCTGCTACACTGCGAAGTTTGTCATGTACTGTCACTACGCTGTGGAATAGGCTCTTGTGCCTTTTCCTGCAGAATTGCGGCGCTTGGCTATGGCAGCACGGGTGGTGTGTATTGAAGCGACAAACCTGATCTGCACATAAGTGGTGTGAAGTCCCTCACCAGGAAGCCGCTCTCAAAGTGAATTACCTTGACTCAGACCAATTATCGAGTAAGTTCGTGTGAGGCAAGGGCGCTGCAAAGATAAACACGTGTAGCGAGTCAAGTGATTGCTAATTTATCCCCACTTCCACATAATGGAAATCCGGGTGTGTGTGTGTGTGTGTGGGCGCGCGCGCGGGCGCGCGCGCGCGAACGCTCATATGCTCGCATGCAGGTACATGTGTGTATGAATATGTGTGCATGTATTACGTTCGTGCACACGTGTCTTTTCGCTGGCTTGAACGATTCTAGCTGCTCTGTAGCACATTGAAGTTCTTTGGCGTTTGTGTGCAATGTGCGTGGGTGTGGGTAGTCATCGCCGTTTTCCACGCTTTAGTGTCAGGAGATGAACTGCATATTCTATATTGTTCGTCATTTTTCTGCTTCTCCCTAATCTCCGTGAGGATCAACAGGGCACCAAACTGAAGAACAAATCATCACGTCCTTCCACTTCTATCCGTTTTGTGCCAAGCCTTCGGTCTCTGAAAATATTTTCCAGTCCATTCAACAATATTGTCAGTCCATCGAACTATCCGTCTTTCTCCCCGTCTCCTCCTTCAACAGATTCTTGGCGGATTGTTTTAGTAAGTCCACCGGACCTTGTTTCATTTTCATATCAACGAAGACTTCTTTTCATAACAATGTCGGTAGATCTTCATGTGTTTTGATGTGCTGCTAATTGGGTTGACGCACTTGTTCAGCGGTGGCATGTCCAGGACATCTGGTGTTCAGTATCTTGCGATAACGCCTCCTTTTCATTTCTTGGATCTTCTGCACAAATCCACTGTGAACGTCTATGTCTGGCATGCATACAACAACAAAAAAAGAATACACCAGCACGCATAGGAATCTGATCTTGTGTTTCATGGAGATGTTATTGTCCGTCCATTCTGATTCTGGACAGTGCTGATATTGTTTTTGCTGCCCTACAAACTATCCCTAGTTTGGAATCGTCATTACTAATGATGGATGTGGAGGAAAGTGAAGTGTTGAACCGTTTCTGGCTTCTATCCATGGACAGTTATGTCAGTACTATGCAGTTTGATCAGCAGTTTGGTCTTCTCTGCGCTGACTTCCATGTTATTGCTGGTTGATGTATTGTCCAGTCTTTGAGCCAAGCTTGCCGAGTTCTTGTTCACTGCCTGCCTGAGGTGTGTCCATATCGTCTGCAAATCGGCGGCTCGTGGTTGTTCTTCCTCTAATGCTGACTTTACCGATATTGTCATTAAGTTGATCTGTGCTGATGTGATCTTGAAGTGCGTCAGTCATGATGCTTTCCGGGAAATGTTGAAAAAGTGTGGATGATCGAAGACAACCCTGACGAACTCCAACTGAAGTATGGAACAACCCTCCAGTAACTCTCTGTATGAGCAGTGCATCGTCGCTTTGGAGTATAGCTGCTGACGGTGTTGATAAGCTTTTGTCTGATATTCACTTTATTCATCGTGGACCACAGCGCCTCTTGCCAGACTCTCCAACGCCTTGTGGAGGTTTGTGAAAACGTGGTAGACCTCCCTCTGGCTTGGGATGTGTTTGGGGTTTTTTGGCAAAAGATATGTAGATGACAATCTGTTCGACGGTACTTCTGCCCTTGCCCAAGCAAGCCTGTTCTTCAGCAATCACGGAATCTGCTTGCAGCTGCAATCTGGTTAGAACGATTTGGGGCGTTATTTCACTCTGATGATCAGACTGATAATACGATAGTTCCGGCAGTGTTGGAGATCTCATCACTTGAGAAGGGTGATGATTGGTTACTCAGTCCATGGCGAAGGCCACTCCCCCAATGTGCCAGATTCTGTTGCTGATGACAATCAGGACATCAGTTACTAGCAGCCTGTCTGCCGTGTTTCCATAGTTCAGCAGGGATATTGCAGATGCCCGCAGCCTTCTCACATTTCAGCGATTTCTCTGCAGCTACGACTTTTTCCCGGAACATTGTGGAAAGTCATCCCCTTTTCATGAATCCTGTGTAGTGTTGGCACACATGGACTTCCCTTGTTCTGCTGGCTGTAGAGCTCATTCACAAATAAATCGTCGAAGTGTGTGTGTGTGTGTGTGTGTGTGTGTGTGTGTGTGTGTGTGTGTGTGTGTGGTGTGTGTGTGTGTGTTTGTGCGTGCGTGCGTGGCGTGCGTGCGTGCGTGCGTGCGTGCGTGCGTGCTGTGTGTGTGTGTGTGTGTGTGTGTGTGTGTGTGTGTGTGTGTGTGGTGTGTGTGTGGTGTGTGTGGTCTCTGTGTGTGTGTGAGCGTGTGTGCAGTGAGGTATTGTGAGGTGTTTACCTGCAGTGAGGCATTGTGAGGTATTTACCTGCAGTGAGGTAGTGTGAGGTGTTTACCTGCAGTGAGGTAGTGTGAGGTGTTTACCTGCAGTGAGGTAGTGTGAGGTGTTTACCTGCAGTGAGGTAGTGTGAGGTGTTTACCTGCAGTGAGGTAGTTTGAGGTGTGTACCTGCAGTGAGGTAATGGGAGGTGTTTACCTGCAGTGAGGCATTGTGAGGTGTTACCAGCAGTGAGGAATGTGAGTGTTTACCTGCAGTGAGCCACTGTGATGTGTTACCTGCAGTGAGCCACTGTGAGTGTGTACCTGCAATGAGGTAGTGTGAGTTTTTACCTGCAGTGAGGTAGTGTGTGAGTTTTACCTGCAGTGAGCCATTGTGAGGGTTTACCTGCAGTGAGTAGTGTGAGGTGTTTACCTGCTGTGAGGTAGTGTGAGATGTGTACCTGCAGTGAGGTAGTGTGAGGTGTTGTACCTGCAGTGAGGTAGTGTCAGGTGTTTACCTGCAGTGAGGTAGTGTGAGGTGTTTACCTGCAGTGAGGTAGTGTGAGGTGTTGTACCTGCAGTGAGGTATGTGAGAGGTGTACCTGCAGTGAGGTAGTGTGAGGTGTTTACCTGCTGTGAGGTACTATGAGGTGTTTTACCTGCAGTGAGGTAGTGTGAGGTGTTTTACCTACAGTGAGGTAGTGTCAGGTGTTTACCTGCAGTGAGGTAGTGTCAGGTGTTTACCTGCAGTGAGGTAGTGTCAGGTGTTTACCTGCAGTGAGGTAGTGTCAGGTGTTTACTGCAGTGAGGTAGTGTCAGGTGTTTACCTGCAGTGAGGTAGTGTCAGGTGTTTACCTGCAGTGAGGTAGTGTCAGGTGTTTTACCTGCAGTGAGGTAGTGTGAGGTGTTTACCGCAGTGAGGTAGTGTCAGGTGTTTACCTGCAGTGAGGTTGTGTGAGGTGTTTACCTGCAGTGAGTAGTGTGAGGTGTTTACCTGCAGTGAGGTAGTGTCAGGTGTTTACCTGCATGAGGTTGTGTGAGGTGTTTACCTGCAGTGAGGTAGTGTGAGGTGTTTTCCTGCAGTGAGGTAGTGTGAGGTGTTTACCTGCAGTGAGGTAGTGTCAGGTTTTACCTGCAGTGAGGTAGGGTGAGTGTGTACCTGCAGTGAGGTAGTGTCAGGTGTTTTACCTGCAGTGAGGTAGTGTGAGGTGTGCACCTGCAGTGAGGTAGTGTGAGGTTAGTTAGTTTAGTTAGTTAGTGTTTATAGGGTCCAGCGGACTACTAGGAGCCAAATCAGGACCTCAGCTATCATATCTGAGTCTCTTGATACAAATACTCACACTAGTATTAACACATCACTTAAAATTTATGAGGACAAAAGCACAATTATCTTTTCAACTCCTTCGACACCTGTATACATTAATAAAACCCTATATTTTATAATATAAGT
>CM031595.1:120244609-120257109 GCA_018398815.1 Conus ventricosus
TTACACGTCACAACTTTTCTGTTTCTCTTTTTTCTTTCTTTCTTTCTTTCTTTTTTCTTCCTTTCTTTCTAATAAATGTTTATTGAGACCTGCATCCTCCTCCTCTTTTTTACGCACCTTCTGTTTCATTTTCTCCTTTCTCTTAGGAGGAGGGGAGGGGATGGGGTGGGGTGGGGGTGTCCCATCTCCCCCATTTTCCGTCATTTATTTTTGTTTTCGTTTCTCTCTTCTCTCCTCCCTCCTCCCTCCCTCTCTTTTCCCCCTCCTCTTCCCCCTTCTCATACAATATGGAAAAACAATACGCGCCCTGTGGTTTTTTTTTTCTTTCCCCAAAAAAAATTTGTAGAAACATTCGTGTCTGATTTACGGACGTCAGATTTTAGGGATTTATTAGTTCCCATGTTTTAAGATGCAGGGTTGTATTGTGTGTGCGCCCCGGCGTGATGTGTGGTTTTTGGGGGTGTGTGTGGGGGTGTTGTTGGCGGGTGGCCCGTGATTTGGAGGGGGAAAAATAAAGTTGTGTTTTTTGTTTTTTCTTATAGTTTAGTATCTTTTTTGTTAAATTTACGTCTGCTCCGACATTGGAATATTGGCTTAAAGAACGTAGGGAATCGTCTCCAGGTCCCCCTTATAAGTTTTTGTTTTTTTTGTTTTAGAAATGGACGACAATCTTTTCTGCTTTGAGTGAAAATGCTGCGTGCGATGGTCGTAGAGGGCCTCCTCTCCTCCCCCTCTCTCCTCTTCTCTCTCTCTCTCTTCTTTTTCTCTCCAGTATGTGTGTGGGTGTGTCTGCGCGCGCGCGTGCGCGTGCGGCGGTGACGCGTGCGTGTGGGGGCAGCGTGCTGCGTGCGGGGGGTTTGGGCATGCGGGGGCGGGGGCTTGGGGGTGTTTAAAATGTGTGTTGTTTTTAAAAAAACATTCTTCTGTTAAATGTTAAAAATAACTTTAATCCATTTAGTTTTTTTAAAAAAAGAATGGGGGAAAGCAAAGTGTTTTTGGGTTTTTTTTTTTAAAAAACTCGGGGGGTGGGGGAAACCTCAAAAGGAAAAACCCCCCTTCGCTGTTTTCCCCATCTGACACCGGGGGGGTTGGGAATTCAACCCATCCCTCGGCCCCCCTCTTTTTTTCCCCCCTTTACGACCCCACGGGACAACCAAAAAGGAAATTATTTCACTTTTCCCTTTAAAACCAGGCCAAAGGACACCGTTTTTTTTAAATTCCCTTTAAGCCTTTTTTTCCTTTGACCAACCAGCTTGAACCCCTCTCCCGCTCTGCCAGTTTTTTTTTTTTTTTGTGGGTTTTTTTTTTTTTTTTTTTTTCTGCATGAGGACTTTGCCCAAGCCTTCTCTCCTCAGGTGTTTGCCAGACGCATACTTTTCATCTTGTAGATTTGAGTCCCTCCTTCTTTTTCCATATGGACCGGGCTCGAAGATCAGGCTTGTTGATTTAAGGGGACACTTTCGGGCCCTCATGCCAGTTTGCTGTGATTTTTGGGTGACTTTCCTTTCGGGGGGTCTCAGTGAAACCCCCAGTCTCTCCCCCACCCCCAGCAGACCCCCTGCGTTTCGAGTGCACTGTTTTTCTTGGCCATGTTTTCTCCCTCCTCCCGTGAAAAATGGGGGTGTTTTGGGGGCCGATTCCCCCTTTTGGGGGTTGGTCAGCCAACTACTTTACAATCTCTTTGAGCCTTGGTGTCCTCCAGTTTACCCCTTGAGCCGGGGCTACTTACATGGCTTAGAACAGCCCCACTTTTTTGGTTTTTCAGGGCAGGGGGGGCTGCAGGAACGTCGTTTCCCCCCCCACTTCACCAGTTTTTGCTTTTGGGGGCAAAGGTCATATGCGATCGAGAAGAAGCTGACCGAAGGGGCCATGTCCCAAATTCATCCAATTTTAGACTTTTTTGGGAGTAATTCCCCACGTTGCCCATTGCCCTTGGGGGCTCTGCTGGACTGCTTTTTGGAGTCTTTTTTGGTTTTCTTTTCTATCCCTGAATCACCGTTCTTTTGGCTTTTCCTTTGGGCTTTACCACCATTCAGTTTTGGTCCCCCCCGTCCTTTGGGTTGGTCTTTTGGTGTCCTTTATTTCTTGATCTTGAGCTTTTTTTTGCAGAATCCTCCCCTCTTAAACTTTCCATTTTTTTCCGTCTTACGGGGGTTTGATTGCTTCTACCCTGTCTCCTGAGTCCTCCACTGCTTGAAGTTGTTTTTCCCTGCTTTGTATTCCTCCAGGGGGATTTCAGTGGTAGTTTGAGCTTTTCTTGGGGAAGAAAAGCGCGAGTCATCAGACAGGGGGGAAACCCAAAATTTTTTTGTGAAATTTCGATTTGGTTCCATTCCTCCACTGTGCTGTTTTCAGATGTCTATATCTCAAGGGGCCCTAGAGCTTAGGATAGCATGAATGCAGACACCGACCTTTTTATTTTTCCAGGGCCCACACTGGTCAAAGGTCTCCAAGCCTTTTCCCCTCCTTTTTTTTGCCTTTTTGGTCTTTCCGATCAATACTTTCCAAGGTCTTACTGGTTCTTTTTTGACTGTTGGGAAGCCTGGTTCAACACGAAGACCACAGATTCGGCCACTTTTCCCTTTCCCCAGGGAGACCCTGATTTTTGGCTTAAATTTATTTTGGGGTGAGGCAACTATGTCGCCAGCCTCCCAGCACATGAGTGTCTCGTCTTCTCTGATGAAATCATGTGGGTTTATCCCAAAAGGCTTGGGGGAGGGATCTTTTATCCACGCCAAGGGTTGTTGTCTCGCGTTGTTTTTTTGCTGTTTCAAGGATTCCCTTTCCAGCACGAACAAATTTGGGGGAATTCACAGTCCATTGCTCCCCTTCCCAAATTATCCAATCATTGTGACTCCCTTGGGAGAGAACCGCATTGAGAAGCCCTTGAAGACTTTTTGAGAGGGGCGGATGTTCTTTGGCCATGGACACCCAAACCAAATTTCATCCATGGGGCACAGATCCATATGCGTTTGCCAGATAAGCCCCCCAAAGTCCCGGTTCTTTTTTCTGTTTTTGCTTTTTGGATTGCGTCCCCGATCATTTGGCTTTCTACACAGCCACCACGCCTGGTGCCACCTTTTTGGGTGACACTCCCAAATACTTTTTTTCCCTCAGTTTTTAGCCTTTCTGCCCGACAGAGAAAAGATTTCCTCGACTTCTATGAATTGGCCCGAAGTGATGTCACTTGAGTTTTGCTCTTTGGGAGTACACCCTCTGCCGTCACCACGGGGCCCCCTGATCTTTTGGTTTCTCCAAGCCCATCGCGCAGCCGTGGGGCCCCCCACACCTTTGGGGGTTTCTTTTAAAGCTGGTAAGGTATTCGTTTGGCCCTGGTGGATTTTTTCTGCTTTGGCGACCACCCCTTGATTTCCCCCAACGTTGGAGGCTCCCTTGAATGTTCCTTAGGGTTGGTTGGCCACACCCGACCTTGAATGTCGAGTGGTGCTTTGCTTGTGAGTCAGAGTATGTTTTCCTCAGATGCTGCTCAAGAACTCCTTTGTCCCCCACTTAGGGTCCATTTTTGGCTGCTCAAACAGTGTTCTGGCAAACTGGAAGGGGTCTCTGAAGAAGCGCTTTGTGTCTTCTTCTTTTGCTTTTCCTCTTCCTCGCAGATTCCGCTTGCTGAGCGCGCTGTGTTTTTCTTTTCAGGTCTTCCCCTTTTTTTCCAAGCCTTGTTTTTCAGCTGGCAGTGCGGTCTTCATTTGCTTCTTGAGGTTGTTCTTTTGGACTTGATCTTGTCCATCTTTTCTTGGCGTCTGGATTTCTTTGGAGGTGTTTTTCTTTGGGTGGGTTTTATCCCCATGGCGTCTACATGTGCATACACAATGTCCCCATATGTGGCTAGTTTGTGTTCCAGGGTGCTTTTCCCTACAGTGCATCGAGTCTTTGGACGATTTTTGCATCCATTTCTCCCAATCTTCAGTTTCGTTTGCTCGTGGCAGGTTGAGTTTCAGGCGCCGGGGCATCGAGGGCCTGTGCAAATTCCTCATCCGAACCAACAGCGTGGATGTCCTTGGCACTGTGGTTTAAATCCTGGCCTTGGTCTTCCGACGTCTTATCGTGATGCCAGTGCGCTGTGCTCATTCAGATGAGTCTTCACACATCCCATCTTTGTTCTGTGGATCTCATGCCACGGGGGGTAGCGAAATGCTTTCCACAGACACATGAATATTCCATTTGGTCCATGTTCAAGTCCCCTTTGGGATTTGCAGTCGGATTGGTTGAGCACCGATGGATTCATCATTCTCTCCCCCTTTCGGTGAATCCTGGAGGCATTTGTAATATTACCCACACTTCCCTGTTAGTTGGTGTCGGCCTTATTAACGTAATTTGTAACCGTCTACATGTCTATGAATTTTGTGCTCATATCAAAACATCCTTGACTGATAGCTTTAAACGGAGGTATGTCTTCTTCAATGAAACCAAAATTTTTTTGTCGGACGGGCGTTACAAAAAGAATTCTTCTTCTTCTCCATCTCTTCTTCGTGCACTACTTCTTCCCCACACTCTTTACAGGAACCCAAGAGGAAAGGCCCATGACAAAACAAGTGTTCAATATAAACAGTTGTATTAGGATAATAATAACCAGATCTGTTGTTTTCTTCCCTTTCGTTGTGTGTGTGGGTTTTTTTTCCCAAAAGGAATCTTGGTCAGGAAAAACGCAATAAAAAAATTTTTTATTAAAAAATACGCATTTTTTTCATTTGTTGAATTTTCAGGCTGGACCATGGGGAAAAGTTATTTTTAAAGATTTACGGCGGAAAAACGATTTTTTTTAAAAAATTTACGCCACTAAAGGGGATTGTTTTGGGTGTGGCTGGTTTCACAGCATCGGGGGTCGGAAAGAACCCCTTAATTTAGGGGGCCCTCAGTCTGTCTATTTGGTGTTGTTTTGTGTCAGTTAAAAAACCCTCATAGGACAAACAAAAATTTTAAAGACCCCCCCCCCCCCCTCCGATCCTTAACAATATGTCATGTTTTTTTCCCAAAACGTTGTTTTATTGGCTTGGGGTGGGGAAGAGGGGTTTTTGTTGCCAAAAAAAGACACGGATACCTTTTTCCAATTTCCCACACAAGCCTTAAACTAAAAGAAAAGAATTTTTTGTACACCCCCTTACTTCCGTTCTGATTATTTTAAAAAAAGTTTCAGTAAAATAAAAACCCTTGATCTGCAGCTTTTTAAAAACATGGACAATAAAATTTTTCCCCGAGCCACTTCTCAAAAACAATGTACTTTAGTTAAAAAAACGAAAATAGTTTAAATTTATGTTCAGTTCGTCCGTTTTGTGCGTGAATGCCAAAAAACCGTTAAACCACACGAACAAAAAAAATTTCCAAAGAATTAAAAAACAAAAATTTGAAAAACCGGTCAAAAAAAAAGTTGGCTGTTCTTTTTCTGTATAAAAACGTTTTTCAGCCCAAAAAAGAAAAAACCGGTAGGAAAATTTTTGTATTTTGTAAAAAAAAATTTAAAGGTACTTTAACTTAAACCGATGTGTTTGGGAATACTCGCTCGCCCTCCCCGCCACTATAAAACGGGAAAGGCAGGAATTTTTTTGAACGTTTTTTGGGAAATTAAAAACAGCAAAAAACCTATAAAAAGGTTTTACTCTTAATTGGTTCGGAAATTCTCTTCTTCCTTCTTCTTCCCCTCTCTTCTCTCTCTTTTCCACACCACACCACCCCAAAACACAAAAACACACCCCAAAAACCCACACCCCCGTGGGGTTTTGTGGTGCGGGGCGTGCGTGCGTGCGTGCTTTGTGTGTGTGTGTGTGTGTGTGTGTGTGTGTGTGTGTGTGTGTGTGTGTGTGTGGGCGGGGCGTCCCGTGTTTTTGGGTGTGCGTGTGTGTGTGGGTGTGTGGTGTGTGTGTGTGTGTGTGCGCGGCGCGCGCGCGCGTGTGTGTGTGTGGGTGTTGTGTTTTGTGTGTGTTTTTGTTATTGTTGTGTGTGTGTTTTGTGTTTGTGTTGTGTGTGTGTGTTGTGGGGGAGTGTGGGTGCGTGCGGCGTGCGTGCGTGCGTGTGTGTGGTGTTTGTGTGTGTGTGTGTGTGTGTGTGTGTGTGTGTGTGTGGGAGTGTGGTGGTGTTTTGTGTGTGAGAGGGTCCCTCGGGAAAATCGGGTGCGATTGGCAATTGCCGCGAGGAAAGGGCCCAGTTCGTTTTGCTAGGGCGATGGCCCCGTTGATTGCCGCGGCGCAAATCTAAACTTGTACCCGGTTTCCCAAAGACAATTGTGTTTTCACCGGGCCGATTCCGTGCCTCAAAGGGGCCCTTTTAAAAACCCCAAATCCCTTGGGGTGGGTGTGTGTTGTGTGCGTGGTGTGTGTGTCGTTTTATGTATGTATGTGTATTGGGGTGGTGGGGAGTGTGTGTTTTGTGTGTGTGTTTGTGTTGTGTGTTGGGGGGGGGGCGGGTGTTTCTTTTGTGTGTGTGTTGTTTTTGTGGTTGTGGGGTGTGTTGGGGTTTGTGCGTTGGGGTGGGGGTTTTGGGTTCGTTGGGGGGTGCGTTCGTGTTTTTACCCCAGGGTTCCCCCCTTGTTAAAAAAAACTTTCATTTTTTTAAAAAAAAATTTAAAGGTTTTTCCTTTCCTTTAATTTTCTTCCCCTTTAAAAAAAAATTTCCCAAAAAATTTTTCCCCACCCATCCAACCCCAATTTAAAAAAAATTAAATGAATTTAAAAAAAATTTTTAAAAACCCCCCAAACCCCCAAAAAAATTTTTTTTTTTCCCCCTTTTAATTAAACCCAATTTTTTTAAAAAATTTAATTAAAAAAAAAAAAGAAAAAAGAAAAAAAAAAAAAAAAAAAAAATTAAAACAAAAACTTAAAAACCCTTTTTTTTTTTTTTTTAAAAAATTTTCCCCCTTTTTCCTTTCTAAACCCAAAAAAATTCCCTTTTTAAAAAATTATCCAACCAATTATTTTTAAAATCTACTTTTTTTAATTTATAAAAAAATTTTTAACCTTTTTTCCCCCCAAACCCCCCACCCCCCCCCAACCAATTTTTTTTTCCCTTTTTTGTTTCCCCTTCCCCCCCTTTTTTTCCTGGGGAAAAAACAACCCCGGGAAACATTTTTTTACAAGGAGGGGGGGCAATTTGCCCATGTGACTCTGGGCAAGGGGGGCGTGGGAAAATCTCAAAAAGGGATTAGACGCTTTGGGACAAAAAGGGGGGCCCCTTGTATTTGGTATACAAATTTGGTAATTGCCAAAACCCGGGTACCTTACCCACCCCAAAACGGCGAAGGTGGTGATGAAAACAAACCTAGGGAGAGTTCGGACCTTTCCCGGGGGCGGGAAAGGGGAAAAAGGGGTGTAACCACTACGGCCTCCCGGGGTTCCCAATTGAGCTCAAATGCTCATCAGCCCGAGGTTCTTTGGAAAAAAAGTCAGTTTAAGAGAAGGAGCTGGGACTCGTTCGGGGTGGTTTGCCGTGGGTCACTGTGTTGGTTTTGTCGGCTGGTTTAATGGGTGTGGGGTTTTAGTAGCCCTCCAAAAATAAAATTCTGTGTTTTGTGCCCCGAAGTCGGCCCGGGAAATTTTTGATGTCCATCTGGTGCTAAATGTGTGTTTGTAAACAAATTTGGTTGGGGGTGTCCTTGTAAATGTGATGGGGTGGGGGAGAATGTAGCGAATGGAGAATTCGGGTACTTGTGAAAAAAGGGGTTTTAGAAGCAGCGTGAACAAAGGCAGGCCCGAAGGGGAATTTTCCCTTTTTTTCCCTCCCTATATAAATTTTAGGGAGAAAAAACGTGAGAGGAGAACAAAAAACCGGAGAGGAGAGAGAGAAGGGGGGAGGAGAGGGAGGTATGAGGAGAGGAGTGGAGGACAGAAGGGAAAGGGGGCGGGGAAAGTGGTCTGGGAGATAGAAAAGACAGCTTTGTCTTAGGGGTTGAAGAAAACTGGAATGGGAACAAGGGGAAGCCCCGAGGTGGGTGAAGAAAAGACAAACTGGGAAATTTTAACCCAGAGGTGGGTGAAAAAGACGAAGAAGGAAAAAAGTTTGAGCGAGATCCAGAGACGACCACGAAGACCCAGCCCGAAACCCGGGAGCAGTCAACCAAAGGGGATTACCTTTAAGAAATGCTGAGAAACCCGGGGAAAAGACTTTTTTCCCAAAAACTGTGGTGGGTGTGAAAACCGTGGTTGTGTGTGTGGAAACCTGGCCAGGTAAAAAGTCATTTTTTTTAACGGGATTGGAAGATTGATCTTTTATGTTTGATATTTCTTTTTGGGGGTGATTTGTTGTTTATGATTTAAATTTTAAGTAGCATAGAAATTGCATTTCTTGTTCCAGTCGTGTTAGGAGAGGCCCAAAAAAATGACTTCCCCTTCCCCGAGAGAGGGGGGAAAGTTTGATGGGGGGCATGATTTTGTTTTGGTGTATGAGTGCAAAGATAAAAACCCTTTGGGGTGTTAAGCTGCTAATAATACATCAAAATTTGTGCAAATTAAGCAATACCATAGATTTCCCCCTCCCGGACGACTCACATGGGAAAAGAATTTCCCTGCAAAAGCCGGGTGGAAAAGGGGGAGGGTAGGTTTTTGGGGGGGGGGCATGTTTTATTGACACAATTTTTAAAGACAAACAATAAAAAATTCCCATACGTAAAAAATCGACCCTTACCCGCAGAAAAAACCCTGTCAGGGATATTCCCCCAAAAAAGAAGAGGCAATTTAAAAACAAGAGCAAAGAAAATAAAAAAGAATACCGTTTTTCTTGAATAGCGTGAGTTTTTCCTTTTAAAAAGGTAAAAGTCTTTGGGTGGTTTTAACCGTTCGAATGGGAAAAACTGGTAAACATTTGGGGGATCATCTTTTGCCTATACCCGAACATTTAAAATTTTCGAAATTTTTGGCCGAAAATTTCTGAGTTTTTTCCCTGAAAAAAGGGAAAACCCTTATGGGGTTAGTTAAAAGGCATAAAAGGTTAAAAATAAAAAATCGGGATCATGTGCCCCATAATGCTTTCCCACAAACTTTCAGAAAGATCGGCCAAAAAACCCTTTTTGGGGGTTTTCCATAAGAAGAAAAACCGTTATGGGGAATTTTTAGCCCTTTTTTTAAAGGCCTTTAAAGGTAAAAATAAAACACCCGGGGATCATCCGTGGGCCCATAATGAAATACCTACAAATTTTTTTTAAAATTTTTTTGAAGACGACCCAAAATGCTTTCTGGACATTCCTCAAGAAAAAAAACCGTTAAGGACGTTATAGCCGTCACTAAGGGGTATAACGGTTTAAAAAAAATGGGGCATCATCCGTGACTGTTGTGAACATACCTGTAATTTTTTTCCAAAAATCGGCCGAGTACTTTCGGGGATTTTTCCCAAGGGAAGGGGAAAAACCGTTACAGGCCGTTTCAGCCGTTAGTAACGGCTATAACGGTAAACTAAGACATCGGGCATCATCCTCTAGCGAACATACCTACAAATTTTCAGAGAGATCAGCCCAGTAGTTTTGTCTGGAGCGAGTGGAACACATTTTGACCTGCGCACTCACGCACGCGCATGCACACCTACAATCACACACACATGGCGCGCGCGCACACACACACACAACACACACACACACACCACACACACACACACACCACACACACACACATGTCCGTGTTGAGGTAGCATACACGCTACTCTCTCTGATGTACCCAGTTTGGCTTTTCCCCATGAGAAGGTACCGACTTTCTCCTCTCTCTCTTCTCTCTCTCTCTCTCTCTCTCTCTCTCCTCTCTCTCTCTACTTGTGCGCGTGCGTGTGTCGCGTGTGCGTGCGTGCGTGCGTTGCGTGCGTGGCGCGTGCGTGCGTCGTGCGCGCGCGCGCTCGCGCGCGGTGTGTGTGCGTTGTGTGCGTGTGTGTAATATCACCTGAGATGGATTGTGTGCTTTTACAGCAGAATGTATTAACTAAAACTGGGCATCGTGTGTGTGTAATATCACCTGAGATGGATGTGTGCTTTACAGCAGAATGTAATTAACTAAACTGGGGCATCGATGTGGACTTTATACCTGAACTTAATTAACTTAAAACTAAGGCGATCGAAGTGCACTTAAACCTGAATATTAATTAACTTAACTGAGGCAATGAATGTGTGTACTTTACACCTGAACGTATTTAACTGAACTGAGGTGATAGGTGTGCACTTTATACTTGAATGTTATGAACTAAACTGAAGTGATGTATGTGCACTTCAACTCGAACGTAATGAACAACTTAGGGATTGATATAATCTATACACTCGAACGGGATAAACAAAACTTAGGGGTAATGGATATCTCTTTACACTCAACATAAGCCTATTAACTAATACTTAGGGGGATGGATATAATCTTTACACTCGAATTTATTTACTAAACTTAGGCGATGGATGTAGACTCCACACCCGAACGTAATTAACTAACTGAGCCTAAAGAAAGCAGCTGTCTCAATAACTCCACTGATCCACTCCAGTCTAGTACTGATGAGCTATTGTAATGTGTTAATATGAGCAAAAAATGTCAAAAACGTTTGGCTTTGTGTAGCATCCGTAACAATCCGAGCATGATTCCCAGCTCGTGCTTTGGGAATCGTAGAATTTCCAGCACGCGAATAGTTAGGTCCTGCCCCGTTATTGTTCAGACTCTTTCATTCGACAGCGTGCGTGCGTGCGTGCGTGTGTGTGTGTGTGTGTGAATTTCATGCAAATGCTTTCTATATTTACGTCAAAAAGTGGGAAAGGAATCAACCATTATGTAGCGATGCAGTGTGTTCCATTGAGCAGTAAAGGACCAACGAGGATCAAGCATATTGTACAACAATCCATGGAAAGATACGGAAAAAACACCAACATTTCTAGGCTCCGTTATCTGCTATATTACTTTCCATAAGGTTTCTAATATGGATACCACTTCTTACAGCATTTTGTATATGACCTTTCTATGCAGGACCTATGTTTTTCGATTGTATATTTTACTTTCATATATCCAGCAACAACAACAACAACAAAATGATCAGTGGGTTTCATTTTATTGTTTGTACACTTAGACATAAAATGTGTCGCAAATAGGATGATCTGGTCGAACACTTTGTCTGTTTTGATGTATTCTTCATTATAAAGAAATTCCTATTCTGTGTGAAGCTTAATTCTGGAAAACGTGTTCATGCTAAGAAAGGGGTCATCCACATGAGTCTAAATGTCTGATGTCAATTACTCTGCTCAACGAATTGTATCCTGTCATCACAGGCTGTCAAAACAAAGCAAATGCACTGAACAGTGTGTTTGTGTGTGTGTGTGTGTGTGTGTGTGTGTATTTGTATACTTTTATATTTATATATAGAGAGAGAAGAGTGAGAGAAGAGAGAGAGAGAGAGAGAGAGAGAGAGAGAGAGAGAGAGGAGTGTGTGTGTGTGTGTGTGTGTGTGTGTGTGTGTGGTGTGTGTGTGTGTGTCCGCGCGCGCGCGCCGCGCGCGGGTGTGTGTGTGGTGTGTGTGTGTGTGTGTGTGTGTGGTGTGTGCGTGCGTGCGTGCGTGCGTGCGTGCGTGCGTGTGTGTGTGTGTGTGTGTGTGTTGTGTGTGTGTGTGTGTGTGTGTGTGTGTGTGTGTTCGCACGTGCACCCACACTTATTCTGCTAAATCTGTGTTTTCATTTTTTTTTCTTGGTACGTTTACTTTCTTTGTTTTTTCTTTTTTTTTCTCTGTGTTTGTTTGTTTGTTTGTTTTATGAATCTGTTATGGTACTCTCCTCATGCCAGAATTACTAATGATCTTACTGATAAAACCTACAGAGAATGCTTTCGTTTTCAACATGCAGCTTCGCGTTATAGCCGATTGAAGATCTGGGGCGACTGGCAATATTCCTGGTGCAATCGCGATTGTGCCTTGGCACGAGCGCATTAACATTGAACCGTGTGCAGTCACCAGCTCTCATTTGCCACGGGCAATCACAATTAAACATTGAACCGTGTAGTCCAGCTCTCATTTGCCCACGGCAAATCACAATTAAACATTGAACCGGTGCAGTCACCACTCTCATTTGCCCACGGCAAATCACAATTTAACATTTGAACCGTGCAGTCACCACTCTCATTTGCCCACGGAATCACAATTAAACATGAACCGGTTGCAGTCACCAGCTCTCATTTGACCAGGCAAATCACAATTAAACATTGAACCGGTGCAGTCACCAGCTCTCATTTGCCACGGCAATCCAATAAACATTGAACCGGTGCGTCACAGCTCCATTGACACGGGCAAATCACAATTAACATGAACCGTGCAGTCACCAGCTCTCATTGCCAACGGCAAATCACAATTAACATTGAACCGGTGCAGTCACCAGCTCTCATTTGCCACGGGCAAATCACAATTAAACATTGAACCGGTGCAGTCACCAGCTCTCATTTGCCACGGGCAAATCACAATTAAACATTGAACCGGTGCAGTCACCAGCTCTCATTTGCCAACGGGCAAATCACAATTACCGTTTACCCCAGAACGAGCCGTACTTGCACCAGATTCTTATT
>CM031595.1:120264609-120267109 GCA_018398815.1 Conus ventricosus
TCTCCGCTTTCCATCTCACTCGCACATCGCCTTTGTTCAGTCCTTGTCTCAGGACCGGAGGTAGGTAAGGGGTCCGTGACTGTGAGATGTGAATCTCCTTGCCCAGGCAATCAGGGGGGTAGGTAAGGGGTCCGTGACAGAGACATGTGAATCTCCTTGCCCAGGCAATCAGGGGGTAGGTAAGGGGTCCGTGACAGACATATGTGAATCTCCTTGCCCAGGCAATCAGGGGGTAGGTAAGGGGTCCGTGACAGACAGATGTGAATCTCCTTGCCCAGGCAATCAGGGGGTAGGTAAGGGGTCCGTGACAGACAGATGTGAATCTCCTTGCCCAGGCAATCAGGGGGTAGGTAAGGGGTCCGTGACAGAGAGATGTGAATCTCCTTGCCCAGGCAATCAGGGGGTAGGTAAGGGGTCCGTGGCAGAGAGATGTGAATCTCCTTGCCCAGGCAATCAGGGGGTAGGTAAGGGGTCCGTGACAGACAGATGTGAATCTCCTTGCCGAGGCAATCAGGGGGTAGGTAAGGGGTCCGTGACAGAAGATGTGAATCTCCTTGCCCAGGCAATCAGGGGGGTAGGAAAGGGGTCCGTGACAGAGAGCTGTGAATCTCCTTGCCCAGGCAATCAGGGAGGTAGGTAAGGGGTCCGTGACAGTGAGATGTGAATCTCCTTGCCCAGGCAATCAGGGGGTCTACGGTCTCTCTCCAATTGGTCACCTGTGCCACATCAGGGGAGAAGGTCCGCAAAATCTCACCTCCTCACGTGTCCATCCAGGAGTCTTCGTTCTGTGAGACATCCACTCTCCTTGTCATCAGACAGGGGAGGACAGGTGGCCGTACAGGCTGAACTACAACTTGCCCAGGTAATCAGGGCATTTCACGTGGGGCGTCAACAATGCCAATCATCCATCACGTTCCACAGGCTAGTGGGCTGCCAAACATTGGAATAGAGGTTCAACGGTCATAGTCCACACCTACGTTTTTATTTTATGCCTGCTCGTATCATCGGCCACAGGATTTATTCATTGTCGTCCAACTAATCATGAGGTAAGCGCCTCGCAGTCAAATAATTATGCATGGCCAACTCAGGGCTTCGCCGTAAGTGACAGACATCCATGTGTCCCTCGCCTCAGCACAGATAGGGTCCGGCAACCAATTATCTCACTCAGCAATCAGGTTGTATAAGTTGTTCAAAAGATCTACCTGCCCCCGTGTAGGCCATAAAAAGATGTGATCCATCGTCACTTGCCCTTTGCATCAGATGATAATCCTGCCATTGACTCCTTGCCGTCTAATATGGTAATGATCCAAGTCACATTGCCTTTGCCGTCTAATTGATTATCCAATAGTCACATTCCTTTGCCCAGTAATTGATCTCTATGTCATCTCCTCTCACATGGTCACCTGTGCACACACAATCCCTCCACCTCCTCACTTGCCATCAGATTCTCGTTTGCCTTGAACATCCACTTCCTTTCATCGAACAAACACATGTGCCCACCAGCAATCACCGTTTAACGGACACTTTCCCATCAACACAACATCATCCATGTTCCATTCACCATGGGCTGCCTCCCATTAAAGAGGTTCAACGATTCAATACTCCACACCTACGCGTTTTTTTTTTATGCTGTCTGTATCATCGGCCCACGGTCCATTTGTCATTGTCGTCAAACTATTACTCATGGTCCGCTGCCTTCGCCGTCAAATACATTATGCATGGCCACTCACCTTCCGCCGTAAAGTCAGTCATCCATGTTCCCCTCGCCCACGCCGTCAGATCGGTCCATCCATTCCCCTCACGTCCGTTGTCAAACAGTTGTTCAAAGTCTACCTGCCGTTGCCATAAAAACTGTTGATCCATCGTCCACTTGCCTTTGCCGTCCAATTGATTATCCATAGTCCACTTGCCTTTGCCGTCTAATTGATTATCCATAGTCCACTTGCCTTTGCCGTCTAATTGATTATCCATAGTCCACTTGCCTTTGCCGTCTAATTGATTATCCATAGTCCATTTGCCTTGACCATCAAACAAATCATCCATAGTCCATTTGCCTTGACCATCAAACAAATCATCCATGGTCCATTTGCCTTTGCCATCAAACAAATCATCCATGATTCACTTGCCTTTGCCATCAAACAAATCATCCATGGTTCACTTGCCTTTGCCATCCAACAAATCGTCCATGATTCACTTGCCTTTGCCATCAAACAAATCATCCATGATTCACTTGCCTTTGCCATCAAACAAATCATCCATGATTCACTTGCCTTTGCCATCAAACAAATCATCCATGGTCCACTTGCCTTTGCCATCAAACAAATCATCCAGGGTCCACTTGCCTTTGCCATCATTTTGATTAACTATGGTCCACTCGCGTTCGCCGTGAAGTCGATTATCCATGATCAGCTCGATTTTACGATCAAACGGGTTATTTATGTCGTTATAATACGAGAACTTCAAATTAATGTCTGAAAACTGTTTGTGAATGTACTGATCT
>CM031595.1:120272109-120284609 GCA_018398815.1 Conus ventricosus
TAGATTTGAGCTGCCTCCATTCTGTTCTCATATGGCACTGTGAGCTCGATCATGATCAGCTGCTTGGTTGACTTAGAGTGGACTACTATGTATGGTCTCATGCCACTCTTGCTGATGATCTCTGGGTGACTCTTCCATTCTGGGAGGTCCGCAGTGCACTCCCAGTCATCTGCCCCACCCAGCAGACTCTGCCTGCATGTTTCGAGTGGCACTGTTGTTCTTGGCCATGATTTGCTGCCTCCTGCCGTGAGGAATGTTGCGGGTGCTTTTGGAGTCCTGATTCTCCCTTTTGTGGTGTTGGTACTAGCCCAGACTACTTGTACAATTTCTTTGAGCACTTGGTTGTGCCTCCATGTGTACCTTCCTTGAGACAGGGCTACTTTACATGAGCTTAGAACATGCTCCACTGTTGTTTTTCATGGCAGAGGGGACATGCAGGATCGTCTGTTTTCCCCCACTTCACCAGGTTTGCATTTGAGGGCAGAAGGTCATATGCAGATCTGAGAATGAAGCTGATCTGAGAGGGGCCATGTGCCAAATGTCATTCCAAGTTAGACTTCTTTGGAGTGCATTCTCCCACGTTGTCCATTGCCCTTGCTGGCTCTGCTGGACTGCTTTTTGGAGTCTTTTTTGGTCTTCTTCTTTTCTCATCTCCTGAATCATCATGTCTCTTTTGGCTTTTCCTTTGGCCTTTGACCACCATTCAGTTTTGGTCACCCCCAGTCCTTGTCTGTTGGTCTGTGTGTGTCCTGTTATTTCTCTGATCTTGAGACTTTTTTTGCAGAATCCATCGCCTCTTGAACTTTCCATTTTCTGCCTGTTTTTCAGCTGGGGCTTGATTGCTTCTACCACCTTGTCCCCTGAGTCCTCCAGCATGCTTTGAAGTCTGATCTTCCCTGCTTTGTATTCCTCCGGGATGGATTTCAGTGGTAGTTTCAGCTTTGCTTGGCGACAGTACAGCGCGATGTCAGTCAGACAGGGTGGACAACAAGCCATTTCCTTGTGAACTTGTTGATTTTGGCTTCCATTGCCTCCACTGTGCTGGTGCAGATGTCGTATATCATCAGAGGCCATAGGAGCTTTTGGTATCAGCATGAACTGCAGACACCAGACCTTGTATTTGCCAGGGAGCCCACATGGTCATGGTCTCCAAGCCTTCTTCCGCCATCTGCTTGGTTTCTTTTGCTCTTTGTGTGTCTTTCAGCGTATCATCATACCATCTTCCAAGGCTCTTGACTGGTTCTTCTGTGACTGTTGAATGGCCTGGTTGGCAACACTGAAGACCACAGATTCGGCCACTTTTCCTTTCCTCAGTGAGAGACTCCGTGATTTCTTTGGCTTGAACTTCATTCTGGATGAGGCAACTATGTCGTCCAGCCTCTCCAGCACATGACGTGTCTCGTCTTCTCTGGATGAAATCACTGTAGTGTCATCCATGAAGGCCTTGAGAGGAGGCATCTTGTATCCATCGCCAAGGTCTGTTTGTCTTGCGTTGTTTGTTGCTGCTTTCAAGATGAGTTCCATTGCCAGCCGAACAGTATCAGGGAAATTGCACAGCCCATTGCAATGCCCACTTCCAAGTTGATCCAATCAGTTGTGTACTCCTTGGTAGAGAACCGCATTGAGAAGCCATTGAAGTACTTCTTGAGCATGTCGCGGATGTTCTTTGGCACATGGTACTCTCAAGAGCCAACTGTATCATCTCATGGGGCACAGATCCCTATGCGTTTGCCAGATCAAGCCACATACGTCCAGGTCCCTCTTTTCTGTTTTTGCTTTTTGGATTGCGTCCCAGATCATTGTGGCGTGTTCTACACAGCCAGCCACGCCTGGGACGCCACCTTTCTGGACTGACACATCCAAGTACTTGTTTTCCATCAGGTACTTGGTCAGCCTTGCTGCCATGACAGAGAAGAAGATTTTCCCTTCGACGTTCAGTAGTGATATTGGCCTGAACTGGCTGATGTCACTTGAGTTTTGCTCTTTGGGGATGTACACACCATCTGCCGTCATGCACTGGCCGCTGATCTTCTGGTTTCTCCAAGCCGATCGCAGCAGCCTGTGGAGCCACTCCAGCACCTTGTGACATTTCTTGTAAAGCTGGTAAGGTATTCCGTTTGGCCCTGGTGATGATTTGGCTCTGGCTTTGTCGACCACCTTCTTGATTTCCGCCAACGTTGGAGGCTTGCCATTGAACTGTTCCTCAGGGTTGGTTGGCCACACCAGACCTTGAATGTCGAGTGGTGCTTTGCTCTGTGAGTCAGAGTATGTTTTCCTCAGATGCTGCTCAAGAACTCCTTTGTCCACACTTAGGGTCCCAGATTTTGGGTGCTCAAACAGTGTTCTGGCAAACTGGAAGGGGTCTCTGAAGAAGCGCTCTTGTGTCTTCTTCTTTATGCTCTTCCTCTTCCTCGCAGATTCCGCTTTGCTGAGGGGGCTGTGTTTTCTTTCAGGTCTTTCCACAGTTTTTCAAAGCCTTGTTTTTCAGCTGGCAGTGCGGTCTTCATTTGCTTCTTGAGGTTGTTCTTTTGGACTCTGATCTTGTCCATCTTTTCTTGGCGTCTGGATTTCTTTGGAGGTGTTTTCTCTTTGGGTAGTTTTACTCCATAGGCGTCTCTACATGTGGCATACACAATGTCCCCATATGTGGCTAGTTTGTGTTCCAGGGTGCTTTTCCCTATCAGTGCATCGAGTCTTTGGACGATTTTTGCATCCAGTTTCTCCCAATCTTCAGTTTCGTTTGCTCGTGGCAGGTTGGTTTCAGGCGCCCGGCATCGAGGGCCTGTGGGAAATTCCTCATCCGAACCAACAGCGTGGATGTCTTGGCACTGTGGTTTAAATCCTGGCCTGGTCTTCCGACGTCTTATCTGCTGATGCAGTGCGCTGCTGCTCATTCAGATGAGTCTTCACACATCCCATCTTTGTTCTGTGGATCTTCATGCCACGGGTGGTAGCGAAACGCTTTCCACAGACACATGGATATTCCATTTGGTCCATGTTCATAGTCCGTTTGGGGATTTGCAGTCGTGATTGGTTGAGCAATATTATTATATATAATTAACAAACTAATAAATTCCAAGGATAAGTACCGAGCACCGTTCCAGCAACTAGATATATATATCCTATGACATCTAACATGCAGACATATTTCTGCTCTATATGTCGGCCACGAAATCAGTTTGCCCAGTGTTGATAAACACACGAGTGTGATCAGCAGCATGTACATTGACCATGACGTAACCCAACATCCTGCTGCTGACCTTGCTGTTGGACAGTCTACAATGACTTCAAGTAATCAGCTTTATCCCTTGACCGAGCAGCTGGAAAAAAAGATGGCTTCTAAATATCCAGCACATTATCTGAATGTTTAAACTGATACTTCCTTTTCTTGGAATTCAATGTTTAAGATGCTGTACTTGCAAAATGCTACTAGATCATGTTAAACCCGCTTCGGTGCACTCGGTGCTTTGATCACGTAAATGAATCCCTACCTCCCCCCCCCCCCCCCCCCCCCCATCCTTATTATCCATTCCCTGCCCCCTTCCGACACCCCCCCCCCCCCCCCCTTTCTCCCCACTACTCTTAAATAGATGTTACCAGTTGACGTTTGTTCTTTTTCCTTTCTTTTTCCCTTTTTTAGATTTATTTTTCTTTCTTTTATTTTCATTTTTCTTTTTTTTTTCTTCTTTAATTTTGTGTGAAACTGAATGTGTGGAGGTAGCGCTGCATGCTATTTTCACAGACCGGTTATCCAGATTCCTGTTTTTTGACCAATCGGACTTCTCATTGGTCGGCCATGTGTTGGTGTATTTTGATATTTGATTATCTATAACATTCAAAAGTTGATTTGCTTTTTTTTTATAATTGAATTTGCATGTTAAAATTCTAAAAATATTTTGGGGGTTGTTGAGAGTTGAGAATTTGATTTTGTTCAATTCGCTATCTGATGACTTCTAGCACTTTTTTATTTCCTGAATTTGCAACAAGTTATACATCGTGTTTACTTATGTATACAATCATGGCTTTTGCTGATTATCATTATTGTTTTTGTGTGCTAACAAGTCTTTGAATGAGAACGTATCTAAATGCTCTGTATTCACCTAGTCATAATATCTACACTGCATATCGGGCCTCCCAAAGAAAGACTTCGGGTTGGATATCTAAATCGTAACTGCGATTTAGTCAAATTAACTAATGTGTCATTAGTCTGATAATTCTGAAAATTACTTTAATTCCATTTGTTGTGCAGAATCACAACTAACAAACCGCACGTTAGATTCCGATATAGGTATGCCTGGTTACAAAGTAATTCACTTGATCCAAAAACAAGACTGAAGAGAGGTTTGTGGAATATATCATTATCAATTAATGTCGATAAAACAGAAAAAAAATTCTGGAACAGTTGTTTTCAGTAATTGTTGTAAGAAATAAAACTAAAGAATGTCAGTCCTATATTTGTGAGTTTCATATACTGATATCTGGCTGAAAGAATAAAATATTTGATAACTTTTGTGATATGATGAATGGTGCTTTGCTTGAAAACAAACAAGTCATTATGTTCGGTGACTTGAATGCTGATTTAATAAGATATGGTCCTGATCTCAGTATTGCCACAGGACGGCAAAACCCGCGAAGAAGAGTGTCGCATGTAAATGACTGGATGAAGATGGAGTGACTCTCAGTGAGTGCGTGTAGAGGCTCCGTGGCGTAATAACAGGACGGGACGCAATGCTGCGCCCTAAGGTGCGCTGCAGCAGCTCTGCATCAGACAAAAAAATCATCACTGATGATTGAATGTATGCAGCCCTGGAACCAAGACAAAGCAGTTCCAAAAAAACACCATTAACTGATAATGGAATGGGCGAACAAATGGAGAGCAGTCGATCAAATGTATCAAATGTATCAAATGCCGCACTATAATCAAGCATATAAACTCGGCCTTTAGAGCTAAGTCATCCGATCAAGGGAACAACGTTTAAAAACACCACAGCAAGCGACGAGGTCAACACGATGACAGCACACACTTTAGATCAAATGCTGAAGCGAGTGTTGTTGACGATTGTTGTTCGTCATGGCTATATGACTAGGTGACATCAACAAACGACAGACTGGTGTCCTAAACACATCTCCGTATGACAAAACAAACAAGAAAAATGAAATAAATGCCGCGTCGGCATCAACCACCGAAAACACGCCAGCCGTCATCCGATGGATCGAAATGACTTTGGCTGTCCGCCTGAATGGGTGAGCGCTATCATTTGGCTGTCTACTGGAAATGCCACAAACACGGCTAGACACACAAACACGCGCGCGCGTGCGCGCCCACCCCCACACACCTCCACCACACACAGGCGCGCGCTCGCGCCCGTACGCGATTTCAAGTCTAAGAAATTCTTTTGAGTCGATGCAGGGCATGGTGGGTAAACACTCAAAAACGTCCTTTTACCAATATGACGTGAAGAGGGAAAATGTGATGCTTATATATGCACTCAAATGACCTTTGAAAACATAAAACTATCTGAAAAACAAAAACAAACAAACAAAAACAAAAAAAAGCAAACTAACAAACTGACTTTTTAGACCAAAAGAACTAATGTTGTTTTGCTTTTTTTTTTTTTTTAAATCACTTACTGCGGTTGACGACTGGAGTTAACACGCTGAGACGGAGCTGCAAAGATGGGGGAAAAAAATGACTAGTTTCGGAAATTCATATTTCTTAGGTACAGATTCATTTTTTTTTTAAACATAAGAGTAGTGGTAATGGTGGTGGGGAGAGGAAGGTGGAAGGCACATCCAGAATGAAATGTGCTGATCATCTCCCAAAGCCCATCGACGTCTCACTTTAATACTGAACACGATTTTCACGTTGCATTGAATTCTGTCTCCCAGTTCAGTTGCAAGAATATGGCAGCAAATTCGATAATGAATGGGATACCATTCTGTCTATAAAAAAATTTTTAAAAAAATAAAAATTGCGTAGGCACAATCTATTCTTTTCTCGCGGTTCACGATGTTTGTAAACATCTCTATGGGAAGAAGAAGAAGAAGAAGAAGAAGAAGAAGAAAGAAAGAAAGAAAGAAAGAAGGAAGTCATGTTTAGAATTAGTTTGGTTGAAGAGCGTGCATTACATAGCGAAATGCACTCTCTCTCTCTCTCTCTCTCTCTCTCTCTCTCTCTCTCTCTCTCTCTCTCTCTCTCTCTTCTTCTCACGCAAGCGCGCGTGTGCACAGTCACATTTAAACATTACCCACCTACCCCCCAACACACACACACACACACACACACACACACACACACACTCACACTCACACACACACACACACACAGAGTGAGAGAGAGACAGAGACAGACAGAGACAGACAGAGAATGAATGCACACACTCACACAGAGAGAGAGAGAGAGAGAGAGAGAGAGAGAGAGAGAGAGACAGACAGACAGACAGAGAGACAGACAGAGACAGACAAACAGACAGACAGGCCGCAGACAACACAAAAACAAAACAAAACGAAAAAAAAAAAAGTCTTCGACTTCTCGAGGAGCATGCGTGAACAGGGCGACGTCAGCCGATCCTGGAGGTGTTTTGCCTGGCTTTCTCTCTCTCTCTCGCCTCTCTCCGCCGCTACACCCGCCGCCACACCCGCCGCCCCTCACTTCAACCTCCTCTGCTTGTTTTGACCGCGTTTCCCCTCGCCCGTCGGAAAATCGTGCGTCATCGCCGTCGAGGCTTGATGAGGGTGGGTGCAAAGGCAAAACATCTCTCACCACGTGACTACTGCCGCGGCGTCAAGGTCGAAAACAAACTAGGTCACGAGTACTGACAAGTCTGTCTGCCTGTCGGGCCGTGTCCACACGAGACGTGCGCCGTTAACCGTGTCGTGTGACACGGGGTCACGGGGACGAGACATTGGTCGCGTTATTATTAACCAGTTGCGGGTTTGTTCCACTGGCGGTTTCCAAGACCTACCCCCACCCTTCCCCTCCCCTATCTCTCTGCTGTTTCTCACTCACCTCTCCCCGCCCCCACCCCCCACTATCCGTACCCCCCGCCCTCCTCTGTACAGACATCGGTCTGGGAATGACGTGTGCTAAAGGACATCGGGCTTGGGCTCAAGGACGTTAATTTCACCATTTCAGGGGGTTCATCATTGGTGTGTGTGTGTGTGTGTGTGTGACCCTTTGGTTTTCTGTGTGTTTCTCTCTGCCAATACCATCTGTGTAAAGTGGATTCATAATAGATGCAACTGGAAGAAAAGATGCTAAACCCAGTGCTTGTCTACTTTTCTAGATAATGGACTATTCGTTACTGTGTGTGCGTGTGTGTGTGTGTGTGTGTGTGTGTGTGTGTGTGTGTGTGTGTGAGAGAGAGAGAGAGAGAGAGAGAGAGAGAGAGACAGACAGACAGACAGAAGATAGAGAGAAAGAGGCAGAGACAAATAGAAGAGAGAGAGATGATGATGATGATGATAATCTTTATTTCCAAGGGTAACAGATAAGCAAACACATGAGAGAGAGAGAGAGAGAGAGAGAGAGAGAGAGAGAGAGAGAGAGAGAGAGAGAGAGAGAGAGAACGGCGTGACTGTCCATTTCAGCAGCTGTTTACAATGTCAGAGACATAGCGGCGTTAGTAATGAATCACCCAGAAGTTAGGTGACCCCGAAAGAAGCCAGTACAGTGCCACTTCCCCTCAAAACGCTGAGAGGGGGTCACGCAGTTTGTTTGTCGAATGGGAGAAGAAGCTGGCTCTGCCTCCCTCCGCCCTCAGTCAGTGATGCCAGAACGCCGCTTCTAGAAACGATCGGCGCGCGGGTTCGTCTCCCTCTTCCGACGGCCGAAGCACAAACAAGCTAAGGTTAAAGGTGAAATATTTTCACCCCCCATTTCCTGGAGCAGACTGTACGCCACCAGACCCCAAATTGGGGACAGGTCACCATACTCGCTGCACTAACCGGTATTCAACGAGTTTCAGGCCGCGCGCGAGGACGTGAGCCCGTCAGGGGTTTACGGAATCGGCAACCAGGAAGAAACGCCCGTTGTGAAAAACTGTGTCTAGTATGGAAAAGTTTATGACCCTACAAGTCTCATGTGATGAAAGAAACTGTGTCTCGAGCCATTAAACACGATAAATGGCGCCGACTAACGTGGCTTCGAAAAAGAAATGAAATCTCCTGTCAAACCTCTTGTTTACATCGCCGAAAATGTAACAGTGGATCAATAGAACACAAATATAGCACGCCGGCTCGGAATGAAGGCAGCGAAGCCGTGTCTGCCTCCGACTGGGTCACAGACCCTGTGCAGCTCGGGGGAGGGGGATGGCTCGCTTGGTGGCTGAGGTTGGCTACCAGCCGTCGCGCACTGTCTAGCCGTGGGCCATTCATAAAACCTTACACCGGTGTGACGGCGCTTGCAAGCAAGCTGCTGTGCAAACAGACTGAGTGGAGTAGACAGACAGACCTTGCAAGTTTGAAACTTTTGTTGAATGAATGGTAATTTTTTTTTTTTCTTGTGTGAGTTCCCCCCGCGCGTTTTGGTTAAGGACGATGACCTTAGAGTTAGGAAAAACCAATGCCCCGTAATCAAGAATGAACTGTAGGAACGAGAGCGTTTGAACTGCTGCTGTAATATTAATTTAGTAATTGGGGGAAAAGGAAAAAAACGAAAAGAAAAAAAAAAAGAAAAAAAAGAAAGAAAAAGACGACAAAGCACAGAGCAACTTGAGTGAACTCGACTATCACTAAAAACTTTGGAAAGGGTGATTTTGTTTTGGGATTCAAAGGTTTCCGGGGGACAAACGCCGGTTCAAAATCGTTGCTTTTATTACGTTCGTGAATGGTGCCACTGACTTCCAGTGATCAGAGACAGTTCTTTTTTCTGTTGTTTTTTTTTTTTTACTTTATTGTCTCCTGCAGTGTATCCTCTCGAAGTCCACGGAGGAGGCGTGGGCTGCGGCCACCACACAGTAACTCATGTCCCCAGGCAGTTGGCCTTGTGCAGGCGTTGGCCAACAGTCCAGAGTTTACCAGGCATCCACTTTCCACGCCCGCCGCTCTCACAGCGGAACTCACCACAGGGCTCATTGATTGACTCGACCTGACACTCTTCCCTTGTGACCCATACAGCGGCAAACTTGATGAGGTAAGTCGGTACGCTTACGACTTCAGCATCGAAATCCTTTCAGTCATGTTCACAGAGTCCAACTGCATGCCCTGCTAATAATAATACGTCTTCCGGTATCGTTTATGATTGCCGGTCACACTGAAATAGGTTGCAATCCCATTTTCTTGAGACTGATTTATCTCGACAATGACCAGGATTGTTGTGTTGCGTATGATTTTTGTGAGCCGCGAAGAACGGTCTGGATGGTGTTAGTTGTTGACTCGCGGACCTAGCGTTGACGTTCCGTCAGCCATGGCATGATAACGGGCATAATTTGCGTGACTGGTAGGGTACATGTGTCCCAGATTACGGTCGCGGTGACCCTGAGCGATAATAACTCCGGTGTCTAGAAGGTCACGACCGTGTGTTGAACTTTTTTTTTTAATTTGTCGTTGAATTTGCTCTCTAATTTGAACCCACCCTAACGCAGCTCGCAGTTTAGCCCAACCCGGACAACACCATAGGTCATATATGAAACAGAAATGTCTTTTCATGCTGTCGATATTCTCTTGAATGTATACATGTTTCATTGGAATTGCACGCATGCCGGCTGTCTTCACAAGGCCGCTCACATGTGCAACAAATGAGTTTGTATTTTTCTTTTCAGATGTAAATGAACATTGTAAAATGGAAATCCATTGCCACTATTCGTGGGTTAAAAGAAGGCACCTTTTTTTTTTTTTTTTTTTTTTTACACCGCAGGAGAAGTCGGTAGTCGGTCTATTTCTAGGCTTGAGTTTTCGTCAGTATTCATTCATTTGTATTTTCGCTAGTCACAAACATACACACAGACGCGTACGTACGTACGTACGTACGTACGTGTGTGTGGTGTGTGTGTGTGTGTGTGTGTGTGTGTGTGTGTGTGTGTGTGTGTTTTCGCTAGTCACAAACATACACACGGACGCGTACGTACGTACGTGTGTGTGTGTGTGTGTGTGTGTGTGTGTGTGTGTGTGTGTGTGTGTGTGTGTTTCTATTTAGCAGAAATACATGAATGTAACTAAATGGTCAGTGATTGCAAAGATTTGTTCGTTCGTTTTTCTCTGTGGGTCTCTGTGGGTCTGTCTGTCTCTTTCTCTCTCTCTTTCTCATTCTCTCCCTCCCCCCCCCCCCCCCCCCTCCCCTCTCTTCCAGCCCTGATGTGCCTTCTCAGCCGACCTTTTAGTGTCCTCTGCCTGTCTGTCCTCCTCTTCTCTTTCCCCTTCTATTCTCTCTTTTTAATCTTCTCCGATCCGCCCGCCGTCCCCTCCCTCTCTCTTTTTGCCCCCTCCCTCCCCACTTTTTTCGTCCTCTCTCTCTCTCTCTCTCTCTCTCTCTCTCCTCCTCTCTCCTCTCCTCTCTCTCTCTCTGTATGCAGCTGTGATTGGCCTGTATGGTCGGTTATAACAGAATTGACTTTTCTCAGTGTTTCAGTCTCTCTCTCATTCGCCTAGGCCGGCACTCGTGCTCTTTCCGACCACACACACAACACGCGCGCGTGCACACACACACACACACACACACACACACACACACACACACACAGCGCGCGCGCGCGCGCGCGCGCGAGAGAGAGAGAGAGAGAGAGAGGAGAGAGAGATGTATAGTGGAAAGCGAGAGCGGGAATGCGTAGAAAGGAGCGGAAAGATCGAGACATGGAGAAAAGAAATCAAAATGTGAATGTAAACAGCGGAAAACAAAACTTTGCCATCAGATGGGGAGATGGGCTGGGGTAGGGGGGGGGGGAGGGAAAAGATGGATGCAGTAGAGGAGGTGGGAGGGGAGGGGGTGCTGTCCTGTTGGAGAGGCACCGGCATTTCTTGCAACCTCTTTTGGTGATTCACCCTTTCCTGCCTTGGAGCCAGATCCGAGATGCGTTTCATAGAAGGGAGAAATCGCCAGGTCGCTAGCTTATTCTTTCGGCGAGGGATGTGAGGAGCGAGGCGAGTACAGAAACGAGCGCAAGTCAACGTTTGGATCCGTGTTGTTTACCAATAAGGGAACGTTCATCATTTTTCGCGCCCCGTCACAGGACCTTGCAATGCCGGCCATTCTTCCTCGCTTGCGAGAGAGCCCCAAGACAGTCTAGCGAAAGATCGCCCGACTTTACCCAGCCCCGCCTGCCACAAGGGTTTGCAATGACACGCCGACATTCGCCAAGCAAGCGAGAATTCTTGCTACCTCGCCTCTATGGAACGCATCTGAGGTTTGCATGGACTTGGATGCGGAAGTGGCCCAGAAGAGAAAGACCATGCCATGGGCATTAATCCAGGTTCGTGTGTGGTTCGAATCTAACGCTAGACCTGTTACATTGATCCGTCTTTTGAACGACTTGGCGTGATTTAAAGGACCATCGCAGCAAGGATGGGTGGGTGTTATCCTGGTAGAATTCTCAGTGAAACCACGTTAAAGGGGGGCAGTCCAAAAGTTCATACATAAAAATCTGTCGTGACGGTGACGTCATCCACCACACTTTGTATGATGCTTTCAAGGAATGACAACAGCTGACAACGGCCCATCCTGAGTCTGAAGATTTTTTTTTAAATCAAACAATTTGAGCTTACAGGTGCGCAAAAAGAGGACAGTGCGCAAAGTCACCAGCATTTTTGTAAGTCTCGCCCATAACCATTTGTTACAAAGTAAAACGGGAGGAGGGGGGGGGGGGGGGGGGACATTGAAGCAAAAAAAAAAAAGCAAATCAAGTAGAATGCAGTTCAACTACGCTTGACAGCACGTAACTTTTTTTTTTATATAACACAAGGACATACATCACAATACAATACAATACAATACAATACAATACAATACAACACAATACAAAGAGATCTGCTCAACTGAGTGCTCCTTCGGAGCCTGAAGATGTTGATTTGTTGGGCTGCATGAAGCCAATGGATTTTGCCATTCCTTTTTGTCCAAAAAGTAGATAATTGTCACGAGGTCTCTGGGTGCTACATTCATGACCGACAGTCTGACAGAACTCAGAATGTGTCGTGGTGTGAATTGCCAATGTCAAACTCCCAGCAGCAAAAAAAGAAAAGGCGGTGCTTCAAATCTGTTGTCTTCTGGAACAAGAACACGTGGTGGCCAGAAACCTGAAACATCAGAACTTTCCAGGGCAAGAATGGTGGATGCCCGCAGAAAGTGTTGGTCATTTTCAGCCTTCGTAACTCGACTAAGACAGACGACAAAAGTTTATTCCCGGAAAATAATGGATTTTTTTTAACCCACTGAACGCGACCAGGGATCCCAGCTAAAAATTTCTCCCTCCAAAGTGAAAGATTTTTCATCCAAGCACGCATGCCTAGGAATGTCAGCCGAAATGTGGACGGCAAAGGTCTTTTGGAAAAGGCTGTGGAGGTCTCGAGTA
>CM031595.1:120287109-120302109 GCA_018398815.1 Conus ventricosus
CTTGCGCCGATGACCACTGAATATTTCAACACTCGTGTCTAACATCGATCTCCACGAGACTTTTTCATCGCCCAGAAAAGACTCCTTAACACAGAAAGAGGAAGGAGGATGTGGGGGACAGGCAGCTAAAGATGGGGTTGGAATTTGTGACGGGGAAGGGGTGGGATGGGGGAAGGGGTAGCGGATGGGAGACAGGTAGGAGGTCAGGGTGGACGGGACGACAGGGGGGGGGGGGGGGGGGGGGGGGGGGGGGGGATGGTGTGGAGAAGAGGCGGGCGACAGCTGTTTTGTCAAACAATGTGAACCACGAGTTTGGGAGAGGAGGAGGCGAGTGGGCAAAAGCGGAGAGGATGCATGAGGAATGGGAAGATTATGAGTGGGCGTAGTCGTGGGTGAGGGAGCTGAGATGAGAGAGGGCGAGGGGACCGGAGGAGAGGAGAAGAGAGGGGACGGCGTAAGGGTGGGGTAGGAGAAAGGGGATGGGGGTAGCAACAGCTGGAAAATCATAAACCGAATGTCCGGACGCCAGCTCATCCGTGTCAGCTACGTACGTACGTACTGCAGCGGCAGATCACTCGATCAACTCCCCGGTTGGTGTGATGGCCATGATAAGGTCTATAAAAGCATAGTCCTACAATGCTGTGCAGTACACCATAACCGAATGATCAAAGGTTGTCGTGATCAGTAGTCGCAAAGGCAGTCACCCTTCTAAACCCACAGGTCTCGCTGCCTGATCCGTACCACTGGTTACGTCCCGCTTAACCCAGGCCTTCTTCATGTCTGTCGTTGCCGCCCCTGCCTTCCACTGTGCCTTGACGGATGATATTGGACGCGGAGACTTGGCGACGTGCCTGTTCTAGGCAAGCTAACGGTCGCTTCTGCGAGGAGACTGATTTCCCTGCCTGCCTGCTTACTGCGTGAGGGTGAGTAGTTAGTTAGGTCGAGCATTAAACCTTCTCAGTTCGCTTTGAAAAGGCGCTGAAGTCCGAAAAAAGGTACCAACGAGTAGGTGATAATTCTAACCCCCATGCTCTGATCAGAGACTAAGCTATTGACCTCATCATCAAGAAACTAGGGGAGGCCTTTGGGACCCCGGGTCTGTGTTTCCCCATGTGATTGTCCAGTCTCCTTCCCACATCTACCTTTCCTCATGCCTTTGTTCCTTCCCCATCCCACATCTACGTTTCCCCATGTCTTCGTCCCTTCTCATTCCCAGGCCTGTGTCCCCCCATGTCCTCGTCCCTTCCCATTCCCAGGCCTGTGTCCCCCATGTCTTCGTCCCTTCTCATTCCCAGGCCTGTGTCCCCCCATGTCTTCGTCCCTTCTCATTCCCAGGCCTGTGTCCCCCATGTCTTCGTCCCTTCTCGCACCCAGGCCTGTGTCCCCCATGTCTTCGTCCCTTCTCATTCCCAGGCCTGTGTCCCCCATGTCTTCGTCCCTTCCATTCCCAGGCCTGTGTCCCCCCATGTCTTCGTCCCTTCCCATTCCCAGGCCTGTGTCCCCCATGTCTTCGTCCCTTCCCATTCCCAGGCCTGTGTCCCCCCATGTCCTCGTCCCTTCCCATTTCCAGGCCTGTGTCCCCCATGTCTTCGTACCTTCCCATTCCCAGGCCTGGGTCCCCATGTCCTCGTCCCTTCCCATTCCCAGGCCTGTGTCCCCCCCCCCCCCCCCCCCCCCCCCCCCCCCCCCCCCCCCCCCCCCCCCCCCCCCCATCCCCCCCTTCGTCCCTTCTCTTCCCAGCCTGTGTCCCCCCATGTCTTCGCCCTTGTCGTTCCCCAGCCTGGTTCCCCCATGTCTTCGTCCCTTCTCATTCCCAGCCTGTGTCCCCCCCATGTCTTCGTCCCTTGTCGTTCCCAGGCCTGTGTCCTGCCATGTCTTCGTTCCTTCTCAGGCCTATGTTTCCCAGTCTTCGTGTTTTTCCCTTCCAATGTGTATGTTCTCCCCAGATCTATACCCTCCCTCTCCTCCCGACCGCCCCCCCCCCCCCCCCCCCTCCATGTTTATGTTTCATCAGTCTGTGTTCCTTCAGGTCTATCTTCTATCTTCTCCAAGGTCTACCTTGGCTCCAATATATATATGATGTGTGTGTTTTGTGTGTGTGTGTGTGTGTGTGTGTGTGTGTGTGTCCCTCCCCCACTCCCCTTTCCCCCGTCTGTGGTCCCGCAAAGATAATTTCCATCGTCTCCCATTGCACTTAAAGGTCATGTGATTCCAAGTGGGTCAGTTGAACTAGATCAACGTCCGAGGTAAAGTGACCCAGCATTAGATATTTCGAGCCAGACGTAGGTCAGATGAGCCAGGATGTTTCCTATTGTGACGTGCAGTGATGTTAAAGAACACATGGCCTGGAATGGTGCAGGGTGACTCAACTGATGAAAAAGACTGCCAAGTGACGTAGACCAGGTCACGTTGACAAATCTTTAGGTTAAAGGTCAGGTGACTCGGAATGGAATATTGCTTGGCACGTCCGTGATGGCTCTGCTTGTCGAGATCAAAATTGAAGATCACATGGCCTACAAAGGGGTTTATAGTGAACCATAATGGCGTTGAGGGTCAAGTGATCTAGATCTAGATTAAAGGTCAAATGACTTGGATCGGGGTATTACAAACGAGTTCTAGATCAGATCAGCTACAATGGAGTGATTGATCCAGCTTGAGGTCACGTGAGCTGGAGGGGAGCCTGCTGACCCAGAGGAATGAAATGTGAAGTTGAGCAACCCAGATGAGCAACCCAGAATGAAGTGATAAGAAGTCCTAATATTCAGAAGCAAAGAATGATTGCCCGTGGAATCAAACTCGCCTTGCCAGAAAGGTGATTGTGAGAGCCATGCAAGATGAACTCTGGATGGGTATTACAGAAGGTTTACAGCGACAGCCATGGAAGGTGGGGACTTGATGGACAAGATAGGTTTGCACAAAGACTGTGGAAGGGGAGGATGCATGTAAATAATCCGAGATTTGCATACAGGGAGAGGAGCACCGGATGAGCCGTACAAGAGATTTACAGAGAGAGCTATGAAAAGAGAGAATTAAAGAGAGTTACAAGACGTTTGCTGCGAGAGCTACAGAAGACGGGGGGTTAGGAAGAATTATAGCAGGTTTACGAGAGTGTATCTCTGCGGAGCCAACGGTCCTGGGCTTTTGAACCACACGAGTGGTCGGACTTTTCGCCTTCAAAATCCTCTGTTAACCCAACAGTAAGGGGTATCTGATTCAATACAGGGAAAGTTAAAGGCGACGGAAGGAGAGGGATTGGCTCCGCCTTCCGTTATGCTATGCCCCGTCCAGACCTGGTGAACCTCTGACAGTTCACAACTCCGAAGGCTATGGGACTTTTTTTTTTATCTTTAAATAAACAACAAGAGTTTTGGAACACGAGGACTTGGGAGGATTTTTCAAACGCTTGCAAATAGGTCAGTGTAAGATGGTTATACTAAGGAGTTACACGTTTGCAGAACAGCCTATGGAAGCTGAACACTGTAGAGGATTATCAGCTTGCCGTGAGAGCTGTAGAAGATGAGGACTAGAGAGGCATTATTAAATGAGGTTTCAGGAGAGACAATGGAAGATTGGAATGAAAGTAGATCATTGGTTTGCAGCAAGATCTACAGAAGAGAATGAATCGGATGGGCATTATAAGAAGGTTGCAGGAGCTGTGAAAGAGGATGACTAAGAAAGCATTTGAGATTTACAGCAAGGTCTGTGGAATAGAGCTAGAATGGTATTACACATCAGAGAAGGGGGGGGGGGGGGTATTACAGTGAGAGCTGTAGAAGATTTAGATTAGGAAGGTATTTTAATGGGTTTGCATCGAGAGCTATGAAAGATGATTACATGGAATTATATACTGGAATTTATGGTGAGAGCTAAGGGAGTTTAGGCTTAGATGGTTTTATGTGAAGCTGCTGTGGACAAGAGATGGCGGGAATTAGTGAACTTCGGCAGCGAGAGCTATTGAAGTTAAGGACTAGAAGACAACTTGTGGCTTGGGAGAGAACTGTGCTGGTCTTTCAGCGTGATCTACAGGTTAGGACTGGATGGGCTTTATTGGAGGTTTGCACAGAGAGGAGTAGAAGATGACTGGTTGGATGTTATGGGAGGTTTGCAGCGAGAGTTGTGAAAGGTGAGGACTGATTGGGTATTACAGATTTGCAGCGAGAGCTGTAGAATATGAGGATTAGATGGGCAGTTTAGGGGTTTGCAACAAATACTGTAGTAAATTAGGACTCGAAATGGCATTATAGGTGGTGTGCAGTGAAAACTACAAAAAATGAAGACTAGAACTGGCATTATTGCAGGTTTGCTGCGTGAGCTCGGAAGATGAGGAATGAAGATCAAAGAATTACAGGTTGGCAGCGAGAGCTATAGAAAAACGAGGGCTAAAGAGGCATTATAAGAGAATTATGGTGAGATCTCTTGGAAGATGAAGACTCGAGGGAATTGCACAACATTTGCAATGAAAGCTGTGGAAGATAGGGTCTTGGCAGATATTATACGGGGATTTAGAGAGACTTATTGAAAATGAGGAGTAGACAAGCATCCTAGGTTTCATGCGAGGACTGTGGCAGATAAGGACTGGGGAGATATTATAGGATGTTTTCAGAGAGCTACCGAAAACGAGAATTAGTTGGAATTACAGGTCTACAACGAGAGCTGGGAAAGAGAGGGCTGGAATGAATTAGAGGTTTCATAAAACGTTTGCAGTTAAGCTAGGGAAGAGAGAACGGGGGGATTTATTGGAGGTTCTTGTGACGTTTGCTGTAAAAGGCTATGGAAGAGAGGACTGGAACGAATTATTGGTTTATATTACATTTGCAGCAAGAGTTATGGAAGAGAGGACTCGTGAAGCATCATAGGTTTGCAGGAAGAACCATGGAAGATGAGGAACAAGGCATTATTGCAGCTTTTTCAGCATAAGCTGAAGTGGAGATGAGGTCAAGAGGCATTACAGGTTTACAGCGAGAGCTATGTAAGAGGATGAATGAAAGAGACATGTTAGCAGGCTTACGGAGAGAACTATGGAAGATGACTAAAGGGAATTATAGAAGGTTTGCAGCTGAGAACAGTGGGAGATGAGGACTTGAGAGATGGTTGTAAGAGAATTGTCGAGAGAGAGAGAGAGAGAGAGGAGAGAGAGAGAGAGAGAGAGAGAGAGAGAGAGAGAGAGGGAGCTAAGGAGAATGACTCAAGAGTAGCAGCTCTCATTTATTGATTGATGTCATAAGATCTTCATACGGTCGGACAGTTTGATACACTTGTAATTCCGTAATTTTATCAGTATATCTGATGTTAAGTATCTTGTGGTAACACCCCTGTAATGTGAAGAATCGTGGTGTAACACCTCTTTAATGTTAAGTATCTAGTGGTAATAGTGGTAATACCACTTTACTATGGCCTGGATTTTTCTTTCCAGATCGGCTGTGAGGGCCCATGTCTCGCATGCACACAGGAAGATGGAATATGGAATTTTCCAGTGCACGTACGACTCTGATCTTGTATTCTATGAAGATTGCTCCATACGGGTTTTAGTCTTGACAGTGCTGATATTGTTTTTTCTGCCTTCGAGAGGATTTCATTGCACAGTTACTATTTTCTGTCCTTTGACACTTATATCAGTATCGATAGTTGTATTGTAGCCGGCCACCAAGTTGGTCTTCTGGGCGCCGACGTCCATATCATATCTTATTGATGTATCGTCCAATCTTTCAATAATTTTGGTGAGATCTTGTTCACTTCATGCTAGACCATCGACGTCATCTGCAAATCGAACGTTTGTTATGATTCTTCGTCCAATCTTGACTATGTTGACTACAGGTTTAAGCGCATCGTTCATGATGTGTGGTTCTGTTGAAAAGTGTGGAAAACAGAAGATAATCCTGACGAACGCCAAATGAAGTATGAAGGCATTCTTCAGTAGCTTCCTGTGTAAGCACTGCACTGGATGCTTTGGAGTGCAGTTGCAGGATTGGGTTGGAGATTTCCTTTCTTGGGAAGAGTGACGATTAGTGGTCTAGTCGATGGCGTGTGCCACTCCCCAGTGTGCCAGATTTGTTGTAGGTGGCAGTAAGGATATCTGTTGCTGCCTCTCTGACATGTATCATGAGTTCAACGTAGAGTTCAACGTAGTGAACTTTGGGGATGCTGTCGATGCCTTAAGCCTTCCCACATTTCAGTGATTTCGAAGCTTGTACGATTTCTTCACGAAATTCTGGAACGTCATCCTAACTTGATTAATCCGGTGCACACCTGGATTTCCTTTGCTATGTTAGATGTATAGCTCAGTGCAGTATTCAGTCCACCTTCCTGTGATACCTTCCTCTATGTTAGATGTATAGCTCAGTGCAGTATTCAGTCCACCTTCCTGTGATACCTTCCTCTATGTTAGATGTATAGCTCAGTGCAGTATTCAGTCCACCTTCCTGTGATACCTTCCTCTATGTTAGATGTATAGCTCAGTGCAGTATTCAGTCCACCTTCCTGTGATACCTTCCTCTATGTTAGATGTATAGCTCAGTGCAGTATTCAGTCCACCTTCCTGTGATACCTTCCTCTATGTTAGATGTACAGCTCAGTGCAGTATTCAGTCCACCTTCCTGTGATACCTTCCTCTATGTTAGATGTATAGCTCAGTGCAGTATTCAGTCCACCTTCCTGTGATACCTTCCTCTATGTTAGATGTATAGCTCAGTGCAGTATTCAGTCCACCTTCCTGTGATACCTTCCTCTGTGTTAGATGTATAGCTCAGTGCAGTATTCAGTCCACCTTCCTGTGATACCTTCCTCTGTGTTAGATGTATAGCTCAGTGCAGTATTCAGTCCACCTTCCTGTGATACCTTCCTCTATGTTAGATGTATAGCTCAGTGCAGTATTCAGTCCACCTTCCTGTGATACCTTCCTCTATGTTAGATGTATAGCTCAGTGCAGTATTCAGTCCACCTTCCTGTGATACCTTCCTCCAGTGTTAGACGATCACCGGTTTTGTCCTGCGTGATGCTGACCTTACTTTTGTCTCTGAGAGAGAGAGAGAGAGAGAGAGAGAGAGAGAGATTCAGATTCAGATGTTTTATTCTTACAGGCCTTGGCCCCTCAGAAGGGGGATGCACATGGAACATAACAAAGTCGCATTGTGAAACTAATGATAATGATTACAATGCACAAATGCTTCTCCGTTTGAAAGCTTTGAATAAAAAATACTGCGAACTGTTTTACAGTGTTTTCATTTGCAGATGACATTAACAAAATAAGCTTAAATAAGCAAGGTCTTGTATAAAATTTTTGGGAAATAACTTTTCTCTTGTATCTTGTAACTCTGGACAAGTTAATGCAAAATGCACTTCGTCTTCTCTTGACTGTCGACATAATGGACGCAACAGATCAGAGGCATCTACTTGTCTGTAACGGAAATGATGAACAAGAATATCAGAAACACCCACTTTAAATGTTGTCACCACAAACTTCAAGTGCCTGTCCATAGTCATTGACATATACGTTGGGAGAGAATGCATAATATTGAATGTTCTATAAAAAACTAAACGTGTCACTGTTTTGAACATGAAAATTCCAGTCTTGCCACCTACAGTCAATTAGTCTTCCTTTGAAGGTACGAACGAAACTGTTCATATCTTCGACACCTTGGTTAAGCCATACGTGCCCGAAACCATACTCATATAATTTCGCTTTAACACGTGACACCCAGTTAATCTTGCCTCTATTATCTAGTTCTACTAGCATTTTATAAACTTTATGGGGTAATCTATGTTCAGCCATCTGAGTTAATTTAAGCCAGTACTTGATACATTTAACAGTGAAGTGCAAAGATATGGATATCTATTAGTCTCTCCATACACAAGATCATTTGGGGTTTGTGGCGATACACCCAAGAACTTTTTTCAAAGCAAATAAATGAACCTTTTGGCATTGTCCAGCGGCAGCATCAAGACCCCACAGTTCAGCCCCATATTGTAGCATAGGCAGGATTTGAGCATCAAACAATTTCAAAAACAAAGCAAGAGATTCATTGTTAAGCTTCGACAACTTCTTTATAAAGCATAGCAATGCATTTTTGGCTCTGCAAGCAATATCTTCACATGCGAAAGTGAAACTTAATCGCGTAGAGAAATATACACCTAAATATTTATATACATTTACAACATGCATATTTGCCCCATCATATGTCCATTTTTCACGAGAAGAAAGGTAACTCCCTTTTCTGAAAACGATTATATTACTTTTACTCAAATTGACTTTCAGCTGGAGTGAATTAGCTGCCCTTTGCAAACTGTTTAAATGAGTTTGGAGGCCTATTACTGTCTCAGACATTAATGCAACGTCGTCGGCAAGAAGTAGAACGAATATGTCCATAACATCATTTACAAAATGGGCACCATGTCTTCCAGAGTTTATCACCTCCAGAGTCAGCTCATTAATGAATAAAGAAAACAAAACTGGGCTGCATACATCACCCTGCTTAACACCTGATGTACAGTTAATATAATCAGCTAAAGCAGCACCACATCGTACCTTTGCCTTTACACAGTCATACATACTCATAATGCATTTATACAACTTTCCATGAATACCGTTTTTTAACAAAATAGGCCAAAGTATGGTTCTATTAATAGAGTCAAACGCTTTCTCAAAATCGATGAAGGCAACTACAGCTTACGATTCAGACAAAATTGTTTTTGAATGAAAGCCAACAACGTAGACATATGGTCTATGGTGGAACGATTTTGTTTAAACCCAGTTTGAAACTCACCTGTAATGTTATTGTCCTCAACCCACACTTGAAGTCTTTTATTAATAATTGCACTATACAGTTTGCTGCAAACATTGCACAACGAGATTCCTCTATAGTTGTTTGGATTGGTAACATTGCCCTTTTTATATAGTGGCACAACAATTGACTCGCACCAACTTTCATGATACATTCCTCTATCAAAAAGAGAATTTAAAAAAAAAAAAACCAAAAATTCCATTACCAAATTTGATTTGCAGGCATTTTTAATAAATTCCCCTATGATTTTATCCGGACCGGCAGCCTTGCGACTTTTCAGTGTTTTTAGCGCACTCAAAATTTCTTCTACTGAGATAGGTTGATTCAAATTATTTTCGCCGTCACCATCGTTATTTTCATCATCATCATCATCATCATCATCATCATCATTGTCATATACATCATCATTATTTACAGCATCATAAGCATTTTGGTTACTATTACTTTCTCCCTGAACCAGAACATTATCAAACTTGTCTTTTCTTTCTAACAATTCTTTAAAGTGTGCGAACCAATCGTTTATGCTAATGTCATTCGAAATCTACCTTCTTGTTGTAGATATTTTACGCACATATTCCCAGAATTCTTTTTGGTTATTTACTGATTGTAATAAGTCAGTTAATGAGAGTTTCAATGAATTGCTTATCTTTTCTCTTTAACAAATTTTTATATGATGCTGAACAATTAAGTAGTGGGGAAAACAAGTGCAGGCTAACAATTCTTCCGTCATTATAATAATGACTTTGCAAAGATTTGAAATTTTAGAGAGAAAAAAAAATGAAGATGTAGAAAATGGGGAAATATATTATAAATATGAAAAACCCTTCGCCTCAGGGAACCTGCGCTCCTGGTGTCAAATAGAGACACACCACAGTTCATAATTCTGTGGTGTTCTCACCACCAAGGGTTCAAAAAAGAATCCAACAGCACCCCTAAAGCAGCCAGTGAAGGATAGTAAAATGGAATAAAACGAAAGTGTGGAGAGGAGAAAAACAAATTTTTATATTCACGTCTTGCTATACATAAAGAAATGAGATTAGGTGGAGACAAAGTACGCTTAAAATTCTTTAACAAATTGCGTACAGTTTTCTTCTCAGCACGACATTCTTTATCATACCAGTCGTCATCTTTCACGCACTTACCAATGTGTATTTCTTTCTTCATAAAGTCTGGTGCATCTTTTATACAATGATTAAAAACCTCAAGTGCTTCGTTGATATCTATATATATTAAACTGATCGCCATGTCAAACTGACTTTGCATGTCGTTTGAACAGATGTTGTCTCTAAACACATTGCTTTGGGTTTCGTCCCATATAAACTTTCGAAAATATGAATATCATCCTTTACACAAATCTCATTATCCTTAGGGAAGTGAATGTATAATTCCAAAGGCAAATGATCAGATTCAATTCTGTCAGACACATTCATTCTGATGCTATCAGAAACTATTGAATACAAATCATACGACAGCAAAAAATAATCAGCTACACTGTTACCATTATCAGCTATGTACGTGTAATGACCTTGAAGGTCATCCTGACACATGCCATTTAAAATACACAGGTCTAAAACTGTGCACATTTTTAGTAACATTTTGCCGTGATTATTGAGCACACGGTCTTCAGAATTGCTGTTCAAGTTCAAAGGCCACTCAAATGTTGATCAACAAAATCACACACGTTGGATTCTACGTCACAAGAAATTTTTGAGTTCTACAATATATATAATATATAGAGAGAGAGAGAGAGGAGAGAGAGAGAGAGAGAGAGACGGACGGAGACACGGATACGGATGATTTATTTAATAGGTCACGGCCCCTTAAGAAGGGGGGTGAATTAAACATGAACAAAAATGATGATATAGTCATATTTAACAGAATGAAAACAGCACATAATCAAGAACACGCTATGTTCCGGAGTTTAAAAGCTTTGTGTTAGTAAGGCAAACTTCTTAACAACATTCTCTTTAGAAAAGCCATGAGTAAGACAAGTCCAAACACAGATGGTTGACGAGAATGTCCTGGAGGAATGAACTCATTTTTAAGATCCCTCAAGGAGGTACACTTCAGTGCAAAATTAACTTCGTTTTTCATATGCGTTTTTTGCATAATGGACAAGTAAAATCAGAATCACAATGCTGCCGATAATGAAAATGATGAACTAACATATCTGATATTCCAAATCGAAATCTTGTCTCTGTAAATTTCAGATGTCTGTCTATTTTCATTGACAAGTACGTCGGTATGCAGTGCAAGGAGTAATATTGTCTATACAGATCAAATCTAGTACTATCATTCATGTGAGAATACCGTTCTTGCCATCTGCTATCAGCCAGTCTGGTACGGAGCATTCGAATAAAGCTAGGTTCATGTGTTACGTCGTGATTTAACCAGAGACATCCGAAACCTAGCGCACATGATTTAACTCTCAATCACGTAGCCCAGTTTTTTTTTCCCCCAAGGGTCCAAATTATAAAGCATTTTATAAGCTTCCTTCGGTAACCTATAATCATTCATTTGTATCAGTTTCAACCACTACCGTGTATTGGGTAGCTGTTGGTTTCCCATGAAGCAAACCATTGAATGTTGCATGAAACCCCAAGAAACGTCTGTAGGGCAAATATAGGAACTTTCTCGCAACTGACTGGAGCTCTATCCCGACCCCAAATATCAGAACCGTATTGGATTTGCGAGTCAAATAGTTTTATGAATACTTAAAAAAAACTGATCTTAAAAAGACTGATTTCCTAAACTTGACAGCTTCCTCATTAATACACAAAACAGCGTGCTTTGCTTTGCTGGCTAGATATTTACAAGCAAAAATTTAAAAATTAATTGGGTTGAGAAATAGATTCCTAAATGTTTGTTTACATTTACGACAGGTATAGTTATTCCGCTATAATTACATAGTTCTCTTGCCTCTAGAGAACCACTTTTTCTGAATGCAGTTATATTGCTCTTCAGCATATTTACCTTCAGTTGTAGTGAAATAGCAGTGTGCCATAAATTATTCAACTGTGTTTGTAAATCAATAACTGTTTCAGACAACAAAACAATATCATCTGCCAGAAGTATTTAAAAGTACTAAAAAGTCCTCGGGAAATTTGGCTCCATGTCTACAATTGTTTATGACTTTTAAAATTTAATTCGTTAATAAACAAAAGAAAACAAATAGGACTACGCATGTCACCTAGTTTAACACCACTCGTACACATAGTTAATCTGTCAATTTCCCTCCACTTCTCACTCTAAATTTTAGACAGTAACTCACAATACATTTAAATGATTTATCCATGAATACCATTTTTCAACAGAACAGGCCATAAAATGCTTCTGTTAATAGAATCAAAAGCTCTTTCAAAATCAATGGAAACAACATATAATCTACGATTGAAAGAGAATTGTTTTCGAATTAAAGCTATCAGAGTAAAGACACAGCCAGCAGTGTCATTCCGTTTGAATCCAGCTTGGTATCCTCCCGAAAGATTATTTTCCTCTACCAATTCCTGTAACCTACAGTAAATGATAGTGCTATACAACTTACTAGAAGTATCACAAAGAGAAACGCCTCAGTAATCTTTGGGATTGTTTACATTTCCTTTGTTATACAGGAGTATAATGATACATTCTGCCCAATTCTCAGGATAAATTCCTTTATCACATAAAGAGTTGAAAAACGTTGCCAAGAAATGCAAGATGGGGATCAGGTTTACAACCGTATCTTAATAACTCTCCAATGATACCATCCGGTCCAACAGAGTTATGATGTTTAATTTTCCCAATGGCATACAAAACTTCTTCCTTAGAGATTTAGCGATTTAAGTTATCCAATTCCATTTCTTCATTATGTTCACAGTGTAATATATTATCAACACTGTATTGTTTTGTCAGAAGTGTTCAAAAATGTTCGAACAAAATGTCCACACTGATGCTATTTGAAGCCTGACTTTGTTTTGAGGCAATCCTTTTCACTGTGTTCCAAACTGCTTTGGACAATTTACAGACCACAGTAATTCTGCCATTAGGGTTTCACTAAACTGTTTCCTCTTCCTCTCTTACCTTGCAATATTCATGACAGTCAGAGAGACGAAGAGAGAGAGAGAGAGAGAGAGAGAGAGAGAGAGAGAGAGAGAGAGAGAGGTGTGTGTGTGTGTGTGTGTGTGTGTGTGTGTGTGTGTGTGTGTGTGAGTGTGTCTGTGTCTGGTGTGTGTGTGTGTGTGTGTGTGTGTGTGTGTGTGTGTGTGTACGATGAGCAAACATAAACATGCAGTGGGAACAAGTGCGGGTAAGTAGTCCTCAGTCATTCTAACAATTACTTAAGAGAGATTGATATGAAAAAGCGGCCGGGATGAAGCAAACGACATTAAAAATTCTCTCTCTCTCTCTCTCTCTCTCTCTCTCTCTCTCTCTCTCTCTCTCTCTCTCTCTCTCTGTGTGTGTGTGTGTGTGTGTGTGTGTGTGTGTGTGTGTGTGTGTTCAAAACGTTCGAGAACCATAACGTAGAACAAGCAAACATACTGCATGGAACATTCTAGAAACAGTTTCTGGAAGCTTATACGTACGCTTCCGGCTTCCATGGGGCTGCGAGAGACTCCCGGACTTATTACGTCGCCTGCGAATGTGTCTGCTGGTAAACTTGAATCACAAAGAAATGAACACATCCAAAACAAATGTAAATCTGTTGCTAACATTCATAAATAAACAATGATCAGAATGATGTTTTGAACACACAAGTAGTGATAGACAACAAGTGCAGGCAAAAATTCCTCCGCGTCATTATTACAATGACTTAGCAAAGGTTTATACAGAAGATGAAGAGGGAGGCGGGAGAAAGGAGATGAAGGAGAGAACGCTGAAATGTGAACAGGCCTGTTAAACCTCTTATTGGTAATAGATGGAAACCGTCGAGTACTGTCTTGGGATTCAAAACGAACTGTTTCACCTATCTGGAGTCAACTTTCATCTCCTGTCTGGCGATGAAAGAATAAGTAAATGTTAACACCATGAGTTTGCAGCCTGAACAGGGATTTTTTTTCCACTTATAGTCTGACAGTCTTTTATGACAATTTTCTCCCTTTTCCGGCTTTAGTTCGGTTCTGGGGTGGAGGCAAGGGTTAAGATAAGCTTCATAAAATCTGTTGTATCCACAAAGTCGTGTTTTTTTTCGTGTGTGTGAAAATATGTGATCGCCTGTGTTGGCATCTTATTTCATATCATGCGAGTCCTCATTCATGATGTCAAACGATGATAACACTAACGTCGTGAAGCAAAACTCGCTCTGCCTCTTCGTATTCAACAGCACTGATATAAGTGTTGGGACAAATTACCCATCTGTGTGTCACTTGTATGTAACGTGTGTGCAATAGTTGCATACTTCTCTCAGTTCAAAATTCTGAACTTCTTTCTTTTTATATATATATATAGTAATTGGGTCCGTTCATTCGCTATATAAAGCGCATAATTTTCTGCAACTTCAAATGAATGTGTTAATATTTTCCTCCAAGGCAACGAACTATATATATATATATATATATATATATATATATTGAATTATAAACAAAGCTTGCTCTTATGTCTTAGAATGACGAAATAGGGGGAAATAAGCATTCATATCTGCAGTGGTAGATGATTCTGCCTAACTAACAGTATGTGCTTGAGTGGGTGAATGGAGAAAAATAAAATAAATGCTTCTAAAAATGAGCCTTCAGCAAGCTTATAGTCTCCAAGGGGGAGACATCCTCCAATAGGGAGGGAAACTCACTAACATATAACTCCTGGTCATATACCGATATTTCGAAACCTTGTTGTTTCTCCTCAGTGACCGCGGAAAGTGGTAATTTGACTCCTCTGCCTTTTCAGTTTTAAGAAGAATGCAATCCCAGAAAAGGTATATGACCAGGAGTTATATGTTAGTGAGTTTCCCTCCCTATTGGAGGATGTCTCCCCCTTGGAGACTATAAGCTTGCTGAAGGCTCATTTTTAGAAGCATTTATTTTATTTTTCTCCATTCACCCAGTCAAACACATACTGTTAGTTAGGCAGAATCATCTACCACTGCAGATATGAATGCTTATTTCCCCCTATTTCGTCATTCTAAGACATAAGAGCAAGCTTTGTTAATAATTCAATATTTCTTGCAGTCATTGCAACACCAAGCTGCTCTTAAGTTGCTGGAACGGTGCGCGGTACTTATCCTTGGAATTTATTAGTTTGTTGTATATGT
>CM031595.1:120304609-120307109 GCA_018398815.1 Conus ventricosus
GTAAACTTTATTATCTCAATTCGAGAAATTAGTTTGTGGTCACACACATTCACAGCAAATAAATAATGATTTTGTCACATCACCCATTTTGTCACATATGACATACATTCATATAAAAGAATTTGGATTTTAAGGTGACTGTATAATATGAAAACAATACTATATAAAATTACATTCCCACATCCCACAACGCATTTGACAATAAATTCTAAGATAAGATTTTAAACCAAAATAACACAAATATTTGTTATCTAAATGCAACAGCATGCTCACTCTGAGTTTAAATTATATGTATCTTTATAAAACAAAATGTAGCAATGATCCATGGTTAAAAAGCAATTAAACATCACCTCTGTTCAGAAAATCAATGGACAAGGGAATAAAACTTTGTTTAAATCTGACACTTCTGCATTTAACCGATCGATATCTTCGTCCTGACTGAAGAAGGTCATACTGGTGTGCAAGAACGTGGGTCTGGTCACACGCAATCTTCTTCGCTTTACAAACAACACGGCACCTGTACAGCTCACTCAGACTTTGTCTCCCACCAACAATTTTTCCTCCCACGTTCACTACTTTCTCAAGCACATTTCTACTCTTCACAGTCAACCCACCATGCCAACACATAAATGAGAAAGTTGAAACAGATTCCAAAAAGCATGAATAAAATGTCCGAAGAATGTCAGTATTCACATGAAATGATCGCAGCTTGCGAAGACAATATAATCTGGTTTGACATTTTTTGTGGACATAATCAACGTGGGATTTAAAATTCAGCTTATCTATAAAAGTTCCTAAATATTTGTATGATTATGTGTGTGTGTGTGTGTGTGTGTGTGTGTGTGTGTGTGTGTGTAAGGAGGGGATTGAGGGGTTGACAGAAGATTGGAAGGATTGACATTGGAGACGGTGAGGAGACAGTAGTGGGGAATGCAAAGCGACACAGACTGGGATGGTACACACATCGTATTTGACGATCTCACGCGGCGAGTGTTCACTTAAGGTCTGTACTGTACCAAGCGACAGGCGTGCATGTTAAACAAAGATGGCGCAGAGTTGATCGGATTCTGGATCGGATTCGTCGTTAATGAGCTCACGCTGTTTTTGCATAAGCTGTGACGAATCTGTTACTGTGTGTACATCGTGATTTAAAACAAGCTGTGTCGGTCGGCTGTTTGTCGTTGCTGTTATCACACTTCTGGTACTCTGGTTCTAAAGTAATTCAATCCGTATCAAGGTTAGGAAACAAGCTTTTATAGTGAAAATACTCCGTCACCTTCCGCCTGGCGCCGGTCTTGTCGCTTCTTTAGATGTTTTCGCCGTCATCTCCTCAAGGCAAGAGACCTAGCCACTTCTTGTTGTTAAACCAGACATGCAGTTTTAGGCTTGGTGGCAGGGTCTTTCTAAGCCCTGCTTGTTACACAGTGGGAAATCACACCGCAAGTTCCAGTCCCAACGTGCAAATTATTTAAAATCCGTCCAAACCTGAAGGAGTTTTTACCATGTTCCCGAGGCGGCCGTAAAGAAGAAACAGTTATGTGCCGTTTGTATACTGGCCACTCCGTTTACTCCCATTCTTATCTTTTTAAAAAGTGAACAAGATCCATCGCGCATTCCATGTCATGTACCACTCACAGTGAAACATATTCTTTTTTGAGTGTTGGGACTTGCATGATGTGAGACATAGACACTTCACAGCAGACTTCATGAAAACCTTATTCAGAGATGTCCCACCTGATGTGATCTTTGAGTTTCTGAAAGAGATTAAAATTTTCATCTGAAGCAAGATTTTACGGAGGAAAGATTTTTAACCAAATTTCTGGTGTTTTTTAGAAGGTGTGTTTTAAAGGGTTGTATGAGTTGTTTTTTTTTTTTTTTTTTTTTTTTTTTTTAAATGACTTGCGAGTTGACTTTCACGCGTTGACAGCCCTGGTATGGCCCTTTGCGGGTGACTGGGCTATAAGCAACATCAACTTACCTTATCAGTTCCAACATGTAGCCCACTGACTGGCACCAAGTGAGGCAGATAGTCTTGGCATGAAGCTGAAAGACACACGTCTTTAACAATTTGTGGCACACTAACTGAGCTGTGGACATCCCTATGGCAGACATGGCCGTGCTAAGGGCGCTGGCCGTTCTAGTTGGTTTCCCATCATCATCTTGAAAGAAATACAGTAAAAATGATAATGACGAAGATGATGATGATGATGATGATGATGATGATGATGACAACAACAACTTAACAACAACAACAATAAGGATAATAATAATAACGACGACGATGATAATGAGAATGACAATAACAAAACAATGATAACGATAATAATGATAATGCATATGATAACAATGATAAAATTGATAACAGGAAACATTACAACAGTAATAAGCTTAATAACAACGACAATACCAATAATAATTATTATCATTATTAAAAAATGATAATAACAATATGAAAATGTTAATAATAATAACAATAATAATAGTAATGATAATAACAATG
>CM031595.1:120312109-120349609 GCA_018398815.1 Conus ventricosus
CAGACTCGAAACGATTTAACACAAGGAATATTTAAATGTAAGGAGAAAAATCACTGCAAGTTTACTGCTTCACTAGATATGACCGCTATGAAATTATTACTTACAAAATGACAGCTATCAACGACTCGATAATTTTTCATAGAAAATGTAAAATTTTCACATTAGATATAAAACGACATTTCGATTATTCGGATTCTGTTAATTAGCTTTTTTTTTTCCAGAGTTAAAGGGGCAGCTCTCTTAGATGGGGCTTTTAAATTTTCATCGAGGTCCGACTTTAATTTTGATTTCAAAGTAACAAAACTTACAAATAATATCGTATATGTTTGGTTTTGAACCCAGAAGCTGACTAGAATTGTGTCTCCTTTAAGCAAATGCAGAATGACCTTCAACATGGGGAGGTGACAAACTCGGCAGTCGGCAAAGGTCATTGTGCGCCAGTGACGTCACGAATCCGATCAAGATGGCAGCATGTGTCATCCCTCGAAACGCCACTTTTGAATGATACCTTCATCGCTGTATGACTTAGATTCACTATTGAAGTTGCAAATCCTATTGAACATCTATACTTCAGAACCCATGCGCCAACCAGCTTTGCGTCCCCTTTTAGGTCGTGCTGAGGTCGCCAGCTATACCACTTAATTTCTGACCCCCAGTCAAAGAAGGTAGACCAAAACAAAAACAAACAAAAAGAAAGAAAAAAGTTGACCTGCCCTCCCTCCACCGAAAGCCTTTGGGGCAAATGGAGCCTTCGGAATGGTCAGCGAGTATTCCACTCTGGACAGTGCGCAGTCTCACAACCTTGTCGCCAGATTTAAAACACACACACACACACACACACACACACACACACACACAAAGCTATCTTTGCATAAACTGTTTCAAGAAAAGAATGTTTAAAGCCCCCCCCTCCTCCTCCCCCCCCCCCCCCCCCCCCCCCCCCCCCCACGGCGTTCGCGCTTTCAAAGAGAATGAAAGTTAAAAAATTAAAATAAAAAAACCAACCAAACAACAAAACCCAAAGCAGCTGTTTCATGATCTGTGTACAAATTCAAAGTGAAAAAATTTAACAGCTGCACGATGCCATTAATTGTGTGTGTGTGTGTGTGTGTGTGTGTGTGTGTGTGTGTGTGCGCGTGCACACACACACACACACACACACGCACACACACACACACACACACACACACACACACACACACACACACACACACACACACACACACTCGGGACACAGCACAGACCTCCGCCGAAGTGGGGGAAAGAAGCCTGGATCCGTCAGTTTGTTCTTGTGCAGTAACTTAAATGTTGAATTATTCCTCGCCCGTCACCCTTCCTTGCATGTGAATAGTGTACTGACTTCCATAAAAAACGCGAAAATTTGAAAGGCTATTTTTCGGGTGAGAAGGGGTGAATATACAATATTGAACCATTGTGGCAAGTTGTTTGGGTCCAAGACTCACGTGCAGTGAAAAAATTGTGTGAGCAACACATCATTCCCGGCATTGGAGGGTCAACAAAAATGGCAAACTGGTTGCTGCATGTCAGGCACGTGCACACCATGCAGAGCAAAGTTAACCAGCGACAAGTACGCAGGCATGCAGCCTTTATAAAGCCGCGCTACAAGGTTCAGGTAACGACATGCCGTCTGAGCGCTACACAGATGCCAAGACTACGAGCAGAGGAACGCAATCGTGCCCTAGGCCATCTGGAGGCTGGTGTGGATGCCAGGCAGGTCGCCAACATCTTTAACGTCCACATCTCAACCATCTATCGTCTGCAGCACCGCATGCAAGTCACTGGTACCACTGATGATCGTCCCCGGCCAGGCCGTCCTTGGGTCACTACACAAAGAGAGGATCGCCATCTTGTTCGAACCCATCTGCGGGACAGGCGGCAAACAGCTGCTAACACTGCTCGACAGTGCCTGGGAATCTCCAGCAACGAATCAGCCTCAACACTATGCAGCGGCATCTTCAGGAGAACGGGCTGGCATGTAGGCGTCCTCACAGAGGTCCGGTACGGACACCAAGACACCGGCAGAACAGGCTGCAGTGGGCACAAGCCCAAATCAACTGGCGCAGGCAGCAGTGGGGACGCATACTGTTCTCAGATGAGAGCCGTTTTTGTATTGACATGGCTGACGGTCGTGTCAGAATATGGCGTCGACCTGGTGAACGCTATGCTGACTCCTGTGTGGTAGAGCGGAACCCCTGGGGAGGCCAAAACGTCATGATATGGGGTGCAATTGGCATTAACCACGCCATAGGACCAGTCATCTTTCAGAACATTGGTCCTGGTCGTGGACAGGGTGTCAATGCACAGCGCTACATCAACCAGGTGCTCAGACCCCATGTCGATCCTTTTTTTGCGCAACACCCAAACTGGACATTCCAACAGGACAATGCAAGACCACACACCGCCAGGGCCACCCAGCAATTTCTTCAGCATAACAACGTCAATGTGCTGCCCTGGCCAGCCCTCAGTCCCGATTTAAACCCAATAGAACATTTTTGGGATGAACTTGGCAGACGGTTGGACCTCCTGCGTCCACGACCAGCAACAGCGGCTCAACTTCACCAGGCCATCGTCCATGTGTGGGCTGGTGTGCCAAGGGATGCATCAACCACCTGGTCCACTCAATAAGCCGCAGGTGTCAAGCAGTTGTCAACGCAAATGGTGGCCACACACGGTATTAGGACTTCAAGCTGGTTTGTCACGTGACCTTGGATTTTCCACACAAAAGACATATTGCTGATGACATTTTCACACATTACGGGTGTAATGAATCGAATCACGTTGAATTCTCGCTTCCACTCTGTACAATTGTGACCAATAAAATTCACCCCCAACCTTCAGCTTGTTTTGTTTTCGCGTTTTTTATGGAAGTCAGTATAGTTTGCTCTTTGGACAGGGGCTGTGATCCGGATCTCCTCAAAGTCTTGCATGTCAGTAGATATTTCTGTAATTAATCAGCTTTTTATTTATTTTATTTTATTTTTATTTTTATAGGGGGTGGGGGTGGGGGTGGGGGTTGGTGGCATTGATATCCATGCATTATTTGCTGAGAAGCATATGAGAATGTGTTGAAAAAAAAATAGAGCTATATCTCGATCTTAAAGAAAATGGAGGAAAACAAACAAACGAACAAAATAAAAGTTGGATCCGCTCTTTGATTCGCAGCTGCACAGACTTACTGGGTTCGTCCTTGGCCAGATTTAGCCTTTTCTTCTTTCTTTTTTCCATTTATCTTCTATTTACTTTTTTATTTTTATTTTTGTTTTGTTTTAAAATGCCAGTGGGGTTCACTCGAATTCTGTCTGCATCTTTCTGACGATCAGACACACCTCGGACGCGGGTGCTTGGCGGAGGTGATGAACAAAGAACTAGCCAGCTTTTAGGATACTGTGGAGCTAGTAAGGATGCGGCGTGGAATAAATCAATAATTCATGTGACGCCTGTTCACAGTTTATGATATCAGGCTATATATATATATATATATATATATATATATATATAAATATATAAGAGAGAGAGAGAGAGAGAGAGAGAGAGAGAGAGAGAGAGAGAGAATAATATATATGTACATATATGGCAAAGGAGCAAGCAGGGTTCAGAAAGGGATCACGGACCACTGATCAAATATTCATATTGTCAAAACTAGTTGATAAGGTACTAAAAGACAGAACTAAAAGGCTTTACTGCTGTTTGTTGACTTCAGCAAAGCATTTGATCATATATGGCACGAAGCCCTACTGATGAAAATGATGCAAGCGGGAATAACAGGTTAAATGCTACCAAATCATACAGGACATGTACAACGGGGCTACGGTTTGTACAAGAAGCCAATCTGTTTCACTAAGGAAATATTAATACAAAAAGGTGTCCTCCAAGTAATACCCTTAGCCCAACCTTATTTAACATATTCATAAATGACATTGTCGGATATCTCAGAGACCATGATTCCCCAAGAATTTCCGATCTAAAACAAGTCGAAATTCCGTGTCATTTGTATGCAGATGATTTAGCTATCCTCTCGACCTCAAAACAGGGACTTCAGCGTAAATTAAACCAGTTACACAACTACTGTTTAGACTGGGGAATGAAAATCAACACAGAGAAAACAAAGGTCGTTTGTATTCACCAAATCAGATCCAAAGTACCACTATTCTTCAATTGCGGTGAAAACATAATTGAAACAGTAGATCAATATAAATATCTTGGAGTCATTTTCCATAAAAAACCGACATTTTACAGAAGCCCAAGAACACTTAGCAAGACAGGGAATAAAGCCGCACATACCTTGAAGAGAACGTTTTATGGTCAAAATGTAAATATGAGAACAGTTACAACCCTATTTGACTCGTTAGTCTCTCCCATATTCACATATGGGTCGGAGGTGTGGTTCCCATCCTCTTACCAATACAAAGATGAAATATGTCAAGAAAAGAAAATGCAGCATTTGTTCAAAACCTGTCTTGCAAACAAATCCCACATGAAACTGCACACATTAAATTTCTGCAGGCAATTATTAAGAGTTCATAGAAAAGCAATGACATTACCGGTTTTGGCGAACTGGGGAGATTCCCGATTACTTTTAAAGTGATAACCCAGACTATCGCATTCTGGATACACATATTAGAGTCAGACCAAGACTCTTACCAACAACAGATTTATCAGTCAATGATCTCTCAAGGCACCGAAGAAAGCAAATGGACGAAGTTTATACGAAAAACCCTTGTCAACGATAGGATTACAGCATGTCTGGGAAAATCAGGGTACATTTAGTGTGACTCGCCTGAAGTTTCTGATCAATGCGAAGCTGGAAACGTTTCATATTGAGTTTTTGGAAGAAACAAAAGAATGAAAACACATCCAAGCTCAAATTTTATCCCACAGTTACTACCGAATACAAACAGGCGGCTTATTTGGAGCAACATTCTGACACAGATTGCAGACGAGCACTAACTAGATTACGAATAAGAGCCCATGACCTCCAAATTGAGAGGGGCCGTTATACCAACACTGACAGAGAAAACAGATTATGCACGACATGCCACGTCGTTGAGGACGAACTACATTTCTCGATGACTGCAAATTATTTGACCAACAACGTTATGACCTGATGACGAGGATCATAAAAACTGATTTTCCACCACAGACTAACTAACATGACAAAACCCTCGGAGCTTATGTTATTGGACTGCTTCCAAACCCGTACTTGCCCAGTATATCCTGTTGTGTTTTTCTCTTCGGAGACAGAAAATTTAATCAGACTCTGATACACACTGTGCTTTCTTTCTGCTACTAATGATGTTATGTTGCAAGATGTGACAACGCTAGGATTAGTTTAGTTTAGTTGAATGTCTGAACTTGATCATCTGTGCCCCACAAAACCTCTGGTTTTCATATGGCAATAAAAATATGTTCTTGTTCTTCTTGTTCTTGTTCTATACATACATATGTGTGTGTGTGTGTGTGTGTGTGTGTGTGTGTGTGTGTGTGTGTGTGTGTGTGTCTCCGAATGGGAAGAAGATGGATATTGAGAGTTTAAGAAAAGAAGAAGAAAAAAAGGGAGGGGTGGGGGGCAGGAAAAACAATCAGCTTGTATTTTTTGGGGAAAAAAAAAGTTCGGACGGGAGAATGGATAATTGATTGTACAATCTGACCAAATCAATGCCTGTGTTGCGTTAACTTTTTTTGTTTTGTTCTTCTCTCTCTCTCTTGTTTTTGTTGTAGTTGTTAAAAAAAAAAGGTCCGTGTTGAGTATTCAATGCTAAGAAACTAACAGTCAAATATTGGTTTAAAACATATTTGACGTTTTTTGTAAATACATTGATGCGTTGAGCGTTAAAGTGTTACCAAATGCACTATCTAATGTTTACAGCTTGATGTGGTAACGGCAATTTGATAAACCGGTTTGAGTTCGTTGTATTACTAACACCCAGATTAAGCAGAAGTTTACCAATAATTAATGCACGTTCATTGATTGATTGACTGACTGATCGATTAGTTCAGAGTATACACACTGACACACACACCCTGCATGCGGCATACATGATGACCTGTCTGTGTCACAGTCTCTCTCTCTCTCTCTCTCTCTCTCTCTCTCTCTCTCTCTGTGTGTGTGTGTGTGTGTGTGTGTGTGTGTGAAGCGATTCTGCCATTATATGCTCAGGAATGCGAGGTTATGAAAATTGCGCTGTTCTTGAAAAATTACAGATACAGTTATGAAAGTAACATGCTTCGTTTAAAAAGCAAAACTTGATCTCAAGTGATTTATGATTGAACCATCCTTTTCTTGATATCATTGCTTGTAAAATGTATGGTTGGATTCTGGACGGAATAAATCAAGCAGAAAAAAATATTCTTGCAAAGTAATTTCAGTTTCATATAATCTTCATTTACGTTCTCTGCATACATCTTTATAGTTGGACTAAATCCGAAAAATATTAGTTGACACGAGGTATGATTGTTTCCGGGAGCGCCTGTCGTCTAAAGCAAAATGTTTGTGTGGAAGTGTGTCTAAGAGACTCAAAACAAGCTGTTTTTAATACTGGAGAAAATCTTTCGAAGAATGATGTGCCTGTTTGCAGAAATTTCAAATGTGCTTTGCCCAATGTTGAGTTTATTCTTTTAACAAATTTCGATGCTGCGGTCAAAGACCAAATTGCATGAGGCGAAATAGACGGCTCACGTACACAGGATAGAGAACGTAAAGGTTGTTACATGTACGTGATAGAAAATGAATTTCATTTCATCATGGAACGGCCAACGGCCGAAGCGTTGAGAAAAACACAGCTGCCTCTTGACAAATATTACGTACATGTATTGCATTTTTGTATTGTGTAACCTGAGATATTATATCCAGGAGGTCCTGTGTATAGAATTAATTAAAGTCATGTGAGGATTTGCAACTTTTTTTTTCTTTTTTTTTTAAAGCTTTTCTTTAGTCCCGTCCGAACAGACTGTTGCCATGCGTGTGTGTACATATATGTAAGTGTACGTGTGTGCATGTGCGTGTGTGTGTGAGAGAGAGAGAGAGAGAGAGAGAGAGAAGAGAGAGAGAGAGAGAGAGAGAGAGAGAGAGAGAGAGCGTGCATGTGTGCGCGCATGGATGCATGTGGTCTCTTTACTTAACTTCTTTGTTGTCTTGTGATCGGTACTTCTTAAGTTAAATTTTATGTCGAAATATATGTTCAGCCCATGTTTCCTTTTTCTGCCTGATTTTGAAATTGTGTTTTCTCATTATCTTTTCTTTCTCCTTTAAAAAAAAAAAATCTTTTTGTAGTCTTGTCTAGATTGTTTCATGTGTATTGTTCATTTTGTTTGAGAGTGGAGTTTGACTTGAATAAAAGCAGTTTAAATGAAAATAAGTTACCGTCTAAAAAGAAAACAGTTCTGCAAAATCTAGGTAAATGTGTCGAGCAAGGAAAGTGTGCTCAGATCACTAACGTCTTTTTGCTAATTTGCTTGTTCGTTTACGTGCTTGCTTTTTATGTAATTCAGTTGAAACGTAAGAAATTATATATATATATATATATATATATATATATATATATATATATATTATATATATATATATATATAAATCGTGTGTGTGTGTGTGTGTGTGTGTGTGTCAGTCTCGACATAAAACCATTCGTTTAACCCAACTGCTGTGTCCTTCGTGTCACAGAGCAAAAAAAAATGATAATGATCCACCTGCATTGGGAGGGCGGATGGGGTATGCGGGGAGGGGGGGGGGTGAGCTGGGTGAAACACAGGTCACGGTAGGCCTATAAGGTAGCGAGCGTTTCGAGGCTGCGGCTGCGCGAGCTGCCAAATCTTGAACCACCGCTGACTGGTTCACCAAAGTGTTGGCGTGCCGTGTCTCCAAACAGACAGGTTAGTAGTGTCACCCCTGTCTTTTCTAAAACAATATATTGAACGAACGACGAACACACGCAAAAAAAATAATGACACTTTTGTTGTTGCAGCAGCTCTCCTTAGCCAGTTGCGTTTAGCTGCGCGGACGGATGGATAGCCAGCGGCTCGTTAACAACGTTCCCCCTCTCAATGGGACCTTTCAATGGTGAGATTAACGTCCCGTTTGGCTGGGTCCCGGTGAAGGACAGGTTGTTCCCAGTGGGACGTTCACCTCTCTACCCTTGATAGAGCTCTGTATAATGCTTTATTCTCATTGGCTGTTTCATCCCCCAATGAATCTCCTGCTCGGGAGTCGAGACCTTCTGGGGTGTGACCCGAATAGAAATTTGACGACACTGTTTATGCTGTGCCCTCACGTCTGGCGTTTCCTCGTTCAGACGCCTCTGCTTTTCCCTACTTTTTTTTTTCTTTTTTTAATTTTTGCTACGTGCGTGCCGTTCAGCCGGCGATGCTTTTACCTAACCTAACTTACGCTGTGCCTGTCGTCCAGCCAGAGCTGTATCTCCCTAGTTTGTGCTTGTCTGTGGTGTTAATGTTCACACAGAGCTACATATGCCTACTTTTTTTTTTTCATGCACGTCTCATTCGGTCAACACTATTTTTCTGTGCCGTGTATTGTTCAGATAGATCTCTTTTTTAATTGCCTAATTTGTACCTCTTGTGTTGTTCAGGTAGCAGTACGTTACCCAGCATTTTACTTCATGTGTTATTCAGTTGACATAATTTTTTTTTCCCTTCTTCGTATTACCTATGTCGTTCAGGTAGCGTTAGTTTTCCGTACTGTTTTTTTTCACTTGTGTCGCAAAGACAGCAGTAAAGCATTCCACTTTTTAATGTATGTGTTACTCAGATCACATGACTTTAACTTACTGTGTACTGCATGTTCAGTCTGCACTACTTTTCCTACTTCGTGTTACATGTGTGGCCCAGTCAGCAATACATTAACCTATGTTTTCTTTCATTTTTAGTCAACAATACCCTTCCCCGACGGTGCACTGCATGTGTTGTTTAGACAACACTACTTTTCCCAGACTTTGCCGCATGTATTTATCCCTGCTTTTTACTGTAACTGTCGTTTGGTCAAACTACTATCCCCTACTTTGTACTGCATGTGTCGTTCAGCCAGAAAAGAAAAAAACATTTCCCTGTTTTGAACTGCATGTCTCGTTCAGCCAGCTCTACGTTTCCCTCCTGTGTACTGCATGTGTCGTTCAGCCAGCTCCATGTTTCCCTGCTGTGTACTGCATGTGTCGTTCAGCCAGCTCCACGTTTCCCTGCTGTGTACTGCATGTGTCGTTCAGCCAGCTCCACGTTTCCCTGCTTTGTACTGCATGTGTCGTTCAGCCAGCTCTACGTTTCCCTGCTGTGTACTGCATGTGTCATTCAGCCAGCTCCACGTTCTCTGCTTTGTACTGCATGTGTCATTCAGCCAGCTCCACGTTTCCTTGCTGTGTACTACATGTGTCATTCAGCCAGCTCTACGTTTCCCTGCTGTGTACTGCATGTGTCGTTCAGCCAGCTCTACGTTTCCCTGCTTTGTACTGCATGTGTCATTCAGCCAGCTCCACGTTTCTCTGCTTTGTACTACATGTGTCGTTCAGCCAGCTCTACGTTTCCCTGCTTTGTACTGCATGTGTCATTCAGCCAGCTCCACGTTTCCCTGCTTTGTACTACATGTGTCGTTCAGCCAGCTCCACGTTCCCCTGCTTTGTACTACATGTGTCGTTCAGCCAGCTCCACGTTTCCCTGCTTTGTACTACATGTGTCGTTCAGCCAGCTCCACGTTTCCCTGCTTTGTACTACATGTGTCGTTCAGGCCAGCTCCACGTTCCCCTGCTTTGTACTACATGTGTCGTTCAGCCAGCTCCACGTTTCCCTGCTTTGTACTGCATGTGTCATTCAGCACAGCTCCACGTTTCTCTGCTTTGTACTACATGTGTCGTTCAGCCAGCTCCACGTTTCCCTGCTTTGTACTGCATGTGTCATTCAGCCAGCTCCACGTTTCTCTGCTTGTACTTACATCGTCAATCGGCGCTTTTTCTCTGCGGTTTGTGCGACATGTGTCGCAAGTCAGCGCAACTTGTCCCAACATTGTGTTGCATGTGTTGTTCAGCTTAGGCTGCTTCTTCGCACTTTGTGCTGTCTGTATCGTTCAGTCAGCGCTACTTTCCTACTTTCGCTTGCTGCATATGCCTTTCAGCCAGTGCTATTTCTGTCTACTTTGTGCTACATATACTGTCAGTCGGTGCTACTTCTTCGTACTATTTTGCTACTTTTCCCAGACTTTGCCGCATGTATTTATCCCTGCTTTTTACTGTAACTGTCGTTTGGTCAAACTACTATCCCCTACTTTGTACTGCATGTGTCGTTCAGCCAGAAAAGAAAAAACATTTCCCTGTTTTGAACTGCATGTCTCGTTCAGCCAGCTCTACGTTTCCCTCCTGTGTACTGCATGTGTCGTTCAGCCAGCTCCATGTTTCCCTGCTGTGTACTGCATGTGTCGTTCAGCCAGCTCCACGTTTCCCTGCTGTGTACTGCATGTGTCGTTCAGCCAGCTCCACGTTTCCCTGCTTTGTACTGCATGTGTCATTCAGCCAGCTCCACGTTTCTCTGCTTTGTACTACATGTGTCGTTCAGCCAGCTCTACGTTTCCCTGCTTTGTACTGCATGTGTCATTCAGCCAGCTCCACGTTTCCCTGCTTTGTACTACATGTGTCGTTCAGCCAGCTCCACGTTCCCCTGCTTTGTACTACATGTGTCGTTCAGCCAGCTCCACGTTTCCCTGCTTTGTACTACATGTGTCGTTCAGCCAGCTCCACGTTTCCCTGCTTTGTACTACATGTGTCGTTTCAGCCAGCTCCACGTTCCCCTGCTTTGTACTACATGTGTCGTTCAGCCAGCTCCACGTTTCCCTGCTTTGTACTGCATGTGTCATTCAGCCAGCTCCACGTTTCTCTGCTTTGTACTACATGTGTCGTTCAGGCCAGCTCCACGTTTCCCTGCTTTGTACTGCATGTGTCATTCAGCCAGCTCCACGTTTCTCTGCTTTGTACTTACATCGTCAATCGGCGCTTTTTCTCTGCGGTTTGTGCGACATGTGTCGCAAGTCAGCGCAACTTGTCCCAACATTGTGTTGCATGTGTTGTTCAGCTTAGGCTGCTTCTTCGCACTTTGTGCTGTCTGTATCGTTCAGTCAGCGCTACTTTTCCTACTTTCTGCTTGCTGCATATGCCTTTCAGCCATGTGCTATTTCTGTCTACTTTGTGCTACATATACTGTCAGTCGGTGCTACTTCTTCGTACTATTTTGCTACCATTGCCGTTCAATCGACACGACTTTCACGTACATCTGGCGTTCCAATCTCAGATATGATATATATGATAATAATTAATTAATCATAAGTAACATTACCTGTGCTCGGCACAGAAAACAGGCAATCGAAAGTTATGCCACCATTGTATAGATATTGAATCTTGAAGGACGCCACATAAAGAAAAAAATATGATGATAGATGTTGAACAAAATGAACGAGAGAGAGAGAGAGAGAGAGAGAATAAAATATAGTGTAAAGAAAGGTGAAACTGAGGAATGGGTGTTATGTCCCAAGGGTAGAGAGCATTATGTGTTGCCCAGCCTACTGTACTTTCCGCTGATTATATAAAGTAACTTGATAATCAACCACGTGCATGGGCCACATATTGACTCACATTGTGTAAATTGTTGAATAAAACTGGACAATTGTAATTCTTTTTTTTTTTTAAATGGAAGGAAAAGGTAAGGATTTTTCATAACTTTCAGTATTATGATAAAGATGAATACATGTATGTGATTAAAAAAAGAAAGAGATATTATGGCAATTGTAATTTTTTTTAAAAGAAATGTGAACGGAGTCACGATTAACCCGCTTACCAAAAGTTGAAGCCAAACCGCGTGGCGGTTCGTTAATAGATACGCAGTTGACATGAAGTTCGTTTATTTTATTAATATCTTGATAGTAACAACAACAACAATGCTAGTAATGATAATGATAATAATAATAATGATAATTGTAAAAAATGCTGCTGCTGATGATATTGATAATGATATTAATAATAGTTATAATAATGATGATAACGATGATGATGATGATGATGATGATGATGATAGTAAAGTACAAGCACAATAACGATAAATTACAAGTATAATATATATTGCTTTAAAGTAATTACGCTATTCTCGGAACTGTAAATTTTAGTAAGCTATTGCTCTGCTTCTCACTGTTTTTTTGTGTAATCTCCCTTTTCGTCCATCGTCTTTCTACCTTCCTCGCCTTTTCCCCTTTCCTTGTTCTAGACAGTATTTACCCCCTTCCATACTCCACCACCCCCCCCACCCCCTCCAGACACGCCTGTCAGCAGATATCATTTTGTCATAGGTTTTGTTGTTGTTTTTGTGTGTGTGTAAATTTTATTTGCCGGCTGCTGTAGGTAGTCCGACTGTAGATTTTTTTTTTCATTGTCTAAGGCTATATATTTTGTAATGTCTAAAATGCCTATTCCTCCATAATATATTGTCAGTGTTTTTTGTGCAGCACTGTTAATGTTCTTCAATGTTTCATTTTCTTGAAGGTTTTTTGTTTTGTTTGTTTGTTTATTAGTAAACCGAGGGTAATTCATAAAAGCGAATGGCTTTTGCCTCTCCCACGGCCTAGCTGTAACCTTCAAAATGGATGGCCATAGTTTAGCTATGTGCTATACGAATTGATGTAAATTTCACAGACAGTTGTTTCTGTTGTTTGTTTCATTGTGAAGGCCAGCCCCCCCCCCCCCCCCCCCCCCCTCTCTCTCTCTCTCTCTCTGGCCCCATGTGATCGGTCGGCAGAGCTTTCAGAAACCTGTGACTTCAACAGCGCACGCGGCTCTTCAGATGCTTTAAAGCCCGTTCAGGTTGGAAAAGGGCAGGGAAAAAACAAAGCCAGCTGAACACTCCTCTGAAACGCAAGGACAGTCGAGTGAGTGCACGCAGTTCCTTGCGCCGGTCTTCTTCCCCGCTTACCTTTAGGGCACCCCGACAGTCGCCGACCTTGACCCTTTCGTGCCGTTTACGAGACACGTGCCCTTGTTTAATTACACCGTCGCGTTCGCGGGGGGGGGGGGGGGGGGGGGGGGGGCTGGTTTGATTCGGTCTGGTTACGAGCCTATAGGTTTTGCTTAGCGTTGTCTTTTTTTTTTTCTTTTTTTTTTGGTGTGGTCTTTTTAACGACCTGTCGTCAGCTCCATGCCGGTGAGATTAAATCGTTCAAGTTTGCGCATGCGAACAATCCGTGTGATGGAATTGACTGCCATTAGTCGGATCGTAAATTATCTATCATTTTCAGCCAGTTCTCGGACTGCCGAAAATCTTACTTGTTACACAGATTGCCTGACTAGTAGTATCGGGAATATTAGCGTCTAGTTATAAACCAGAATTGTGGACATCACTCACTGGGCTAGGTTAAAGGTTAAAGGCGCATCGATGCATACATAAGGCCGCAATGATTCATATAGGGGCACATCAAATAAAGCAACCAAGATTTTAACCAGGTTGGAAGACAAATATCAGCATGTTTACGTTAGTTGAATAATATGCTAATGCACAGGCATGCAAAGGCGGGGGATGTGTAGGTCAAGAAGGCTTTTCGGTTATGGGACAACTGGTTTCGGGAGCGGCTCTGGGTTTGGGGGTGCATGCGCATAGAGATGGCTTCCTATCCGTGTTGACAGGCCAGATGGAAGAGGGTCGGGGAGAGTGCGTTGACAGACGGCCTGCCCCAGTCATCGTTATCTGCACTGCATGTAGTCAGGTCACCGTGACCCCAGACTGACAGAACGTCGACTCCTTCACGTTTCTTTGTCATCTGATCTGTTTCGTGACCGTATTTTGCTGAACGAAACCGCTCCACACACGAACGCACATGCACTCGGGTTCAAAGTGACTCGACCGCTCACATTTGCATACACGTATGCGTGCACATGTACGCACACACACATGCGCACAAGCACATACACGCACACACACACACTTTCTCTCTCTCTCTAACACACACACACACACACACACACACACACACACACACTCGTTCTCCCTAAAACACACACACACACACACACACACACACACACACACACACACACGATCTCGGCGCACTCACGAGTATGAGTACATGTCTATGCAGATGTATATGCAGAAAAGGGGGTGGGGAGGGCGGGGGTGAAGTTGGGAGGGGTAGAGAGAGGACAATGGAGAGACCCTTCCAAATGAGAGAGAGAGGGGGGGGGGGAGGGAAGGAGGGAGGGAGGGAGAGTGAGTTTTCAAATGAGAGAGAAAGAGGGGTTGTGTAGGTGGATGAGTGAGGGAGGACGAGATGGAGTCATCGAAACGTGGAGTCTAAATAAAAATCTGGTAATGTGAGGGAGAGATTATTTGTTTGCGCTCGCATGCCACAGGTATGTGTGTGTGCGTACGTGCGTGCGTGCGTGTGTGTGTGTGAGTGTGTGTGCGCGCGCGCGCGCTCGCTCGTCCTGGCCAATAGTGACACTCCCATACAAATGAATAATATAATAACAAAACTTTCCGTCCTTAAGTCGTAATATTTTCCATATCAATACAAAACTTCTGAAAGACGGATATGTGTACTTGCTGAAGCTGAATAATTATGTAATGTGTGTGTGTGAGTGTGAGTGAGTGAGTGAGTGAGTGTGTGTGTGTATGTGTGTGTGTGTGTGTGTGTGTGTGTGTGTGTGTCCGCGCGTGTTCTCTCTCTCTCTCTCTCTCTCTCTCTCTCTCTCTCTCTCTGTCAGCACGAACGTAAACCAGCACGAACGTCGCTCGGAAAATGTCCACAGTTACACAATCGAATGAAGCGTTTCAGTGCTGTCAGACGCCATTTCTCTCTACGGCAGCACAGTACTAGTCACTGTCACACACCGTGGATGCATAGATTCGTCATCTTGCGGGCAAGACGAGAAATTCCCGTGCTCGTACATTTTCGTGCCAGTTTGTTAAAGCTGAAGATCTGTTACCTTCGGTTGATACTACTTACAGGGTGACGTTTAAAAATATATATATATATATTTCTTTTCTTTGTGTTATTTTATTTTTCGACGTGCTACGTTGTTTCAGTCGATAAACTTATCATATACATGCACACACGACCGCGCGCGCGCGCGTGCGTACGCATGCATACGATAGTGAAAATGAGCAGTGCAGGCTGGCAGAAATAGCTTAGAACTTTAACTTAATCCTTTCAGCCCTTTTGAGTTAAGGAAGATAAGCGATAAACAAATCAAGATAGCTGTTTGGCTCCATTTTCTGCCCCCAGAGTTTAAAACAAAAAGGTGGGAAAAAAGGTGAAAAAAATAAGTTCAGTTGAACAGAAATATCAGGGAAAAAGTCCTATGGTCACACGGACTCTGCAGAATGGGCGTCTAGTGTCAACTCTGAGCAGTATTTACATTGTCACTACCCTGTCGCCGATTGACAACAACTACTACAAAAGTTGGCGTGTTACACATGTAATAAAGAAAGACAGGGGGGGGGGGGAGGAACCTCAGACTCTAGAAAGTGGGGCAGGTGAATGGACCACAAGACTAACCACCAAAAAAAATGATGGACAACAGGAACAGGAAAACAAGATGATTATTGAGAGGGGGAAAAAAATTGAAAAAAGCGAAAAAAAAAAAGAAAAAGAAAAAAAAAAGTCAAAAGAAAAAGTCAAGGAAAGGAGTGGAAGAAACTGATAGAAACGAGGAAAGTACGCCTATTAAAGTGCAATACTTCCAGACGGCGTACCCGTACACAAATGACACTGAAAGAGGCCCCGGCCTTCTCATTGATGCCTTCTGTACTCAAACTTGGTCAGAGCCACCAGGATTGGGGTCTGGGGGAGGGGAGGGAGAAAACGGGGAGGTGGGGGCTGTGGCGGGATGAGGAGGGAAGTGTTTGTATGTGTGTATGGGAGTGAAGGGGGAATTGGGGGGGGGGGGGGGGGGGGGGTGTGAAGAAAAGGGGTTACAGCACTTCGCAAGCATTCTGTAATTTTGAAAATCACACCCAAAGCGCGCGTACGTGTGGGTGTTTTTATGGAAACGGTGGGCTGAGTGAGTGTTATGCGAGTGTTATCAAACTTGAGCGTTGTTACCTTGTCAGACCTGAAAGGCGAAGTCGACTTTCCCCCCAAAACAGAATGTTCTTCAGTGGCGGCGCTTGCTTTCATGTGGATTCTCAAGCTTAAATCACTATAAATTGCAAACTCAGAAAGTCATACTCAGTAATGTTTGGCAAGATGTGTTAATATATTGCCAATATTTTGGTAAGAGTTATAATACGCATGTTGTACATTTAAAACCAAAATGTTGAGTAATATGTTTACTAATATCTCTATTTCTGCGAGATAGAATTCCATTAAATGGTACGAACTTTGTCAGAAAGTAACTTTGAAATTAATTCAATATTTATGTAAAGAGTTAAAGGTTAGGTTACAAAACGATACTTGTAATGAATTACGATTAATGAAAAAAATGTCAGTTTTAAGATATTGAAAATATTGGTGAAATGTTGATGGCAGATTAGTGATTGTTGACATGCAGTTGCATGGTCATGGAGGGGACGACGGAAATGGGCTGAAGATTGCTTTTCGTCCTTTCAGGGTTGGTTTAATCAGCGCTTGTTGAAACAAGAACAACAACAACAGCAACAACAATAACAACACACAACAGACACACACACACACACACACACACACACACACACACACACACACACACACGCGCGCGCGCGCGCGCGCGAGAGAGAGAGAGAGAGAGAGAGAGAGAGAGAGAGAGAGAGAGAGAGAGGCACTTTGGCATGTCTTGTACTATTACACAGCATATATTGATATGTTTTAACTGACAGCCAAAGTATTGCTCAACACAAACTAGCAAGCTTGGGGGGAGGGGGGGGGGGCATAGACAGCCAAAGTATTGCTTAACACAAACTAGCAATCTGGGGGGGGGGGGGGGGGGGTGGCATAGACAGCCAAAGTATTGCTTAACACAAACTAGCAATCTTGGGGGTGGGGGGGGGGGGGGGGCATGGGGCAAGTTCTTAATTAAATCTTCAAGATTCAGTTGTAGTGACCTATGTTAGAGGGGGAGCGACGCGGTGTAAAGACCGCTGAGGGGAGAGGGGTGGGGGTGTTTGAACTGTCCGAATCAACAGCACGGACAGAGAGAGGGAGAGAGAGCGGGGAGAGGACGGTGGAGGTGAGGAGGGCGGGGGTGGGTGGAGAGGGGGGGGGAGTGAGGGAGCCCCAGCTGTCGCTCGTATAGACCGTACTGTCGTTATTCCATGTGTAATTCGTCACGTTTGAGGTATGAACGCAGTAGGTACGGTTCTCTATTACATTGAGCGGACTTGTAGAAATAAAGGAAGGCAGGAGGACGGAGAGAGGGTCCGGGTATGGGCCGACGTGTTTTCAAACCTCTCTCGGCCATAATCAGAAAAATTACGGTGATTTTTTATGAAAGAAATGCCCGGTGGGATGATCAACATCAACGAATCTCTACAGATAATAATGATAATTCAAGAATCCATTGTTTAATACGCTGTACTCCAGAACCCCGGTGTTAGGAAGGCGCGGGGGGGGGGGGGGGGGGGGGGCAATAGTTGGTGCAAGGGAACCCCAATAGTTGGTGCAAGATATACACGTCTTAAAACGATCGTAGAACATGGTCAATTTTTTTTTTAATCTCCTCTGAATTCCATGTTCGTGTGTGTGTGTGTGTGTGTGTGTGTGTGTGTGTGTGATAAGTTTATCGACTGAAACAGCACGTCGAAAACAAAATAACATAAAGAAAAGAAACAAAGGGGAAAAAAAGAAAAAAAGTCACCCTCAGCCTGTAAGTAGTATAAACCCGAAGGTAACATCTTCAGCTTTAACAAACAAACTGGCATGAAATGCACGAGCACGGGAATTTCTCGTCTTGCCCGCAAGATGACGAATCTATGCATCCACGGTGTGTGACAGTGACTAGTACTGTGCTGCCGTAGAGAGAAATGGCGGCTGACAGCCCTGAAACGCTTCATTCGATTGTGTAATGTGGACAGTTTCCGAGCGACGTTCGTGCTGGTTTACGTTCGTGCTGAGAGAGAGAGAGAGAAAGAGAGAGAGAGAGCACCACATGCGCGCACGTACATACACACACACATCCACAGAGAAGGGGGTATGGGTGTGCTTGGCTGGGGTAGGTGGGGAGGAAGAGGGGGGAGGTCAACATTTGCGGTGTTGCACCGCTGAATGTTACCACTGTCATTACGAGCGAGAGAAAGCACTTTCAACAGAATCATGGCAAGAACAGCCGGGAATCTTCTTTTTTCTTCTTTTTCTTCTTTTTTTACGTGCATTGTTAACTGTGTATGCTGCAAACAGAATCTGGAAAATTTTCCCGTCAATATGAAATTGACCACACACACACGCATACGCACGCACCACACCACACGCACCACACACACCACCACCACCACCCCACCTCAATAAATTACCTGGTCACACCCACTTTCTTTCTGAAAAGTGTAAATATAAAAAGTTCAAGAAAAACGCGCGCGCGTTTTTTTTTTTGTTTGTTTTTTGTTTTGTTTTTGTTTTGTTTTTTGTTGTCTTGTTTTTGTTGTTGTTTTTTTCCCCTCTCCCCGGGCCCTATTGGCAGCCCGTCCTAAAGCCAAGTATGAACATGGCACGATTAGCTATTTTCCAAGTCCCGCAACACGAGCAGTCAGACCGGTGGCACTGTTTTAACGGTTGCCGACAGAGCGACATACTGTACACAACACGCTCAAAACGATCGGTTTGATCATGCGTGACCCAGTGCGGGTCGGTCACGGCGACCTGCAGAAAATGTGCCGCGCGGCTGGAGGGAAGGGGTTGGGGACGTGTTCTCTGGTGTTGTAGAGTAACGAAGCGCGGGGGGGGGGGGGGGGGGGGGGGGGGGGGGGGAGATGGGGCAATAACCGGCGAAGTGCTGTGATAAACGAGTAGAAGCGCACTTGTACACAGTGACATCGGTAGATAAACGAGGTGGAGAGAGAGATAGAGAGAGACATGCTAGACAGACAGCGGGAGGGAGGGGGAGGCGGATGGGACAGGGGGAGAGAGAGAAAGGGACATAGGAGGGACAAAGGAGAGGGGTGGAGGCAACAATACAGAGGAGCGAGAGAGAGAGAGAGAGAGAGAGAGAGAGAGAGAGAGAACGGAGTAAGGATTGGAGGTGACGATACAAACGAGAGAGACCGGGGTAAACCGACGGGACACGTGAGAGAGAGAGAGAGAGATGGGTGGAGGAGGGGGGAAGAGAAGGAGGGGCGGGACAGAGAAGAGAGGAACGGAAAGATCAATGGGACAAAAGAGAAGTGGAGGAGCAGGGGGATGTAATGGGTGGGAGGGAGACGGACAGGACATAGTAGGGATAGAGCAGGACGACGGGGGGGGGGGGGGGGGGGGGGGGGGATAAATGTGAGAGAAACATTGGAGAGAGAGAGAGAGTCATTCTTGCTCTGCTTTCACTGCCCCCCCCCCCCCCCCCCCCCCCTTTCGACAAAGATATTTTGACAGGCGCGCCAGTTAATGCTGCAAATTCATTTTCCCCCGTTAAAAAGGTATGCTGTAAACAATATAAACACACGTGCGCGCACGCGCGCGCGCTGCAGGCAACACACACACACAGGCGCGCTCGCGCGCACGCACGTGCGCTACACCCTCACGCACGCACATGAACTCTCTGGCTCACACACCACACACACACACACACTACCACCACCATCATCACCACCACCACCGGCTAAGGCTGTGGTCACACCCACTTTCTATATGCGGATTGTGAAAAGTTCAAAACCAACGCAGTTTCCTGGGTCACTATCGCCAGCTTCTTTCGAAATGACGGAATTAGGCGTGTTTGAATGAAAGGTCACAAGGTGAATCATTTTCCACTCGGAAACGCGAGCAGTCCGAATGAGTCATGGAATCCAGCCAGTGGCTGGCAAATCATGTTCAGCCTTCAGCCCATGGCTACATACACGAACAAAGCGATCTCTCACTCAAGTGCGAGATCAAGACTCTGTTCTTGCACTTGCTCACACTCTCGACTCGTCATTTTGTGGGTCACATCATACGAGTTTGCAAGGAAAGCAGTATACGGTTCCGTTAGTCTCGTGGATGGTTGTATTGAGCAAGGAGAATCATGAGTGGTGTACTCGAAGTTCAAGTCAGTGCAGTAAACGTTGGAGGAAGAACCGGCACGAACCTTCCCTTTGCAGATGACACCGATGGCCTTGGAGGCATCTGAAGTCGCCAAGCTTGTCGAAAAGACCGGATGAAATGTCGACAGGTTATGGCTTGGAAATCAGCGCTGAGAAGATCAAATTGATGGTCAACCACACCACCACCATTAAAAACGTATAAAGCTATCCATGGACAGAAGCTACAAACTGCTCAACAGTTCGCTTTACCCAGGATCCATCGTTAGCAGCGAGGTGTCCAAACCAGAAATCCTCTCAAAGGCAGCGAAGGCAACATCTGCACTACCAGATTTAAACCTGCATTGAAGGGACAACGATATCTCTACGAAACACAGGATCAGGCTTTTGTGTGCATGCGATACACGGACCCTCACACTGGTTCTGGAGGCGAGGTGTTTTCACACATATGCCGATTATATCACCGGAGGTACAAGAGAGTCAAACCATGAAGCAGCCCATGGGACCTCATGAAGATCTGTTAACATCAGTAAGGGAAAGGAAACTTCGTTGGTACGGCCATGTAACAAGATCCGATGGCCTTGCAGTATCAGTCCTCCAGAAATGAGGTGTTACCGCACATGTGTTGATTGTATCACCAGAGGTGTTACACACATGTGTTGTTGTATCACAGAGGTGTTAACACACATGTGTTGACTGTATCACAGAGGTGTTAACACACATGTGTTGATTGTATCACCAGAGGTCTTACCACACATGTGTTGACTGTATCCCAGAGGTGTTAACACACATGTGTTGACTGTATCACCAGAGGTGTTAACACACATGTGTTGATTGTATCACAGAGGTCTTACCACACATGTGTTGACTGTATCACCAGAGGTGTTAACACACATGTGTTGATTGTATCACCAGAGGTGTTAACACACATGTGTTGACTGTATCACCAGAGGTGTTAACACACATGTGTTGATTGTATCACCAGAGGGTGTTAACACACATGTGTTGAGTGTATCACCAGAGGTGTTAACACACATGTGTTGATTGTATCACCAGAGGTGTTAACACACATGTGTTGAGTGTTTCACCAGAGGTCTTACCACACATGTGTTGATTGTATCACCAGAGGTGTTAACACACATGTGTTGAGTGTATCACCAGAGCTGTTAACACACATGTGTTGACTGTATCACCAGAGGTGTTAACACACTGTGTTGATTGTATCACCAGAGCTGTTAACACACATGTGTTGACTGTATCACCAGAGGTGTTAACACACATGTGTTGATTGTATCACCAGAGCTGTTAACACACATGTGTTGACTGTATCACCAGAGGTGTTAACACACATGTGTTGATTGTATCACCAGAGGTCTTACCACACATGTGTTGACTGTATCACCAGAGGTGTTAACACACATGTGTTGACTGTATCACCAGAGGTCTTACCACACATGTGTTGACTGTATCACCAGAGGTGTTAACACACATGTGTTGACTGTATCACCAGAGGTGTTAACACACATGTGTTGACTGTATCACCAGAGGTGTTAACACACATGTGTTGACTGTATCACCAGAGGTGTTAACACACATGTGTTGATTGTATCACCAGAGGTGTTAACACATGTGTTGAGTGTATCACCAGAGGTGTTAACACGCATGTTTTGACTGTATCACCAGAGGTGTTAACACACATGTGTTGAGTGTATCAGCAGAGGTGTTAACACGCATGTGTTGACTGTATCACCAGAGGTTGTTAACCACAATGTGTTGAGTGTATCAGCAGAGGTGTTAACACGCATGTGTTGATTGTATCACCAGAGGTGTTAACACACATGTGTTGATTGTATCACCAGAGGTGTTAACACACATGTCTTGATTGTATCACCAGAGGTGTTAACACACATGTGTTGACTGTATCACCAGAGGTGTTAACACACATGTGTTGAGTGTATCACCAGAGGTGTTAACACACATGTGTTGATTGTATCACCAGAGGTGTTAACACATGTGTTGATTGTATCAACAGAGGTGTTTACCACACGTCTTGATTGTATCACCAGAGGTGTTAACACACATGTGTTGATTGTATCAACAGAGGTGTTAACACACATGTGTTGACTTTTATCACCAGAGGTGTTAACACACATGTGTTGAGTGTATCACCAGAGGTGTTTACCACACGTGTTGACTGTATCACCAGAGGTGTTAACACACATGTGTTGACTGTATCACCAGAGGTGTTAACACACATGTGTTGACTGTATCACCAGAGGTGTTAACACACATGTGTTGACTGTATCACCAGAGGTGTTAAAACACACATGTGTTGAGTGTATCACCAGAGGTGTTTACCACACGTGTTGATTGTATCACCAGAGGTGTTAACACACATGTGTTGACTGTATCACCAGAGGTGTTAACACACATGTGTTGACTGTATCACCAGAGGTGTTAACACACATGTGTTGACTGTATCACCAGAGGTGTTAACACAATGTGTTGATTGTATCAACAGAGGTGTTAACCACACGTCTTGATTGTATCACCAGAGACACAAAGGCATCAAAGCTGCGCGTGGTACGTGATGAAGAAGATCTGCTGACATCAGTCAGGAAAAGACTACTTCCTTCGTATGGCTATGTAACAAGATCGAATGGCCTTACTGTATCGGTCCTCCAGACAACTGTTGAAGGAGGTAGACAGAAGGGAAGACACCAAAAGCGGTGGACTGACAACATTGCAAAATGGACAGGGAAAGGTGGAGGGGGTGGGGGGTGCGTGTGTGTGTGTGTGTGTGTGTGTGTTGTGTGTGTGGGTGGGGTTGGGGGAGGTGGGGGATCTGTACAGACCAGGCCTTGACACACAGCCGACAGAACTGGAGGAGGCTGTTGAACTGTTCTTCACTGTGGCGCTCCAACAACTCTCCACGGATTATGGGGGAGAGTACAAGCAATAAAGCTCATTCTTCACATCAGTGGTTTACTCCCTGCCTTTATTCCGTGCTAGTTGAGGAACTCCTGACTTCAATATTACAGCGGAGAGTACCAAGTTACAAGTAGAATCATGTTTGCCCTTTCCTGTGACCTTTGGAAAGGATCTTCTAGACAGCATTTGAATTTTTGAAAAAAAAAATTCCTTAGTCGTTTTGGCCGATCGTTTTTTTTCGTTTAAAAAAAAGAAGAAAGAAAATCTCTGTGTGTGTGTGTGTGTGTGTGTGTGTGTGTGTGTGGTTGTTGCTGTTGTTGTAGATGTATCTATTGTTTTCAAACATTTTATTTCTTTCTTCAACATAAGCATTTGTTATATCACATTATCAGTCATGATCCATTCACAATGATTTTAAATTAAAAGATGTAGTTGTACATGTATTCGTAAGTGAATGGGATTCAGTTGAAGAGGGTTTAAAAAAAATACATTAGAGGAAGACAAATCAAAGTAAAAGGCGACAAGGATGAAATAATAACAACATAGTATAACCATAACTTTACATATATGAAAACTGAAGAAGAAAAAAAGAAAAGAAAAGCAAACCCAGGCATCCACACACACACGCACGCACACGCACGCACACACACACACACACACACACACACAGTTCTATATGTCACAGATTTACGAGTATAGGGACTAGAATTGGCAGCTAGAGGAAAGGAGTTGCAACAATCTTCATACACTGAACTAGGTGGTGAAGACAGGGTGGTACTCTCCAGATGGTAGTCACCCCACCCCACTGACCTTGGGCCGAAATAGTTAATCGAAAGTTCCCAAGGACAATTAAGGGCACCACCAACGGAGACCACGAAATTGTGCATTGATACAATCCAAATCTCTCTATGGGAACCACATAGAGGCATATCCTAAGAATGAACAAGTTCACATGCATAGACATAGTATTCAGCAAAGTAGCATGTACATAATAACACATAGTTGGTCAAGAAATGGACATATTCTGTCATTCTCTTTTAGTTTTACTACCTAGTTCAGATGATTATGTATCATACACACTCTCTCTCTCTCTCTCTCTCTCTCTCTCTCTCTCTCTCTCTCTCCTTTTCTGGTTCAGTCTCTCACGCCCTATCTTAAGTATATAACCACATCTGTCTTTACACAATCAGTATTACACTTTAATTTGTAATGAGATTATTGATCATATTTGCTGAATTAAAAACAAATCTTAACTAAACAAAGGCAAATACGCAAACCATTTTTCATCAAAGTCATGTCTGTTTCCATTGATGGACGATGCATATTGCTCAGTCATATGTCTGTTTTTCAAAAGAGGCAGAAAGGCTCTGATATCTGGTTTTACATTTTGTACTTTGCATTTATATATATATATATATATATATATATATATATATATTATATATATATATATATATATATATAATTTGCTAGTAGTATTATCAGATCTATTACTTGATCACTCTTTACGTTTGCCTTTGTTCCAAACATGATCAGTTCTTTATCCAGCAGAAAGTTTTCAGCATGCTGGCATTTGTCTCCTAGCAATAATTAAAATTGGGTCCAGAACTGTTGGACAACTTCACAATCATAAAGCATATGAATTATTGACTGCTCTTCTTGTTCACAAACGTTGCACATTGAAGAGTTTATAATATTTCGTAGAAATATATATCTTTGTGTTGGAAGGAGCCTATATATATGTCTGATTTGAAACCACCTTAACTGTGAATCAAGAGGTGTTTTGTAACAGTGAGAGAAAATGTGTTCCCAGTTTAAATTATCAAATGCATTGTCCCATTTTGGTACACAAGTTGGGTCAACATTATTATCATTTAACAAATTTTGTACAAACTTGTTGCCTTTTTTTTAAATACAGAGCCCTACTTTGTTGTCTATGCATTTATATCTGCTTGGTAGATGTATCTATTTTGAGAGTTGATTTCGACGAGATGACAGCCCCTTTGTGGTCGTTTGGCTGTCAGCAACATGACTTGATCTGAATTGGATAAAGAAAGCCTCAAGACCTACCTCTCTCTCAAATCGCTTTTCTTCAAAACGGGGCATACAGTCGACCTTTCACCTGTAGTGTGATTGGGTGATTTTTTTTTTCGCTGTGTGACTGTCTAACCTCAAAAACTGAACAAATGCAAGACCCCCAGAGTTGGGGAGCTGCCCGGCCCAGTTGGTGGGGAAGCACAGAGAACGCAGTCAAATGGCGTTGAGTTCGAATCTCGCAAGCACAGTACAGGCTAGCCTCACTCATGTATGGTGGGATGGTTTTAGCTAGCCCACGCTGTTCCCTCAGTCCAGACTATCCCTCCACCTTGGCAGCCGGCAGCTGATAGTGCCCCCTCCACACCCTGGCTTTCCCGGCGCCGAAGTCTCCCCCTTCCTTTCCCCGCTTTGTCTCACTGTGAAGTTCTTGACAGGGAACAGGAACTGTGAACATACAACGCAGACTTCTTTCCACGGAAGACAAGTGAATTTTTTTTTAGAAACAAACGGTGGGCAACTATGGGTCCTCTGTGACTGGTTTACGACGGAGTTACATGACACCAGCTTTAAGTATTCAAGTGTGAGTGCGTGTCTTGACCTGTTGGAGACGCCAAGTATTCAGGGCGCTCCGCAACAATGTTTTCTATGTTTCTATGTCCCTTACTGTTCACACGATTAACCAAGGATTTTCGCCTGAACAGTCCAACCTGTGCAGTTATTAACCTCTCTGATGTTACTACTATGGAGGGCCTCGTATCTCATGGTCTACAGGGAAGAGGTTAGGAAAACGGTATGCGGTGTTCCCTACATAATCTTGAACTCGGTGTTTTAAAGAGATTATAATAGATTTTCGAAAAACAAAACAAAACAAAGCGAAACGTCTCTCTTACTATTGTCAATCAGTGATCATGGCATCGAACAGGTTGAATCATTGACCTTTCTAGGTGAGCATATTTCTGGTAGAAGATAATGCTGTGTTAAGTGCAAAGCAAACCGCCTGAAGAACAGCTGTGAACCCTTGGCCATTAAAACGGCCAGTTACCCCGTCTACAGCTTGCTCTGTTGGAGCAAGTCTCAAACCCCCTCAAGTCACGTTGTGCTGAAGTATAATCGCTGTCATTTGGCGCAAGTGTGTGTGTGTGTGTGTGTGTGTGTTTTCAGTTTAACCCACGTGTTCTTGATTTTTGTTCCCGTATCCCACCCCGTTACGTATCTGCATAGCTTGTATTGATCATTGTCCATCTCTGCGTGCATGCTGCTTTTGGTGCGTTGGAGCAATGCAAAACCAAAATAATTTCCTCTGTTCAGTCGCTGGCGAAAAAGAAAAAGACACGTGACATGAATCTTGAACAACTGGTCCTGGACAGCCCCAGCCACTAGGACAAAATTCACGTGTGAAGAACTCCAGCACTTGAGGGACAGTACAGCATGGTCTTTGGGGTACCCTGAATAAGGTTCGCGCTCGTGCTCAACTTCAAGCACTTGATAAGCATAACCACCCGTTGGCGCATGTTCTGACTTGTTGAAGGGGGTTGAATCATGGCGCGAGGGCGATTATCCAGAGGGAGGGACGGGGGGAGGGGGGGGGGGGGGGGGGGGAGAGGGCTGCGCCAAAACTGCACGTGATCGTGCACGGTGACAGGCGTTAAACCATAGAGTGGAAAGGCTTGTCAGGGGCAGCGTGTCGATGCATTAGAGACGGGGACTGAACAGAAGACTCCCCAGCTCCGGAATGCACGAACCAAATCCTGACATGATCTGAACCCTTGACTAACATAGCCCCAACCCTCATGTAAAAAATAGCCCTAACCCTTACCTGATCTAGCCCTAACGTAAACTTCAGTGCATGAAACCTGATTTTTAACAAACAAGCAAGCAAACACACTTTACTAATTGATTGTGCTGCAGTGTGGGGACAGTGGAGTTGCCTTCTCCTGGCTCCCACCGATCAAGAAAAGAGCGTGTTCCCGCCACGGGCTGCTGGGTTCACATGTAAAAATGTTCGTTGCCATTCTGACTGGTTTGTCGACTTTTTACCCTAAACAACAAGTAGACTTTTTTTTTCTTTTTTGTTTGTATCAAGATCGCATGCAGTGTGCGACAAGAATGGAAGAAAAGTGGGACTCGATCGCGGCACACTGTCGGCTCGGTTCTGAGGGAAAGTAACACAGCGTGAACTGACGTCAAGAACAAGTCGCAGGAGTGACGCGTCGTATGGTCTGAACAGGCCTTTAGGGACGGTACACTGCCTCAATCGATCTCGTTGATGGTGCGTGTCCCAGTTTTCCACGGTCACGGCAACCTCGAGAAAAACGTGCACGTGTGGCTGAAGGGAAAGGGGTTATAAAGTGGTCTATGGTGTTTAGTAGCGTGATAAAAAGAAAAAAGAAAAAACAAACAAACAAAAAAAATACCCTCAATAATTCGCGGAGGGCCGAGATAAGTGCACTCTAACAATATGACACTTTGAGATAAACTAGGTGGATGGAGGAAGTGGAGAGAGACGGGACAGAGGACAGAGAAAGAGGGACGAGAGAGAGGGAGAGAGATAGGGAGGGTATGGACGGAGGGTGGAGGAGAGCACTGCGTATATAGCACAGTGTCAAAAAACTGTGTATGGACGCCGCAAGTGGTTTCTTTGACAACATATGCACACTATGCGCGACCATCTTTTATAGGTAAAAAAAATTCTCTCTCTCTCTCTCGCGCGCGCATGTGTGTGTGTGTGTGTGTGTGTGTGTGTGTGTGTGTGCGCGCGCGCGCGCGCACGCCTACAGGCGTGCTTGCTTTGATAGACTTGACGACGATTCGTCACGTTCGGCGAGTGGTATGAGCATGTGATTCATGATGGTTGTTTTGTAGCGCCCACTGTGAAGCCTGTTTTCCTTCTTCTTCTTCTTCTTCTCCTCCTCTCTCTCTCTCTCTCTCTCTCTCTCTCTCTCTCTCTCAAAGCTTAACTGATGTCAGAAGTTTTCTGGACTTGTCGGCATTTTCCCCCTTGGATCTAGCTGGCTCCTTAGCAACACTTGGAAACAAAAAAACAGTCGATCTTTGGTACTGGTGGTGAAGCCCCAAACAATCAACTGGCGCACGCCGAACACCCAGTACGCTGTTGAATTTTACGCTTGCCCAGTGCAAAATGGTCCGTTTGGCCAGAAGTGTAGACTGACTCTCTCTCTCTCTCTCTCTCTCTCTCTCTCTCTCTCTCTCTCTCTCTCAGTGCATACGTGTGTGTGTGTGTGTGTGTGTGTGTGTGTGTGTGTGTGTGTGTGTGTTGTTGTTGTTGTTGTTGTTGTCGTCGGTTTAATGTCCTCCCACTACAGTGATTCAGACAGTTTTGTGTGTGGGTGAATGTAGTATGTAAGTGATTGAGTGTATTAATACGTTAATGATAGAATATGACATTCTCTCCCCCGCCCCACCCCCGCCTTATCCCTCTTTCATTTAATCAAAACAAATGTAATTGAGTAGAGATAAGATCTAAAGATAAAGGCCAATTGAACTACTTAACAAACATTTGCAAACTGACTCAAGAACAGAAGAAAACTGTTTAAAATACATGGTAAAGGCAAGGAAGTCGATCCACCAGTGTAACCATCAATACCCGAATTTGTAAAGAGTTCTCTTGCTCTAGGGCATTGAATTAGTAAATGACAGATACTTAAGGTTTCCCCACACATACATTTAATGTTATGACAATATTTTGTTTTCAATGCGTTCAAACAAGATCTATGGATTAAGCTTTCAATCTCCCTAGACCAGAAAGAGACTTGTTTGTACGTTTTCCCCTTGTACCCATCACTAAACTTTACACAGTTGTGATATTATTGGACGTCTGAGTTCATCAGTAGTAATGTTTTAACTTTTTCTCTTGACGTTGAATTTATAATTGAAAAAACTTTTTTTTTCAAATCTAATGGACTGTTAAGTGGTATTGCATAATTAACATTTTGAGCTGCTTTCTTGGAAGTTGATCTATGCGCTCGTTGGGTACAATACCACAATGAGAGGGGATCCAACAAAAAGTAACTGTAATGCCTTTCATGGATAAAAGATGAATGAAATGATGAATTTCTAATACCATATCAAGTCGAACTGAAGGACATGCAGACTTAATCGAGTGGATTGCTGCTTTATACCACTATTCCACACAAGCTACGAGTCCAACGAATCGCCACGAATTGATAAATTTTAGAAATCGTAAGGAATCGTGGATTTTTGCAAATTTCTGTACAAAATCTTGACGCTGTACGAGTCGGTTACGAATTTGTAAGATAGACTTAGGAATATTCGTGGGATTCTGCTCAAATCGGCAGAAACCATATGAAGATTGCCCAGAAATAACTACGATTTGCAAGAATCGCTTAGGAATACTTAAGGAATGTTAAGATTCAGCCAAGAATAAGCTACGAATCTTCCGAAGGCATCACGAATCTGGTACGGTTATAATTTAGATCGTGACTGTTCTTGAAAATTCGTGGAAGTTTCCCTCAATACAGTATAAAAAGCCCTCATCCCTGCTGGGGCATCAGTTCCAAAATGGATTGCCAACGTATAGCAGCTATTGCTCTGGCCCTGGAACTGGGGCATGAACAGCAGCTGGTGATGAATAGAAGAAGACTGGTTCGAAGAAGGAAAAGGGCCCCAGGTGGTGGGTCAGACCATGGCTGACACTAGCGAGAAGACTAGAGTATGGGCACTATAGCAGACTGATGCAGGAGCTGAGGGTGGAAGATGACAATGCCTTTGCCAACTATGTGAGAATGCCACCCCACTGCTTGATGAGTTACTCAACAGGATCGGCCCATTCATCCAGAGGAAAGATACCCACATGAGACCAGCCCTTGATGCCGGAATGAAGCTGGCCATGACCCTGAGGCATCTGGCTACAGGAGACCGGTACCATACCCTTCAGTATGACTTCAGATGTGGCTACAGCACTGTGGTTACAGTGTGCTGGAAGTCTGTCAGGCCATCATACAGGAACTGAAGGATGAAGTCATGCCACTGCCACGGACCCAGGAGGACTGGAAGGCCCAGCAGTTCCAAGACAGGTGGAATGTTCCTCATGCCCTGGGGGCCTTGGATGGCAAGCATATTGCTCTCTGGAAGCCACATAACTCAGGCAGTGTCTTTAAAGGCTTCTTCTCTGTGGTCCTTCTTGCCTTAGTGGATGCAGACTACAAGTTCATCTGGATAGACACTGGTGGCGAAGGTCATCAATCCGACGGACAACTGTTTGGTGCTTCAGAACTGGTGGAGTGCATCGACGACAACACCATAAACTTTCCTGACAGTGATCCTATGCCCTACGATGACAGAGACAAACCCTACTTCATTCTGGGAGATGATGCTTTCCCCCTCGGAACTTTTCTCATGAAACCTATGGCAGGATGGGTCTGGACAATGAGATGATGGTGGCCAACTACAGAATTTGCAGGGGCAGACGTTGTGGTGGAGAATGCTTTCGGAATATTGGCCAACAGATTCAGATGCTTCCTGGGCACTCTGGAACAACGACCTGAAATAGTGCGGTTACATGGTTCATGGACACTGCTGCAGATTCGTACCTGATTCTTACCCTATCGTAAATTCGTAGACAGTTCTTAATTGTTTCTTTGATGCTTCGGCGTGCATTCGTGGCATTCTTGACAGATTCGTAGCCGATTCGTTGTCAAGACACCGCTTCGCGATTCCCAGAATGAGTTAAGAATACATAGGAATGCCTACGAATCGATTAGGACTCAGTTACGATACGTAAGAAATCACTACGATTTTGTTGAGAATTGACTAAGATTTTTTTATTCGGGAGTTCGTGGCCAAAATTTTGAACAGCACAAAACTTTTGCCCCGAATTCCAGAATGCTCAAGAATTGCAAGAACTGACTAAGAACAAATGTGAATCAGTTACGAACTTCAGGAACTTATTACGATTTAACTAAGAATCCCGGGGTTTATCCATTCCAGGCCATTCGTAGGATTCGTAGCCTCTGTGGAATAGTGGCATTAGAATCAACAGCTATCATAATTTGGGAATTATTTATTGGAAAATTTAGGATGAAATCTAACGACTTAAGTATAGCAATTAATTCGGCACTAAATATCGATAACTGTTAACCAAGATAGAAGAGCTTTTCTATTTTGAAACTAGGGATTATGAAGGCTGCTCCCGTGTTATCAGTTATCATTATCCAGCACTGAGCCATCTGTAAAAAATTTCAAATGGTGATTGTAGTTGCTTTCTAAATGAGCGTAAACAGATGTTCTTAAGGTATGTGGACAATCCTTTTTTGATACATCTGTATACTCTTTATCAAAGGAGGCTTTACTTTGTTCCCATTTTGGAATAGGTGAATACGTGGGCTTTTGGGCAATGTTGTTTTTATCTATTTTGGTATCCTTTAGAAGATCGGAGGAAAACGAGTAAATAGACCTTGTTGACAGTATATTTTGGGCACGTTTTCCGAAATCCTCCTCCGATTTTAAACATACTTCTTCTGAGCTAAAATTGTTTTGTGAAAAGCTCTTTAAGATAAATTTTGAAGTAGAAGCTTTCCGAAGTTCTGCAAGAGGTAAGATTCCTGCTTCATTATACGTCCCAAAGTTAAATGCATGTGTGGGAACCCCAAGGGCAATTTTATAAGCTTTGCAATCAGTACTCTGAAGTTTATTTAACAAGTATTGAGGAGCAAATAAAAAAAATACTTCTTGAGCGTAAGTTAGTCTTGAGCGTATAAGGGCAGTTGCTAAGATGGTTAATGATTTCGAATCCTGTCCCCAAGGTTGTTTGCTAATTATTTTTTAGGAAATTCAAGCTCTTTCTTGCTTTGTTTGAAATATATTCAATATGAGCGTTCCAAGATAACTTACTACTTAAGATAACACCCCAAAATTTGACACTTTTTGCATCGTTTTAAACAATGCCATCCAACGTGAAAGTAGGAAGTTGTCCTGGATCGTAACCAGCATAAAAGAGAATCATATTTTTTTTTTTTTCTGGGGAAAGAGAAAGACCATTTTTTACAATCCTTATTTAATTCAAGTTGATACTTTATTTTGATGTAATTTAGTTATCTTGATGGTGTATTTCTTTTCATTGTCACTTTTGTCCATAGGCATATATCATCAGCAAATTGAGCCACTTCAGTATCTTTAGAAAGACCTTTAGGGAGGTCAGAGATTAAAATATCAAAATGATATTGGGGAAATTACTGAACCTGAGGTAAGCCCATTTGTAAAGGTCTTGGGTTGGAATACGTATTTCCTATTTTTGCTTGAATGTGCCTACCTTGTAGAAAATCTTGAACAGAATTGTACATGTTCCCACTGATTCCGATATTCTTTATTATGTACATTAGTTGTTTGTGCCACACTTGTTCATAGGCTTTACGAATGTCAACAAAAAAAAGTAGCGAGGATGTTCTTACGACGTGCAAATTGATGTTTTACGTGTGTTGTAAATGTGTGTGTGTGTGTGTGTGTGTGTGTGTGTGTGTGTGTGTGTGTGTGTGTGTGTGTGTGAGTGCGCGCGCGTGTGTGCGTGCGTGCCTGTGTGTGTGTGTGTGTGTGTGTGTGTGTGTGTGTGTGTGTGTGTGTGTGTGTGTGTGTGTGTGCGCGTGCGTGCGTGCATGCGTGCGTGTGTGTGCTTCGTATGTTGAAAGCTGTTCTCTCTCTGTCACTTAAAATACTAGGCTTTTCCTCTCTGTCACCCCCCCCTCTCTCTCTCTCTCTCTCTCTCTCTCGCTTACATACATACATACACACAAGCAAGTACGCACGTGCTTACACATGCACACACTCACACCGAGTCCTGTCCTCCCTTTCTCTCTCTTCCCCCATACCTCCAAAAAGCGGTCACTAGGTCAGTGGAACATACCGCAAGCTGTTTTTGTTTTTTTAAAGGTTTTCTTTTTGTTTAATTTAGGTCACACTCGCACACACACTTCTTTGGTTGTACCTGTGTACCACTTTTTCGCCCACTAAATGTTGACCTTACCTGTCAGCTGAGTCCTTACTCTTTCATCTTTCCCCTCCTCCTTCCCCTGTTCCTCGCCTCGCGCCTTTCAGTCAGTGCGTTTTAGTTCAGTTCATGGTGCTAATTGTATACCAGTAGCAGCGCTTACTTCGGCTGAAACTGACTGGGACCGTTTCTTGAGGCTCAGAACATGCTGGTTTGAGAAATTCGGGCAAAACCTGTAAGTGTTGTCTGTTTGTTTGTCTCTTTGTTGATTCAAATCTTTTTTAAGCGCCCGTGCCTAAATAAAGAAATTATTTTTGCACAACTTTCTGTCTCTGTCTGTCTCATTCTTTCTCGCTTTCTCCCCCTTCCCTTCTCTCTCTCGCTCTCTTTCTCTCCCCTGTGTGTTGTGTGTGTGTGTGTGTGTGTGTGTGTGTGTGTGTGTGTCCAAGTTCATGTCTGGGAAACGAATAAAACACCAACCGATTAGTAACAAGAACAGCCAACAGTCATCAACATCTCTATACTACATAGGTTTGGTTTTGTTTTGAAGCATTGCTTGTCTTTTTTTATGATGGAGAAAAATGACATAACTGTGCACAAAGGTCGGTCGCGATTGACTACATTCATGTTGTCGCATCTGGGAACTAAATTGCAAAACTCACCGACCTTGTCATTGTTATTTTTACCATAAAATGTTATGACGAGAAAACGCGCCTCTCTCTCTCTCTCTCTCTCTCTCTCTCTCTCTCTCTCTCTTCTCTCGCACCCCCTCCCCCTTCCTCCCTCTCTCTGTCTCCCTATGTTACCAGATACGAGAGAAGGTCCGGCCAAACCGCACAAATTAATGTTAGACAAAGGGCTGTAAATTCAGCCTCTATTACAATAAAAACAAATGTCATTCTTTCGTTCAGATGCGTCCCCGCCCTCATCCCCACCCCACCCCACCGCCACCCACCTCTCTCTCTCTCTCTGGCTGCTCTATCGTATGCGCATGCACGCGTGTGCGATGATCATTTGTGGGCAAGATACTTGCTCTACATCATGGGCAGCGTTTAGTTGGAGCATGCAAGCCCATACCGACAGCGCGGGAAATTTGTCAAATCGTTATTCCTGATAACAGATAGAAACAGTGATATCATCCACAGCGGTTACCACCTTCAGTACCACCGCCACAATACCAATTGTTAGAAATCATGTGTGTATGCCAAAATAGCCCCTTTCTTCGGTCCAGCCAGGAATCACCTTACTGTTTCTCCGATCCCGTTCATCTTTGACTTACCCCCCCCCCCCCCCCCCCCCTTCCGTATGTTTTGTGATCTCAAACCAACTTATTTTGTCTGTTTTTGCCCCTACAACTCCTCTCTATCTTTCCGTCCCTTACCTCTCTCTGTGGTGTAATTGAGCGCGTACGTTCTTCGCGTTTGCGTGTACGCCTCAGGAGCAGATCGCTCCCTCTCTGCAAGGTGCGAGCGAACGCAAGCTTTGCACGTGTGCTGGAAAATGTCCCTCTTTCTCACTCTCCGTTTCTCTCGCATTCCCCACCCAGTCTTGGCATCACCAGTTGTCACTCTCTGTTCACTCTATATCCTTACTCACCTTCTCTGTCTGCTTGTCTGTCTGTCTGTCTTCAGTTCGAAGTGAAAACATATTTTGTTCTTATGCGTACGCTTGCAAGTGTCTGTCTTGCTGTCTGACTCTCCTTCATCCTCATCTGTCCTTTCTCCCCCCCCCCCCCCCCCCCCAACCCCACCCCCTCCCTCTCGTGACGTCACACCCCCATTCATTCTCTCTCTCCCACTGGCGCGACGCGCCTTGTACGTACGTGCGCTTGCGAGTGTGTCTCTTACTTTCCGTCTTCCATTCCCTTTATCTCTCTCTCTCTCTCTCTCTCTCTCTCTCTCTCTCTCTCTCTCTCTCTCTCTCTTCAATATCTAAATGTATTCTGTCTCTCTTTTATTTCATTGTTGCGAAGCGAGAGCATACTTCTTTTTTGTGTGTGCGCTTACTCATTTTTTCTCTCATTTCCTTTATTTATCATCCTCTCCCGCTTCTGCCTCCCACTGCTCTGTGTGTGTGTGTGTGTGTGTGTGTGTGTGTGTGTGTGTGTGTGTGTGTGTGTGTGTGTGTGTGTTCCATACCCTCTTTCGCTCTCTCTTTCTGTGTTAGGTGCGAATGAGTACTTTATTCAAGTGCATTTGCTTGCACTTCGCAACTCTCTCTCTCTCTCTCTCTCTCTCTCATATTCCACCCCACCGCCACTCTCCCCCTGACCCCATGCTCACTCTGTGTTTCTGTGTCACACCTTTGTACGCATAACAACATGAACGTTTGTGCAGGTGCAGGAAACGCGCCTATGCTTGTGTTCTTGCTAGGTTCGTCCACCTGGTTTGGCCATTAGGTGGCCGTTGTTTATTGGGTGGTAGTGGTGGTGCCCCAATCTTAAGCTGCTGTAAAGGTCCGGCAGTTCCGCTGCGAATATCAGTAGTTTCAACGAACAACGTTGTCGCCACAAGGAGGCACAGACAGACAGACAGACACGCGACGCCGATCGTGCCAGCAGTGCTGGGTTTATCAAACAGAGGAACCGGGGCGTTGGAGCTGCCTGCAGGTGCTTTATTTCTGTGTTGACAGGCAGAGGGTGGAGACGGCTGGCGCTGGGGCCCAGTAGCACCATGGTCATATCTGCTGCTCCGATGATGAGCCGGTCCGCCAAACGACCCATCTCCACAAGTAAGTGGAACGAGAAAAAAAAAAAAAGAAACAAAAAAAGAGGCTGTGTGTGTGTGTGTGTGTGTGTGTGTGTGTGTGTGTGTGAGAGACTGTGTTAGTGTGTTTGTGTGTGTGTGTGTGTGTGTGTGTGTGTGTGTGTTACAGCGCAGTGGCCGTGGCTGTAACAAGGCTGCGTCTCCCCTTTATGTCTTCCTTGCCCTAACATCGTTTGTCGAACCCTCCAACCCCTCCCCTCACCCCCTTCCCCTTTACCCCCCCCCCCCCCCCCCCCCCCCCGCCCCCCCGCCCCTGAACACACATTTTCACCCAGTCTCTCTCTTCTTCTTTTTTTTCCACTATCGTAAACTGTTCTGTCTCTTTCACAACCCCCAACGTCACTGTAAGAAGTCACTGGAATTATGTGGCGTAGCACTTCAACAGCGGCGCGTCCTCGATGGAGAGAACTGCAGCACTGCTCAGCGCTGTTTGGCTAAACCTGGTCCCACCAGATCTTAAATCAAATATAGGCTGTACACAATGCGCGCCCGCACTGCACGTCTCTCAAACCTCACCACTCGGGCCCATCCCAAACTACCCCCCCACCCCACCCCGCTCTTAGGTCCTCCCCGTTCCCTGTGTCTGTCTATGTCAAGTCTCCCGACGTTTTACATTTTTGTCATGATCGTCCGATTGAAGACTTGTTTACATGCTTCTCTCTGCTGCGGACTGCGTGTGTTCTGTGCATGTGCTTGTCTAGCCTGTCTGGCCGCCGGCCTGTCTGTCTGTCTGTCTGCCTGCCTGCCTACCTCTTCCCTGGTAACCTTCCCTTCCTCTCTTCCCCCTCCCTACTCTTCCTCCAGCCTCTAATCCTTACGCCCCCTCCCCCCCCCCTAACCCCCCCCCCCCCCCACCCCTCAGTGTCTGGTCCCGTCTGACGTAGAAAGCGGGACTGCCGAACGTCATCTCATTGTGGTTGTTTGTCTCTCCGGGTTCACGAGAACAGAAAGAGGCCAGGGGATGGGGATGGGGATGGGGGGGGGGGGGGGGGGGGGGGAGAGTTGAAGAAGAAAAAGGCACCGAAGTGATGCTTCGCGTTTGTATGTTTTATCGTTTTGTTTCGTTTGTTCCTAGAAGGGGTCAAAATATGTGAAAAATAGTGTTGGTTTATTTATGTGTCTATGCATTTTTTGTTGTTCGTTGGATTTTTAAGGATTTTATGTTTTGACAGGAAAACAATTATCGGTCCAGTGACTTTTAAAAAAATCGATCCCCCACTTTAAAAGAAAATGACCGGACTTTTTCAGACGAATATACTTCAAAACAAAACTGTTTGAAAATGGTTCACATAGATATTCTGTATTTCAGACATTTTCAGGGTGACTGTAGGACTTTTCCAAGTTTCAGTCGCTTTAGCGCGTAAACTAACCCAGACATGAATTTCGGGTTGAGCCACTGCGAAACGAAAGTCATTTTTACGCTTGTAGACCATAGACTGTCTTCACAATACTGCTCAATCGCCTGTGTGTGTACGATCAGGGTCGCACAAAGAGGCGCTATCCACATCCCTAGTCGGACCCGTGGATGGTGGTGCAACCACTTTGTCAACATCTCAACCGATTTTAAGCTGCCTTGAAGCAGTCGATGCGCAGTTGGTGGTGGTTTTTTGTTTGTTATTGTTGTTTTTGTTG
>CM031595.1:120357109-120454609 GCA_018398815.1 Conus ventricosus
CGTGGGAATGTCTCATGAAGGTTAGTCGGTCCATAATCCTTCACACGAGCTCGCGCGCGTGCGTGCGCACGCGCGCGCGCATACACAGAAGAACAACACACACACAACACACCACACACACACACACACACACACAAACAAGAACACACACACACACACACACACACACACACACACTCGCGCACAGAAGAGCACACACACAGAGCACACACACACACACACACGCACGCACGCACGCACAGAGACTCGTCTACATACACAGAGGAGAGGTGAGTGCTTGCACGCATGCGTAAACGGGCGCGTGCACACACGCTCATGCAACACACACACACACGCACACAAACGCACGCGCGCACACCACACACACACATACACACCTACCTGTATACACGGGCGTGCGCGCACGCACACACTCAGAGGGCATACTCTCACTCTCTCTGTCACACGCGCGCACACACACACACACGCACAGGACATACTCTCACTCTCTCACGCGCGCGCACATACAGACACACACAGACAGGCACACAGACGGACACACACACACACAAGTTTCGTTAAGGAGATGTCTTTCTACCACTATGTACGGCGGCTACTCGTCTGTAGAGGCAACTCCACCTCTTCGAAGCCATGATCCACACAAAACGAAGTTTCCACGCAATAAATGACAAAGGACAAAATTACGCAGACATGTGGCCTGCACATCAGCTCAGTGAGCTGGTCAGGCATCGAGTGCAAAGCTAACATAGTCTGCAGTTGTGAGTGGGTGTGCTCGTGCGCGCGCGTGTGAGTGTTTTGAATCATGGGGGTGGTAATAAGAAACGAGTTATGAATTTTAGATAAAACAATAAACAGTAAAGAAGTGGGGTATGTTTTGCTCCCATAAGGAAACCTAACACAGAGTAACTTTTATTCAAGACTGGCACAGCCTTTTAAACTTGAATAAAGTCAGACAAATACATAGACGAACAATCTAATAGTGGGGGAAAAACAAGCGCAGGCCAACAACTGAACTGTCTGGCAAAGATTTGGACTTGAGGGAGGGGGAGTTTGAAGATGGAGAAACTGGGAAAATGAAATTAAAAAAAAAAAAAAAAGTTACAGATATGAAAACTCTTCACTAGCTGCATAAGGGAACCATCGCAATCCCTTTTGAAGGCAGATATATTTGTATTGCCTGCTCCGAGGCCTTTCGCCCGCTGGATCGGGACTCATCAGGGAGACACGGCTGGTTGTGTCTGCGCTCCCGGCGTCAAATAGAGACACACCACAGTTCATAATACTGTGGTGTTCTCACCACCATGGGTGCAAAAAAGAATCCAATAGCACACCCAGAGCAGCCAGCAAAGAGTAGTAAATGCAACCAAACGAAAGTGTGGGGAGGAATAAAAGTTGCTGTAAAATTTAAGACATTCCCTACCTCATTTCGATTTTGCTTTGATTAAATTGAGGTTATTTGCATTTGTTTCTGTCCGTCTGGGTGTTTGTCTTTTGATCTCCCTTGCATCTTTGGGTGGATCCTCAGGCGTAGGCTCAAAGACTGTCCCCTACATTTCATATTATTTGCATAATGTCTTTAATTTTACAGCAACTTTTTTTCCTCCCCACACTTTCGTTTGGTTGCATTTACTACTCTTCGCTGGCTGCTCTGGGGGTGCTATTGGATTCTTTTTTGCACCATGGTGGTGAGAACACCACAGTATTATGGACTGTGGTGTGTCTCTATTTGACGCCGGGAGCGCAGACACAACCAGCCGTGTCTCCCTGATGAGTCCCGATCCAGCGGGCGAAAGGCCTCGGAGCAGGCAATACAAATATATCTGCCTTCAAAAGGGATTGCGATGGTTCCTTATGCAGCTAGTGAAGAGTTTTCGTATCTGTAACTTTTTTTTTTTTTTTAAATATCATTTTCCCAGTTTCTCCATCTTCAAACTCCCCTCTCCCCTCCCCTCCCTCAAGTCCAAATCTTTGCCAGACAGTTCAGTTGTTGGCCTGCGCTTGTTTTTCCCCCACTATTAGATTGTTCGTCTATGTATTTGTCTGACTTTATTCAAGTTTAAAAGGCTGTGCAGTCTTGAATAAAAGTTACTCTGTGTTAGGTTTCCTTATGGGAGCTAAACATACCCCATTGTTTACTGTTTATCGTTTACTGTTCCCTACCTCATTTCATTTCCGATTTAGATAAAACAGTTTTCAAATGTAATGTCGTAAAATGAAAAAAAAAAGAATAAATAAGTAAACAAGTGCATTTAAAAATGAAAAAGAATCGTATCACGGCGTGCGCAAATGCACATTCTCCCACGCCTGTAAAAGATCACCTACGTACCGACACAGACAAACATGCCATGTTAGTCGCTCGGCCACATGATAAAACCATTAATTTTGGGCACGAGCGCCGGAAACAAGTTCATGTATGAAGTTGTTCTCTCGTCTTCGTATTTGTCACGGAGCAGTCCCGACAGACGTGGACAGCGCTTCACTTCATATGTGTCTTCTCCCCTATACCACCAATCAATTTTCTACTCCAGTGCAATACTTGGCACACCACCACCAGTCCACACGCGCGCACGCACGCACACACACGCACGCACGCACGCACGCACATACAACATACGCGCGCCTGGGCTGTGCATTAAAAAAAGACTCCCTCTCCTAAACCTAAAAACGTTGATAGGTTCAGTGTTTTTGACAATGTCATGTGGCCTATTTGTTCGGTCGTTTGCCTTTGACACATCTGCCGTATTTAACGTCTGTCTGGTATCACATTCCGTCCGCAATCAAAATTTAGACAAAGTGATTCACCGTAAGCAAGCGCGCACACACACGAACACACACACTCGCGCGCGCGCACGCACACACACACACAACCATGCTCGCGCTTACACATATGCATACTCTCGCACGAATACGCGCGCGCGCGCACAGACACACGCACACGACACGCACAGATACAGACACACACACATACAGACACACACACACAAGCGTGCGCTCGCGCATACATATTCGTCAGTGTCGCACTCTTTTTTTCCGTTAAGGCCCCAAGTTAACACACACACACACACACACACACACACACACACATCGGTGTCCTTTTAATCCCTAAGTTTACACACACACACACACACCAGTAACGTCAAACCGTAATTTCAATACACGCGATATGTACACCGGTTTATGTCCGTCGCGAACACTTCCACTACGAGCACTGCGCCCTACTGACGAGTTCATGATCCAGTGAATCATACACAGAACTGACCGATTCCTACTTAATCCTAAACACACGATCATCTCACTCCCGAGACGCTTTGCTAAAACGAGCTCTGTGGCACGTCACAGCGGTGAGACTGGGGCGTTGCCCGAAGAAGGACCGTCCGAGCAGCAACAGCTTCTTCGTGCTGCCTCAGAGCGCCTCGGGGGCCGTGGACGTGGACAAGCAGGTGAAGATGGAGCAGATGGTCCTGTCCATCCACGACGCCTTCAAGAAAGCCGTGCGCGACTTCGACGCCGTCGCCGCCAACATCCGCCCTCAGGAGGTCGGTGGGAGTTCTGTGTGTGTGTGTGTGTGTGTGTGTGTGTGTGAGCGTAGTATGTGTGTGTGTGTGTGTGTGTGTGTGTGTGTGTGTGTGTGTGTGTGTGTGTGGTGCGTGCGTGGGTGTGTGTACGTGTGTGTGTGTGTGTGTGAGAGAGAGACAGAGCGAGAGAGAGAGAGTGGAAAGTGGATTTATGCAGCTAGGGCTAAATCACGTTAGGCTTAATTAAGTTAAGGTTGTTAGTATAAGGTTCCACACGGTTGAGGGCTAAGTGAAGTTAGGGTCAAGGTTGAGTTGTTTTTATCCGGTTTTATGTCATCAGAGCTAATTTAGGCGAGGCTAAAGTTACGGTTGTTTTCATCCGGTTTTATGTAGTCAGAGCTGAGTTAGATTAGGTTTAGGGTTGGGGTCACGCATTGTGAATTTGCAGTCTTCAGGTTCTCTCCCATTTACACCGCAAGCTACACCTGAAACCATCCCCTATGTGCACATATGGGCAGGCAGAACAAACCAACCACAAAACACATTCTACAGGACTGTTGAGACCTGCAGTGTCTGAGGGACAGGACATGGCCGCAGCCGGTGCCTATCAACGACAAGCTGTACGGGCTGTGGAGGCCCTGCAGAGGACCACCAGATTCATTACACAATCCTGTCTATAGGTGTGATAGGCGATCGAGAAGGAGAAGAAAAATCCCGCATCTCTGATGCATGAACACGCTGTCTGAAACGCTTTACTCTTTCTCTCTAGTTCCCTTTCCCATGAACAATCTGGCTGCCGGTATGCCCCCAGTATATCGAATCGCTTTAATCACTGAGACAATGGGTTGGAAAACAACCGACAATGTGTCTTAAAACAACTGGACAATGCACCTCAGCCAACAAACCGCGCACTGTTCTAGAAAATGAAAGGAAACAAGATAACGCATTGTGTGTGTTGCTGGTTCTTGATCACTTTTTAAAATTTCATTTTCTGCCTTAAAAACCCGTTTTCTTTGCAATGTTTCTCGTTATTTTGCCTTCACACACACAACACACACACACACACACACACACACACACACACCCTTGCACGCATGCACGCACACAAACACACACATGGAGATGTTTCCATGCACGTACACATTCTTACGCGCACATGCGCGCGGGCACACACACACACACACACACCACACACTTGGAGATGCATCCACACATACTTGCTTGTTTACTCACACATACGCGCGCGCGCGCGCGCACACACGCATACACACACGCGCGCGCGCGCGCGCTCGAAACACGTGCACGTGCTCTTGCATGTCGTGTCATGTGACAAGTGCATGAAAGACGCCGGTAATACAGATTGCTGTTAACAGTCGTGAAAAACAAGGAAACAACACAAGACCAGCAATAAAAGCAAACAAAGAATTCCTTCAAAGGCCGGGGACGTGAGGTACGCATACATCAGGGTTACGCCGGGTTCAGAAGAGCGTCGGCAGCCACTCCAGCTGTGCCAGGGCGTCATCCTATTGTGGCGTTTGTCAAGTTAATCACTCGGTCACACGGTGATCGCTTCCCCCAGTGCCTCTTCCCCCTATCGCGAGCCACCTAGGCAGTTTTTCAGATCGGTGATTTGATCCCGTTTATGAACCCGCAGTTGTTTTGTTTGTTTGTTTGCTTGTTTTTGAATGTATCTTTTTGATAAAAAGCAACCCAGTTTTCCGTTTAGGTTGCCGGTATCATAGTTGGGCTGTTGTCTCTGTATCATGTTATTCTGGGTACAAGGTGATCAGATTCGATAAAGAGAAATCACCTTTGGTCGTGTGACAGTCTTTTGAAATATTCTAAATCAGAGGCCGCTTACATTGATTGTAGATTAATCACAGTTTTGCGGCTCGACCCTGTCCCTTGTGGGTTTTTTTTTTCGTACTTATCACTGTTTGACTATCATCCTTTTTGTTAAAAAACTGTGTGAGACCATGGACCTTTTTTTAAAAACTGATCGCTGTATGACCATCGCCCCCTTTTTTTTTTAAACTGATCACTGTGTGACCATACATCGCCCTTTAAAAAAAAAATCACTGTGTGACAATCCTTATTTTTAAATAGATCACTGTATGACTATCGTCCTCTAAAAAAAAAAAACCCTGATCACTGTATGACCATCGTCCTTTTTTTAACTGATCACTGTATGACCATCGTCCTTTTTTTAACTGATCACTGTATGACCATCGTTCTGTTTTAACTGATCACTGTATGACATCGTCTTTTTCTTTTTAACTGATCACTGTGTGACCGTCGTTCTTTCTTTAACCTGATCACTGTATGAACACCTTTTTCACTGATCCCTGTATAACCATCATCATTTTTTACTGATCACTGTATGAGCATTCTCCTTATTAACTGATCGATGTATGACCATCGTCCTTTTTAACTGATCGCTGTATGACCATCGTCCTCTTTCACGTGATGACTGTATGATGATCGTCCTTTTTAAACTGATCATTGTATAACCATTGTCCTTTTTTTCAACTTATCACTGTATGACCATCGTCCTTTTTAACTGATCGCTGTATGACCATCGTCCTCTTTCACGTGATGACTGTATGACGATCGTCCTTTTTTTTTAATGATCACTGTATAAACATTGTCCTTCTTTCAACTAAGTCTTACTACTGTATGACCATTATCTTTTTTTAACAGATCACTGTATTAGACCGTCATCCTCTTTCACGTGATGACTGTATGACGATATTCCTTTTTAAAATGATAACTGTATACCCATTCTCCGTTTTTCAACTGATCACTGTATGACCATTATCTTTTTTCAAGAGATCACTGTATTAGACCATCGTCCTTTCTTCACGTGATGACTGTATGACGACCGTCCTTTGTAAACTGATCACCGTGTAACCATCGTCTTTTTTTTTCTCGACTGATCACTGTATGACCATCGTCCTTTCTTCGACTGATCACTGTATGACCATCGTCCTTTCTTCGACTGATCATTGTGTGACCATTGTCCTTTCTTCGACTGATCACTGTATGACCATCGTCCTTTCTTCGGCTGATCATTGTATGACCATTGTCCTTTCTTAGACTGATCACTGTATGACCATCGTCCTTTTCTCGACTGACCACTGTATGACCATCGTCCTTTTCTCGACTGACCACTGTATGACCATTATCATTTTTTAAGTGGTTACTGTATGACGATTGCGTTTTGTCCACGTTATCACTGTATGACTATTGTCCTTTTTCACGTGGTCACTGTATGACCATCGTCCTTTTTTAGTTGATCACTGTATGGCCATCGTCCTTTTTTTTTTAGCTGGTCACTGTTACGTAGTGTATGACCATCGTCCTCGTCCTTTTTTCATGTGATCGCTGTATGACCATTTTTCACTTTTTGATTGATCACTGAAAGATCGTTGTCCTTTCTTTTTTTTTTTAACCTGCCCGCCATATGACCTTTGGTTCTTTTGTAACTGATTACTGAATTAATTTTTAAAACTGATCACTGTATAACAATTGTCTTTTTTTAATACTGACCATTGTATGCCAATTGACCCTTTTTTTAAACTGAGGACAGTATGATCGTTTTTTTAACTGATCATTATATGATCATTGTCCCTTTTAAAAGAAAGACTGATTAGGCCACTGTAGACCATCGTCCTTGTTCAACTGATGACTCTGACCGTTGTCTTTTCTTTAAATGATCACTACGTGACTATTGTCTTGTGTTCAAACTGATCACTATATTATATATGACTACCGTGTTTTAAACTGAGCGCTGCGTGATCGTCGCCCTTTTTTCAAATTGTTCGCTTTGTGATCGTGGTCCTTATGTACGACCATCGTTCTTTTCTAACTGATTACTATGTGACCATGGTTCTTTCTTTACAACAAATGACTAGCCGTATGGCCTTTTATGGATTTTTTGGGTTATGTTTAAATGATTTTTTTTGTGTCTGGGAGTGATTTACGCTAAATGGCTGGCGTTATAAGAATGGCCCGGTCTTTTCCGAATCAAGAGTGTCAGTGGTTTAGTATCTGTTATTGATTGACATGTGCATTATTGCCATTGTTGTTAGTTCCGTTTTCCGTATGTGACCTTCCCCCCCTGCCACCCCAAACGTGTGAACAGCCCTGAAATGGTCCATTGTGCTCGGCTTGGCTGTACAACAAAATCAAAACTCATCACTGGCTATTGTAGATTAACAAGCATGTTGTGATATGGCAACGGTCATTTTTTGTTTGTTTTTTGTTTAATTCTGATCACAGACCGTCCAGGCTGTTAATAGATTGATTACCGTTTGACGGAATGACCACTGTTGGTCACCCCTCCCTGTCTTTCCCTCCCCCACCCCTCCTCGCATTCTCTTCCTGTCCGTCTGGTCGGAGGCAGTCTTCCGAATTGGTGGGGTTTTGTTTGTTTGTTTATTTTAAAGAATAAAGCCCCAAAACCATTGTGCGGGTCCCTCCCTTTACCCTACACCGGTCTTAGGCAGCATAGATTCTGTCCAGACTTTTATGACGAATAAATAATGTCGCAGAACTTGAAAGGATCGTAGGCAGCGTAGATCCTGTCCAGACTTTTATGACGAATAAATAATGTCGCAGAACTTGAAAGGATCGTAAGCAGCGTAGATCCTGTTCCAGACTTTTATGACGAATAAATAATGTCGCAGAACTTGAAAGGATCGTAGCAGCGTAGATCCTGTCCAGACTTTTATGACGAATAAACAATGTCGCAGAACTTGCAAGGAAAAGAATTCGATGAGATCCAAAGTAGACCTGTTTTTGTGATGTGGCAGGTCAATTATTAGTCAATTCCCAGGCAAAAAGTAAATTAGATATGATGGGATATAAAACAAGAACGTTTTCTGATAATGACAGGTAGTTAACTTTGGCCAAACTTGCACGGTAAGCATGATAATGACATGACAGGAACCAGGCTTTGATACGGCAGTGTCCGTCTTTGCCTCTTTCTAGCTGATCTCGGGGATGGGGGGGGGGGGGACCCAGTTTACCCTCCCTGCCCCCCCCCCCCCCCCCCCCCTCACCTCCCTCTCCCCTCGACCGCTTACGCCTCACCCATCCTCCCTTTCTCCCCCGGCCGCCCGCCCCCAATTACCCCTCCCCCTCCCCCCCCCCCCCCCCCTCACCCCCCCATCTGTTTAACTGTTCACAGGCTGTATTAAGAGACGGGTTTTGCTTTTTTCTCCCTCGTAAGTGTGTTGTTGGTCTCGTCCTTCTCCCTCTTTCATCCTGCCCACCCATACACCACTCACCTCTCTCCTGACCACACCCCCATCCCCCATAGTCGTCTCAGATTGTTTAGAAATCGGTTTTGCAAATTGTGGGTAGACATAACAGGAAGAAATCCAAGAGGTATTCGAGTTCCATGAATCAAAAGTGCGGACAGTGTGACGCAGAACTGGTAGTGGACAGTCAGAAGAGCCTTCAGGTATAGTTTCAAATACCCCCGTTCAGCATCTTTTGTGAGTTAACGTTTAGGTTTCTTCCTATTTCGTATAAGTTTAATAAATCGAATTGATGTAACCAAAAGTTCTTTGGTTGCTTCATACTGGTCACACACACACACACACACACACACACACACACACACACACACACACACACACACACACACACACACACAACCATTCCTTCTTCAGCCATCCGAGTACAACTAGTAAACAAGAAAAGTAAGTTTTGACCTCAAAAACAAACAGTCAAGGTGACAGAACACCAACAGGTAGACAAACGCGGAATACTCACGACTGTGGCCGACTCTGTTTCAGGTGATGCACCGGTGGTGCAGGATTGCTCCCAGCTGGTTTGTTCGGCGGTTGAGGACAGTACTTGTCTGGGTCCTACCCGCACCTTCAGGTGTATTTTTTCTTCTTCAGGTGATGGAGCTGAAGACGGCGGAGGACACGGAGATGCTGTACATGCACTACATCCCCACCATCGTGCACTGCATGAGCACCTTCGCCAAGGACATACCCCAGTTCCTGGACCTGCCCCTGGACGACCAGCGTCTCCTCATCAAGGGCTGCATCCTGGAAGCGGGCGTAATCCACGACTCCACGCACGTGCACATCAGCGACCAGTCGTGGCAGGACGACAAGCTGCAGTTCCGCATGGACTGGCAGCACGTGGAGCAGCTGGGCCTGCTGGGTCAGGTGTTCCGCGAGGTGCGGCCCGTGCTCAACAAGCTGAGGAAGCTGGAGCTGACGGACGTGGAGCTGTCCCTGCTGTGCGCCCTGGTGCTCTTCAGTCCAGGTAGGATCTGGTTTGAGGTGCGTGTGAAGCGGTCTGCCGCCTGTTTGATGAAATAAGCATATTGTTGTCACAGTAATTCTTAGCGTTGCCGTTCATCGTTTACTTCTGCACTACTGTGTGGAATGCACATTGTATGTATGAACGCCAGTATTCTGTATTGTGTCATTCTGTGTTCACAGTGCATACATGGGAAATTCACGCTGCTGTTACAAGAGAGAAGGGACTCGCCAAAGCTCGGTGCCACCCATTTCATTCTGCTGCATGTCTTTTTTTTTTTTTTTAGTTGTTCCCATGAAAAATGAATATTTGTACAAAACTTTGCCATGAACGCCCTTGCCGTGATGTTATTTAACGTATAATCGGTGTTTTATTTCACTGAGTAATCTGGAAAATGAGAACAAAACCTGCAAAGAATGTGGAGGAGGAGAGGCATATTCGAGTATGTTCGAGGTCTGAACTTTAGTGTGTAGGCGGTGGTTCTGCCACAAAACCATCGATTCCAGAATCCCAGTCCTGCTGGTGAACACTTTCGCGGAAAAAGAGTCTGCACTTAAAGGTTATATTGTCTGTGTGTGTCTTTGACATTCACATGTACACCCTTTCGCTGAAAAGCTGGTTTTGTTTGTAAGCAGTACTAACACTCTGCTATACCATTCATATAGATATGCATACCTAAGCGAGCAATTTTGCTTTGTTTTCCAGCTCGGAAAGTACTGGTTTGTTGGCGCACATGTATAGGCCCTATCATTGTTGTGTCCCAGAACGAGAGACTTTGAACAGATACTGCTTTTTTTTTCTTTTTTTTTTTTACTGAAAATATACTTTGTTTGATCGTATTGGCACTAACAGTCTCTGTAAAACAGATAACCTTCTGAATCAGATAAGTGCACATTGTCTAGTCTAGTCAACCAGCAACCCCGACTGTCCTCCATTTTGTCCTGCTTCGATGACGCATCCAGCAAAGTGAGCGGATCAGATAAAACAAGCTTACATCGCTAGAAGACCAATTAGTGGCTGTCAAGGCAGCGAAAATCGAGAGGGTGTAGATTACGATAAAGCAGAAACGCGTTTTACGAATTTCTTTTGCCACATTGTCATCGATTTTATCACCTGCACTGCCCATGAACATTATTTCCCGCCGCATCAGATTTAATCAAAAATGGCACACAGTTCAAAATGAAAAAAAAAAGAAAGTGGGGGAGTCTACATTTCCTCTCAGACGAGTGTGGGTGGGATTAGAATCATTCACTTAAATTCAAGTCATAAGGCTTCACCCACCCATCCCTCCCTTCCCTAGTGAAATTCTTTTTTCTGTAAAAAACGTGTTTACCCCTGCCCATGCTCCGAGACACATACACACACACGCGCGCGCTCCATCTCGCGATCTCGCGCGCACGAACGCACGCACAGGCACACACACACACACACACACACACACACACACACACACACACACACACACACAGAATGATACGCTCTAAGTATGTTTTATGTATGTGTAGGCCCATACTATTTTATATTATATTATGTATTGAAGTCCAGTTTGTATATCCATGTGTACCTGTGGCTGCGTAATGCTGCTTAAAAATTGCGCCAAGTTTTATGACGGAGCGAGTGTGTGTGTGTGTGTGTGTGTGTGTGTGTGTGTGTGTGTGTGTGTGTGCGCGCGCGCGCGCGCGCGCGTACATGCGTGGTCTTTTTCCATCCCTTTTGGAAAACGTGGTTAAAAAACAAATTTCTCTTTTGAAATAATTTTTGTGTTGAAAAGAAGGAGTTGGACCGTGGCAATGATTTGTAAAGCTGGTTAAAATCCAAAGTTCTGTTTTGATTTTTTTAAAGGAGGGTGGGGGGTGGGGGTTAGTGATCTGTAAAGTCCTACATTATAAACAATCGCCGATTTTCTTACACAGTTTGACCGTAATAGTGTTCAGCAATGGAAGGAAAGGATAGATTATCCTCCGTGCACCTGTACACACACACACACACACACACACACACACACACACACACACACACACACACACACACAAAACACACACGTAGGCGCGCGCGCGCACACACACTCACACACACACTAACACACATACACGTGTGCGTGAACGCACACAAACACACTAACGCGCGCGCACATACTTACATACGTACGAGTACACACATACTCACGCGTGTGCGCGCGCACGCACGCACGCGGCCTCGAACGCTGTCACATACGCAACTGCGATTGCAAGTATACTCGCAGTCTTGTAGTGTGTCCTGTCTCTGTCCTGTCTGTCTGTCTGTCTGTCTGTCTGTCTGTCTCTCTCTCTCTCTCTCTCTCTCTCTCTCTCTCTCTCTCTCCAAGATTACCACGAAAAGCATATTGTACGTTGTTCGATTTGGATTCTCGTGGGTATCCAATATTCGTTGTAAATTGTATTCATTTGGTTTTGGGTATGTATGGCTAAACCAAGGTGCTGAGGGAATAAATCAGTTCCTTACTGCCTTTAAGGAAAGGTTGGTTCTTTGCAGATGGCAAGAATGGGACTTTCATGTTAAGAACAGTGAAAGATTTAGTTTCTATAATACTTTTTGCACAATAGCTGCTGATAAGACGCATTTCAAATTGAACTTAGACAGGCACCTGAAAATCATTACGACAAAATTTAGACGTGGCGTTTCGGAAATCGCTGTCCATAAGTTTCGTTACAAACAACACACGCCTGTTGATTTAATTTGTCCATTGTGCAAACAGGCGACAGAAGATGAGGTGCATTTTGTTTCGTGCTGTGTTCCGTTCTAAAGGATTTAAAAGTAAGGTATAGATATCTGAAGTACTATAAATATCCGAATCCTTTTCGTCTTGGATTACTTCTAGCATCAAATAATGAAAGAACAACTAAAAATCTGTCCATTTATCTATATAAAGCGTTTAAGATACGTTCTGTGTGTCTTTCTTAGTGTATCAATTTTGATCAGTTATATTGTATTATATTTCTTTTGGAACGATTTTTTGTTGCACCCCCTTCAATAGGGGCAGTGGCCTATCATTGAATAAACTATCCGTATCCGTATCTCTCTCTCTCTCTCCTCTCTCTCTCTCTCTCTCTCTCTCTTTGTCTCTCTGTCTCACCGCAGTTCAAAGAGAGAGGTATGAGTGGGAAGCAAGTTCAAACGTGTATAACCGATTTAGCTAGTTAGGCGGTAATTTGTTTTGTTTGTTTTGAATACGATTATTGAAGGTTGCTACAGATCTGGCCGTTCCAGAAGACAACAACAAACAACACCAACAAAAAGTGAAAATGTTCCCCTTTGAACATCCTGCGAGTTACTGGAATTTATGTTCATGCTTGTTTGTTTGTTTGTTAATCCGTCGCTGTGGTCTTTGCCGCAGATCGAGAAAACGTGAAGACGACCCGACTGTTGGAGAACCTTGAGGCGGACATCGCCATGGCCCTCAAGTGTCAGCTACTGCTGAACCACGGCGACGGCTCCATACTCTTCGCCCGCATCGTTCAGACCGTGGTGGACCTGCGGGGCCTCAGTGCCCAGTTCTTGGATCAGATCTTCAACGCCCGCGTGGACAGTTCCTCGGACATTACGTCGCGCTGCCTGTCCACCCCCATGACGTCTCGGGCTGCCTCCCCATCCAGCGCCGGCGCCGGCAGTGTCCTCTCTCCAGCATCGGCCGCTTCGTCTGCACCCGAGTGTTCTTCCCGGGAGCGTGACGAGCCGTCTGATGAGGCGTCTCGGGTCAGTGAAGACACGGACAGTTGCTTGACGTCTGAAGGACCGCAGACGGTAGTCACGGATGATGAGGGCAGCAGGAGTATCAGCCGTTCCTCCTCTTTCAGCGCGCCATCCCAAAGCGAGTCCGGTGCCTTTTCTGGGGAGTCTTTAGGTCGGTCGGCCTCTTTCAGTGTTCCCTCGTCACGCCAGTCTCCCACTGCAGGGTACATGGTCAACCGGTCAGCGTCATTTAGTACACCGTCTAAACATGAGAACGCCTTCAACAGACAGAGCATGAGCAGGTCTGCGTCTCTTTCGACTAAAGAGAATGTCAGCCGCTCTGGGTCTTTCGGCACGCCGTCTAAACTGGATTCATCCTTTGGAAGTGGAATTAGCAGCCAGTCTTCGCTATTAAGCGAGTCCAGCTTAGACACAGAAGGCATTCAACGATCTGCTTCATTTAGCCTGCCCGCCCAGAAAGAATCTGACACCATGATGGAGGAGAACGTCAATCGGTCTGCGTCTTTCAGCATGCCGGCCAAGCGTAAATCTTCACTGATTGAAGAGATGATTTGTCGATCGGCTTCCTTCAGCGAGTCTTCGAAGAGCAGGTCATCGTTCCTGCACAGGAGGCTTTGCCCAGCTCCACTTCGGAAAGTGGAAGAGGAGACGAAGCCTGAAGTTTCAAAGGAAGCACAGCCGATGAAAACGTTGTCTGCTCATGCGTTTTTCCACACCAAGTCATTTACCGCATCAAGCAGTAGCCACGACATCCGTGACTGCCACGCGCATGGCCAGCCTTTCAGGCCCCTGTTTCAGCAGCGCCTTTCAGGAGCTCAGCTCTTCCTACCCCACTCATCGCCATCTCTGACGGCTTTCCAGCAAACGCCGTCGGCCTTCCCTTCCTTCTCAGAACTGGCCGCACGGTTGTCGCCGTCTTCTCAAATGATGTCGATGTCGCTGTCCTCACACAAGCAGGAAATGCCAGGTATGATCCACCAGCCTCAGTCCAACGCGCCCTGTATGTCTCTGGCCACGGGACAGGACACGCCACCCAGGGTGTCGCCACCCCGCCAGATGATCATGTCGTCAAGCCTGCCGGACGTCTTCAGGCCTGGCTGTCGACGTGAACCGCACCAGACGACCCCGCCCCCGCTCATCGCCCACGGAGGAGCCAGTGCCTGTTCTCACATGTCCCCCGTGCAGTCTCCGCAGCTCAGTCCTGTCAGCATGACCCCACCTCCCCTGATGACGCCTCACGGTCATCTGGTCCGACTCAACGGGCAAACCAACCCCTTCAGTGATGAGTATGAGAGTCTGGGTGAATCCAAGGCTCCTTGGTCCCTGAGCGGGGACGCCTTCAACTCGCCGCTCATTTCAGGGCATCAGAGCCGAGGACCAGCGCCACCAGTGGCTGACTGCGATGCTGTGCCGGGAAATAAGCCTCCTCCCTCCTTGATTTACAGTGGGGCGCTTGACCAAGCGTTCTCCGCAACCACATTCTGACAACGTCGTAGCATTGTGCTCTGTTTGAACTGTCGACTGACGTTTCGATAATGGCTCAATTCATTCGTTTTCTTAGGGCTTTTGTTGTGAATAATATAAATGGCTTCGGATTATTTAAATAGTGGGGGGTATGCATTTACAACCCCCCTTCTTTTTTTTCCCTTTTTTTTTTTTTTTTTTTTTTTTTTTTTTGCGATTGCTGTTATTCATTTATCCGGTGAATTTTTCATTTTATATATACACCACATGCCGTACATTCTGTTTCGAGAGTTGATACATTTTAAGAAATATATGTACTGTGACTTGTGATTCTTCTTTGGTTGTAAGAATGCAGGTAAATACTCCGTATATGTATTGAAAAACGAAAAATCAGTGTAAACCGGTGGATCCGTTATATACTAAACTGAGTGGAATGGATGACTTTTTTTGTATACCAAATAAGCTTGACTACGACTTCTGATAAGTTTTACCCGGTGAAATAAAAGAAGCATAAACACGAGAGGATAAAGAAAATCATTAATTATTTTAACACCCAAACAACAGATTTATCACATAATCTGCATGCTGAGGCCGTGTATGTAGCCTCTCAAGTAATTACGTTTGAAAAGTTCATTCCAAGCAGAAAGAAATGGCAGTTGGTATTTCAATAATTCATTCGTTACTATATTTTTGTTCAGTCTTTTCTGTCAAGGCTGTGTCAATTTAAACTTTTTGTATGTTTGTTTGTTTTGTTATGTTGATTCAGCCTTTTCCCAAAATGGCCAGGGTTTTGACACATAATTATGTTTACACATATTCAGACATGTGCCATTTTATTCCAGCTCCTTATGACAAACGACTTGGTCAGAATTTATGCTAGAATTTCAAACAGCCGAGTGCCGTGGCCCACGTTTGTAACAAAATCGGCCGGAGACGATTCAGAGCTAGTTATGGAGCTATATCTACTTTTCTAAACCGATGACTTTAGTTGATCTAAAAGTCTGTCACGTATCCCATGTTTTGTTCCTGTCATGTCACAGAGAGAGAGAGAGAGAGAGAGAGAGAGAGAGAGAGAAGAGAGAGAGAGAGAGAGGTAAATTGTTACTATGTCTAAATCTATCTGTTTATCTAACAATCTTTCTATCTGTATAAGAGAGAGATGTGTTTCTGGTTGTGTGTACAGACACAGACATGGATGAATTCACACTCACACACACACACACACACACACACACACACACACACGCACGCACGCACGCACGCACGCACGCGCGCGCCGGATGGATAGATGTGTGTATTTGTGTGCTATCTACACTCGTACCTTCTTGCTCTCCCTCAACTCCGTGGGGAGTTTTTGTGACACTACATTACAGAAAAATATACGCACCGTATACCTAATATACATTGTAACAGAAACAATCAAGTGCAACCCGGTGAACGAAATAAAAACGTGAGTGGAACAAAGAAAAAAAAGTGACAGTACAATTCGGACAATCATAACCGAAAAGTTGGGGGGAGGGCTGTGTGTATTATGTGTGCGTGTGTTCGTGTGCGCGCTCGCGCGCTTCTCTGTGTGTATAGTTCAATCTCTCTCTGTCTCTCCTCTGTCTCTCTCTGTTCTCCATTCGAATATGGCTGTCAGGGCGCAACAACAAAAATTTCAGAACTCCTAGAATTTACTACACCAAGAAACGTTTTGTCTCTACATGTATATGGAGCGACTGCAGACATTTCCCATTGCCTTATAAAAATAATTTGAAATAACTTGTACACTGTCTTTCCTTTCAAGTGTGTAGCTCAAGTGTGTTATTTCTATCAGCTTCGTGTGTGTTACTTTCATGAGCTTCAAGTATTTCTGTGCTTTCACTTTCTTGTTAATTTAAGTTAGTCTGGCCGCTTCTTTGATTTTCTTGTTAAGATTAGCCTGGCCTGTGTGTGTGTGTGTGTGTGTGTGTGTGTGTGTGTGTGTGTGTGTGTGTGTGTGTTGTTGTTGTTGACACGTGCGTTTGTGTGTGTGTACGCACGCACAGTTTGGGAGAGGTCAGATTCATTTCAGCGTTAGAATGACTAAACGGAAAAAGATGGGCTTTGATAAATGTTTGATGTACATATACATTAGCGCACACGAATATGGTGTGTGAGAGCGAGAGAGACTTCTCAGATATGAATTATGATGCTTTATGTGTGTTTACAAAAGGGATGAGGTGATTTTCATGTCAGAAATAGTTACTTGGGGAGAGAGATAAAGTGCAGAGGATGTATCATTATTTGTGAGAGAGATAAAGTGCAGAGGATGTATCATTATTTGTATAGGTGTGTGCGTGTGTTCATGTTGCGTTGTATCACCATTACCTGAAAACAAAGTTCGCATAAAAAATTCAGATTGTTAAGTTTGTTTAATGAATCTAGGTAGAAGAAGCTCCATGGACAGCAATTGATATAATCAATAGGAATGAAACGGTTGATAACGAGAACAGATTTGACTGACGAGACATTGTATATATAGCAGTTTAAGGCTTTTACGACGACTTTATGGAAGATTCACTGTGCCATAATTATATCCTTTTTCTCTCCATATATACGGATGTATGTAATCTCCTAGTTTCAAACTATATTATCTTGACTTGTTTGTTTATTTACTTTCTGTTTAATTACCTATATTTCTTTTCCTGTTTTCATGTTTGTAAATGTTTTTATCCAAAATATTTTCCCTCTGATGGAAATATTGTAAGTGTCTTTCAGCTAGAAAATGCAATTATTCCGTTTCTATCACTCGCTTATCTATCGCTTCTCTGTCTATCGCATGTTCTCTCATAACGAATTCAGTGGCGTAGGTAAGTAATGAACTGGGTCAGGAATACGTTTTTCTGTACGTGCAGTTTATTGTAGAATTCTTACCCGAGCTAGCGATATCAGTTCCATCCCTGTTTTCTTGTTGGGATATTTTGACCAGCCATCAACGCTTTTCACAGTTTTGTGACAAGATATCATTGCCATCTCGAAATGTTTATTATAAAATTCTGATCATCAGTCAACGCCATCTCAGTCTTTGTTAACATAAAATTCTGTGCAGCTATCAACGCTGTTTCATTTTGAAAAGAAAATCTCACCAGCGTTCAATACCACTGTAGTCTTGACAATGAAATTCTGATCAGCCGTAAAACTATCTGAGTATTTGTTGTAATAAATATCTAACCATTTATCAAACGTTATTCTAGTGTTAGGTAAAAAAATTCTTATTACTTATCAACGCCATTTCAGTATATATCAAGAAATGGGTCAGTAACGCCATTTCAGTGTCTATCAAGAAATGGGTCAGTTGTCAATGTCTTCTCAGTCTTTGTTGAGAAATTCGAACCAGCTGTTAACACCATTTCGGTCTTTGCGACGAAACTTGGAACAGCCGTCAGCATAATCTCGGTCAACGCCATCTCGATATTTCTTAATGAATAACTGAACAGTTATCAACGCTATCCCCGTATTTGTTGTAATGAACTTCAGACCATTTATCAGCGCCATTTCAGTCATTGTCATGAAATTCTTCTGTTATGAATGCCATTTCAGTCGTTTTTAAGAAACTCTAACTAGCTACCAATGCAATGTCAATCTTTGTTTAAAAAAAAAAAGAAAGAAATTCTGACCGGCTGTGAATCTCAATCTGTGTGAAGAAATTCTGACCAGCTATCGACGTCATTTCAGTCTTTGTTAAGAATTCTCACCAGCTGTCAACCCATCCTTTTCTTTTTTTAACTGAATTCCGACCAGCTAGCTATCAACGCCATCTGTGAAATTGTTATAATGATGTTCGGACCTATTATCAAGACCATCTCAGACTTTGTTGTATTAAAATCCTAACTTATCATCATTGCAATTTCAGTCTTTGCTCGGAAACTCTGACCAGTTATCAACGCCATCTTAATTTTTGTGAAGAAATTCTGGCCACATTTTATCCGTCTGCATCAAGACAGTCTGACCAGCCATCAACTCTCTCTCTTTGATAAGAAACTCCCATCCGTTATCGACGCCACCATGGTCTTTGTCTGGACATTCTGACCAGCTATCAACATCATTTCAGAGTCCCACCATCCAGCTCAAATGGCTGGATAATGGCGGACCTGAGAAACACAGTATTTTACGGTTTTTAGTTTGTTTCTTTACACATTCCTTTGTTTGTTTGTTTCACTTCATTTATTTATTCATTTATTGTTTAGAATTCTGTTTGCCTGAAGTTCCTTTTTTTCCCCAGAAAGACGATACATCAAGGTTCTTTGTAGACCATGCCATTAACACCTAGAGATAAAAACCCGAGGCAACAAGAATATTGCCCTTGGTATAATTTTGCTATTCTTTTTTTTTTAAAGCTATTTCCTGCGTGTATGTTGGATCAGAACAGGCACCACTGAACACCATCGAAGTGTCTCGGCAGCAGTGCAGTGTCTACTTTAGTAGGTTTCCTCGTGATGACTTGACATTGACAGTTGCCTGTGGGTTGCCATGGCTGTGGCAGGATAGGCTAGAGTGTGTGTCTGTGGACGGCGAGCTGAAGTCAGCGGCATTGAAATAGTGCTTCTGAAATGTCATAGACGATGAGATAGAAAAGAAGAAGAAGAAGAAGAAGAAGAAGAAAGGCCACTGTGATTGGCCAACGAAAACATATGTAAGCAAGGAAAACAATGGGTGGCGCCTTGCATTGACCAGGTGCCCTTCCTTGGTAGAGCATACGGAATATTCACCCAGACAGGTCTATTGTGATAATGGAAGTTGCAAAATAACTACGTACATTACTATACAATACATCCAGTAGTTTTCTCTTTTGCCGCTCAGTCCCAGCTGTTGGACTAGACTCAGTGAGACGGAATACATCGCAGGTAATAAATAACTTAATATTAGAAACTGCAGACGAACAATTCTTGATGCAGTGAATTGATTAACTACATAACTCGGCGTGATGAAACTAGCTTCACTTTCCGTCAGCGCAGATGAAACATTTTATTTTTTCTTTTAAGATTTTGTTATTGTTTTTTGTTCTTTTTTGTTCTTTTTTTTATTCCTCTCTCCTCGATGAACTGTTTGTTAAACCCGCTGAACATTGAAGGGGTTTAGTGTTGTTGTGACGTGCTGGGGTCTTGGCGAGTTGGGTTCTGACTTTTATTCAGTCCAGATACATCTTCTGAAGTCGACTGAGATATAAACAAGAACATGAACGTTGGTTATGTTGTTGTTGTTGTTTTTTCTTTAATTTGCTTGCAAATAATTTACTCTTAATTATATGGCTATGAAATATATCGGATGTTTTGTCTGGGATTTACACACACACACACACACACACACACACACAGAGTAATATCCGAGCAACTCTCGCACCATGTGAGGTAGATCACAAGTCGTCCGACTGTATTCGTGTTAACTGCCATCTGCATTCCATCTGAAGCAGATCTTGCGATGGGCCGCAAAGCCAGTGAATGGTTTAACATTTGGATTCTGCGGGTTGAAAAAAAAAAAAAAAAAAAAAAAAAAAAACATGATGTCTTCTTTAGAGACATAAATATGCATTCAATCTGTTTTTTGAGAAATAAGTGGGTGTGAAGAAAATTATTATGTTTGTTAAAAAAAAAAGTTCTGGGCGTATTTCTAGAAAGAAACCTTTTATACTGTCTTCTTATTTCACAATAAGATCAAGACAAAAATGCCCCAAACTCGCACAAGAATCTGACATGGGGGGGGGGGGGGGGGGACAAAAAGTTTCCGACTGAGGAACTGATTTTATCGTCATCCACAGAATGAAAGAAAGCTATTTTCAGTAACATGTGTAAGCGTCACCCGCTTCAAAGTAATTTTTATCTGCCTAGGTAAAAAGGACAATTGTTCCCGAGAAAATGAACCACCTTCGTGGTTGGGAAACGAAAGTATGTCGATGTGTACTAACGTCTTATCAGCAGTTGGCACCTGTTGCTAGCAAGACTGGATTTTGACAGGGAGGAATGCAAGACACTTGGAGATGTGTGGTTTGTTCACAGAGGCGTCAGTCATCACTGCTGTGAGGCTGGCCAAGAATGGCCGATAAGTCAAAGTCAATCTTGGAACAGAAGTGTTGAAATCGAGCATGGAAAGATATACTTGAATCATTTGATGGGAATGAAGTGCCTACTTGTTTTGATTTCTCTTGCCCACCAATTGAAAATTTCAGGACAGACAGAATAAACAGAAGACAGGCGAAACCGAAGTGCCTGAAGGTGGAACGACCGAGTGTATGTGATTTTTTTTTCCAAAGACAGTTTGAAAAAAAAATTAAAAAGGTCTTTAACCGAAACCCACGAGGGAATTGGTTTCCGAATGTATTTGGAATTCAGCTCGTGTGCTCAGAGAACTGAAGATGAATCAAGCAAACCTGTTCCGTCATTCTGGTAACCACCCAAAGTCAGGATAAATCGGTCATTTCAACATACTTTCTCCAGTTCACGTTTTCCTGTTTCCGTTTTTGTTGGGTTTTTTCCTTTAAACCAGTTATCAACAATGTTTATGCCATGTATGAATTGTGTCCTATGCTTTACATAAAAGCTGAATTGTTCTATTCTCCATTTTTAAGATGTTTTCATTGGCTTTTTTGTGGTAATATTTATCACCTTTTCATGCATGGATTAAGGGTATTATTTTCTGTCAATACGACTTGTTTATCAGACGTGTTTCTGTGTGATGTGTGCACGTTTTCGGTTCACGTTCAGTCTGATCGGAGAGAACTATTATCATAAAAATGATGCAGCGATATCCATTCGATGTTCACCCTCCCCACTCCACCATCTCTCTATCTCTCTCTCTCTCTCTCTCTCACCATTTTTTAATCTCGTGTTAGTCCGCAATGTAGACCAGAGAGGGCGTCTACTATTTCTGAACAAAACAGTTATATTTAAATGAATGTTAGACATTTTAATTGAGTAGAAATGCGTGTCGATGTCTTTTCTTCCTTTCCTGTTATTTATTATAATTTTTAGAACGTTTTTTTTATTTTATTTTTTGCAGGAACCGTGGGATAGCTTTGACTGCTGTAAACGCGATCTGTACAGATTTCGAAAGTGAAATCGTTGCCACGGTTGTTGGTATAGTATTGTTCAATGTATATATCATTATGGGTTTTGATTTTTCCACTCGGCCGATTGAGGAATTCCACCGGCGCCGTTTTGAAAAAAGCGCTATGTTATGTCTTCATCAGTCTGAAAGTTTTCCTGAAGGTGTGCCATAAAGTGAATATGGATTGTTTATGAAGGATGTCATTATTGTTACATTTGCGAGTGATATTGTCGAATTTTTTTTTTTCATCAGCGACAATGCCTGTTTCCATGAATAATTAACTGGATGGCGCCTGGTTTAATTCGAATTGACAGATCACTCGTCAAGGCAATGGCGGATGTTTGCAGGCCTGACAGACATTTTCAGCTGATGCACGAGGTTCGAGAGTGTAATAGCATACTGCCGTATGTAAAGGGAGACAACTTCATGCCAGTTTTGCGGCCGTCACTGTGATCCAATGCCGACAGGTTAGCTGTTGTGTTATGTTTGTTATATAAACGGTGACTGGTTGTGTTCATCAGTTCTCACCTGACCCGCCCCAGACGTCGTTTTATCTTGACACCTACCCACCCACCTTTCTACCCCCGCTTCCTCCTCACCCCGCCCCCTCCACCCATTCCACAGCAGCCAAGTGTTACTCTTTTCTTTTCTCCCACCAGTGTTTGGGAGGGTGGGTGGTGGTGGCTGTCAGCCAAGCAAAGTGCGAACACCTTTTTTTTTTCGTGGATGGGAGGGGTAGGGGGTCCAGTTATAGAATTTGGCCTTCTATCGTCATTTTCAAATTGATTGAGAACGCTTACGGGGTTTAACACACACACACACACACACACCACATGAACTGCTGTCCATGTGGTTATGTGTTGGTTTTTTGTGTGAGTTAAAGAGTGCGTGCGCACATGTGCTTGCCCGTGTGAGTGCGCGCGCGCCCATGTACGGTTTCCTGTTTATCATACGGTTTCCTGTTTATCAGTGTGCACTGTGTCGCACCATCGCACCTGCAATGCTTTGCTTAAACCACTGCCATACATTGGTGCTGAGTGGCAGACCTGAATGCCTTTTGTTGCCCCTGAACATTTCTGGATCGTGCCTAGTTCGTCTGGGGAAAATAAAGTGACCGTTTCTCGTGGCTTAAGAAGTAATGGGAAACACAGTGTATTTTACTGGTTCTGAGAAGGTCTTGAAATTTCCTAGAAGTGTGTGGATGCAATCATCGATCAGATGAAGATCAGGTCCTTTTTAATTCTGAACGAGGTACGGAGGGACAAAAAAGACAGATAAGTAACATGCCATGACTGGCGTCAGAATATCCCTACGAATTTTCGCTCGCTTCTTTGTGTGTGTGTGTGATTGTGTGTGTGTGTGTGTGTGTGTGTGTGTGTGTGTGTGTGTGTGTGTGCGCGCGCGCGCGGGCTTTAGTTGGTTGTGCCGTGTTATTCAAAGCGAAAGTTTTTCTGCTTCGTTTTTGGAAACTTTGTCAAAAAAAGGGTATCGCGGGTAATATTTTTGGCTCATAAGAAATTTCTCTATCCATAAAAAATGTAGAATTTCTTTACCGTGAATGCTATAGAATTTCATTTGGACAGGTAGGAATTTCATCATTGCTGACCGAGTCGGTAGGAGCCTATCTTGATAGTTTTGTAACATAATCCGTCTTGCTTACCTGCATCTGGGCTGGATCATGAACCTGACAGGTATGTCTGTCTACGCTTCAGAGCTCGTGTTGATGAGTGTGCAATTCTTTTAAGTATTATTTTTCATCTGCATGTGTGCCATCTTCTGTCGTATCAGCGAGTCTGTCAGGATCCGTCTTTCCTTCGGATCTCCCGTGCCATAAACCATGGTGATGGTCTACTCGTGAGCTCTTGTTTCTAGGCCTGCACGTGCCAATCACCATTTACTCGGACATCACGTCTGAAAGGTTTTTTTGTTTTTCATCTTTTAAAAATCTGCTTTCATGATTCCTCCTGGTTTGTCCGTCGATATTTGTCGTGTACGTGTGGGCAGAATGCGTGTTTGTTGTGGTTTATCTCAATTTCTCTTGTCTTTGTAAACGCTTGTTTTGGGGATTTGAAGGGGGACGCGCCTGCATGCTATGTTTGTTCCGTAATTTAGACATTTTGGGTCGGTATGCTGTACGTAGGCGTGTTTTGTTCCGTTATGTTTTGGCTGCAAGCGATGCTGTGCCATAATTTATATTCCTTTTGGATGCCGTATACGAGTGCCATAATCCATCTTGTCTGTGTGGGTGCCTGTTATTTGTCTTGTCCCGTCTGCCTTAACGAGCGCCCATCTGTTGTCAGCATGTGTGCAATAATTCCATCGTCGGAGTCTGTCTGTACCTAGGCCTGTGCTGAGTGTCTGTCTTATCATCTCTGAAGTGCAAATCTATCAGATCAAACCGTGTCGGCCTTCATGCGGCTGAATGCTCATGTGACCCCCTCCCCTCCCCTCCCTAATCCCCGCCTTCCTCTCCCATCTCTTTTTCCAGTTTATGTTCCATGGTGAGGTTTTATTTTATTCATGTGCCTTGATCGATTTTTTTGGGAAAAAAAAATATCAGCATACCGTGAGTTTGTCACGAGGTTCACTGTGTATATGCGATCAATAAAGGTACGTTTGCATCCACGCGGCTGTCGTGTGTGTGTGTGTGTGTGTGTGTGTGTGTGTGTGTGTGTGTGTGTATGTGCGCGCGCGCGACTGGTCAGGAAAAGGGTGTGAGCAAACTGTTGTATGATTGACAGACTGTGGGAAAAGGACAGCAACAGAAGAAATGAAATAAAATGAAACCGTCCATCAAAGTCTGTCTTCTCCAGACAAATGTCACGGCGCGTACGGCAGGGCGGGGTGACACAACAGCTATTCCTCGATGTTTTTCATTATCTTTGAAAAATGAACTAATTGTAACAACAGCGAAGACATCACTTCATCACAGTGCGTTTTGGAAGGAAACACAGCTTTGCCTCTAACAGTCATATCAACAACAACCTCCTACCGCGTACTCTGTGACCACAGACTCTTTCTAAGTCTTTTGCGATTCTCCTGCTTCTGCCTACTTCCTCACCATTGTGACAGGAAAAAGGAAATGCGGAAAGCATTGCCCCCCCCCCCCCCCCCCCCCCCCCGTTTCTTTTCTTTCTTTTAAAAATGTATTCATGTCTTTTCTGTTTCTACAGTTGGGCTTCGGTCTTCCTATTTTCTCCGCTTCCTGTTTTTTTTTTTTTTTTAACTGACTCCCTTCCCTTACTGTGCATAGTCTGTGCCTTCCATTATTCATGGGCTTTGTCATGCTGATTGAAAGGTTCTGACGTTTCACACAAAGCGCCAAAACGAAGCAAGAGAAGAAACGCTACTGCACTAAAAGGTTTAATATAAAACACACACACACTCTTTCTCTGAGAGTGTGTGTGTGTGTGTGTGTGTGTGCGCGCGCGCGAGTGAATGTGTGTTGTGTGTGTGTGTGTGTGTGTGTGTGTGTGATGTGTGCGAGTGGCGTGTGTGTGTGTGTGAAAGAAAGAGAAATGTATGAAGTGTGTGTGTGTGTGTGCGCGCGCGCGCGCGCGCGCGTGCGTGCGTGTGTGCGTGCATGTATGTGAAAATAATTAAAAGGAGAAACAATTAAGCGTGTACACGAAGATACCAAAAGTTGGCTATCTCGTTTTGGTCGACAGTATTCGTTGTTTAAGATAAATCTTTAACACCTTTCAATTGGAAGATACTGATGTTTTGTTTTGTTTTTTCTTTTTGTTTTGTTAAATATCAGTTAAATGATCTCAAAAACAGATTTGGTATAATATGTTAAAAAGTAAGAAAGTATGAAAAGTATGAAAACATTTTTTAAGACCTTCGACTGGTTAGTGTGTGTGTGTGTGTGTGTGTGTGTGTGTGTTAGAAAGATTCTACAGCAGCTGTTTTGGAAACTATCTCAGCTCACATAGTGCAAATTCTCCAGAATAGAACCCAGCACAAGTAAATCCTACGGAAAATGCTATTTGACAACTTTCCTCGCAAATTTGTGACCTCTTTTAAACCGGCTCGAAAACAGAAAAATCGACAATTTTCTCACCCACCCTTCTCCTCTCTCTCTCTCTCTCTTGCTCGCTCGTTAGCCTCGCTCTCTGTCCGTCCCTCCCACCTCATCACGCCCCATTCGTTCTCCTCCCATAGAAACACAGGGCAGGATGACATCTGGTGAACGTGACATTGCGATGGTGACGCCGACGGTGGTGACGAAGCAGAAAATGTTTACCGGCATTTCAGTGACTGTCACAACATTGTTGAGTCTAAACAAAATCCTACAACAGCTTTCAACCAAAAATATTCAAATCCTCTCTCTCTCTCTCTCTCTCTCTCTCTCGCCACGCGCGCGCCCCTTAAATGGAAGAAAAAAAAAAAGAAAAAGAAAAAAAGAAATAAGGCGCGTGAGAAAACGGTTGCAACACAAATTATCTCTCAACGTGTTGTGGTAATATTTTCCGCATCTGTTTCCCAATGAATGATATGCGATACGCGCTGTTATGTGAGTGCGCTCGTTGTCTGTGTGTGTGTGTGTGTGTGTGTGTGTGCGCGCGCGCGCGCGCGTGTGTGTGTGTATGTGTGTGTGCGCGGGCGCGCGCGTCTCTGTTGGACTTACATTTTATTCCTTAATTGTGGGGAGGGGGGGGGGGGGGGGAGGCAAGTGGTTTGTTTCCCTCCCCCCCCCCCCCCCCCCCCCCCATTTCGTTACAAATAAGATGCTTTCTCGTTTTTTCCTTCTCCACCCACATAGTCTCCCTTTCCCTCCTCACCCCTCCTCCCGCCACACCTTTCCCATCCCGTCGCCGCCTCCCCCACGTCCCTTCCCCTCTCCCAGCCCCATGCCCTATTATAAAGGCAACATTTCTGCTCCCCCCCCCCCCCCCCCCCCCCATCCCCTCCCACCCTCGCCTTCTTTCTGTTTCTCTCTCAGTAAGTGACAGGAAATATCCACCAGCGCTGTTTACAGTTTCAGATGCAGCTGAAACTGCTATTGATCCACGAAGTATCAGAGATCAAGCTTACGTTTCGCCGTGTCAAAGATGCGATTCCTCGCCGGTGGCGCCGTATGCCCTACGGTCATCATCATCATGTCATCATCATCATCATCATCATCTCTCTCTCTCTCTCTCTCTCTCTCTCTCTCTCTCTCTCTCTCTCTCTCTCTCTAGCGCGCGCGCAACTCACTCTTGCTTTGAAAGAAACGGAAAGCAGGCATGTGAAGAGCTATCACAACACTAGGGTGAGGGTAATGATGATGACGGTGATGATGATAACGACGATAACGATAAACAAATGTTGAATAATTCTAAGAAAAAAACGTTTTGTTGCTGCTGTTGTTGTTCTGTTTGTTTGTTTGTTTTTTTCCCCCTTGTCCTGTCCATGCTTACTCATAAACATATACACACAAACACAGCGCCTGCACGAAGGGAAATAATAAAGTCTGACGGGACAGGTTTGCTTCGAGTCATCGGCTGTCACACAGTGTACTAATCTTCAGCTGCGGAGCAGCGATTTCGGTCGGATGGGATCGAAGACTACCACGCCTCTGAGGGCGAACTCTCTCTCTCTCTCTCTCTCTCTCTCTCTCTCTCCCAACCCCCACCCCCAGCCCACCCCCCGCCGGAGCGTGCGTACGTGCGTGTTCGTTCGTAGACGAAGGGGAAGGGTCGGATCTGTGGTGTGTGTGTGTGTGAGTGTGTGTGTGTGTGTGTGTGTGTGTGTGTGCGTGCGTGCGTGCGTGCGTGCGTGTGTGCGTGCGTGTGTGTGTATGTGTGCGTGCGTGCGTGTGTGGCTATGTGTATGCGTGTGTGTGTGTGTGTGTGTGTGTGTGTGTGGTGTGTGTGTGTGTGTGTGTGCGTGCGCGAGCGCCCGCACGTGTGTGTGAGTGTGCGTTTGAGTGTATGTGAAAACGTTTACTCCGACTGCGACACATCTCATCCCTTACTGAGAATAACAAGTCTAACAACTAGCCTCACTCTCACGAAAGGAAAACATGGCAAATCGGACCAATAAAATGGTACACAATTTTTCAAGTGAACTATTCACGCGCAGGGTGTGTGTGTGTGCGCGTGCACGCGCGCGCGCGTGTGTGTGTGTGTGTGCGTGCGTGCGTGCATGCGTGTGTGTGTGTGTGCGTGCGTGCGTGCATGGGTGCGTGTGTGTGTGTGCTCGGGTGCGTGTTTACGTGCTCAGGTGCACGTGCGCATTCATTCTCTTAAATTCGCGTCTTTGCGCGCATCTGTTTATCTGTGAATTCACAGTTTCACTCCTGTTGGACTTACCACTGATGCGGTTTACATTGATTCCCTGTTATTGCCGGTTTCATAGTAAAGTATTATTCATGCGGCCGAAAAATATATTCGAAGCTTCTGATATAGAGCATATCAAGTACGGTAAGCCTATGTACTGTAATCGTTCAGAATTGACATGCTGAACTGGAAGACTACTACAAGTGGTTTGCTTATGCCTTTGTTTTATCGTTTCATTTTCTTATGCCAGTTTACAATATTATACGGTGACTGATAGTTTTTTTTCCACCCGCCACATCTCGTTCAAAATAGCGATCTGCCTTTTTTTCCACCTTTCGCATTTTTCTTTACACAATACTATAAATCTTGTAGACTGAATGTCATTTTTAGTGTACGAAGTACATTGAAAAATGAATGCACACAGATAGTACGGAGTTCATTGTGTGCTGTGTGCATGACGATGACTGACAATAATGACCGTGAAGTACTTTTGGTGGTGAAACACCAGGCACATGAGGTATGAAACTTCCTCTGCTTTGGACCGTATTGGTGGGTGCACCTTGAAAATACTACCAAGGAATATGGTCCTCGCTGTTAATTTGCCAGAGAATGAAGGAACTGGATCTTTGACTGGAAAGCAAGGGTAATTTTCCTTCCCTCCTTCTCCTTCCCTGGACTGCTTCTGCAGCCATTTCCTGTACTCCCAACCTGTCTGCGGTAAAAGAACGTCATATTGGAATCGATGTTTTCAGAATCTTGAGTTCTTTTTTCTTCTGCTAGAAGTCGCAGTTGAGCTGTCAGCTTTTCCACAACCTGCTTGAGAAAGTAGTCTGATCCTGCTTGGAAGAACTGCACTGACCCGTTGGCTCTTCCTGATTTTCACTCTGCGCCCCATCCATGACTAGGGAGACGTGCTGGAACCATTTTCCTGTATGGACGACCTCTTTTGTGGTTTTGGATCTCTCCAGAAAGGCATTGTCGCCTGCCTGTTTGTCCGGGCCACCAGTGCAAAATTTGCTGATTGCTTCACCCTGTGCATTTCTTTCAAGAAGATCCCCGAAGGCTGAAGCAGCAAGCATCCAGACCCCGTCTGCCCAGTGATCATAGGATTCCCCTGGGTTCTGGCTGGTTTGCTGGAATCTTAGCCTGGATGTGTCTGTCAGCTGCCTGGCCCGGAAGCCTGTTTCCAGCTTCTTCATCGTCTGGCGATATGAGCGCTGTCTGCCTATCTTAGTGGCCATCATGAAGGTGTCTTGGGCTTTCCTTTCTAAATACCATCCCAGGTTATCCTGACGCTGCATTTCAGAACGGTCGATGGCTGTTCCACATTTATCGACTCTCAGCTTGAATGACACCCATGTGACTTCCTGCCATATCGTAGATTATTTTTGTAATTTCCGGGTTCCCCCTTGGTTCAAATCGGTGATACCTGAACGGACTGTCTTCACTGCTGCTGTCTGAGGAGTCAAAATAGAACTTCCGGCTCACTCCCAGCAAAATCATGGCGGTCACGACAGTAATGTCTGGTTCTGCATGACCCGGACCTTCGTTGCCTGCTCCAGATTGACTTCGCCCGGATGACGACTCTCTTTAAGGCCCTTCACTTGCTCATTGCGTAAGAGTGAGTATGACCGACAAGATTTGCTGATCAGATTATTCGAAAAGTTGTGCTATCAAACTTGTGTTTGCGTCTTGCTGTCTGCTAGGTGGGGGAGCTCCTCGTGACATTTCTGTTCCTGTTCTCTCCCCTTGCTTGCCAAGCTGCCTTATCCTACCCACACACAGACACCCATCCAGACAGACAGCATGTGTTATCTTGGCAACCCCGACTTTCTCTGGCGCATTTTTGTTTCTACACTCATCTCTGTCATTGGGCCTCGCCTCTTTCTGTATATAGAACGCATGCACATTTTCTAGGAACCGTGGTTGGTTATATTGTTGTCTTTCCTTTCTTTTCCAGCCTCCAGGGGTGCTGGGTGCCTCATTATGTGTATGTACATCAAGCTGATTCATTCCTGTATATGAGTGATATGGTGATGAGAATTTCTTTTTTGTGCGTACTTAGATACCTGGAGGGTTTTTTTTCTTCAAGGCGAGGGGTAGTGTGAGGTATCGGTTGTCTGCCCTTTTTGGCTTGTCGTTCTAATTTCGTTAAGTTTGCACTTTAAGTCGTATCGATCGGGCTATGACATTAACTCGCCCGTGAGGAGGGTTCCCTGGGACACACACCTTGGCGACTCTCAGCTCTGGCAAAGATGTATATGAACTGTTCGAGGGCTGGTGCTCGGACTCTCTTGCTACCACCTTCTACTAAACAGGCCAGCATACGCGAGTATTTGATATGTGGTGTTCAGTAGTTTTATTTCACAATTACTCATCTCAAATAATATTACAGGATAGAGAAATGAAACTGACTTTTCATTTCCACTCGTTCGTTTTCAAAAGTACCAAATGAACTTGTAGGCCAATCTCAGACTGAGCAATGATTAAGCTGCATTATCAGTAATGGGTGGATCATATAAAATGTGTCTAGATCGACACCTTTCTTCTTATAAATTCCTGTTAAAAGAAGACATTCTAATAACAAGCGATGTTCTAATATGTCTCCCAAAGGAACATACAGCATCAAGAGAAAATATTCAGCCTGAACTTTATCATTTTCTTGGTTAACTGGTTTGAACAGGTGTGCATGGTGTTCGACCTTTCACAAGAATTTCTATTGAAAACGTGGTTTTCTGTAGCTGGAAGTTTTACTAACAGAGAAAATTGCAACGGACTCGCTGTGCTGTTTTGTATTCGCGGGAGTTAGAAAATTTCTTCTACGGGCAAATCATACACCATTGAATTGTAGCCGACAGTAAACATGCCCAAAAGAAATCAATAAACTGAAGAATTTGATGTTGCACGACTCATAACTTTTAAACGAGCCATTATCGAACACAGATTTATTAATTTTATTTCTGTTTCATTTTCTTCGAAAAACCACAAAAGCAGCCACAGCAAGAGATCTGACAATCACAATCATTTCCAGCTTGTGGTTTGTTTTTAGTTGTAGCTCTATTTTCACTACGGCGTCATCATAACTATATCTACATGCTTACGTTAAATATGCGGTAACTTTAACTTTTATTCAGGTTCGGCACACACACACACACACACACACACACATAGAGGGGAGGGGCTCACGCGTGCAGCTGTTCTTTTTTCCACATTCCGTCAGTTCTCCACAAATCGACGTCACCGTTGTTATTCATCAAAACTTTGACGTCAAACGTTTCTGACGAGCATTTTGTCATGAAACGTTTTAGGACTGGGCCTAGCATGTTCGGCAAAAGAAGAGTGCTTAGCTTGACCTAGCCTATCGAGATGCCATCGGAAGTGGAGGTGCGCACTGTAAGCGGTTGGTGGTCTGCGTTCGTGGTAAGGCATTGTTGAATTTAACGGTTATTATGCATTTACCTCAGAAATTTATTTTGAATCTCTATTAACTCTGGTATCTCAACTGAGAACAAAAAAAAAAAATTTCAGTCATCAGATATTTTTGTATTCGTCGCCCCAGACTTAGTAACTACCAATATCTTGGTATGCCATAACTCTAGGTGTTCACAATTTTTAAATACTGAAACAACCGAAAAAATTTGTTTTCAGGCCAAAACAGTTGACTTCTTTCATCTCTTCCTCTAGAGCTGAAAGCACATAAAATACCAACCGTAACATCACACAATTTATTGAGGACATAGATGCATCTTTTTTTTTTTAGTCCATAACGCAATTTTATGGAATTGTATCACACACACACACACACACACACACACACACATCTATCTATCTACCTATCTATATATATATATATATATATATATAGAGAGAGAGAGAGAGAGAGAGACATGCATCACATGCTATGAAACACGCTGGCACATGCTGAAAATTATTTGGGGCAAAACGGCATGGACGTACCTAGGTCTTTGGCCACGAAGTCTACCATACTGTCATTCTCTTCCTGCTGTAAACAACTGTTTGCATCACTACTTGTAGCTATTTCTGCTGATAAGTTTTCTTATTACTATTAGTAGTGCTATTCTATTTTGTCTTCCAAAACCGACTTGACAGCGCCTTATGATGGCTATTTAGGTTTACTTCACAAAGGAACTGTGAAAATGCCAAGGCAACCAAATTACTAAAAATATAAATGGAAGATTCAAAAAGCGATGCTGTTTTTGGCATGGATAAGACATGTCTTACACTTTTTGGTCATAAGCAAGTTTAGTTTTTCCCATGAGTAATCATGTTATACTTCTAATCAACATCGATTTCATTTCTGCTTCTCATCAAGCAAGTGTGCTATAGTGTATGATGCTGGTACGTACCAGAAACGACACCACAGTGGTAAGCAATTCAATAATTTCTATTCAAGGTTGTATTCCACAGAGAACAAAATAAAGTCATCTGTGTTTTGATGTTTCATTTCTGACTTTACAACTTATGGGTACTGAACTCCATTACTGTCAAGTGATGTCGCCGATTATCTCCAGCCATGTTTACTAGATATTCAAAGTGGTGGCAAATCTGCGGCTTTCTAATATGTTTTATCGTTATAGAGCAGTTATATATCAAACCCATATCAAAATGTAAAACCGAGAAAAGTCAAGTCATACCTCGTTTGTCTCACAGAAAAAAACTGTCGTCTGCTTCCTATTTCATGTCTCTTGATGCGCATGTCCGTGAATTCCGATTCCCGTAATACCGAGAAAAAAGATCTTTTCTGCTCGAGTTGAAACGGACGTTGGATTTGGTCCGTTTTAAAAAGACCAAAGAAAAAGCAGATTGCTCTCTTAACTAGTCTTTCAGTTGAGACTTTAAACCGAGGTTAAGTATGTCGCATGCACTTGTGAACAGGATTTTGATGCATAGAAGAAAAAGAAACACACACACGCACGAGCGCTCGCGCGCGCCTTACCTTCTGCTGTGCACTGACAGGCGATCTAAGATAACGCCCCCCATGTTTCACGATGAACAGGAACATGCTTTTTACAGGCGAATTTGTTGTGACAGGGCTATGTGGGAAGAAAAAAAGTATCCAGCTCGTGCACAGTCAGTTGCATTTGAATGCAACAGCCTACTGCCCAACACAGTGCGGTGTTCTTCAACACATAGGTATTCGTCTCATTCAAGCCCAGAGAACCAATTTGCGGTTTAGCCAAGCCACGGCGTGTTTCAACGTTCGCTTTCAAAATGGCGTCTTTCCGTCACGACCCTTTTTCCGTCAAAGAGTAAAGCGAATTTAATCAGAAAACATCTGAATGTTTTCTGAATACCAAATAAGCAAACGTGTTGACATGTATTTTAAACTTATCCAAGTTGACGGGGGGGGGGGGGGGGGGGGGGGGGGGGGGGGGGGGGGGGGGGGGGGGGGATGTCTAGCAGATCCTTTAACTTAGGATTGCCACCCAACGGATCCTGTCAGACATCGCACACAAGTGTAGCAGGTTTTTTTTTTTTTTTTTTTTTTTTTTTTTGGGGGGGGGGGGGGGGGGTTGTTTTTGTTAATTCATGTTTTATTAACTTTACTCAGGATATTGATTGTGATGTTTTTGACAATGTTGATGACTTGGGTGATATTTAAGATAATGATGAAGTCAGTGTAGCGTTCCGTGCTGTGTGGTCAGATGAAAGGCCGGGCCGTGGAAGAGGTTCTAGAGTACCTGTCCTACATGCAGGAAGTGACCAACGCTTTCGCCACGGAGCTCATCTGGCGCTGTGAGTGGACTTGCTGTTTTCTGGATTAAACCTCTTCCCTCCGCTTCCTTCTTCTGTCACCGCCACCCTCACTTGTTAGCTGGTTGTGTTCATTATATTTTTTATTCTGTTCCGTATGTTTCATGCAATATTGTTTCTGTGATTGAGAATACTATGTAACGTCTGTCCTTGCTTAGAGACCCAGCTTTAAGAGCTTTTCATTCCATGCTCTAGTTTACACAGCCAACTGGCTATTTACCTGGGGAGAGCCGTCTAAAGAGCTGCCAGCTATCGCTGATCATTTCTTTCCCTTGTCATTCAGTCGAATATCAGTGAGTTTTTCACTCATTCCTTCGATTTTTAATCAATGGAGGATGCATACCATGTGAATTTGTCATTCATACCAACAGCCAAATTGACAATCTCTTCTCGTTAGTTGGTGATGGAATTTATATTTCGTGTATTTTCCGTATTTTTTCTTTTTTACATTGCGATCAAAATATCCTTGTGTCAACATTATTTTTAGATATCAACTCATTGTTTTGATTTTCACAACACGGAATATCTTGCGTCTCCCGCACATTCACGCAAAGTACCTCTTAGTTTTGTCAGGGGTATGCGACCTGAATTAAAAGGAAAAACGTTCTTAATGATTTAAAGTGATAGAAGTTCAAACTTCATATTTACCATTTTTGTGACTTTCTTTTGCGATAAAGTACCCCGTAAATATGTTCAGAGTATATTTCAGGTTTTTTACAGTAAGCATGGCCAAGTATAGTCCAGAATCAACTTTGACACCGAGTTTTTCTTTATTTTTCTTTTCTTTCTTTCTTTCTTTCTTTCTTCTTCTTCTTCTTCTTCTTCTTCTTCTTCTTCTTCTTTTTCCGTTTAGTTCTTTCTTTATCGGATCAACTTTGATACAGACTTCTTTTTTTTAATGCTATGCAGAAACTTTCTTTTCTGTAAATGAAAGCCATTTACTGTGCGTTTTCCACACATTTTATTCTTGGTCCACGTCGTTGTTGCATTTTGCAGCTACAGATAGTTTTATTGTTATTTTATTACTGATACTATACTTGTAAACTTCTCCCCCCCCCCCCCCCCCCACCACCACCACCACTCCACCCCATCGCCCATCTACCATCCTCGGGGAAAAACGACTATTCAGTTATAGTGTGGCATCTTCCAGATTACGAGCATGAGAATGATTTTACGGCAATACTGTTTTCCATTCAGTGAGCCCCGCATATGCTCATAATATGGTTTTCCTCATAACCTTGGTTAAAAATAGCAGAACTCATTGTTTTGTTCTTGTGTTCATGATTTGATAACGGCTTAACAATCGATTTAATGTTAAAAGCAAGGGTTTGCGATTCGTTTTTCTGAGTATGAAAGAATCGGCTCTACAAATTTTACTCTACCGTCTTCTTTTGAAATATTAGGCCCAATTTGCAGTTAAGCTCGGCAAACTGTATCATTCATGCGATCGTCAAATGTCAGTGACCTGGCCAGGATATTTTCTTTCTGTCATTTATAATCATTTCAAACAATCGATATGCAGAAGATCTTTTTCTATGGCATGCTAAACATTTTCACTACGAGTCGTTAAATGAGATCATCTTTCTTCTTTTTTGGCGTATCAGATAATTTCAGTATCAGTGATCGTCCTGTAATGAAGTGTCTTTTTCCCGGGTGTGCTATTGAGGTGTCATTAATTTCCAGTGCTCTCGTGCTGGGCTGCACGTGCCTCTACATATGGCGGGCGCTGGGTCTTCAAGAAGCGACTCGCAAGCATTCCCACATGGTCAGTTCCAGACCAGTCTTTTCCTCCATTCCCACTCCGTCCGCCACGTCCACCCCTTCGGCTTTCCTGTCGGTGAGTGGTGTCAGGGCCAGAAGCATGGAGAGACCGGGCTTTAAGTCGCCTAACACGCCTTGGCGGTTGGTTGTTGTGCTGGGCGAGGGTGTTGTTTGACGTGTCAGAACGTGTCTGAGCCATGGCTTTGTGTCAAGTTCCAAAACCGGTATCTAGAATAAATAAAAATATAAATAATTGTCCACAGTTACATTGGCTATGCATGAGACTCCAGCAGGATACCAACTGCCGAGATGAGATGTGTGGATTACGTCGTAGTAGTAGTTCACGAAGTGCTGTTGAAAAAGCTGTTTAGAAGAATTTCCACTTCAGAAACAGGAAATATAGTGGATGACGCAAGTAGGTGAGTGTAACAGAGTCTACAATCACAAATCATTGTGGATGACCTAACGGTCAACACACTCCTTACTGCAATTTTCGTGACCGGTAAGTATCCTGCAAGTTCACAACAGCTCAGTTAAGCGCAGCTTTACCATCATTGGCTACACGTCTTTTCTACATCCCAAGTGTAACAAGAGTTTTAAATCGCATGACTTACGACTTACTTGGACTGTGTGGATCATTGTACTTTCAGACCATGGGCAGTGTTATGTTAGCCTTACAAATGTCTGCTGTGTATCTCTCTTTCTCCGCCATATGCGTTTGTGCAAGCCGCTCTCTCTCTCTCTCTCTCTCTCTCTCTCTCTCTCCTCCTCTCTCTCCTCTCTCTCCCCCCCCCCCCCCCCCCCCCCCCCCCCCCCACACACACACACCAGTCTTTTCAGCTGAAGCCCGTATTGGTGTATAATCCATTTTGTTTTCTCTGTTTATCTGTCACTCCGTCCTGTTGTCTGTCTCTGTCTTCCTCTCTCTCTCTCTCTCTCCCCTCTCTCTCTCTCTTCTCTCTCTCTCTCTCTCTCTCTCTCTCTCTCTCTCTTTCACAAACAAACACACACACACACACACACACACACACACACACTCTCTCTCTCTCTCTCTCTCTCTCTCTCTTTCTCTCTCTCTCTCACTCTCTCTCTCCTCCCCCTCCTCCCGTTCTCTTCCTCTCTCTGTCTGACTCTTTCATGATGACACTACTGCTTCTGTCCATATTCTCTGACTCGCTTTCAGTTCAAAATACTGCCTTTTTGAAAAGGGAAAATGGCTGTGGTACAGAGGTATCACCTGTCTGCTGTAGATGATGCAACCATACGGATTTCACATGAATTATTGAACGGTATCGGTTCAGGTCACAGAGAGCCTGCACGTATGCATGTTTTAAGAATCGTTATGAACGGCTGCATCAGTAAGAACATCGGTTTCAAATACTTACGCGGGCGGCTATGAAAGGCTAACAGTTTACGTAACTCTTTAGACGAAATCACATGCAACAACAGCAACTTTCAAACATCCGGTTTCAGACGCTAGTTACCTGGATGGCTATAAAACATCTACAATTTGAAAATGTCGGGCTTCTCGTTAGAGTTATTTGAATGGCTATGCAACACTTATGTTATAGCTTTCTGACATCGGGCTTTACGCAATAGTGATGTTGATGGCTATGGAGTATTAAGGGCTTTCAGATATTTGGTCGTCATGCAAAAATGACAAGGTAAACTAGGCAACACTAAGCTTACAGACATTGGGCTTCATGCAAGAGTGACGCGGATTGCTATATAACACTAAGAGCCTTCAGACATTGGGCTTCATGCAGGGGTGACGTGGATAGCTATGTAGCACAAAAAGTTTCAGACATTGGGCTTCATACAAGAGTGACGTGGATAGCTATACAGCACAAAAAGTTTTCAGACATTGGGCTTCATACAAGAGTGACGTGGATAGTTATATAGCACATAAAGCTTTCAGACATTGGGCTTCATGCAAGAGTGACGTGGATTGCTATATAGCACTAACAGTTTTCAGACATTGGGCTTCATGCAAAAGTGTCGTGGATAGCTATATAACACTAAGAGCTTTCAGATATTGGGCTTCATGCAAGAGTGATGCGGATGACTATACAACGGGAAGAATTTTCAGACATTAGATTTCAAGCAAGAGTGACGTGGATGGCTATACAACACGAACAGCTTTCAGACATTAGATTTCAAGCAAAAGTGACATGGATGGCTATACAAAATGAAGAGCTTCCAGATATTGGGCTTCACGCAAGAATAGCGTGGATGGCTATACAACACTGATAGGTTCAAACATCGGGTTTTATGCGAGAAAAAACTAGTGACATGAATGGCTGCACAATACTAATAAGTTTCAGGCGTTAGGCTTGGGGCAAGACTTCATGGATGACTGTGAAACACTGACAGCTTTCGAATATCATGCTTCACACAAGAGAGACATGAATGACTAATACTTTTCATATATGGCTTCACGCAGCAGTGACGTGAATGGCTAATACTTTTCAGACATCAGGATTCACGCAGGAGTGACATGGATGGTTAATACTTTTCAGACATCAAAATTCACGCAGAATTGAGACGGATAGCTGTGCAGCTGTTACAGCTTTCAGACATTAGGCTTCGCGCAAGATTGACAAAGATGACTCTGCATACACTAATAGCTTTCAGACATTAGGCTTCGCGCAAGATTGACAAAGATGACTCTGCATGCACTAATAGCTTTCAGACATTAGGCTTCGCGCAAGATTGACAAAGATGACTCTGCATACACTGATAGCTTCCAGACATTAGGCTTCGCGCAAGATTGACAAAGATGACTCTGCATACACTAATAGCATTCAGACATTAGGCTTCGCGCAAGATTGACAAAGATGACTCTGCATACACTAATAGCTTTCAGACAAGACGCATCATGCAATAGTGGCATGGATGGCTAATACCTTTCAGACATCAAGCTTCGTGCAGGAGTGACGTGTATAACTCTTCAATTTTGACATCTTTCAGACATTAGGCATCACGCAGGAATGACATGGATAACTGTGCAACTCTAACATCATTCAGACATCAGGCTTGCCGCAAGAGTTACGTGGACAGATTTTCAACTCTGACAGCTTGCAGACACCAGCCTTCACGCAAAATGAAGTGGATAGCTTGAAGTGGATAGCTTTAAAACTCTGACAGCTTGCAGACATCAGCCTTCACGCAAGAGTTACGTGGACAGCTTTTCAACTCTGACAGCTTACAGACATCAGGCTTCATGCAAGAGTGAAGTAGATAGCTTTTCAACTCTGACAGCTTGCAGACATCAGCCTTCACGCAAGAGTTACGTGGACAGCTTTTTAACTCTGACAGCTTGCAGACATCAGCCTTCATGCAAGAGTCACGTGGACAGCTTTTCAACTCTGACAGTTTGCATACATCAGCCTTCGCACAAGAGTTACGTGGATAGCTTTAAAACTCTGACAGCTTGCAGACATCAGCCTTCACGCAAGAGTTACGTGGACAGCTTTTCAACTTTGACAGCTTGCATACATCAGGCTTCACGCAAGAGTGACATAGATAACTGCGCATCTCTGACTGCTTGCAGACATTAGCCTTCACGCAAGAGTGGCATAGATAGCTACGCATCTCTGACAGCTTGCAGACGTCAGCCTTCACGCAAGAGTGGCATAGATAGCTGCGCATCTCTGACAGCTTTCAGGCTTCACGCAAGAGTGACATAGATAGCTGCGCATCTCTGACAGCTTGCAGACATCAGCCTTCCAGCAGGAGTAAAGTGGACAGCTGTGAAGCTCTGGAAGCAGTCAGACATCAGGCTTTAGGCAAGAGTGACGTAGATAACTGTGAAACATCACCGCTTTCAGACATCAGGCTTCACGGAAGAGTGACAGCGGTTAGCTGCACAATCAGGCTTGGCACAAGAGTGACATGGCTGACTGTACAACACCAACAGCTGTCAGAGATCAGGCTTCACGCAAGTTACAGCAGAGATGACTGAGGAACACTGACACCTTTCAAACATTGGGCTTCACACAAGAGTTGTTTCGATGGCTATGTAACAACCGCAGCTCATGCCAAAATGACCTGTACAAAAATTAGGGTCAAAATGCGATAGTCAGTCTGCGGGCATGGACAACTGATGGCTTTGCCAAACTTTCTGGGCTGGTTTAAGGTTACTGAAGCAACTTAAGGGATAGGTGTGCTAGGTTGGGAACGAGGGAGGGAGGGGGGAGAGAAGAGGAAGCGGATGGGAGGGGGAGGGCGTGTATCTGGGTTTGCATTTGTGTGTGTATATGCGCGCACGTGTGTATTTGTGTGAGTGAGTGTGTGTGTGTTTGTGTGTGTGTTTGTGTTTTGCGTTGCATGTGTGTGTGTGTGTGTGTGTGTGTGTGTGTGTGCGTGCGTGTGTATGTGTGTGTGTGTGTGTAAATATTGATCAATGGCTTTGTTGTTAACCAACGTTCAAAAGATGTTAAATGTTTCATTTTGTGACCTGACGATGTACTGCTGGTAATAGTGATATAATCGTAGACGACATCCGTGCTTGGCTCAAACCGGCTGCTGTTTTGTTTCTTCCTCACAGGATACAAGAATCGATTTGCACACAGAGACATAGGCCGAGGTAAGTGTTCAACATTACAGTGAAGAAAAAATGTGTGTGATAACCTCCTTTTGAGTACTCTCTGGCACTGTCAAAAGAATGGGCAAACTTTTACAATACTCCGACTGGTTGGTTGTCAAGCCTATATTCATCATCTGTTCTTTTGGATGATGGTTCTCTTACCTTTCTTTTTTGACAATTAACCTCTAATTCAATTTCTGCCTCACAGACAAAAATACAACTATACATACATAAAACGGTTACATTAAAACGCACGCATTAGATTACATCATCTAACACAAAACTGAATTACTTTCACACTTCGCATGTAAGCCGTTAAAACGTGCACACACACACACACACACACACACACACACACACACACACACACACATATAATATATATATATCACACACATATATATATATAATATATATTTATTATATATATATATATATATATATATATATATTTTTGTTAAGAATAATTTTTAAAAAATGAAGTATTAAAATCAACAAGCTTGTTTCGAACCTCTCGCTCTCCTCAGGATATTCTTTTGGGGCACGCTATCTGTCTTTTATAGCATGCGGGACCTGATTCCATTTCTGCACGTGCGAGTCGCTTCACGTGTGGTCTGTGGTTCTTGTTGGGGTCTGTTCAGGTGGCGTGCGCTAACAAAGATTTCCATTTGTGCCTGCAATTGTTTACTATTTCTACTTTTGTATTCAAGGTTGCTAGGTGTGGTTTACATAATATTAACCATTTTTGTGGAGCATAGATTGCATCTTTTTGAAATATTGTTGTATGATGTTGCTCTTTTTATGATTTTCCATGATATGTTGTAGTCTATTTTTTTATCTTTGAGTCTCCAAATGTATTTACTCAGCTCTGTTTGATTTTTGTATTTTTCATTTTTGAATGACTGTTTGTGGTTTGCGTATCTGGTTTGAAAGTGTTTTCTGTGATCCCTATATATGTTTCTTTTTCATTTTTTGAAGTTACCGTAGCTTGGTAAACAATGTTGCTGTGAAGGCATTTGTTGCTTGGGGGCACTGTTCTTTTTTAGTGCAGTTGCAAGATGTCCTTTCAGCACCCTTCTCTTTTATGTTGCTTTTCACTTTGTTAGATGAATCAAATATGTTTTTAAGGGTTTGGCATCCTGGTATAAAATTTAAAGGGTTTTTTTTTGTTGAATATTTTGGCAGTTTGTGTTCTTTTGGAAATGATTTGCCAAGATTTTAAAAAATTTCCCTTTTCCTAATTTTTTTTTTACTTTTCCACGTATGGTGGGTTGTACCATATGATCTTTTTTTTCCCTTTTTTTCTTATTTCTGTTCGTGTTATTACTGGCTTATTGTATTTTGAAATTTTGAAACCACTTTTTGTAATGCTTCTTAAATTTTCCCTGTTGCTGCTTCATTAAATGCTTTTTCATTCATGACAGGTTGGATAGGTCTCTTTTTTTAAAACCCATGGGTATTGTTTTTAGTATGGATGGTGGGTGGGTTTTTTTGATATTTTACCCTAGAATTGGGGTTTTCAAATTTGGGGTTTTTTTATGGGTTTTTACACGGGTCATTTAGGTCTAATGTTAAATTTTAGGTAATTCACTACTTTTTTGGGGGGTTCTTTTTTTGTGATTTTTAAATTGTGATTTTTAAAGATTTTTTCATAAATTTTTTTTTTTGTTTTTAATGGTTTTTTGGAATTTTTGTTTAATGCAGCGAGGCCGTACCTGTACAAACCCACCTGTTTTTCCCAAATTGTTTTTTGGGTGTTGGATAGCATGAATAGTCCGATAATTCACATGTTTTTGGCCCCATCATACGATCCCATGGTTACATCAAAGTGGAGTTTTTGCTCGTTTTTTATTCCAATTTTATTTCTGCTAAGGAGAAAAAAATTTTTTTGGTTTTGGAAAAAAATCTCCAATTTTTGACTCTGTTAAATTTTTGTATTTTTTTGGGGAAATTTAAACTTTTTTTGAGTAGTTTTCAACTATGGATGGAAAAGAATTTTTACTAAAGTCAAAAGTAAAGAACAAATTTTATTTCTTGTTTATTTAGTTTCCCTTAACCATTTTTTTTGGGCCCCATAAACTGTTTTTCCAAAGGTTTTATTCAGTGTTTTTTATTTTAAAATTTTCTATTGCCTTTTCCCGGGAAATTTTCTTGCTTATTTGGGCCCCCCGGATTTTGATGGGGGTTTATTAGTTTCATGTTGGGGGTTTTTTTGGAAGTTAGGGGTTGTGGTCTTTGAGTTTTTAGGGAAAGGGTTTTTTTTGTTGCTGTTGCCCCTTTCCCCGTCGCTTTAATCCAAAAAGGTTTTGCAAAGCTCTTTTTTTTTTGGGGGGGGGTTGGGGTTTTGTGTAGTTTTGTCCCGCTTCTTTTTAGTTTTTTTTGGGTGTTTTTTTTTAAGAGTTGAAAAGTAAATTATTTGGTTCCATTTTTTAAAAATTGCTAGTTTTGTTTAGCCTTTTTCGAATATCTTTTTTTCATTTTTTTGGGTGTTTTTTTATCATTTGCTAGGATGTTTGAAAGTTGTTAGTTAAATTTTTGAATTTAATATTGGGTATCAGTCCCTTCATTTTGTTTTTCGGGAAAAGGGTTTTTTTTTCATCTATTGCCGGGGGTGATCCCACTGATTTTTAATCCCTATGAAATTTTTTTTTTTCCCCTTCTTTCAATTTGGGGTTTTGGAAGAAAAAGCCTTCCACCATGTTGCGCCAAATTTCCGTTTTTTCTATCATTTTTTAGGAAATTTGTGGTTTAAAAAGGGAGTTTTTTAGAAATTTGCCTAAAGTTGATTTTTTCCCCTTTTTAGTTTTTTGTCAATCACAGTGCTAAACGGGGAGCGAATTTATAACAAATAAAATTTTTCTTTAAAAATCGAAGTGCTCAACCCCTGGGGAGCAACATCTTTAAGAATTTTTAAAAAATAAGTTTAAAATCACAAGCTTGTTTCGAACCTCTCCTCTCCCCCGATATTCTTTTGGGGCACGCTATCTGTTTTTTATAGCATCCCGGGACCTGATTCCATTTCTGCACCATTCGCTTCACGTGGGGGTCGGGGTTTCTTTTGGGGGGTCTGTTCAGGGGGCGTGCCTAACAAAGATTTCCTTTTTCCCAATTGTTTACTATTTCTACTTTTGAAATTCAGGTTGCTGGGTGGTTTCATAATTTTACCATTTTTTTTGGAGCAAAGTTTGCATCTTTTTGAAATATTGTTTTATGAGTTGCCTTTTTATGATTTTCCGATATTTTTTTAAAGTCAATTTTTTTATCTTTGAGTCCCAAAATGTATTTACTCAGCTCGTTTGTTTTTTGATTTTTCTTTTTGAATGACTGTTTGGTTTGCTTTTCTGGTTTTAAAAATGTTTTCTGTGATCCCATAATGTTTTTTTTTTTCATTTTCTGAAGTTCCCGACTTGGTAAACAATGTTGCGGAAGGCATTTTTGCTTAGGGGCACTGTTCTTTTTATGCGTTGCAAGAGCCCTTTTTCAGCACTCTTCTTTTTATGTTGCTTTTCACTTTGTTAATAATCAAATATGTTTTTAAAAGGTTACAACTAGTATAATTTTGAGGTGTTTTTTTTGTATTTTGGACGTTTGTGTTCTTTTGGAAAGATGGCCAAGATTTTAAAAATTTCTTTTCCTACATTTGTTTTTACTTTCCATCGTATGGGGGTTGTACCAGACTTTCTTTCCTATTTTTCTTATTTCGTTCGGTTTTTAATCGGACTGTATTGGTTTGTTTGTAACCATTTTTTTTTGTAAGCTTCTGAATTCTTTGCTGCATCATTGAATGCTTTTCCTTGCATGACGGTTGGGTAGTCTCTTGTTATACCATTGGGTATTTTTTTAGTATGGATGGGGGGGTGTTGCTTTTGATATTTACGTAGATTGGATTATTGGGTTTTTTGTATTTTTTGTACACTGTCTTGAGGTCAAATTTTTATGTCTGGGAAAATTCACTACTTTTTTGTTTGCTTCAATTGGGTTTTTAATTGTTTTTTAAAAAGATTTTACATTTTTCTTTTTTTTGTTTTCAATGGTTCTTGGATTATTTTTTAAAAGCAGCGGGGGGCCGTCATCCTGTACAAACCGACCTGTTTTCCGTTTTTTTGGATTTTTGGATAGCATAAAAACCCATTTCCATTTTTTGGGCGCCATCATACCCCCAGGTTAATCAAATGTGGGTTTTTGCTCGTTTTTTTTATTCCAAATTTTTCATTTCGAAAAGGAAAAGGGTTTTTTTCTTGGTGGGGAAAAAAAAATCCCTTTTTTCTGACTCTGTTAATTTGTTTATTTTTTTGGCAAATTTCAAAGCTTTGTTGAGTAGTTCTTCATCTATGGATGGATAGAAGTCTACTAGTCAAATGTAAAACATTGATTTCTCTTTTTATTGATTTTCTTAAACCTTGTATGACCTCATAGCGTTTTTCCAAAAGGTTGTATTCTGTTTGATTTACATGTTCTATTGCCTTTTCCAGAATTCCTTGCTTATTTTTGCCCATTTCGGATTTAGATGGGTTTATTTGCCCCACAGTTGGGGTTTTTTGGAAGTTAGGGTTTTGTGGTCTTTGAGTGTTATGAAGCTTCTTTTGTTGGGTGGCCTCTACCCTGTCGTTTAAAATCCATGCGGGGCAAGCTCTTTTTTTTTTTTTTTTTTCGGGTGTTGCTGTGTTAGTTTTGTCACTTTCCCTTTATTTTTCTGGATGTTTTTGTTTAAGAGTTGAGAGTATTCATTTGGTTCCATTTTGAAAAATTTCTATTTTGTCAGCCTTTACGAATATCTTTTTAAAACAATTTTTGGATTTGTTTTTATACATTTTTCTAGAATGTTTTGAAAGTTGTTATTTTATTTTTTGAAATTTTAAATTTGGGTAACAGTCCCTTTTTGTCTTTGAAAGGGGTTCATTTCCCTCTATTGTCGGGGGGGGTCGCCCTGATTGAATCCATATTTTTTTTGTCTTCATTCTTGCATTTGGGTTTAGGAAAAGAAAAAAGCTCCCCGGTCGCACAAATTTCTCGTTTTGTTCTTCAGTTTTTTGGAAAATTTTTTAAAATTATTTTTTTTTAGTAATTTTTGTTTTTTTTTCTCCTTTTTAGATTTTTCTCCTCCAAAGGGCAAATTTGAAAATTTTTCTTTTCTAATTTCAACCCCTTGGGGGCAACATTTTTAAGTTTTTTTTAAAAAAAGAAGTTTTAAAAAATCAAAAGTTGTTTCCCTCTCCTCTTCCCCCATTTTTTTTTGGGGCACGCTACTGGTCTTTTTAGCTTGGGGGACCTGATATTTTTTATAGTTTCACCTTTTGGTCTGTGGTTTTTTTTGGGGTCGTTTTTGTGGGGTGCCAAACAAAATTTTCCATTGGGGGTGCCTGCAATTTTTTACTAATTTCTACCCTTTTTTATTCAAGGTTTTCAGGTGTGGTTTACATAATATTAACCATTTTTTTGTGGAGCAAGATTGCATCTTTTTTAAATATTGTTGTATATGTTGCCTTTTTATGATTTTCCATGATATGTTGTATCATTTTTTATCTTTGAGTCTCCAAATTATTTTCCAGCCGGGGTTTTATTTTTGTATTTTCTTTTTTAATGACTTTGTGGGTTTTCGTATCTGGTTTTGAAAGTGTTTTTCTGGATCCCTAATATGTTTTTTTTTTTCATTTTCTGAAAATTACCTAGCTTGGGAAACAAGTTGCTGTGAAGGCATTTTTGCTTAGGGGGGACGTTCTTTTTTAGTGCATTTTCAAGATGTCCTTTTAGCACCCTTCTCTTTTATGTTCTTTTCCCTTTTTTAGAGAATCAATTTTCCAAACACGGGAACTTTTAGAAAATGAAAAAGAAACTATATAGGAACACAAAAACACTTTTAAAAACCCGATCCAAACCCCAAACAGTCATTCAAAAATGAAAAAAAACAAAAAACAAACGAGCTGAGTAAAAAAATTTTGAACTCAAAATAAAAAAAAAGACACAACAAACATGGAAAAACATAAAAAAGCAACATCATACAACAATATTTCAAAAAGATCAATCATGTCCACAGAAAAATGGTTTAAATTTTATGAAACCCCCCACCTAGCAACCTGAATCAAAAGTAGAAATAGTAAACAATTGCAGGGAAAATGGGAAAACTTGTTAGCGCCGCCACCGAACGACCCCAACAAAACCACAACCACACGTGAACGACTCGCACGTGCAAAATGGAATCAGTCCCGCATGCTATAAAAACAGTAGCGTCCCCAAAAAAAATATCCGAAAGCGAGAGGGTTCGAAACAAGCTTGTTTATTTTTAATACTTTTATTTTTAAAAATATTCTTAAAAATGTTCCCCCAAGGGGGTTTAGCACCTTCAGATTTTTAAAGAACACTTTTATATTGTTCAATATATAATATATATATATTTAAAATTATTATATAAAATATATATAAAATAATATTTTTTTAATTTTTGAAAGGGCCCTTTAATGATTTTAAATTACCATTTGTTTTGCAACATACTACACAGATGGAGGAATATATTCAAAGTATATAACATTTTCGTTATTATCATTACCGTTAGTTTTGATTTTTTCTACCATTTTCATTACTATTATGATAACATAACTGACGTTACACAGCCTTGCAGCCTGTTAAAAAGCTCGAAACATTAAGTGATAATCCTGTAAATGAAAAACTTCTTTCCGAGTGGAATTACATACAAGAGGTCTGTTACCTTCTTTCCTCCATAGTTGAGGTATACAAAATCCACGATTTTGATCAGTACATAAAACAGGTCAAAGGAAGGAAAAATGGCTGGCTCTGTTCATCTCTCAGCCTGAAGTTCATGCCGAAAGATCTGCTGTGACAAAGGGGACATTCCTTTTCGCTCTTTCCCATTTCGCCCATTTCCATGATATGTCTGTCTGTCTGTCTCACTCTCTCTCTCTCTCTCTCTCACCCTCTCCTCTCTCCCCCCTCTCCCTTCTCTCTCGTCATCATCATCACCATTGTCCATTGAATTCACACTTTATGTCTCTAGTTTTAAATCAATTATAAGTCAGCTCACACACACACACACACACACACACACACACACACACACACACACACACAAAGTGTTCATTCACTCAGCGAGTTTGTTGGATACGATTTCGGCTGCCATTTAACAAAATACCCATACTGCTCCGATTTGCGGAGATCAAATGAACATCGTAGCTTTGACAGCAAGGCAACTGGAAAGTAACCGAAGGTGATGTTCACTGTGCTAGGAAATGAAACGACGTGACAACGACTAGCGTTAAACTTGAAAAAAAAATGACAGCCGTGATTTGTGTACCATGCAACATTGTGTACTATGTTTACATTGCCTACAGCCGATTCCTACCTTGAAACAAACGAACAAATACGAGATAAGGGCGAGCTGACACTGGTGCGGGTCGAGAGAGACGAGGGGAAGAGAGTGGGGACGAAACGACACGACTGTATTATACTAAAAGTTTGGGGGAAGGGGGGAGGAGTTGAGAACAATAGAGAGGGATGAACGGGAACGGGCGAAACGGAACCTTGCCTTGTCGACAAAAGTTCTATGACAGTACACAAAAGGACACAATACAAGTTGGTCTAATGGATAGTAGGGGCTCCACATGAATTAACTGAAACGCATTATTAACTGATCTTAAGACAAAATCACATGCTAAAGTAATGATGCTGATGGTAGTTATGATGATTAAACAGTTACCAATAGCAACACTAATTCCACACGGGTGAACATTATTTTTATCTCCGTAAGAAATAGAAACAACGGTATTAATATTCATCTACAGGCAAACATCGCATTAACACTTATTTGGCCAAGAACACTGGTTTTAGATCAGTGGCAACAACTGAAATCAGACTTGTAATGGCAGTTGCAGTCGAAGCACCCCGATGGCAGAAGCACTAACAGCTACAGCAACTGCCGTCGCTATTTTATTGGTTACTGTTGCCGCTGTCATGACACACAGAGGCGACAGCCATTCTGTGTTCCGCTATCGTAAAAGCAGAGCCAGTGGGTAGCGTAGGTAGCGGCGGTGACTACAGCTATATGGGTGTTGTTGCTGTAAATATAGAAACACCTTGTTTTCGCCAGGTATCCCCATGGGGTTATTTTGAGTCAATAGACCTTGAATCTTTTGACGTCCTTCTGTCGCAGTACTCGTGGAACCAAGAGACCTCTGTCAACAACAGCAGCAGTCAATAGAATTGTTGATGTAAACAAACACGATGGCGACCTCCATTTTGTGTTATGTTGCTATTGCAATTGTCGCAGTAATAGTAGCAGTAAGCAGGATCACGAATGACAACGGTAATAGGCTATTGTTGATTTTTTGTTGGACAGAAAGAGAGTGGCGATGTCCACTTTTATGTGAGGTTGGTTGCAGTGGAACCAATACTGTCAGCAGCAACAGTCGCGATGGAGAAAAAAAAGACAGTTGTTGTTGTTGCATTGTCGTCGTGGAGAACCACCGTGGTGAAATCCTTTTCTGTTATCTGGCAGTTGTGGTCTCAATACCGTTAGCAGCAGCAGCAGCTTGTTGTAAAGAAACACAAACGTGCTTTTGCTATATTATTACTATGTAGTATCCACCGCAATGTAAGTAGCAACGGCAGTTCAGCGGCGGCCACAACCAGTGCTGTTGTTACTGTAGTGAAGAAGTTCAGTGGTAAGATCCACTTTTGACTTGTAAAGTTGTATGCGTAACAAGTGAGTCTCTGTGATCATCCGGATTCGCGCGTGTGTGTGTGTGTGTGTGGTGTGTGTGTGTGTGTGTGTGTGTGTGTGTGTGTTTCCTTTGTAAACTTTAACGTGGCATTTTCTCAGCCAGTATAAATACAAGCGTAACCATGGAAAAATAGATATCGTGGAAAACTTTCTAGCTATTCCATGCGCGTAGATGTCATCAGAGCGTAATGACCGTTAATCTACGACTAACATTTTCAGTCATAAAATCAGTAGTACAAAGTTCTTCTTTAAAAGAAAATATGATCACTTACAATTATTACTTTACATTCTAAAAGACACGTCAAATCGTTTTTGAAAGCAGAAACTGTATTAAACATCAAGTGACATTTCGTCAAGATCTGACAATTTAATGTCATTTCTACCTAGCAGAGATGGAGGTATATAAGTAAATGTATTACTAAATATAGAACTCAGACAGACCATATATACACAGTAAAGAGTAAAGCAATTTTACGTCAAGAAGTTACGCCACACTGATGATGCACGTTTTGAATTAGTAACTAAGCTGTTGGGGGCAAACACTGAGAACAAACCGAGAGATATGATCTGTGGGATGAGCTTTTCACCTGAAGAAGCGCACTTACAGTAACTGCGTAATTGGCAGAGGGAGCAGCAGTAATCAAGGTCAGGATATTCCGACTGCTACTGTTCGGGCAGACGAAGAGCGAGTCGAGGAGGAGTGAGCGTTGAAATAGGGGTCTGGCAGCGGCAAAGGGAGATGTAACGGGGGTTGGGGGAGTGGGGGGTGGAAGGATACAGACGATCGATAGTGCCAAAGGGCACTGGAGAAAAGTGGTCAACAAATATTCTCATTGGTGAGAACTTGTCAAATCATCTGCTACTGCTGGTGCTGACTGCCATATACAGACTGTGCTTGTCGTCGATGATGTTGGCAGTTTATCAACTTTCCACTCTCCTTCCACATTTTACCTGTGCCTTTCATCCTTCTGTTTCATGTTTTCATCGTATTTGAATCATATAGGTTCTTACCTTGTGGTAGCAACAATAGCAGCAGCACCCGTTGCGATAGTGACGGCCACAACACAGTGAAAGCTGTCATTGTTTAAAGAAACACAGTAGTGAAATCCACTTTCAGTTATGGTTTAATCGCAGTTGCATCAATGCAGTCAGCAGCAGCAGCAGCAGTTAAAGTGGCTGCCATAGCAGCGGTAATACTGTCCTTGGGAAGAAAACCCTTGGTGAAATACACGTTATATTCCTATTACTGTGTTGGTCACAGTAGTGTTTGCAGTATATTTGCAGTATATGTTGATAGAGTTAGCAGCTGCAGTACCGGCGAAACCGCAGTGTTCTTTTTGATGTCATTGCATAAAGAAACATGATACTAAGATTTGCTTTTTGTGTTGTTGCAGAGGAGGAAAGAATCAACGCTGTGGGATATGATATTCTTCACACGTATGCTCTCTCTCTGTCTCTCTGTCTCTGTCTCTGTCTCTGTCTGTCTCTCTCTCTCTCTCTCTCTTGGCTGTGTATGTCAGTATTGTTGTTGTTGCCTTCACGTCTTTTTGATGCAATATAGTATTCAGTTTTCTCTGTCGAAAATGGACAGATTGCTACATAGCACATGCGTCTCCTGGATTTAAGCGCTTTATTTAACCTTTTCTGAATGCCGTGGATGTCTGCACGAGACATGAATATCAGCCCTTGGACATTTCTTGTTCTTCCTGGCCGAAATTTTATGACTTTTATTATTGTCCATGGTCCCTCTTCTGTCCCAAAATAACTTTTATATATATCTATATCTATATATATATCTATCTATCTATCTATATATATATATATATATATATATATATATATATATATATATATATATATATATAGCCCCGCCTTCATTCATCTTCACTCCCCTCCTTCCCGCCCTCTCATCCGTCGACGGCACCATTGACCATCCGAAACTGGAAATGGAATTAAAAGTGTGAAAGCTTTGAACCATTTCAGGGCTAAACCTAATCTCTTTTCTTTTTCATATCTTGGCAAACAAAGACTTAATCTATCCTCGTTTTTTTTTCTTTTGCTTTGTTGAGCACAAGGATCAAAACGAGAGAATTCAGAGGGTACAGTTTCTAAGATAGCTTTACATTCTATTCTTACTTTCCGTATTCTCAACGTTACATCACATTGTAAAACAAAAAAGTAAGGCTATCGAGGGGGTTGGGGTGGGGGTGGGGGGAAGAAACGAAACATGCAGACACGTAATATAGGCACTTGTCAATATTCACCTCTTTGTCACACAGGGAGGGTAACTGTGGGCACGTGTGTGTTTGGTACTTGTTTGTTAGCGTCTAGGCACACTGTCTTAACGAAAGTTAATTACCTGTTAATCATAAAGCCCAAGCGAATTACTTATTCAGTATATAATCTGGGCAGACCAGAAGTTAATTATTTGTTCATTATAGACCCTGAGCAGAGCGAAAGTTAATTACTTGATCGTTACAGAGCCTGGCACACTGTACAGATCAAAAGCTAACGCAGACCTGTTTGTTTTATCATATATGTAGCCCTTGCACACTTCCCAGAGCTAAAGTGAATGCACCTGTTCATCATTTAGCCTGGGCACACTGCCCAGAGCAAAGAATATTGTACTTGTTTATTATCTAGCTCAGGCAAACGTTACAGAAATTGCGAATGTATTTATTTTCTGTTTAGCCTGAACGTGCTGTCAGAGCGAGAAACAAAATCAATGTACTTGTTCGTTAGTTTGAATGGGCATTATGTCCAGAGCAAAAATGTGTATACTTGTTCACTGGGCATAGAGTTCAGAGCAACGCTTATGTACTTGTTTATTGTTTAGTCTGGGCATGCAGTTCAGAGCAAAAGTTGTGGCGCTTAATCGTATTTTACCAAGCTATACCTTTACACACAGTGAGCTCACTATCTTGCTCTGTCCCGACAGGTATGACCTCAGCCCCTGCCCGCGCCGAGTGGTGCCTCGGGCAGTCTGGAAGCGCCACAACACAGAAGCAGAACAGGATCACATGTCGCAAGCCCCCCACTCTGGCAGCGGCAGCAACAAGAAGTGTCCATGGAACAGTGACGCCCTCCCTCTGGGGCCTTGGGTCTGCCACTCCTCCAAAGCACCGGCATTTTCCCCGCCTGACTGCGGCTCTAGTTCTTGTCGGAAGACTCGCAGAGGAGCCCTGTGCCCGCACAACGATCTAGCAGGTGGGTTAGTAACCGATTAGCCACGGACTTACTGGGGAAAAAGTTACGATTGCAGTCTGGCTGGGTTGTAGTTGGTGTTCTTGGCTGATTGGAAACCGAAGATAAAGCTTCGAACTCGCCACATTCAACATGTAAACCCTTGTTTCCAACACACTCTTAACATCATCCGAGTTGTGGCCCAAACAAACCGAGAGGGTGTCATTAAAATTCTCATCTGTCTTCACAGGGTTTTGTCCTGTTCCGAAATGATTACAGCCGTGACGTGTCCAGCTCGAAGAGACATTCCTACCACAAACTGCACGACTGTATTCACTATCAAGACTTTCTGTATTACCTGTATATACAGCTTATGCACAGATGCTGCAGAACCCTCTTATAAGGTACAGACTTCAGCTTAACCTGACACTAAACCTGTATTTCAAATTGCATTCTAGACCCTGCACATGAGTAATTTCAATCTTAAAAACACGTGCATGTTTGAAAATAAAAACTTCTCATTCAACTCGAAGACGCAAATATTGATATTGGAGTTATCTCTAATCTTCCAAAATGTCCAGATAACCCTCAAAGGTATTTCAAATTCCCGATACACGTTATGATTTTACTTCTTACAGTCCGAAAAGATACTGAGCTGTGTTAGAGTTTGCCAAAATATTAGACATCGACGGATCCAAATCGACAAAGGCTTTGCTTCCAACGCTTTCTGTTCTACTTCTCCAACCTGTCCATTTTTTAAACACACACTTCACGACAGCTCCGTTTACACTGCGGAACTAACTGCTTTAGGCTAACTGTGGCTCTGAAAATGATTTGTTGTTACTGTCAACGTAAGGCCTTCTTGATGAACAATATATGGCTCTCAACACAAGGATTTGTTCCCAGATTTTCCTCTGTGATGTCATTTTGTCTTTGAGTCGATCTAATGGATGTATGGATGGTGAATCAAAGGTTTAGATGAGATATTTTGGTTTCAGAGATAGTTTTGATTTGGATTTTTTGTCTTTGAGTCGATCTAATGGATATATGGATGGTGAATCAAAGCTTTAGATTACATATTTTTGGTTTAATGGGCTGGGCCATAACATCTTGACGTGATTTAACGGGAGACTGGAGATAGGATTCTATCAGTTTCGCTTTGGTTGGGTTGGGCGTTTGTTAGTGATGCAGGCTGGCATGGGTCCGACTGCCGCAGCCGATGAACCTCCTTAAAACTGCAGTATGGTTAGGTTTATCTTTCTATCTTTCTTTCTTTCAGCTCGTTGTGGCGAACTGTAACTGCATGTTGTTGACATAGAGGACATGCTAAGCTGTAAATTGTAATTACATTTTCTTGTCTTTCAGGCCACGAAACTCAGAAACCAGAAATGTGCCAGGACCAAATTACCAACCAAACCTCTTCAACCAGACTTCCCATAAGCTGCAGCAGCTTCTTTGTCACCAAGCACAAAAACTTAAACAGAACCAGTCTCGCAAGATCAGCCACAGTGGTGTCAGCCAAAACCCAGAACAGGCAGAACGTCACATTGCGGACAGAACGTCCCAAAGACATGATGTCGGTCCTGCATACAGAATGCACCCTCTGCCAGCACCACGAGAAGACAAAGTGAAGATCAACCAACCGGAAAAACTCTCCGAAGGCTTCACCTTGCCCAGCCATGCTGGGAAAGAAGAAAGAAAAAGTGTTAAACCACGCACAGAAAGACAGGAGAACGAAAGCAACGAACACCATGGCGATCAAATACTCGAAACCAAGAATAATGCTCCAAGCACTGAAAGGGTTTGTACAGAAACTTCCACAGTAGCTCACTTGAATAAAATTCCGTCCCCTTGTGCTACAGATCGGAAAGGAAACGAATGTTTGGAAGAGCCTTGTCGGGTAGAAAACAGCCAAGGCGTGAAGAACAGAGAGACTGAAAAACGTCCCAGAGGACGCTGCACCAAAGATACCTCAGCTGAGCAGAAACAACAGAAACAGAATGTGGGTCAAGTTGAAGCGCAGTCGGAAAATACCAGATGCACTCAGACTTGTCGGCCAAGAAAAGGAGGAAAGGAACAGGAGATGGTCGAGTTGTTACGTCATAGATTATTCAATCAGGACAGTTCATTGTCGCAATATAAATCGGCATCAGCCGCTCTAGAAAAGTTTGCAAAATCCTATTTTACAGATCATCGACAAGAACTGGATCAAGAAAAACACAGTCAACAGTGCCGCGAGAGTAACGTGTGTAGGTCTGCAGCAGAAAGTTCAACCATAGAAAAGTATTCAAATACCCGTGTTTGCAGAAAACGTTCCAAAACTAAGCAAAAAACAGATTATAAAGATGCAACGAGCGGATCCAAAAATGCTCAAACTAACCTAAAAGCACAAACAGAATCTTATGATTCTGCAGTCCTTCGTGCGATAATGGATGAAGAAGAGAGTAGTAAGACATCTGAAAATCCCTCTGAAGATTCTCGGCACATTTCAGAAATTGTTGCTGGAAAGATCCACTCAGAATCACAGAGCAAGAAGCACACCAAGAAAGTCTCTGGAGATTGTGAATATGATCAAAGCACTGTGAATGAAGCGGGCGCCGCCTGGCAAAACTCCGTAAGCGCCTGGAAGATTCCATTCAGCTGATACAGAAACAACCAGGCTTGGACAAGGAGCTGCTGGAAAAGGCATATTCCTCAAAAATGAAGAGACGAAGAGATGAACTGGAAACAATATTCATGAAAGACGATGTCATCGAAATTGATTCCCTTGGTGGTGATACAAACACTAAGAATAAACATGACACTTACCGTACAGGACAGCCAGAACGAAAACAATCTGTGCAAACCAATATGAAAAGCAAGACTTCCGATCAGCAGTCGTCACCAACAAAAGGTTATCAGAACAACCAAGAGATCTGTGATGGAGAGCCAAACCATTCCACGGGAAACATGCAGGTCACATCACCAGAGGATAGCGTGAACAGCTCAGATGCAATACAAGAAAACCAGGTTTCGGAAAGCATTGCAGGGCTTTCTGATGGTCAGAACCTGTCTATAGAATCATCTCCTTTAACAAGCACTTCTAGTGCGGAAAAGAGACAGCACAAAAATATGATAAACTATTCAGTGGAAAGAGTAAACCAGATAGTATCGCAGACAATAATATACCTGTTGTGTCAAGCAAAGAACTGCGTCCAGTGATGGTGACACACCAACAAAATCATACAAAGAAGCGTCAGAAGAAATGGAAGGCAATTACAGTAAAAAGGACAGCAATTCTATGGCAGAATCACCAGGGAAAACTCAAGCAAACAATAGAGAATCAAAGTCGGATGCTACTGGACTCTTGTCAAGCAGTAAAAAGCTTCTTGATGAAGGGCTCTAGATGCTGTCCTTGAGCGCCAAAGCAAAAGAAGAGAGGATCTTAGGCAGAGGAAAAGAATCCACATTGATTCAGTGTTAGCTGCAAGAGCTGAACAGAAAAATGCACATGCAGAAAATAACAGCAAAGAGGCATGCCCCATTTCTGAAGCAGAATATTCTACAGTGATGAAAGAACATCCCCATACAGAGCCTACAGAGCAGCATCCTGACGATCCAATATCCGAACACGATGCCAATATCGGGGAAGAAAATACAAATCCAGCACAACTGTCACCAATCATTATGGACGGAACACCATTTTTGATTGATTCAAAACCAAAAAGTAGTGATCCAGAGGTTAACAAAAGTAATCAAGACAAATCGTGTCCAGAATCTGCTAACACTGTTGAAGAAAGGTCGCCGTTAATAGATATGTCCGGTTTCAGCCCATATGTGTCCACACGAACCCTGAGTCATTTGAAATATGAAGAACCCGAAATCCAGCTGACTAAGGTGGATCCTCTGAAGACCACAACAACATCTTCAGAGATAAAATTCAGTTTTATGAATGGAGATTTACCACTGGGACCTGAGAGAGAAAGTTTCGGCGCGGAGGAGGGTGAGATGGAGACGCCAGGCAGAGAGAGCAGGGAAACCGCGACTGGAAGCTGAAAATCAGAAAACCCCACCACCCGTTCCTCCAAAGGTAACACGCTTGAACATTATCGATAACGAGATTGTGCCTAACAATGTAAGCCAAGAAGCGAGAAATGTTAGATCAAACCAAGAAAGTTATAAAACCGAGGACGCAGAATTGAATAATCGCGACGAAAATAAGTCTTGCGCTCCTCATTCATTTCAGCCTGCCGAACTGATCCCTTCCAAACTTCAGCCGTCTCCGAGACTGGTCCGTGGATCTTTCATCTGCACCATTAGAGATAAGAACACGGCGCTGGCTGCAGGGGAGACCGGACTAGTAGCCAAGGGGCCGCCTGAAAATGTGGAGATTTGCGAAGAAAAATCGCTGACTCCCAGCATCGCAGCATCTGTATTTGATCCCAAAGTTCAGCTGGAGAAGGAGAAAGAAAAACAAGAGGCCGAGCGGGCATTGAGAGCGAGCAACAGGGAAGGATGCCATCACCTCAATTCAAAGCCAACATCCGTCTCTTTGAGCAAGCAACAGAGTCAGCCGGTGATAAGTTTTCCGATTCCAAAGTCAAAGCCAACGTGAAGATGTTTGAAAATGTAACGAAAGCTCAGCGAGCTCATTCGGCGAGCCCAGAACGAAGGAAAAAAGGGCGTCAGAAACGTAGCCCTTCCGTTCCGAGACCAACCTTGGAGAGCTTCCTAACCAAAGACGTCATGGGCAATGGTCAGTAATGTTAAACGCTGATCGGACGTCAGTTTTAAAGACTCAGTCACTGCAGCATTTTTTCGGGATCTTTCCATTGGGAGGTTTATTCTTATATTAACGAAGAATTAGTCAGATGGGGTTCGAATTAGTCAGAGGGGGATCAAATTAGTCAGAGGGGTTCAAATTAGTCAGAGAGGTTTCAACATGCATGCCAGAGGTTTATCACAAACAAGGACACATAAACATGGAAACTCACACATGTGTGCACAGTGAGTACTCTAGCCTACACATGCACGTTGGAGACAAAGAAACCCTGTTAAACTCACAATGACACAGGCAGTCCATGGAACTGTCAGCGTATGGTGAATGTTTTCAGTACTTTATTTCTTAACCATTTAGACCATTTTTGGCATATACCAATCCATAATGTATCCCCCCCCCCCCCCCCTTTTTTTGTAACTGTATCTTTTACCAAAATTTGTGTATAAACAATAATCGCTATGGCCCTTTTCTAGATATACATCCGTACAGTCATCGACATTTTGAAGTAAGGATGATTTGTTTTCTTCTTTTGGTTTCCTTTTTTAAATATCCAGCGGAAAAGATTGATTGTACCTTAAATATTCTATCTCTTTACAGTTGCCAGTTGAGAAAAAGTATTATAACCTCGTCTCTAAAATATCGTCTTGAAATACGACAGAGTATCACAATCAAGGCCAGATGGTATGCCATATTCGAATAGCAGTTTGTGTTCCGACGTTTGTCCTAAATACCACCGTGCTGCACCCAGTCTGTATAGAAGTCTATTGAGTACACATCTGATAAAGCATCTATTTAGTTTCATGCACAAAAAATGGATACAAGATTCAAAACGTTTGATGTTTTTGACATTTCTCGATGTGGATATAACAAAGCTGCACATCACAATCATGCTTCATTGCACAGCAAATGAAAGTGAAATGGGCACAACATTAATACCCCAAACAAATACTGATCAGAATGAGAAACGAAACAACAGGGTTTGAATCAAGTAATATGACTAAATTGCCTTCTCAAGTTTATAGTGTATTTGTTCAACCCGAGTCGTATTTTCTTTCCTAGGGGAACATAATTTGATATCGAAGTATTATATATTTTGAACATTGTAAAACAACGTCAAAATTCCCCTCGAATAGGGATGCCACACTTGCCACAATTTCTGTTCTTCCCTGCCCTCACCCTCTCACTGAACCATTTCATTGAGTCTATATGCAGTTATCTTTTCCTTTGGAAATTGTTCCAAATGAATAGCATTGGTCACATGTTTTATTATTAAAGGTATTCTTTCTTTTCTTTTAACCTTTCTTTCCAATTTTGGAAAATGATCCAAATGCACGGTATTACGGGCACTGCTTTTATTTTAGGTATAGTTTCTTTCTTTCTTCCCTTTCTTTATTTTCATGCATATGTTTTTGTTTTGTTTGGCTTGTAGATTAAGACCAGCAGTCTTCTATTTTAGTTTGAAATCAGTTACTGTTCCATACCCATCACCACATGAGCAAAGAACTTCACTCTCGAAAGCTTCCTAGATACTACTTTCAGACCTTTGTTTGAAAAAGGTCATATACGTACTATGATTATGGTATCAAAAATGGACTGGTCGTGTGTGTGTTTGTGTGTGTGTGTGTGTGTGTGTGTGTGTGTGTGTGTGTGTGCGCGCGCGAATGCGTACGTGTATGTGTGTAGCGCCAGAATTTGCTGAATTACTAGCTCCATGCAAAATGCATGGTTCCATACTGGTTCCATGCAGAATTACATCTCTGGTTATCTGGAAGGATCGGAAAATATGTCTCAAAATCTTAAAAGGGGTTATTATTCAATGTTTCCCTTTGTCTAACATCCTTGTCTGACTGAATTGATGTCATGTTTTTAAAACAATATAACAATACGTGCTATCATCTCACCCTCCCCCCCCCCCCCCCCCCCCCCCCCCCAGGCAAAGGTTGTTTGTACATTATCTCAGGGGAAAGTTAACACTAAAGGAAGCCCTTTGCTATCTCATGGAAAAAGACATAACATCAGAGGAAGTCTTTAAACATTAGTATCACATGAGGGCAAGTGAGTGGAAAACTATGTTTACAGATAAGTCTTCATTTTTTTTTTTTATTCAGTTTTCGTTGTTTCTGATCACTATCAAATACAATTCATGCAGTGAATTCTCACTTCACTGTTTTGATGTTGGTTTTCGTCTTCAAATTGCAATTTATGAAACAGGAAATTCATTGCTGATATAAAGTGAATCAAAAAGGCAGCAAACGCACGATCGTTAAGGAATTAAAACAATCTTCAAGCTACTTGAGTGTTCTCTGTTGATGTGCTTCTCCTATGCTCGGAAGTGTATGTGTGAGGTCACACGGTGGCCTCTTTGTGTTTGTACAAAGTACACAGATGCGCAAATATATGCTGATGTTACCTTTCACATGCATGTCCAAATAGACGTTATACCATGGTATAGTGCGACAGAAGTCACTGAAGAAAGTATCAAGCAAAACACACACACACACACGCACGCACGCACGCAAGCACACACACACACACACACACACACACACACACACACACACGCACTATTTAGTAGTTTTAAACACACTGGCACACTTGCGAGTTCAAGACTAAAAGAAGCAGCTAGGGGGTGCAGATTTATCGGCCAGGAAAGGGAGAAAGGGAACAGGAGAGGGTCGAGTTGTTGCGTCATAGATTATTCGATCAGTACAGTTCATTGTCGCAATATAAATCGGCGTCAGCCGCTCTAGAAAAGTTTGCAAAATCCTATTTTACAGATCATCGACAGGAACTGGATCAAGGAAAACCCAGTCAACAGTGCCGCGAGAGTAACGTGTGTAGGTCTGCAGCAGAAAGTTCAACCACAGAAAAGTGTTCTCAAACAGCTCTGAAGAGTTCAAATGCCTGTGTTTGCAGAAAGCGTTCCAATGGTAAGCAAAAAACAGATCATGAAGGTGCAACAGGCGGATCGAAAAATGCTCAAACTAACCTAAAAGCACAAACAGAATATTACGATTCTGCAGTCCTTCGTGCGATAATGGATGAAGAAGAGAGTAGTAAGACATCTGAAAATCCCTCTGAAGATTCTCGGCACATTTCAGAAATTGTTGCTGGAAAGATCCACTCAGAATCACAGAGCAAGAAGCACACCAAGAAAGTCTCTGGAGATTGTGAATATGATCAAAGCACTGTGAATGAAGCGGGGCGCCGCCTGGCAAAACTCCGTAAGCGCCTGGAAGATTCCATTCAGCTGATACAGAAACAACCAGGCTTGGACAAGGAGCTGCTGGAAAAGGCATATTCCTCAAAAATGAAGAGACGAAGAGATGAACTGGAAACAATATTCATGAAAGACGATGTCATCGAAATTGATTCCCTTGGTGGTGATACAAACACTAAGAATAAACATGACACTTACCGTACAGGACAGCCAGAACGGAAACAATCTGTGCAAACCAATATAAAAAGCAAGACTTCCGATCAGCAGTCGTCACCAACAAAAGGTTATCAGTACAACCAAGAGATCTGTGATGGAGAGCCAAACCATTCCACGGGAAGCATACAGGTCACATCACCAGAGGATAGTGTGAACAGCTCAGATGCAATACAAGAAAACCAGGTTTCGGAAAGCATTGCAGGGCTTTCTGATGGTCAGAACCTGTCTATAGAATCATCTCCTTTAACTAGCACTTTAGCGCAGAAGAAGAGACAGCACAAAAATTTAATAAACTATTCAGTGGAAAGAGTAAACCAGATAGTATCGCAGACAATAACATACCTGTTGTGCCAAGCAAAGAACTGCGTCCAGTGATGGGTGACACACCAACAAAATCACACAAAGAAGTGTCAGAAGAAATGGAAGGCAATCACAGTGAAAAGGACAGCAATTCTACGGTAGAATCACCAGGGAAAACTCAAGCAAACAATAGAGAATCAAAGTCGGATGCTACTGGACTCTTGTCAAGCAGTAGAAAGCTTCTTGATGAAGGGCGTCTAGATGCTATCCTTGAGCGCCAAAGCAAAAGAAGTGAGGATCTTAGGCAGAGGAAAAGAATCAACATTGATTCAATGTTAGCTGCAAAAGCTGAACAGAAAGATGCACATGCAGAAAATAATAGCAAAGAGGCATGCCCCATTTCTGAAGCAGAATGTCCTACAGTGACGAAAGAACATCCCTCCCATACAGAGCATACAGAGCAGCATCCTGACTATTCAATATCCGAACACGATGCCAATATCGGGTAGAAAATACAAATTCAGCACAACTGTCACCAATCATTATGGACGGAACACCATTTTTGATTGATTCAAAACCAAAAAGTAGTGATCCAGAGTTTAACAAAAGTAATCAAGACAAATCGTGTCCAGAATCTGCTAACACTGTTGAAGAAAGGTCGCCATTAATAGATATGTCGGGTTTTAGCCCGTATGTGTCCACACGAACCCTGAGTTATTTGAAATATGAAGAACCCGAAATCCAGCTGACTAAGGTGGATCCTCTGAAGACCACAACAACATCTTCAGAGAAAAAATTCAGTTTTATGAATAGAGATTTACCACTGGGACCTGAGAGAGAACGTTTGGCGCAGAGGAGGATGAGGTGGAACGCCAGGCAGAGAGAGCAGGGAAACCGCGACTGGAAGCTGAAAATCAGGAAACCCCATCACCCGTTCCTCCAAAGCTGACACGCTCGAACAACATCATCGATAACGGTGCGGGGCATAACAATGTAAGCCAAGAAGCCAGCAATGTTAGATCAAATCAAGAAAGTTATAAAACCGAGGACGCAGAATTGAATAATCGCGACGAAAATAAGTCTTGTGCTCCTCATTCATTTCAGCCTGCCGAACTGATCCCTTCCAAACTTCAGCCGTTTCCGAGACTGGTCCGTGGATCTTTCATCTGCACCACTAGAGATAAGAACACGGCGCTGGCTGCAGGGGAGACCGGACTAGTAGCCAAGGGGCCGCCTGAAAATGAGATTTGCGAAGAAAAATCGCTGACTCCCAGCATCGCAGCATCTGTATTTGATCCCAAAGTTCAGCTGGGGAAGGAGAAAGAAAAACAAGAGGCCGAGCAGGCATTGAGAGCGAGCAACAGGGAAGGGATGCCATCACCTCAATTCAAAGCCAACATCCGTCTCTTTGAGCAAGCAACAGAGTCAGCCGGTGATAAGTTTTCCGATTCCAAAGTCAAAGCCAAAGTGAAGATGTTTGAAAATGTAACGAAAGCTCAGCGAGCTCATTCGGCGAGCCCAGAACGAAGGAAAAAAGGGCGTCAGAAACGTAGCCCTTCCGTTCCGAGACCAACACTGGAGAGCTTCCTAACCAAAGACGTCATGGGCAATGGTCAGTAATGTTAAACGCTGATCGGATGTCAGTTTTAAAGTCTCAGTCACCGGCAGCGTTTTGTCGGGGATCTTTCTATTGGGAGGTTTACTCTTAATATTAATGAAGAATTAGTCAGATGGGGTTCGAATTAGTCAGAGGGGATCAAATTAGTCAGAGGGGATCAAATTAGTCAGAGGGGTTTCAACATGCATGCCAGAGGTTTATCACAAACAAGGACACATAAACATGGAAACTCACACATGTGTGCACAGTGAGTACTCTAGCCTACATATGCACGTTGGAGACAAAGAAACCCTGTTAAACTCACAATGACACAAGCAGTCCATGGAACTGTCAGCGTATGGTGAATGTTTACAGTACTTTATTTCTTAACCATTTAGACCATTTTTGGCATATACCAATCCAGAATTTATCCCCCCCCCCCCTTTTTTTTTAATGTATCTTTTAATAAAATTTGTGTATAAACAATAATCACCATGGTTTCTTTTCTAAATATACATCCGTACAGTCATCGACATTTTGAAGTAAGGATGATTTGTTTTCTTCTTTTGGTTTCCATTTTTAAATATCCAGCAGAAAAGATTGTTTGTAGTTTAAATATTGTATCTCTTTACAGTTGCCAGTTGAGAAAATATATAACCTCGTCTCTAAAATATCGTCTTGAAATACGACAGAGTAAGTGTCACAAGCGAGGCCAGATGGTATGCCACATTCGAATAGCAGTGTTCCGGCGTTTGTCCTAAATACCACCGTGCTGCACCGAGTTTATATTGAGAACACATCTGATAAAGCATCTATTCAGTTTCATGCACAAAAAATGGATACATGATTCAAAACGTTTGATGTTTTTGACATTTCTCGATGTGGATATAACAAAGCTGCACATCACAATCATGCTATCATTGCACAGCAAATGAAAGTGAAATGGGCACAACATTAATACCCCAAACAAATACTGATCAGAATGAGAAACGAAACAACAGGGTTTGAATCAAGTAATATAACGAAATTGCCTTCTCAAGTTTATAGTGTATTTGTTCAACCCGAGTCGTATTTTCTTTCCTAGGGGAACATAATTTGATATCGAAGTATTATATATTTTGAACATTGTCACAAAAACAACGTCAAAATTCCCCTCAAATAGGGATGCCACACTTGCCACAATTTCTGTTCTTCCCTGCCCTCACCCTCTCACTGAACCATTTCATTGAGTCTATATGCAGTTATCTTTTCCGTTGGAAATTGTTCCAAATGAATAGCATTGGTCACATGTTTTTAGTATTAAAGGTATTCTTTCTTTTCTTTTAACTTTTCTTTCCAATTTTGGAAAATGATCCAAATGCACGGTATTACGGGCATTGCTTTTGTTTTAGGTATGCTTTCTTTCTTCCCTTTCTTTATTTTTATGCATGTTTTTGGGTTTTTTTGGCCTGTAGATTGAGACCAGCAGTCTTCTATTTTAGTTTGAAATCAGTTACTGTTCCATCTCCATCTCCACATGAGCAAAGAACTTCACTCTCGAAAGCTTCCTGTATACTACTTTCAGACCCTTGTTTGAAAAAAGGTCATGTATGTACTATGATTATGGCATAAAAAATGGACTGTGTGATGAGTGTGCGCATGCATGCGTGTATGTGTGTAGCGCCAGAATTTGCTGAATACTAGCTCCATGCAAAATGCATGGTTCCATACTAGTTCCATGCAGAATTACATCTCTGGTTATTCGGAAGGATCAGAAAATGTCACAAAAATCTTAAAAGGGTTTGTTACTCAATGTTTTCCTTTGTCTAACATCATTTGACCGAATTGATGTCATGTTTTTAAAACAATATAACAATACGTGCTGTCATCCCCCCTCCCCCCCCCCCCCCCCCCCCCCCCCCCCCAGGCAAAGGTTGTACATTATCAGGGAAAAGTTAACACTAAAGGAAGCTCTTTGGTATCTCATGGCAAAAGACATAACATCAGAGGAAGTCTTTAATCATTAGTATCATATGAGGGTAAGTTAGTTGAAAACTATGTTTTCAGATGTCTTTTTTTTTTTTTTTTTTTTGATTCAGGTTTCGTTGTTTCTGATCACTATCAAATACAATTCATGCAGTGAATTCTCACATCACTGTTGTGGTGTTGGGTTTTCGTCTTCAAATTGCAGTTTATTAAACAGGAAATTCATTGATGATATAAAGTGAATCAAAAAGGCAGCAAACGCATGATCGTTAAGGAATTAAAACAATCTTCAAGCTACTTGAGTGTTCTATGTTGATGTGCTTCTATGCTCGGAAGTATAAGTGTGAGGTCACACGGTGGCCTCTTTGTGTCTGTACAAAGTACACAGTTGCGCAAATACATGCTGATGTTATCTTTCACATACATGTCCAAATAGACGTTATACCATGGCATTGTGTGACAGAAGTCACTGAAGAAAGTATCAAGCAAAACACACACACACGCGCGCACTATTTAGTAGTTTAAACACAAAGACAGACTTGCAAGTTCAAGACTAAGAGAAGCGGGGGGGGGGGGGGATACAGAGTTACCTCAGATTGTCTAAATGGCGCATGCGCGTGCGCGCACACACACTCAAACACACGTTGTGTGTGTGTTTATATTCAAAGACGCTGGCAAACGTGGGAGTTCAGACTAATAAAAGCAGGGAGGTATACATTTACCTCCCTTGTGAAGGACCTCCACTGAAGGAAGGCATGTGTCCTGTGGTATAATGTAGATGGTGTTTTTTCTTCTGTACTGGTCACACTTAACAGTTAGAATTTTGAACTAATACACTTTATAATCCATGTAAGCGTTTTGAGGCCTTCCATAAATTTGAGCCAGCATTTAATGTTAAGACCGATAATTGATCAAAAGAACTACTCCCCACCAATTATTTCCCTTGTTTTAGCGGATTTTTCAACTCGCCACCAGTTATTTTCCTGGCCTTGTTTGGGTGGATTTGCATCAATGAAATCACAATCTTCAAATACGTGACCTTCCCCTTAGTTGACGGCATATTTCATGCCTTTGCACTCACCTGTGACCCTATCTTTGTGCCAGCTTGAAGCGCCCAAATAGTCCTATTCCTTTGATTTTAATCTGTCTGCTTGGAACCACCAGGCTAGTACCTTGATGGCCATATAAAACAAAATAAGAAGAATCAACTTTCAGACACAATAAATATTCTCTAAACAATCTAATTGGGCTAGTTTATAAATACTCGACTCTTCAAGCAAGGCCTTGGCACATCAATTGTTGGTGTTCAGCCACTAGGTTTAAAGCTATTTTCAATTCCCTTGCATATGGCTTATGGTGACATATTTTGAATCAGAGTTGATGTTTGGTGAAGTATGTGAAAGCAGACTCTGAAACAGCTGATGGTTACTGGAGTTTGTGAAGACAAATTCTGAAACAATTATAGTTGGTGGCAAAATTTTGAAGACAGATTTCAGAACAGAGCCGATAGTTGGGGATTTATTTTCATGACAGACGCTGATATAGATTTGATAGTTGGCAAGGTTTTTTTTTAAAACTGGCTCTGGAATAGAGTTAAAAAGTTGGTGAGATTTTTGCAAGTCTGAGATTTGTGAAGACAAATTCTGGAACGCAGTTGGTGGTTTCTGAAATTTGCAAAGACAGACTCTGGAAAAATGTGATGGCTGGCAAGAATTACAATGACATAGTTTCCAGTAGAACTGATGGTTGGTGAGATTTGTAGTGATGGTCTGAAACAGAGTTGATGGCTGGCAAGATCTATTAAACACAAACTATGAAACAGAGTTGATGTTGGTGGGATTTATTGTGGCAGATGCTGGATTAGATTTGATGGTGAGTGAGATTTGTGCTGACAGACTCTAAAATAGAATTGAGAGCTGGTAAGATTTGTGGAGACATACTCTAAAACACAGTTTATGGTTGCAGAGATTTGTGGTGAAATCTTGGAATAGAGTTGATGGCTGGTGAGATTTGTGGAGACATGTTGATAGTTGGAAAGATTTGTGGTGACAGATTCTGCCATAGAGTTGATGACTGACTTGGAAATAGGGTTGATGGTTGGTGAAGTATGTGGTGTCACGTTTTGAAACAGAGTTGATGGTTGGAGAGATTTGTGGCGACAGGCTCTGGAATAAATTTGATGGATAGTGATATTAGTGGTGACTAGCTTTGAAACAGTTCATGGTTGGAGAGATTTGAGGTGACAGATTCTGGAACCGCGTCAGTTGTTGAGATTCTTGAAGAAGCATGTTGCAGAAAATGCAGGTGTGGATCACTTGATCCAAGGGGTTGGAGGTGAGGTGGAGGTGGGGTGGACATCCAATTTCTTTTTCCTACAGATCCACAGTGACCAGAACATTGAGAGAGTTCGAGGAAGCACAAACGACCAGACAGAAAACAAAGACACAGTAGAACAAGCTAGACCTCAATCTTCCTCACTGCTGTCTGGCAAAACCGCTCCTCAGCTCCAGAAAGAAAATTCGAGTCAATGATAATCTCCCGAGATGGCACCAGAATTCCTGATGGGCTGAACTCTCACAACTGACGTTTCCATCATTCCAACTCTTTGCCCACTCTTTCTTTCCATCAACCTCTCCTCTATCCCTCTCTCTAGACACACACACTCTCCCATCCCACCATCTTTATGTTTGCATAAATAATATATTTATAAGTATATATCATATGAACCAAAATATTGTTTCCACCATCCAGGTATGCATACATGTATGGGCAATCCATATGGACCTATTTTAACAGGATTTTCTACCATCAACCCCTCGTTTTACCCCACACATACCCTCATATGCTCCCTTCCATGCATAACCTCTTCAATCACTCTGTCCCTTTCTTTTCTCTCTCTCTCTATTTCTGTTTGTCTTCTCCCTCTGTCTGCCTCTTTTTCCTTCTCATTACACCCACAACCACACATATACACAAACAAAGGATGTGCATGCACACAAGCATGCATAAACGGATGCATACACACACAGACATACATACTTTTAAACATGTATTTGTGCAAGTTTTATACAGCATTATTTGTCTTTCATTTGAAGTGATCAGTGCAAAGAAGGTCTATGACCAAATCGTCAAAAAGTTCTGTTCTTCTGTTTCCACAGAAAATCTTCAGATCATCCTCAAAGAAAATCTTTATTCATGAAAAAGAAGATTGGGATTCAAGAAATTATTTTTATTATTATACATCCTATGTCACACACATTGGAAGTCTGCTTTTAAACAATTATTTTATTCTTTTTCACTGTATTCACAATGTATATTATATCTTTTTTGCTGGAAACAAAAACCATCCTGGACTACAAATGTCTGCATACATGGGAAAAACATATCGAGCTAGAACACTCACCTTGTCTAAATTTCTGGAGCTTTTTATATAGAGATTCCTCTACACTTAACCTTATAAATGATGGCATATAACCATCTGGCATTTTTGCAAATGAAAACTGTACTGGCAGTTTTCCACACTTAAAAGCTGGAGAGAACTATAATTCCAACAATCTGCACCAGCACATGAGAAAAAGGAGAGACTGACAACATAAGACACATACACACAGCAAGTAAATTAACACAATTTCATACTTTTACTTTCTGTAAAGTCATACAAATATTGAAAATCATCACAGCTAGCATGATCTTTTGCTGATATGCAGTGAGTAAAATCACGTGTAAAACTACAGATAAGCAAAATCCATTTACAGTTAATGTAAAATTCTACTTTTACACAAACAACTTCTTTCTGATTCAGTATCTTCTTATATGTATTATCATTTTCATGCTATCATGAATATTGATAGCACAAGACGGACTTTTGGGTAAGATGTGTATTTCATAACTAAACTCGCTTGCTGTTTTCAACATGCAAGCTCTTGAAAAAACATATCTAAAAACAAAATGACAATTTGGCTACATTACTAATGCTCACAGGTAGCACTGGAGTAAGGTCAATCAATCTTTGAATGGCAATCAACTCATTGATTGACACAAACAACAAACAAGTTGGTCATAAATCAAAATATGTTTTCTTGTGTGTGCAGAGCTGCAACCTGCTCATGCGGCTTACAGTAGCATTTCACAATTTCACAGTAGCATTTCCAATTTGACAGTAGCAACTTAATTTTGCGCGCGTTCTAAAAAGAAATCAGGCCTATAACCAGTTTTACGGACCACATTAAAGCTACAGTACTCTTAGTATATCTATAAATGTTATTATACAGAGATGAAGCAGAGGAAGAGGCAAATTGTAAAAAAAAATCTACATGCTACAGTAAAACCCAGAGATGGGATTCTCATAATGTGAAAAAGGAGAAAAAAAGTGGCGGGGGTTCCGGGGGCCGCTGAAGGCCCCCGGTGGGGTCCAGGGGCAAGGCCCCTGGTGGGGGTGAGGGGGCGAAGCCCCCTGAAGCTGAAGATTTTTTAGAATTTAACCTGCAAAAATCAGCATCTGAGACACCAAAGTATTCAAAAGTATTAATAACCTTGATCCTACAAAAAAAAGACTTTCTCATCTTCGCCATTGATGTCTGTCAGGAAATCATGAAGACCATTGACACAGGATTGGTGATTTTCCAGTTGCTAATAGTCACACAATTTTCCAGCAGTTGCAAGTCAGTTTCTCATTACTGTCCTTCACATCACCACATTTTCAGCGAGCAGTTTAGTTTCTAATAGTAATAGCCATCCTTCAAAATACTTATTAAAAAAGTTACCTGAACACCAATCAAATAATTTCTTACAGTTGTCCTTCAAAATACCACGGAGGATTCGATTCCTTTATAGAATAACATAAGTGAGAGAGTTGACTAAGGATCATATTCAAAGTGTGCAAATTGTGAAGGTTTAACTCATTGTATGCCCACAAGCAGGTTTTTTTTTCTTTTCAACTTGATCCATCTCTATTACAATAAGAAAAAAACACACTTTCACACTTCTGATACTCCTCAACATTAATGATGTCACTTGCTAAATCTAGTCACCAGAGTATAAGTATGCATGCATATCTGCCGGTCTGCTCGTTTGTATGAATGTGTGTAACTGATTTTTTCCCCCATGATATCTATACCAGAAAAGAAAAGATTTTTGTGACGCAGTGGTATAGGTAAAAAACATTATTCTTATTATTACTACTACTACTACTACTATTACTTTTTCTGTACTATCATCTGTTTACTTATGTTTTGTTTGCTTGTCTGTAGAATGTCAATAACACCCTTGCAATTTTTTTGTTTTGATCTCTCTCTCACTAAAATAGTTTGTTGTATGCTATTTATTACGTAAAATATGACTACACAATTGTGTATACTGTGACATTGATGTAACCTGTTTTTTCAAAGAGAACCTTCATTGCAAAATAATCAGCTTGATGATTGTGGGCATTACATCAAGAAGAAAAAAAAAAAAGGGGGGGGGGGGGGGGTTCTACAGATTCATCATATCTATCTGGAGATAACCTGCAATATTATTAATATCATTACTTCAACAAAACAAATAGCATTACTCTTCACAGAGAGAGAGAGAGACGGGGTGGGAGTGGGGGTGGTGGGTAGACTCGCCGATGCTCCAAACGATCCAAGAGTCTCGTTTGTAAGACGATCTTTCACTCTTGCTAGGTGCTTTTCAGCAAGAACGTGGTTGATCAATGCTGACTTGCCCCGTGAGCCATACTTGATCGCGTCATTACACCATGTGCAGACTGCTTGTCCTGGATAGGTGATTTTCCTCATGCAGTCTTTCAGTCTGAGAATCACACTGTGGCTGACGGCGCCTTTGGAACTGGTCAGCATCACTTTTTCCGCTCACTTCCTCCTCCAACCACTTCCAAGTCCATTTGTTTTTAACTGAAGCATCGACTTGCTTCGCAAGAACTTTCTCGCTTTCTGCTATCTGACGAAACATTCTGGTTTTCGCCACTCTCGTCAAACCGAAAGAAAAATGGCGTCAGGAAAAAAATTCGCAAACAGTTTGCCGCGTTCTCAAACATCAACTTCCGCTTTGATGGTTTCGGTTAACCGCAGAATGAAAACAAAGACAGCAGTCTCGACCGGCCCAAGCAGAAACCGGAAACATCCATTTGCGAACGGATCAATTGAGAACACAATATCGATCGACCTCTCGCTGTACATTAGCTTCATCACAAACCTACCTCTACCCCCCCCCCCCCCCCCCCCCCCCCCCCCCCCCCAATTTTCTCAACGGATTTACACTGATCTCAAAAACGACCCCTGGGGCCATCAAAAAGACGGAAATCCGCCAATCAGCGGAAAAATCCCATCTCTGAAAACCGAAAGCGGAAATGCAGTTCCGACAGACCGATAGAGACGTTACTTAGCGCTGTCCAAACAAAACGAAAGTATCTTCGAATTTTTTTGTTTCGCCGTAGCAATTTAATGATCGTAGTAGCGTCGTAGCAAGCATTCTCTTGGCGTAGCAAACTACGGCGATCTCGTAGCAGTTGGCAGCTATGTGTGTGTGTGTGTGTATGTGCACACACACATGTACATGAGTATGTGTGTGTAAATCTCTGTGTGAATATGTGTATGTGTTTGTATGTATGGCTTGTTATATAATATGTTCTTCCTTGAAGGTACAAATAGACTTCCAGTGCCAGTAAGTCATTCTCAATGCAAAACTTGATATGTAAAAGATCACAGGGGAAAAAAGCACACATTACAGGAAATAAAAAGTAATCAAAAGATAACGACTGATATGATATGTAAAATGGATAGAAAACAGTGTAAGACTAAACAGCAGAAGTAAACATGAAACTCAACACAAATTTCCTCACATACATGCTTCAAATTTCCTTTAAAAAACAACAACAAAGTACATCTGTCCGAAATATTCATCCAACTATAGGAGAGAAAACTTTTCAAAGATTATTTATATTTATTACAATGTCAGATCTCATCAAGAGACTTAAGGATGGCTGCAGGAAAACAAATACATATAAAATGTACCAGCTGCCGTGGCGAAGTGGTTAGCGTCGCGGACTCCCGGCTGGGAGGTCGTGGGTTCGAATCCCATCAGAAGTCATGTGGGTTTTTCTGCCCCGACCGGCTCCTACCCAGAGTTGAGTTGCTGCAGACTCAGTTGGGAAGACTGGGACCACACAGTCGAGTTTCATCCACTTAATGGATGCGTCTCTGAGAGTGTTGCTCAAATTTCTTGACCAACACTGCAGGTGCCTGTATCTCTCGGGCCTGGTTGATGCCGGGATATATTATGAAAGGAAGCGTAGAGTACAGCCCTGTCATGTAGTCTCAGACCGAAATGGAAATCTGTAGCATCATCTTAATCATCCTCATTCTCATTGATCAGCATTAAAAAAAAAATGTCTCAAATTCTGTGGCCCTTCATGCCCTACTCTCATGGTGACCTCAGTTTCGATGTCCTCTCCATGTCTGTGGCCTTGGTTTGGTTCCGTCGGGGTCACTGGTATCGGCGGGTCCATGGGGGCTGTCGTTGGACGGACGTGGTGGCGCCCTCCGGAGGGAGAGCTCACTCACGCCGGCTCCGCGACTAAGCAATTATTGTCGTCAGTAGGGGGCTTAGTAGGTGGTGTCCTGCGTATGTTAGATCAGAACAGGCGCCACTGAACACCACCGAAGCGACTCGGCAGCAGTGCAGTGTCTCCTCCAGTGGGTTGCCTCTTGACGACTTGACATTGACTGCTCCCTGTGGATTGCTGGTGCCGGGGCTGCGGCGGGGCCGACCGGGCTGTGGTTGTGGACGGGGTGTCGGAATGAGCGGCGTGGGTGCACTGCCTCTGAGGTGGCGCAGAGATTGGGACAGCAAAAAAAAAAAAAAAAAAAATACATATAAAATTTTCCAACACATTGGGGCAGGCAGGACAGGAAGAGGGGGGGGGGGGGGGGGGGGGGTATAATGTAGAAAACCTTTCCTTTTCCTAATATCAACTTAATATGAGATATTAACATCAGGACAGTAGAAAATCCTTCCTTTTTTTCATATCAACCTAATATGAGAGATTAGCATAAGGACTGCTTTTTATGTAATTACTAGCAAGTGTATTTTTCAAACTGCAGGCAGAAATTGAAACTTTAAAGCAAATGGTGGAATTATTGAGCCACAAAACAAAGGAGCAAACAAATTACAAAACAGACAATGCATTTCAACCTATCGGGTCTTCTTCACGCAGGACAAACAAGATTTAAAAGAACGGAAACACAGGATGAACAAACAGGCGCTTGTCTCTTCCATCTGAATGTTTGTTGCTTTTAAAGAGCAACGTGCACATGGGGAGGGCTTAAGTCCTTTCTGTAATTGGGGTCTTACTTGCTGTTTCCACAGAAAGCATCACCAGGCCAGAGATAGGCACTCTCCTTAACTACACACACACACACACACACATGTATGCACCTACACTTGCATACACACACAGATTCGTCCACAACTCAAGAAGTCCTCCAACCAATTTGTGACTCATACGTTCGACTTTAAAACTCAAATATTCTCTCAAAACATTTTTTTCATTGAACATCTGGTTGGCTGGCACTGCTGTCACCTGATGCACCTTCGGTGATCATTCATTTTGGAGCCCTGTAGACACTGTCCCTGGAAGAACCCATGAACTGTTTCCAGGGCTGGTCTTTCATAGGCACCAATCCCTCCCATCCTTTGAGAGCGGAGGGCAAAGTTATGCGAGAGAGGATAAGGTCACTGAACAAATGATCATGCTTGTAGTCGTCTGTGATGATGTCGGCCTCCAAAGCCTCTGCCTGGATGAAGTCAGCCTCTCCATCTCCATCCACATCACCCACACCTCCTGATCAAAAAAAAAAGTGCATAAGTGTAATCACAGTAACCTTTCTTGTTCATTTATTCATCTTTTAATTTTATTTATTCATTCATTTATTTATTTATCTATTTTGCTATTCCATCTTCTGTGCCTCCTCAGTGACTTTATTCCATTACCTTCCATTCTGGCTCTCTTATGCGCTGTCACACAAGGATACTCCAGCTACAGTCTAAACACCAGGGTCCAAATGGAGCATTAAATACCTGGTTATCAAGAGACAACCAGCCAAATGACACTGCACTGTTGCCCTATCACAGTGGACTGCCTGTTCAGATCCAACACAAGCAGAACACCACCTGCAGTCCCCAACTAGTTAGTTGTGGAGTTAGTTTGACTGAAGGTCCCATGTCCATCCAGCAACAGTTTCCACAACACTTGCTAATACCAGTGAACTCACCAAGAACATGGACGTGGACTGGAAACTGTGGACTGGAATGTGAGCTCACCACAACAGCAGGGAATTAAGTGCCACAGAATCTGAGACTTTTGTATGATCAATGAATGAGCGTGATGAGGATAATGCTATGAAATTCCATTCTGATGTGAGACTACATCATACAGTTGTACTGTATATAACAAATACTGGCCATAACCAGCTCTTACAGATACAGTCATCAGAAGCGTTGGTCAGAAAATTAGAGCAACATTTGAAGGGGTGCTTCCATAAAGTGGATGAAACTGTTACATGTGGTTCCAGTCTTTATCATTTGAGCCCATAGCACACTGGACTCTGGGCACTGAACTCTGCTAAGACGGAACAACCTGTCAAATAAACTGATAGGACACGAACCTACAACTTCCCAGCCTGCAAGCTTGTGACAACTTCAACTCCATCACCGCAGCTGGTTGACTGTAACAGCTTTTGGACAATAATGTTACACAATATACTGTGGCAAGGAACATATGCTACTTTGATCACTTAAAACATTACACAGAAAAGAGAGAGAGAGAGAAAAAAAAGAGAGAAATTTGTTCTGCTTAGGGTAGTTATATTATGGTACTAAATTTCAGGCATATGTTACATTTGGATAAACGGTATAAAAAGTGGAAAAAAAACCAATCTGTTGAGACTAGACATGTAAACTGGCACACAAAGCATAGCTGCTAACCCTCTGGAGTCGAAATTTGGAAACCAGGGGATGAATGGGGTGGGGTGGGATGGAGAAAGGGCAGTTCGGCTTTTGACTGAAAGCATTTCTAACCCCCTTGTGTTTCAGAAGATAAATGTAGGGGTTTGAAAAGCAAATGCATTTTCCACACATATAATTGCCAAGATATAGTTAATATCATTTGGGTTTTATTCTGTAATACTTTACTATCCCTCTTTAAAAATTACACCCTAAGCTCCAATGAAATTCTGGATGGATTTTTTCCTCTCAATTTGGGATTTCAGGAAAAATTTCTTTATAAGAGAATTCCAGAAAAATTCAGGGTAGGCAGCTACGCACAAAGCTGTGTGCACGTGCACACACAGATACACACACAAAGCTATATGCATGCACTAGTTCACACACCCTTTGTTGCCATCAGGAACAAGCAACAGAAGAATAATTTAACGGTATCTGTGCATCTTCAAGATCACAATTTTGATTTGCCTCCTGCATCTTAAAACTGAAGGGCTGAAATATATAGATGTCTGTTCTTGATTCTTGCAAAGGATGCAGGAGTGATATCCAAGTTCTAAAATGGAAAATGGGTCAAGAGAGGATTTACAGTCAATACCATTTGGAAATACTGAACAGTATGTCAACACTAGCAGAAATCATTGATGGCAAGAAAGCTTTGGCCTCACCTGTCAAGCCTTTGACTTCCAGCACAACACATATATCCACCACCTCATCCCTGATGGGGGACAGCTTGTGACAGTGTCGACCACGCTCTTTCACCGGCAGAGCTGCAAAAGCAAAGCATGTACATGTTGAGTAAAAGCACAGTGGGGGTATATAAGTGAGTAACCCAGCAGTGATGGCAATTTACCCCTGACTGCGGGTGCGGACACACTTCAATCCTTCTCTTGAGGGAAAGGCTGTATGTTCAAATTTTGTCGCCCAATCAACTGGCTTCCACAATAAAACAAGAATAACGTTAGACTGAGTACCCTCTGGCAAATCACGCTGGTTTTCTCTATACCTAATTAGAGTTTTAATTCACAAAACAAGATCAAATAATCTTCACTTCCAAACCTTGGCTTTGGCCAGCTGCAACGCCTGCTGAAGTTGACCGCAGGTGAAAATTTATACACCAGGCCCCACAAACTGGGTAAATAGTGACGTGATCTTCCTGAAGTCCCACATTGTCAACAAACATCTTTCTTGCTTTCCCATAGGTAAAACAACTTCAACAGACACCAGGAAATCAAATCAGCACGTTTGCAAAACTGACTATGCACTAAGTACCCAACAACATCACACAAACACATGCACACACATGACTGGATATTACATTGAAAAAAGAAAAAGAAATCCATCACCGACACTTGCTTGGGTAGTCAAGGATCTCCACAGCTCTCTGTCCCCTGTCACCCACATGAACATACGTGTCAGATCCAGTCCAGCACTTCACTACATCCAGGACTTGTTCAATCCAATTCCCACACACCCAGCCACCACCATACCCTGCTGGGTGGTCTTGAACAGGACTTCATGGTGGAATACATTACCATTCAAGAGAAACTAACAACATGTAAAGACTCCATTCAGTTCAGTTCAAGTTGTTTATAACCAAGCCAACCACAAAGGGCTGTATCAGAACTGTGCTGTGAAAAGACGAGTAACACCTTTGAGACTGTTGCTCATACTTCCCGTCCCAGACTGTTTTGAAGAAAAGGTAGACTGCAGCTCTGCCCCAGTCTCGAACCAGAATATGTGTTCGTAGTCTCATCCTCATTGCCACTCTTACTCATCTATAAACACAGACACCTTATCTCACATTCTGTCCTTCATGCCCAGTTCTCACAGCCACTCCCAATCTCCTTCCATGTCTGTGCATTGCTGCACAACCTTCTGGAGTCCATGATCAGCAGTCAGGGGAAGCAGACAGAGGTGGACTTGGACTTGGAAAGCTTGTATCAACTGATCACTGGAGAGCTCACTATGAAAACCATGGCATGATGTTACTGGAGTTTGTGTGCTGCTTTGGATACACTTCACAGTATCTTTTCATCCCATTCAAAAAACAAAAACAAAACAAAAAACCATCCTGAACTTTATTATGCTTTTTCTAATAAAAGTTTTCAAAATCATGATTCTCCTGTCTTGTTAAGGGGTTTCAAAAACAATTTTTTGAAATGCAGAAATTGTTACACAACTTGAGACGATCAACAGTTAGGATGTATTGATTTGGTGGCAAACTCTGTAACAATAGCAGGACTGCTACTTCTTTGAATTATCTATACGTTCCTCAATCGTGGGCCAGGACAGTGCTGTTTCGCACAAAGTGACCCAGAATGGCACATGCTCTCTTTTACTCTGCATCCTCATTTTTAAAAAAATAAACTGCGAACAATGACCCCAAAATGACTGCTGGCTGTGGAACTGCAACAGAACCAGCATGGATCTGGTTGTACATGGAGGAGTTGAGATTGAGCAGAGCCATGGGCACAAAAGAAACACAGATACAGGTTTTCTTTAACTTTCTTATACCTCTGATACCAATGCATTTATCCATCAACCTTGTCCAACACTCACTGTAGTGGAACGGGCGAGGCACAGCTGTATGAACAAGCTGAAGAGAATCAGGGTGTGCTGGGTCCAGTACTAGCACCTCCTCTTTCCACTGACCCAGATCCATGGAACAGGTTTTGTGCTCCTGCATGTAGAGCTGTCGGGAGTCTTCACCTGTCCCCAGACACAAGCCATCACTTAGCACAGTACAGATAAATAACATGGGATATGTTGGCAAAAAATACATTTATGATTTTTCAGTAATGTGCAAAAACATGAAACAGTCTATAAATACAAATTCGCTTCCTTGACCTCCTACTCTAAGAATCAACAAAGATCAGGCCCACAAATAGTGAATAAACTTTCAGAGTTGTCAATACACTCCTGGTAACGGCAAAATGTCTGCAATGCCATAACATCATTCCTTATGTATGTGCCACAGAGGAAACATGATTTACTGTCAGCTCAGTCTCTTAACTTTTTCAGTACAACTATGCTTTTCATAATCTTATTTTGCTGGAAAACAATTCTGCAAACTTTTAGAGGGGTGTGTAGGAGGTCAAAGGAAGGATACAGAAACGGCAGTAGTCCTTTCAAGCATTATTTCCAGCTGTTTTCAAACCATGTTCTTCTACTTCACACAACACTTCTGTACGCTGTAACACTGCACAACACTCATATGATTCTCTATATCACAAAGCACCCTGTTCCCTGTACAACATTTAATTCTGTCAAATATTACCATCATCATATACATTTGTATCAGTAAAATAACCTGAATCAGCAATCCAATTATATGATGCTCTTTTTTGGATCGACTCAAAGTGTCTATCGTGTACTTTCTCACACACACACAAAAAACCCAGGTGTATTTCACTTTCGCTTTGAAGCAGTTTCAATAGATATTAAAATCTAATATTTTATCAGTGTAGCACATTTTGAGTGTTCACAAACTAATACGGTTGAGTCATGCTGACTAAAAATGGCGCCGAGTACAAACGATAGAGTGGATACACATGCACAGTCCCTATAAATAATGTCCGGTGGTAAGAGTCTACAGATTCAGAGTTCAAGCAACATCTGATGTAGTCTACGAAACGAAACTTTGCCAGAATTTTTGCATGGCATGTTTTTCGCTTGAGACATGTATTGCATTCTCTTTAAAATGGTGTACAAAATATGCCAAAAGCATATGGATAGGCAGGCCCGCTTTCAGATTTAGAAGAGACATCACTGGAAGTGGACTAGTCCATATATGCTATACTGTGCATCTGCAGAGCCATAGTGTGCAGGGATTATACATAGAACAGTTATGTCAAAATAAGAGCTGGATTTGAATTGAGGATCACACATGACACTGGCCAGACCTTTGACCCCCAAGTCAAACTGAAGCATGGCCAGGCCTCGAGTCCATCATCTGTTCATCAATAAACACAATGGTGACAAACATGTCTTGAACAATTCTGACACAAAAACAGGAAAAGAACCACTGGACGCACACATGTCCTGGAAACTTTCCAGTGAGTCATAGTGTTTGGGTTCATCGTTACTCTGGCTTTTATGAGCCCCACCGTGACGTTTCTGAAACAAAGATAAGTACCAGTCAAATGCAACGTAAAAAATGAAACTATACCAATCTAAAAAAAACAAAAACATCATCAGAGCAATCCAGTTCTGATTAGTCTTTCTTTCCCAATCAATTCACAAATTTTGTAAGGATCTGTGTAGGTGTATGTGCGTGCGTGTGTGTGTGAATTATGCGCACATAGCGCACGCCTCTGTGTGTGTGTGTGTGTGTGTGTGTGTGTGTGTGTGTGTGTGTGTGTGTGTGTGTGTGTGTGTAAGTGTATGTGTGTGTGTGTGTGTGTGTGTAGGTGCAAGTGTGAGAGTGAGTAAGTGCACATGTGTGAGTAAGTGTGAGTGAGTGAGTGAGTGAGTGAGTGAGTGAGTGTGTGTGTGTGTGTGTGTGCGTGTGCGTGCGTGCATGTGTGAGTGCGTGCCCATGCGTGTGCATATGAATGTGTGTGCATGTGTATGTAATGTGTGTGTGTGTGTGTGTGTGTGTGTGTGTGTGTGTGTGTGTGTGTGTGTGGTGTACGCTTGTGTGAATGTGTGTGCACATCAAGTGCACAGAGTATAGATGAGAAAGCTCTTGTATATATGCAGAGAGAAGTAGATGAGAAAGCTCTCATTCATATGTGGACAGAGTATAGATGAGAAAGCCGTCGTGTATATGCAGAGAGAAAGTAGATAAGAAAGCTCTCATTCATATGTGGACAGAGTATAGGTGAGAAAGCTCTTGAACATAGTGGACAGTGCAGATTAAAACCTCTAGTGCATATGATGACAAAAGTATAGATGAGAAAGCTCTCATGTGAATGAGAAAACTCTTGTGCATATGTGGAAAGAGTAGGGATGAGATAATTCTTGTGAACTGTGGACAGAGTATAGATCAGAAAGCTCTCAAGCATAATATTATGTGGACAGTATAGAAGAGAAAGCTCATGTGCACTGCGTGTTTTACTTCAAACAATGTACACTGGCACTTCTACGGCAGTGTCACAAAACTTGCTTTCAAATCTTAATACCAAGAAAGGCTTCATGGAGACCCTTCTGAACAAACACTAATCATATCTCTTTTTAACTTTACTTCATGCTGCCTAGCTCTCTATACCTACCAAAGGATTTATAATTACATTTAGCCCCGCCAATGCAGATAATCTTTTGATGGAAAATATTTCATCACTGTTTAGATGGCTTGGATCTCTACACATGCAAAAAATATCTTAATTATTTTCATGCTGCATGGCTCTCTATATATGCTAAAATTAAGTTCTTTCATTATTCTTTATCCAGAGTGATCTCTATACATGACAATAACATCACTTTTACACCATACTTTATGCAGCATGGCTCTCTATACTTGTGATGAAAATGGGTGTAGTTGTCCAATATGTCATTTCTTCCTTTGCTTCTACTTGTTACTGAAGATTTGGTTTCTGTTTCTAAGCAACATTAGCTGAAAAATACAAAATTAACCACCAGGTACTGAGGTATGTCATGTAACATGTGCTTGAGGCATCTGAATACAAGATTAGAAAAGAATACTCATAAGTCTGAACTTATTTTCAGTTTGCAAAGGAGCACAGGAAAACTTTTTTTTATTCTTCTTGATTGCAAAACAGTTTGTAAGCTTGGCATACTGGTGAAAATTTCTGTTGCAATAATTCATAAAAACAGCTGACCCTGAAACATTCAGCTATTCAAAACAACAGGTTTACATAAAATAAAAAATCTGCTCTATGCTACTTTGTCATTTTTGTTAGTTTGACTGTCATAAGGAATGCAGATCTTTGGTTTCCACGTGATGAAATTATCAAAATCATGGTCAATCATCACATCTGATGCAAAAATTCTTCTTTTTCACTTCAAAATACAACAATTTTCAAGCAGTCCACCTCTCCTTGACAGGAAGTGACAGTCAGTTTCCAGCATTGGTCATATTTGTCTGCAAGCTTGAGAACGGCAAGAACATCTGGGCTGTTGCATGAATTACCATAATGAACAACAAAAATACCATTCCATGAGTATTCTCCTTGCGGCATGACTCGTTCTAGATGCTAAAAACACCAATCCATGAGTATTCTCCATGCAGAATGACTCGTTATCTGTGCTAAAAACACCAGTCCATGAGTATTCTCCATGCAGCGTGACTCGTTTTACATGCTAAAAACACCAGTCCATGAGTATTCTCCATGCAGCGTGACTCATTTTACATGCTAAAAACATCAGTCCATGAGCAATCTCCATGCAGCGTGACTTGTTTTACATGCTAAAAACACCAGTCCATGAGTATTCTCCATGCAGCGTGACTTGTTTTACATGCTAAAAACACCAGTCCATGAGTATTCTCCATGCAGCGTGACTTGTTTTACATGCTAAAAACACCACTCCATGAGCAATCTCCATGCAGCATGACTCGTTACACGAGCTAAAAACACCATGTTTAAGTTACCTCACCGCCACCCTCACTGCCACCAACTACACACTGTTACTTCACACTGACATGCTGCGTTCCATGTGGCCTGGCAGTGGATGGGCCAGCTGACGTGGACGAAACCAGAGCTGCAGTCCGCAGAAGAAAAAAGTCATGAGGCCCCCTGGTCCTCAGGGTCAGTGGGGAGTAATAGGGAACCATCTGGGATTGCCTTTGCCATAGAATGCTGCCGTCGGCACCGCTCAGGATGTAGACCTGGAATCAAGAGGGCAAATAATGCTAAACATCAGAACGTTGTATTGTGGTGTGTGTGTGTGTGTGTGTGTGTGTGTGTGTGTGTGTGTGTGTGTGTGTGTGTGTGTGTGTGTGTATGTGTGTGTGTGTGCGTGCGTGTGCGTGTGTGTATGTGTGTGTGTCTGTGTGTGCAAGCGCGCATGCACACACATTCATACATGCATGCCTGCGTCTGTGTGTGTATATGTGCATGAAGTATTTGTGCGTGTGTGTATGTGTGTGTGTGTGTGTGAGAGAGTGTGTGTGTGTATGTTTTCATAGTATGTGTGTGTAGTTGTGTGCATGACTGTCAAAACAAAATTATTAAAAAAAAATTAAAACCCCTTTACATAAGATTGAAGGAACTATACTTTTCTTTCCAGTTACATGAATTTGGGTCCAAATATCAAGTTAGCTGAATAGTGCTGTTAGGTCTAATTAATCCATTAGTGTTCACCAAAATTTCAAATAATCTTGTTATTTCTTTGTTTCTTGCAAAAGAAAAACAACAACTTTGCATTGGTTGAAAAAATTTAAAAACACCATAAGAAAGATTCAGGACTTACAATGGCATAGTCATACAATGGCCACCTGCCCTTGCCCCACATCATCATGAAGTCTGGGACATCGTCATCATCAAACCGCCCCGGTGCCGGGACACTGCAACGCCACAGAATGCAGTGACACATTCAGGTTTAATAAATGGCAACCATGTTCAGTCAACAAACACTAAACACAAACTGAAGAATGCCAAGCGAGTTTACTAAAGACATCTGCCATTAACACACAGACTTGACAGTAAGACGGACAACATGGAATCAGTGCAGACACCCACGCTGTTTACACATGTCAGTCAGAAACCGTTCTGGAAATTCATAAACCAACATCACTGCCACATTCATGCTGTGTTCTACTGTATTATATTCTTTTGCATTGTGATAAACTCTGTTGTCTTATAAAGCTGCACTGCCATGCACTGAAGCACATTGCAACTGCAGCTGGCTCTACAGAACAACGATAAGCTGGCCTGAACAACACAGTCTCTAGCAGTTATAACCATGGGATCTCTGACCTTGTCATGTTTTGGCTGTTCTTGCTATGGTAGCTGATAAATCAATATCGTCCTCTCTTTCATAATGCTTGGTTAACTTTTCACATCGTTAAAAATGAAAAATTTGTCTATAACATGTTAAAGTTTCAAAGTGTTTGACCCAAAATTGTGTCTGCTTGTTGCATTAAAAAATAGAGTAATGTGTTAAAAAAAAAAAACCCTGATGTTTGAGTCTGTCAAAACATCGTTTCAAAAGAGCATTACATGTGAAATTCTATTATGTTACTACAAAATCCATTGCCAACAACAAAATGTACATTTGTTTGCCTCTTGGTAAAAGGAAATATTAGAATTTAACTGAAGCAACCTTTCTGTTTGTTCACATCTTCATACCAGGCATGAGAAGCTATCCATTCTGTAAACTCGTAAGGGCTGAAAGGGATAAAAGCCTTCATCATCAGTGCAAATCACCAAAAATTGTATGCCCATACCTGTAGCTCTCAAAATTTGGGATCTTTTGGCTGCTTAGCTGTCGACTCCATACTTCTTGGAGCGTTTCTCCATTGTACAAAGTGATGACTCCCTCAAAGGCAGTCATCAGGATGTCCAAAGTTCCATCGTGAGTGAGGTCAATAAGCACTGGTGAAATCATGACCCCTTTCTCTTGACCCCTGTTTGTAACATTAGAAAAAAAATCCAAACAGAAGAATAATGAATCAAAACAGAAGAATAATACAAGCTCAAATAATATATTAACTCTTTCATCCCTGGTTGTCTGTCGGACATTACTTCCCCTTATTCCTATGTTTCTTAGTTACAAGCAGTACCCTTCATTCCTGGGTTTCAAGGAAAAAGTAAACACAGAATAGGGTGTGTATTTCTGATTGTTTTATGAGACTGGTGTTTCTACCGGACTATAGCATGTCATACGCCGTTGTGTACAGAAATGGTGCCCGCACATTTTGATCCAGTTTTCCGACCCTTTGTCGCTTATTTGGTGACACACAGGTGTCAAGACTGGTGACAACTACAAATTAATTCAAACTTAAAGAAACAAAATGTTATAACATTACAGCGCTCAAAAACACGCGAGCAGCAAAAACCATGCATGTATTTCATAGTCTGATGTCCTCCGGTAAATCCATTTCAAAGAATGCTTCACAAGTGTCTTTGTCACAGTGTCACCATGTCCAAGGAAAAATGCACAGCAATGATAAAAATGTCCCCACAGTACTCCTTCTGCACTATGGTCTTACCGAATTCAGTGGTCTTTGCACAGTATTTGTCCAAAAGTCACACTTCGAGTTAATGTCAACAAACAACACACAACATGTCAGTCTCAGAAAATGATGCACTGCTAGTGTCACAGTGTCAAAGTGTCATACGTGAAACCAGGTGTCACACAAAGGAAACACGGGTGTGGTACACCTTAAAACAATCTTTCTGATTATTACAGCACAGATATTCATTGCACTTTTCACACATCATCGTTGTCTTGCTTTTCTTGAACGGATTGTCACTGTATTTCACAGCAGGGTGTGTTGACTCATACTGTTTGTGTCGCGCGACACATACCACACAGGTGTGATCTTTTCCAACACCTGCCACTGGCCAGTGGTCTGTGCGATCAAGACGGGGTGAGGTGTCATTCACAGCCATGCGAGGTCTACCTGCTCTCTGCTGTTTTTCTGTGTAGTGGTCCCCAATCAACTGATGTGCCAGGTCCAGTTTGAAAGACAGAAAGTCGCGCTTGATCTTGCCTTTTGTCTTGTGGTCCACAACGTCATCCTCGATGACGTAGGCATTGTGCATACTTGTCTCCATCAGTTTTGTCTCAATACGCCTGTACCACTTCATGGTTTTCTTGGCCTTATTTTGCCGTGTCATCTGGTCAAGTTTGTCCACCCCACCAGCCGCCGTGGCGAAGTGGTTAGCGCCGCGGACTCCCGGCTGGGAGGTCGTGGGTTCGAATCCCATCAGAGGCATGTGGGTTTTTTCTGCCCCGACCGGCTCCTACCCAGAGTTGAGTTTGCTGCGGACTCAGTTGGGAAGACTGGGACCACACAGTCGAGTTTCATCCACTTAATGGATGCGTTTCTGAGAGTGTTGCTCAAATTTCCTGACCAACACTGCAGGTGCCTGTATCTCTCGGGCCTGGTTGACGCCAGGATATATTTATGAAAGGAAGCGTAGAGTACAGCCCTGTCATGTAGTCTCAGACCGAAATGGAAATCCGTAGCATCATCTTAATCATCCTCATTCCCATTGATCAGCATTAAAAAAAAAAAAAAGTCTCAAATTCTGTGGCCCTTCATGCCCTGCTCTCATGGTGACCTCAATTTCGATGTCCTCTCCACGTCTGTGGCCTTGGTTTGCTTCCGTCGGGCTCACCGGTATCGGCGGGTCCATGGGGGCTGTCGTTGGACGGACGTGGTGGCGCCCTCCGGAGGGAGAGCTCACTCACGCCTGCTCCGCGACTAAGCAATTATTGTCGTCAGTAGGGGGCTTAGTAGGTGGTGTCCTGCGTATGTTAGATCAGAACAGGCGCCACTGAACACCACCGAAGTGACTCGGCAGCAGTGCAGTGTCTCCTCCGGTGGGTTGCCTCTTGACGACTTGACATTGACTGCTCCCAGTGGATTGCCGGTGCCGGGGCTGCGGCGGGGCCGGCCGGGCTATGGCTGTGGACGGGGTGTCGGAATGAGCGGCGTGGGTGCACTGCCTCTGAGGTGACGCAGAGGTTGGGACAGGAAAAAAAAAAAAAAAAAAAAAAAAAAAAAGTTTGTCCACCCCATTCATGAACTTGGCGTAGGCCGCTACTGTCGGGGGGCACAGCAGTTCGATGGCAGTCACATCCTTTTGTCGCCTGCGGGCAGTGACAGCTTCTTCTTGCGCAGACCAATGCGGGGTATGGGCTGTAGAAAGGTAGTACACCATGTGCTTGTCCTTCCCCCAAGTTGCAAGCATACCCTCACACTGTCACCACTCTGTTGACCCGCGTGGTAGTCGCCGTGTCTCTGCCTTGCAGCTTGGTCTTGACGAGGTCAGCTGGATATCCAAGGCGGTTTGGTCGTATTTGCCCACACAGGTAAGTGTCCTTGCTCGAGAGATATTTGGCAAGGACAGGCGTTGTGTAAATGTTGTCTGTGTACACAATGTGCCCAAAATTGTGGATAGGTTTCGTCAGTCCTATAATAACTCGTGCACTCAGCCCATCAGCCGACTGACTTGTCCACATGTTTACCTCTATAAACCTCCAGGTTGAAGCAGTAGGCCGTGTGAGCATCGGCCCACAGCCTGATGCCAAATTTTATGGGTTTTTCTTTCATGAATTGTTTAAAACCCAGTCTCCCCTTGAACGGCACCATCGCTTCGTCCACTGTCACTTCTCTGTGTGGAATGTATTCCTACATAAAATGCTGCCGCACTGCGTCAAGCACATACCTCACCTTGTGAAGCTTGTCACCTGCATTCTGCACATCCTCATTTGGGTCAACAAAACACAGGTATCGGCGAATTTGGAAGAACCTGTCTCTGCTCATAACACCGCCGAATTTCGTTGACAACAAGAAATGTTCAGCCCCAGAATGCCAATAGTGCGCATCGCGGTCGAGTTGCAGGACGTCCTTCATGATAAGCAGTCCGTAAAAGGCTTTCATCTCATCAAGTGTCACATCTCTCCACTTGCCTTTGTTTTTTTCTGGATCAGTCTGCCGTTTAGTGTTGGCATTGTCGTTTGCAAAACTGACTAGCTTTGAAAGGACTGTATCAGAATAGAACAGCTGAAAATAATCCACTGCCTTCATTGACGTATTGAGTATGCGCACAGGACCGAGGCGCTGTTTGAAGTTTTTCCGAGGTGTGTGTGGTTCAGTGAAATCCCCACCTGTCCAGTCAAATCATGGCCGATTGTTGCTAAGTGGAAGATTTTCATCATCCAATTCATCGCCAGTATCACTGTCATATTCGTTGATGGCACTGGCAAGTTCTGCTCGCTCTTCTTCTGTTAGATCACACAGATCGAAGTCATCGGCTAAATTGTTGTAAATTTCGTCGTCAGAAAACTGATTGCTGTCTGCGTTTTCTACACCCTCCATCTTCTCTGTAGGCACTAAACAGTGTGCTCTCACGGTCAAATCAAGATAAAATCTCGGTTCCAGACACTTTCCCACGCTGTGGAAGTAAGTAGGCATGACTTATCTAAACATCCCGCGAGTCCCCTTACAAGGCGAAGGCCACTATGACGCACCAACCATGTGACAGGTGGGCGCAGATTTCAAGGCGTGACCCACTGCAGCGGGTTGCTGGACGGAAAGGAGTATGTTTTTCTGAACCGCTGAGGCGGTTTTCAGGAATGAAAGGAGAAGATCTGTCAAACCGCTCTAGCGGTTGGCAGGGATGAAAGAGTTAAAGTACACTTTAGCTTGTGTGTTGTTTGTCCTTCGATTTCAAAGATGACCATGACTTCAATCTCTGATGGAAGATTGCTGAGTGTGGGTCTGCAGGTGGCTGGTGAGGCCAATCTGGGCCCGGCAGGAACGCCCACATGTGGGTGGGTGCTACAGTGGAGGTGGAGGTAGCTCTGGCCTTGCTTTCTCTCAGCTTCTGCTGTGCGTCTCTTCTCTGATGTATACATGTATGCACCCTTTGTGATGCTGCTTCCCTAGGCCAGGCGGTCCAGGGCAAGCGACTCCCAGGTGTTGAGGTTGATGTCCAGGCCTTTGAGGGGCACTTTGAGGCAGTCCTTGAAACGTTTCTTCTGCCCCCCCCAACTTTGCGCTTGCCCTGACTTAGTTCTCCGTACAGCAGTTGTTTCGGCAGTCGACTATCTGGCATTCTGACGATGTGGCCAGCCCATCTGGCTCGGGATTTCTGATGGAGAGTGTAGATGCTGGGGATGCTGGATCTTTCCAAGACCTCAGTGTCTGGGACTTCGTCCTGCCATTTGATGTGTAGGAGTCTGCGGAGACAGCTGAGGTGAAAATGGTTGAGCTGTTTGGCGTGTCTGCTGTAGACAGTCCAGGTCTCACTGGCATAGAGGAGAGTGGTTAGTACCACTGCATGGTAGACCTTCAGGTTGGTGGTAAGGCTTGGTCCTCTCCATTCCCAGACATTTTCACGAAGTCTCCCAAACACACAGCTGGCTTTGGCAGTCCTGTTCCTGACCTCTGCGTCAATGTTCACAGCTAGTGAGAGTGTGCTGCCCAGATAGGTGAAGTTGTCAACTGCCTGTAAAGTTCTGCCCCTTTACCGTGATGTGTAGTTCCTGGTGGGGTTTACCTGGCGCAGGCTGATACATCACTTCGGTCTTTTTGGTGCTGATGGTGAGACTGAGGTTGTCCAGTCCATTTCGTGCTGCATCATCTGCTCTGTGCTGGCACTGAGGGCGCAGTCATCAGCAAACAAGAAGTCCCTGATGATGGTCTCTTTCACCTTTGTAACAGCCCGCAGTTGCCTGAGGTTGAACAGCCCACCGTCACTTCTGTATCTGATATGTATACCACCCTGGCAGTCACGGAAGGCATCAGTCAGCATGGCAGAGAAGATCATGCTGAAGAGTGTAGGGGCGAGAACGCAGCCTTGCTTTACGCCATTGGTCACTGGAAAGGCTTCTGACTCAGAAGTCAGAGTCAGAAGCGTTTCCACGTCAGCTTGTATTGATCACATAAACAGAGACAAAACACATACACATGCATGTTGCATGTCTATACATTCACCTTCATACATTGTCAGGCACACATATTTGACGAACAGAAACATCTATTCCTTTTCTCCTCTTCCTCATAAGCCTCAGATTTACCATCCAATCTCAAAGCAGAGATCAGCATGATTTTGGGAAACATATCAAACTGGACAAAGGGAAGTTTTTTTTTAATCGAACGAACCACCAAAAAAATCAAGTTCTGAAGCACTGAAGAAGCAGTTGACAGAGATTCACAGGACTACAAATAAATGAAACATGACCTCTCAAAACAAAGAAAAAAAAAAGAAAGGAATCTTACTACTAAAAGCAGTTTTATGATATACTTGTCTGTGAAAAAAAAGCCTCATCCTTATTTGGTATGCAACATCCCCATATGACCAGGATCCTCAAAAAATCAAAATTGGGAAAGCAGCTCCCATTTAGGCTTTCAGTATTTTGAAACCAAATTCAGATTTAAATGCAGCATGGTGTCCAACTCCTCTTCAGCAATACTGCATTTCCCTATTGCTTTTTCATGCCAATACGGAAAAATCATGCAGGAAAACGGGTCTGAGTTCCGCTCCTTCCCCTTGATATACATATAGAATCACTGTACACAAAGCCTTCCCCCTCCCACTGTGACACACAGACATATGTATCATCAACTGTACCACCCCAACAGCAACCCTATGGGAAGAGTGGGGCTGAACAAGATAAATAAAAATCATGAAATGAAGACTGTCTGTGGTTATATCACTGCACTGCACCTTAAGTCAGAGTTAATTTCAACACGCTTTATACGCAAGTCAGCACATGTATGGCACATGTGTGCGCTCACACAAACACACTCATTTTGTGTGCATACATATTTGCACACATCACATAAATATGCATGCGCATACACACAACATAAATACACAATGTCCAAATTACTGTCCTTGCAGGTTCCTCTACTCTGCCATAATTGGGGCACATTCTGTTTGCATGCACAAGCCACACAAGCACGCACAAACACACGCCCACACAGAAAGACATGATTGCAAGTAAAGGCATGTACCTGCATGCTCAAGTACAGGACACCTATGTGCACTTACTCATGCATACATCACAAGCACACATTCTGTTCCATTGCATCTGTTGTCACACAACCAACATACATTCATTATGAATGATTCAACAAATAGGATGAAATGCCTGTGCTATGCATTTGTTTTTAAAGTAATACAGAATAAGTGGTCGATCCTCCCTGCATCACAGTTAAGCTGTTTCATTCATAGGACATTTATTAGTTAGGTCAAAAGCAAAAAAAAAAAAAAAATCAATGATCAATGTCTGCAGACAACAGATATATTACTTGACAAAGAAAACATAGGAAACTCTGCAATTCATCCATGAAACCTACACTGATTATTGCAATTTACCTGTAGAGAGTGCGAAGCTGTGAAGGTTTATTTTCCATGACAAAGCCGTACAAGTCTGAGTAGGAGATTATCATGAGATCGCCTGGAACAACACCGTATACATCCTTCAGTATAATTAGTAAGTCTTAAACAATGCAAAGGTGGTGATTATTAAATATTTCAACATCTTTTTTGCAACTTTATGCTAATCAATCAGAAACAATTAGCACAGTCTTTGAAGATCAAGCGCACGCACAGCTTTACATTTCCGTCCTTATTGAGACACTTAGTGAAAGGGCAAACAAACAAGGCTTTACACATTTGTAATCCAATATTTTTGTTGCTGTAGTCTGAGCAGAGGCATGTATCAAACTTGTGTGCTACTTAACTATGGAAAATTAACTTCCCAGAAAGTGATGACGTCATTTTTGCACAATATTGTGTTTGTTGTCATTGTTCTAATATTGCCTGACCACTTGCATACAAGCTTTCATGCGGCATCTATATTATCTACAAGAAAATAAACCCAGTCGAGTTTGGTATTAAAAGAATTGTTGGGAATTCGCCAATTCAGTCATCTCAATAGTGCAGATATATTACATTTTTAATGACAATAACTAATTATCAAACCTACAGCCCCATTTGTAATGGCCGCTCAACCTTGCCGAACGCATTGCTGCCAGACCAGCTATGCACAGATGACATTCAGTTGGCCGAATACAGTGCGGTTAGCTGGCTGGTGGGGAGCGGCCTGCAGAAAACATTCCTTTCCCTCACCTGCATTCACAGCTTGGTCTCTGCAGCTGTAAACTCCCCTGCGACTCAAAACTAAGTAACTTGCTCTGAACAGCCGTGCACGGCCACTGCTATTTCATCACTATAAATTCTTATCTGGAGACCAGACATAAATACAAGTTTTCACATCACTGCCTGGAAATAACAACTGCCATAAGTCTGAAAATCAAATTTTACAGGCGATAAAAAAAACAACTGATTATTTATCCCCACAAGATATACTGCGAGCTGAGTTATGGTAGAAGTATTCTGACTACAGCATGTTTATTTTTTGGATAAGGTGATTAGGACTTGGCTACGTTATGCCCCTTGGCCCGCTCTCATTGTATACCAAAAATCTCAAAAATGCAAAATATTTGAGTTATGGCAGATGTATATCCGGGCAGTGAAATGGGATGGATTGTGTTTACATGAGTGTGTGCGCCTGTGTGCGTACATGCTTGTGTGTGTGAGAGAGAGAGAGGAGAGAGAAAGAGAGAGAGACAGAGAGAATGAGAGAGAGGATAAACATGAGAAACAGAAATATGAAGTGCTATCCAAATAATATATTTCTACATTTAAGACTATACATTGAAATTGAGTTTTTTTCTCCCACAAGAAAAGATCTAGGGCTTCAACCAATCCTGTTAGCTAAAGTAATCATCACATCAAGGTCTCAATGACTTATGGCTAAAGTTTGTATACAAAGTCCATTCTCATGAATAAAGAAGAACACACAGACACAGACACACACACACATACACACACGCAGAGGGTGAAATAATATTGTAGTAAATTTCTTTCAGGGATGATGACAGGCTTTTTCAGCTAGCTGAATGGGCTCAACAAAAAGATTGTTTTACAATTATAAAAAAAAGACACAAAAAACAACCTTAAGCCAAAGTTTTATTTATGCACTGCTTGGCAGCAGAGCACTCACATACACACACACACACACACACACACACACACTCACACACACACACACACACACTGGCTTTCTTTTTTTTTTTTTAATATGTTTATTGTAGAGCCATAACGAAAACAATGTTGCAATCTCTATGGCAAGAACACAGATAAACTGTCCAAAAATGCCTTGAACAAATATTACCAACACTCACTGGCAGGAAAACAACTGTTTTTCCTATCCTTTCTGATTCTTCTTTTGGCCAAATTTTTTGCTTTTGCTGGTGATGGACTGCCAACACTCAGAAAATTTCTCCACGCTTATATAATAGAAAAAGAAAAGCCTTGCAGAGTGCTTCCCTTGCCTGCCTGAATTCATGAATGGGAGCAGATGACCCCTTCTGCTTGATAATGAATCGGGGCAGAATGCCTTGTTTATGATTTGGCCATGGGTCCAAGTCGCAGCAAAGTGCTCTTCATTTGGTAGGATAGAGGGGAGGGAATCCTGCAGGATGGACTAACAGACAGACACAGGGCTTTCTCAAACTCTCTTGTCAACAAAGTAAAGATAAATAAAACACAGCAGAACAAAAAAAATAAAAAACACCACTACCATACTGTTAAGTCACAAACTGATAACACGTGAACTATTCACTGCTGGCTTCAATTTCTTACAGAAGACAGTAACTTCTGTATGACTGTATCATCAGCTCTGCAAAACTGGCAACAACCAGGGCAGCGTTCAGTTCAATATCCCCTTTTGCCTTAACACCATAGACAGATATTTGTCTCTGACTCTTCTTGAACATACAAGTGCCAAACAATAGTCAAACCTGTCTTAACCTTAAAAATGCTGTACATGACAGAAAAGACTGCCAAAACAAGTTTCCAGAAAACAGGTATGCTATTTATAACAGTGTTCATACTGGGGACAATGCTCCTTTTTTTCTCTCTCATTGTTATTGTTATCATTATTTTCTTGTTAATAATTTCATTATTATGGATACTACTTTCATCAGGATGATGAAGATGATGATGATTTCCTTCTAAATGTGAAAACAAAACCCTTGCAGATTCTTTTTCCTCCAATAAATTTCAATAACTGCACCATAACCACAAACATATATACTCTGTGTACAAACTAGGTCTTGTGGCAACCAAACTTTCAGTCATACAAAGCCTTTCAAGTCAGACTGTCACAAAGCTGACCTTGGCATTTTTTTATATCATCATCTCCTTAAAACACAAAAATCATTAAGTAAAGTTTTTATGATAGAATTAATCGTTTGCGTCACTCAGGAAGTGGGTGGGGAGTATGTAAATGAGCATGGAGGGAAGAGGGGAAGGGGAGGAAGATGGATGGTAAATCTTGTGGGGGAGGTGGCTGGGGGGAGGGTAAGATGATAAGATAATGTTGCTTATAGCCCAGCCGACCGCAAAGGGCCACATCAGGGCTGGGGGGAGGGTAGCAGTTAGTCATAACAAACTCCTTATATAGAGGACCCTCTTTACTGTCGACATCAATAACTGGTGCTCTCAAGGACAGAAGGGTATCTGTTCATGACAGCACAAAACTAAGTGAGACCGACACAACTTTACCACTATAACTTCAAACTTGTACAGCACTGTTTCAATGCGTACATAATTAATTTTGAACAAAATAATCAAAAATTTCACACAGTTTCCTAACTTCCATGATTTTCATTTGGCAGAAGACTGTCATTCTCAAACTTCCTTTTTTGTGTGCCTTTTTTGAGCATGCGACCAATCAACTGGCATCAACTGAAGCCACATCAAAGTTTTCTTTCACACATGGCATTTTTAAAACTAGGTCTACAAGTCACTGTGGACACAAAACCACATGTGAGTCAACTGTTCCTCTTCCAATCTGAAACATATGAGCATTTACTGAAGCAAGTCTCCACCAGCCTGGAGTGCTTCTGTTTCTGGTGAATGAAAACAATTCCTTGCATCAAGTTAAAACGCAATATGACGCTGAGGCACATTTTTTTTTATTCAATGATAAAAAACGCATTGTTGTCTGAGACAATTTTACAAGAACTGATTTCTGTCTGGGATGGACAAGTTTAACCCATGAAAATTCAAAATAAGCAAGAACAGAACCAGCAGTACCCGACACAGTCTCTCCTCCACTTCCAAGCAGGATGTAGGCAGACCCATTAGCCGTCTCGTACCTGACCGGACTCATGTAGGTCTCCCGGTTGTTTGGCAATTCCAGGTAACGTCCCAGCGGTTGGCCCGTCTGGCCGGAGAGAAATATCACCCTACCTGAAGCTCTGTCATGGTCCTGGAACAGGAAAATACAAATCAAAGATCTTTCACCCCAGCCAGAATTATTTTGTTCGTCATGCCTCCCTGATACCACAATCAATTACTCACGTCTTCAACAGGATGAAGCACATCAGCGCCCATGGAGCAAAACCAAATTTGTCATCCTCCACCACAAAAGGAACATTCATACCTCTTACCAGTTCACTCCCTTAGTTTACTGAATGTTTCTGTTCAATACTGCATCTTGGGTACTTTTCCATTGTTGCTGTTTTAGCAATCATACACACTTCCCATGTTCATGTTTTGCTGATTTTGTTACCAATTCTGAATCTCAAGACCAACATTTTGATGACATATTTTTGCATGGTCTTTACTTTATGATCAGCAAACTGTTACAACCAAATTTCTTTAAAAAAAATATTTAAAAAAATTAAAAAAAAAGAAAAAAAAGAGAATCAGCACAATTAGCATCAAAATGTCTAAACTGGTAAGAGTTAATAATCAAACTGGCTAGTTTTAGATTACAGTGTGAATGAAGCCTCAACAAAATTATCCTACTGATAATACAAAAACCACAACAGGAATCTTCACAACAAAATTATGGATTTCTTAAATCTAATAAAGTTGGCTGGTGATCGATCAGTCATTTCGAGATTTTGCGGCTAAAAAAAATGTGATGACTGTACACTTACAATCTCCTTAGCTGCCATAAAAACAAACTGGCTTTTAATAGTTCAAGAGGTTGAAAACAGTCTTTCAGTTGATATAGTGTGAAGTCAATACATTCAGAGAATACAAAAAAATGGTAACACAGAACTAATGAAAAGTAGTTAGCGATACTTCTAAGCTTACTGCATGAAATCGTCTGTATGTTTTTATATATCTTTCATCAAGACTGGTCACTTGTACTGAAATTAGAAATGAAAGTAATGTTTGGTTCAAGCCCATCTAATCAATCCACAACACAGACCTGAGAACTTGTGTTCACATGAGAATCAAATGGCTGGTTAAATGAACGTTCACTGTCTTCTTTTTAAAGAGAGAATGGGTGAAAAATGTATTACAATTCAAATTATGGTGTGATACAGTAGGTACCAAGAAGAATATTTTAGAGGTAAAATACCTTATGGTATGGTCTGCAATAAAGGAAATCCATGTGAGAAAAAGCCTGAATACTAACAATATGCACACACATAAAATGAAGTGGGCAAAAATAAACTTCAAGCTCAAGATGCAGCAAACGTTACTTTCCCATACCAGGCAAATTGCACGACCTCTGGCCAATACATTCAGATTGGGAAAAAAAGGAAAAACACAAAAAAAGCAAACAAAAACAAGTTAGTTTTTTTATTTTGAAAACAACAACAACAACAACCAAACGCAAACAAGCAAATTAAAAAATCTTAAGAATATCTATTCTCATATCTGCTTGGAGAAGATAAGATAAGATAAGATAATGTTGCTTATAGCCCACCTGACCGCAAAGGGCCATATCAGGGCTGTCACCACGTTAAAATCAACTCAAGTCATAAAAAACCTTCACACATCTCTTTAAATGACATCGTCTAGAAACGCACCAAAAACATCGTTAAAAATCTTTCTTCCGTAAAATCTTAAATCAGATGAAAAATGTTAATCTCTCTCAAAAACTCAAGGATCGCGTCAGGCGGGACATCCCTGAACAGGATCTTCATGGACTCCACTGTAAAATGTTTGTGTCTCACATCGTGCAAGTCCCAACACTCTAAAAGAACATGTTTCTTTGTGAGTGGCGCATGACATGGAATGCACCACGGAGCTTCTTCACTCTTTAAAAGGTAGGAATGAGTAAATACGAATGGCCGTGTGCAGCCGGCACAGAACCGTTTCCTCTTTACGACCACCAGACGTAGATGGGAGGAACTCCCCAAGGTCTGGACGGATCTGAAAGAGTTTGTTATCCGTCTGGGTGTTCCAATCCTCCTGCCAGAGGACTCTGACATAATCGTTAATTTGGGTTTCACATCTGAGCAGGGGATATATATGTTGGACAGTTTCTCTCTTGTGGCGTTTTTGGGCTAAACGATCAACCATTTCATTCCCGCCGATGCCAACATGACCAGGAACCCAAGCTAGAGTAATGTTGTAACCATCCGCTTTCAACTTGCTAAAAAGTTCAAAGAAATGTAAAAGTTCTGGATGCTGAAGGTTGCGGCCAGCTATGGCCTCCAAAGCTGACAGCGAATCCGACAGAACCAGAAAGTCCCTCTTCGTAGATTGTGAGATTATCTTCAAAGCCAGAACCACAGCAGTAAGTTCAGCAGAACAGACAGAAGCATCTGAATGTATATGTTCCAACAGTATCTGAGAAGGAGCCCCAGGGCAATAGGCTGCACAGGCCACTCCATCTTCAGACTTGGAACCATCAGTGAAAACATTTTGATAGGATGGAATTTCGAACAGAGGTCAGCATACAATGCCTTGTACGCCAGAGAGCTGGTAGACTCTTTGCGAAAAGCTGCAAGATCGAAACGAATCTCTGGTGTGAAAAAGGTCCACGGAGGCTGATCCGGAAACTTGGAAAAATCCGACACAACTCCTAGGTCTAGACCTGCATTCCGCACGTGAGGCTGCATACGAAGACCAAACGGCGGAATACATTTAGGGTTGTTTTCAAACTTACTTTGGAACGGAGGGTCAAAGACACAGTCATAGGCAGGGTTTCTGGTTCCGAGAACAGTCTGATATAATAATTCAAAGACAATTTCAGCCTGCGGTTGGACAGTGAAGGTTCACCTGCCTCTGCGTACAGGCTGTACACAGGGGTGGTGCGGAATGCTCCAAGACAGAGACGAAGCCCTTGATGGTGGATAGGGTCCAAGAGTTTGAGGTAAGACGATCTTGCAGAGCCGTACACAGCACAACCGTAGTCCAGTTTGGAACGGACCAAGGCTCTGTAGAGGTGCAGCAAAGTTTTCTTATCAGCGCCCCAGTCAGTGTGCGCTACGACCCGCAGAATATTCAGTGCTTTCTGGCAAGCAGTTTTGAGGTTTTTAATGTGGCTGAGAAAGTTAAGTTTCTGGTCAAAAATAACTCCTAGAAATTTGGCCTCTTTGACAGCTGGAATGGGAGATTTCCCTACTTGAATTTCAGGATCTGGAAAAAACTGATGGAAATTATGGAAGTGAATACACTGTGTCTTTGTAGGAGAAAAGGTGAAACCGTTTTCATCCGCCCACTGATGAATTTTATCCACAACAAAGCTGGAGCCTGCGCTGGACACTCGGGTACAGGCTCCAGCTGCGTAGACAGCAAAATCATCCACAAACAATGAGCAGTCTGAACCCTGCTGAACTGATTTAACAATGTTGTTGATCTTGATGCTAAAGAGGGCAGGAGACAGTATGCTCCCCTGTGGAACAATCAACTCCTGTTCGTGAACGTCAGAGAGAGTGGTGCCAACCCGGACCTGAAACTGTCGTTCTGCCAAAAAATTTTGTATGAAAAGTGGAAGATGACCTCGAAAACCAAGATCATGGAGATCATGAAGTATCCCAGACTTCCAGGTGGTATCGCAGGCCTTCTCCAAGTCAAAGAAAAATTGCCACTGCATGCTGTTTGTTCAAAAAGGCGTTCCGAAGTGTAGATTCCAGACGAATCAAATGGTCAACTGTAGTCCGATGTTTGCGGAAACCACACTGTTCTTTCGCCAAAAGGCCATCAGTTTCCAGTTTCCACATGAGTCTAGCATTGACCATTTTCTCCATCAATTTACAGACACAGCTGGTCAAAGCTATGGGACGGTAGTTTGATGGGTTAGAAAGATCTTTCCAGGTTTGGGAATGGGAATAATGAGGGCTTTTCGCCAAGAAGGTGGAAAGAAACCAGTAGTCCACACATGGTTGTATACATGTAGCAGTATGTTCAGACCTTTTTGCGGAAGATGTTTCAACAGTTTATAATGGATTTCATCTATACCTGAAGAGGAATCGCTGCAGGAAAGTAAGGCAGATTTCAGTTCATTTAACGTGAAAGGAAGATTGTAGTTCCATGTTGTTTGACGAAAAGTTGCAGGGTGATTTTCTTTAAGGGCTTTGTTTTTGACAAAACTGGCTGATTTGTTAGAAGAGGAGGAATTCTTTTCAATTGTTGAAGCAAGCAGATTAGCAACTGCTTTTTCTCTGTTATTAAAGAG
>CM031595.1:120459609-120469609 GCA_018398815.1 Conus ventricosus
GGTTTTAGGTCCTACTGATGCCAGACCTGTGACAATTCTTCACAAAAATACAGTCTATCTGGCTGTGATATTGACCCTTGAGGGGATGCTATGTCTATCATCAGGATGCTTTATGCTCACCACGGATGCTGGCAAGGACCCAAGTGATGATCACTGGCAAACCCTAGCAGGAGGCATTGTCTGTCCCCTATCAATGGTGTTCTGATTACATTCAGGAGCCGCAGAGTTCTTTCAGTCTTCTTGGCGCTGTAACTATTTTCGCATACAATTACATTTCTCACAAATGCTCTCTCCATCATCCTCTGTTACACTTCATAACATCCTTAAGTAAAACTGTCTTATATTCTACGTGGAACATGTGGCACACTATACGTACACATTTCATCCTAGCCCACCTCCATCTGCCCCGGCCACACACCATTACAGTCAATACCTTCAAACCCTGCTCACGTGAAAACAAGATAAATGATCAGCAAGCAGTGTACCCATTTTGACGCAGCTCTCCTTCACTGTCAGTCCTGGAAAGGTGGGAAGATTCTCAGCGATCTTCACCTTGGTGATGGCCACCAGGATGTCGTCCAGCCCGTCCCCGTCCACGTCCACCAAGGTCACGCTGCTTTCTGACGCTGAAGCACACGTTAGTCATATGTTCAGAAAACTTTTGTTTTTTGGGCACTCTCTTTTCAAAGAGATACCATGCTGATAATAAAACTGTCTTTCAATTTCTTTTTCACGTATGTGACAAGGTTAAAACTAGCTGCTTGCCTTTGGCCTTCTGTTCACAGAACTTTTGAAACCAGTCAAGAGTTTAACTTGCATCTCATTTTCTTTCCAAACATGTAACGAACCAACCATTTACTTTGCCTTTTACTTCAGTTTCTGTTCATAATTGTGACAGACTAAGAGTTTCAGTTTCTTTACACAGCTGCGATAGGCTGAGAATCAAACTTGCCTTTCAAGCCAGTTTCGCTTTCCTAGGAACATCTCTATCAGTTCTTGTCACAGTCGTGATAGGTTTAGAATAATTTGTCATTTAATTTCTTTTCATTACACAAATTGAGATATACTGGCAGCTCAACTTGCCTTTCAATTTCTTTTCATAGTTGTGCCATACTTAACAGAAGCTGTCTGCCAAGTTCTGGTCACATGTGTGACAGATTTATTTCAGCTGCCTTTTACTTTCTATTCACAGATGTGGCTGTTTAAGAAGAACTTACCTTTCAATATCTTTTTATTCATGTAATAAATAATAAAGTGAGAATACATTCCACTACTCTTTCAATTTCTTTACAAAGATGCAACAGACTGGGGATTAGATTCCTTTTTACAAAAGTGACATACAAAAAAGAAATAACTTGCTTTCCAGTTTTTCAGTTATGACTGACTGACAACACAAAAGTGACATACAAAAAAGAAATAACTTGCTTTCCAGTTTTTCAGTTATGACTGACTGACAACATTCTTTCATGTTTGTTTTTTTCCATGTATGTGACAGATTAAGAATAATTTCATTCTGCCTTTCAAAACCTTTTCACTGATCTGTGTCAGGTTGAGAATAACATTCAATTTCTGTTGGTTTCACCAAATTCTTACTTATTTACCATTTTATTTTTAACTCAGTATACCTTCTCAGGTAATGATAAAATTCCAGTCTTTCAATTTCTTTTTCAACATCCTCCAATTACTACAGTCCCCAAACAATTCATTATCTCCTTTGTGGCCGACCAACATCAACAGCTTTTGCACTCAAAATTTGATTTTTGTTTTTCTTCTTTTACTTGATATCTGACTGTTACACAACACTTCATTTACATGCAGATATTGCAGAAATAGCAACTGATGCGCTGTTGCATGAAACAAGTTTACCATTAAAGAACATACACTTTATACACAATTTGGATGCAGTTGAAACAATAGTAAGAGTAACAGTGGAAATGACATCAACAGAAGAAGAAAGAAATAACACATAGAAACTTTCCAAAACTGAATTTAACCCAATAACTGCTTAACATATAGTTTGCATTACATACATTTTGCATATTTCTATGTAGATTTCTTGTCAGTGTACAGCCCACAAAGCTACAGGAAATGAACAACACTGGCCGCTGGGAGCAGCTGAAGAATTCTAGGAACAGTCTGCATAGCTTTAGGTCATTCTTATAGATCAGCCATTGTTCTGTACAGTGTCAACCCTTAAGTCCGTGACACAAAATCTTATACATGTGGCAAATTACAAAACTAAACCAAGTGTATGTCATACGTATCAAGCAGAAGCATGCACTGACTATTGGAACTCTTTTTGCTCATAACAGTGCTGCTTCCCTGCCCTATGCTAAGATCTGCCATTTTTTCCTTAGCTTTTGAATTAAAAGATAATCTTCAAAAATCTTCTAAAAGGTACTTACTTTTATTCTAATACATAGATACGTCACTGAAGCATGTATAAACATTTTTTTTCTTCAATGAATGAGTACCATTCACTTTAGTTTTGTCATGTGAAAAGGACAAGAATGGCTCCAACATATAACAGTGTCATAAACAGAAAATATTCCAGCAGTCAATTTTGATCAAACCAAGCCAGATTCGTGGTAAGCGCACAGATTCTTAAATGGGGAGGACTGAGCCAAAACTGGGAAGAAAATGGGTGAGAGGGCAAGTGCAAGGGATTTATCAGAAAACTTATAGCTAGGATCTCAATGGTAAAACATCTTTTTCTTTGCGAATGTCGTTGTCTTCAAAAGGAGAAAGTCTTTTTTCATCAAATGCAGCGACTACAATAAGTGTAATAATCAGTGATTCAAAATGTCGTTCAACGTACACCCTTTCCTAATAACAACAAAAAAAATGTGATCACCAGATTTGTTGAAGAAGAGGGTCCAGTCACCGTGTGAAGTGAAGTGCACATCATGGACCACCCCCGTATCAAACTCGTGGCTCAGAAAGGTGAAGACAGCGGCAGCAACGGCACCAATTACCAACAGCATCACCACCAGCACAAGAATGACCACATTCCTGTGCCTACGCCTCTTGTTCCTGATGACGACACCATTCCTTGGGGCGTCAGGTTTGGCAGGCATGATATCTCTGAACTGTATGGCTTTGTGCCACTTGGAGGATGGTACGCCAGTCTTGTGCTCGTCTCCGTCATACTCCGCCACATCATCTTCATCGCCGTCACTGACTGTCGACTCCAAGAGTGGTTTGTACTGCACGGCCTGCCTATCCATCTTTTCTTGTCTTGAAACGGAAAATAGAAAAAAGAAAAAAAATGTAATCATATTTTTTTTTTTTTAGTTGTGTGCATACACATGCATACACAAACACACACACACACACACAAACACATGCGAATACACATGTGCATGTACACTAATCCATGCATAAATATATGCATATATATGTATGTGTGAACACACAGGCAGGCACATGAAATGACTTAAGGTCAATTTATGTCATTAACATTTCTTATTTTCTTTCTATGGTTATTACAGTCAGTTGGACCAACCTCCATATCTTTTTCTTTTCTTTAAATTTCTTTCTTCGGCAGTCTCATCTTCTGTGCCACCCCCCTCCCCCACTCCCCCCCACCCCATGACATTACCTCTGTCTAGGTGTGTTCTGTCACAAACCCAGCACTGCAGTCCACAGGGAGCAATCGTTAATATCAATTCATGAGGCACTGCACTACCGCCGAGCCACTTCAGTGCTGCTCAGTGGTGCCTTCTCTGAACCAACCTATGCAGAACACCATCCAGCCAAACCTCCCCTTCCCCTGGCACCCTCATACCCGCCCACCCCCACCCCCACTAACAACAACTGATGAGCCGTTGAGCCAGCACGAGCAAAAAGCATCCTGTCCTTTCTTTTTTGTTGTTGTGTCTAGTCATTACGACCGTCGTTCACGCCAAAAAGTAGTTTGTACTTTACTTGTATGCACTATCTTGAAATACACGCAGTCCACGATCACATGATGTCTGGTCTCTAGCTAAAGTATCTATTTCATCATCCAAAATTCAGAGTGAAAAGTTCCAGGGGGAAATATGCTTCAGGCAACTGGTCCTTTGGAAAACAGCTGTGTACAGTAAAATCCACAGACTAGAAGCACTCTCTCTCTCTCCCTCTCTCTCTCCCTCTCTCTCAAGGCAGAGCTTGTTTCTGTGTGCAGAGCGCACAACCAACATGTCTTAAGTTCAAGAAAATGGTAAACAGCACCACTTCCCAATACTACTGCTGGTAGAGGCTCTCCTACCCATAAGCTCATTTGACTTTTAACCCTTTAGTTTGCAGTCTACAAAAAAATTAATACTGCAGTGTCATTTCTCCATGCAATTAAAAAAAAATCATCCTTTTCTCTCTCTCTCTCTCTCTCTCTCTCTCACACACACACACATGCACGCACGCACGCATTCACAGCACACATACATGCTTGCACCCTTGCATGCACGCACACACACAACTTGAAACACAGTGCCATTTTTTAAACAGGAATAATTCTCAACCTGAATTCACACTGGTCACCTGGCCATGCTTATAAAGAGAATCAACACTGTCTATTCAAGTTGCCTAGCTGGCAGACGTCAAGGGGTTAAATGCGTCAAACTGCTGTTGTGGGGTATGTGTGTGTGTGTGTGTGTATGTGTGTGTGTGTGTGTGTGTGTGTGTGTGTGTGTGTGTGTGTGTGTGTGTGTGTGTGTGTGTGTGTATGTGTGTGTGTGTGTGTCTGTGTGTGTGTGTCTGTGTGTGTATGTGTGTGCAAACACTGGTCTCAGTGAGGTTAAATTTCAGACCTGAAGCCTGTAAGGTGCTTGTGCTCAAACATGACAGTGGATAAAACCGGTGTGGCAAGACTGAAGTGTCAGATTCAGATTGAAGTGATTTAGGTCCATGTGCACTAAACTATGCATGATATGGACGTAAGCACACATGCACACAAGCACACACACATACACACATACACACACAACTAAACACATACATACACACACACTCACAATTAAGCACACACACACTGACTGACTGAAACCAATTATTTCTTGTCAGTTTAATTCTTAGCTATACTAGCATTTAAGAAAACATTTTGAAAAGAATGTCAACATTTTTCAATAAAAAGGAATCTCTCTCTATCTACCTCTCTCTCTCTCTTTCTCTCCCTCTCCTCTCTCTCTCACACACACACACACATAGGAAAAAAAACTAATATAGTAAAAGTGAGAAAAAGACACTCTCTCCATTATTTCCATTCTTTTATCCCACTCTAGTATCTTCCTGACCCCCCCCCCCCCCCACCCCCAAGTGCCCAGCCCCCAACTCCCTCTCCTCTCTCCCCTTCCCTCTCATAAAGTGCTGTCATCCCTCGAGTGCTGTCCTTTGCATCTTCTGTTTCAAGCTCTTCAAAACACACACACACACACACACACACACACACACACACACTCATGCACGTGCCTGTGCCCACACACACACGTGCGCATGCGCGTGCAAACATTTTCACACACACACACACACACACACACACACACTAACTCTATGGGCCCATATACACTGGAGGACAGGAACATCAATTCTGTGTGGCCAAACCTATATGCAATATGCATGAGTGGAAAGATCATCAGACAATGGAACTGGCTGACATTTTACTTGTAAGGGTCGAACAGCTTGTGGGTATTCATGAAATGAGGATGGGGAAGAGGGTGGAGGGAGTGGGAGGTGGAATGAAAAAGCCATGCTCTGTGTGCAAATTAGACGCCAAACCATACTGATATAATGTACATATTCATAACACAATATTAAATGTTTATGAATTGGAGAGAGTGGGGGGGGGGGGGGGGGGGAGACACTGTTGGGAAGGGAGAAGAGGGAGTTAAAAGCATCTTCCAAGTGGATGAGATTCAATAAGATAAACAGCCCACAGTGCCAGACTCCATCCAGTCTCATAACTGGGACTGAACACACTTCACACTGCCAGGGGAAGAATAAAGATTTGATCTTATCACGAAGAGGCTGAACGTGAGTTCTTGTTCTGGTACCGGTCGGCTGGGCTATAAGCAACATTATCTTATCTTATCTTGTTCTGGTACAGTCAAATAAAAAAATGAGGAATATCAAGAATCTGACCACATGCACAAGCAGGTGCAGGTTTGAAATACCTGCCTAACCATCAATTTACCCACAGCCTATGTATTTGGTTACCGTCTGGGACAGGCCCCGGGGCAGGGGATTAGAGAATTTTCTTGTTGGATTAGTCATATCCCATAACTCTGCAGTAAACATAGAGCACCTTTTTGTGATATGGAATTTCTTTTTAATATCAAGCACTGGTATTACAAAAGAAGCCCCAGCATAGGAAGTATCTAAAACACAACCATCCATAAAAATGTGTAGTTAAGAATCATATTTGCAGTCTGTCAGATACTGGGCATGGGATGACTGTAACACACACACTCACACGCGCGCGCGCGCACACACACACACACACACAAAACGTTTTCTTTTTCCTCTTGATTAATAAAACTGTTTAGAGATGCCTTTGATTTTTCTTCTTCTTTTTTTTTTTCGTGCTTTCCCACTCCAACCTTCTGTCCTGCCTTCTGCCTCTGATCTCCAACACACACACACACACACACACACACACACACACCACACACACACACACACACACACAGAGAGAGAGAGAGAGAGAGAGAGAGAGAGAGAGAGAGAGAGAGAGAGAGAGAGAGAGAGAGAGAGAGAGAGAGAGAGAGAGAGAGAGAGAGAGAACTAATACCAAGAAATAGAAAGAGAGGGGGACTAATAACAGGGGAAAGATGGTTGAGGGTGGGGGGTGAGTTAATAACTTTACTTTGTTATAACTCTCTTTGTTAATGTTCTGGCACACCATTAGCATTCAAGTAATGTTAAGCATTGATGTGAATTTCAAGACAAGAACTGCTGTTCTGAAAAGTGTGTGTGTGTGTGTGTGTGTGTGTGTGTGTGTGTGTGTGTGTGTGTGTGTGTGTGTGTGTGTGTTTGTGTTTGTGTGTTTGTCTGTATGTATGCAGAGGGTGGGGAAAGGATGGAAGGGGGAAGAGATGGGAGATAAAACACAAAATCAAACAAAACCATGATTAACCATTAAAAGTAATAAAAAGCATCACTGTGATCACATATCATGCTATTTCTTTGTTTTGCTCTCATGGATATATGACAAATAAAACTGGTGCTGGTAAAAAAAAAAAAGTGTGAGTTCTATATCATATACAGATGAACAAAGTAAATGACCAAGAGAGAGAGAGAGAGAGAGAGAGAGAGAGAGAGAGAGAGAGAGACAGACAGACAGACAGACAGACAGACAGACTGACAGACAGAGACAGATAGACTTTTTTGTTTGTTTTTGTTTTTGTGGTTGGGTTGTTTTTTGTTTTTTTTTGCGTTTGTTGTTTTTTATGCTTACTAACCATGAAAATGAAAAGATGATTTAAAAAAAACAAAAAAAAACAGTCATTTCTATCAAATTCTGTCATTAGTACTTACTCTTCTCTGGACGCAAGACTCATCTCTGAAATATGATGAATACTGTCTTGCCTCCCATGAACAGTTTTCTCCATCCAAAAAAAATTAGGCACTTAAAAAAAAAAGAAAAAAAAAAAAGATTTCTCCAACTTTCCACACACACACACAAAAAATCCAGACAGGTAATATCACTTTAATCTTGACACACAGCTAATTTCCACTTCTGTTCACAAGCAACCCCTGTACAGCTTGTCAGTGTAATACAATGTGCGAGGGTCACAGACGTTTAAAACAACACGTTCACTCAACGAACTTGAGTCAAGAAGAGACTCAAGTTCAACAGCCTGTGTTTAACTGTGCAGCCCTGGCAGACTCCGAGTCTTCTGGAGATACAAATGCTCATCAGTCCATCGGCGAAGACTGTGAAAATATGATCTTGCAACCTTCAACACCCTTTCTTTATGTCCAAGGTTTCATCCCAGCTCTGAATTAAGTCTTCCTTTCAGCAGAACAGTCATTCCTGTCTGTCTACTTTGCAAACAAGCAACGTCAATCTAGTCTGACAACTTGAAAGCAAAGCGGTAATAACAGATAAAATGTTAGAAGTGAAGTATACTAAACCTGTTTTGTGAGGTCTTCCTCATTCAGTCTTCGTGTACATGTTTTACAAGTGTGATTCTGTGTGTGTGTGTGTGTGTGTGTGTGGTGTGTGTGTGTGTGTGGTGTGTGTGTGTGTGTGTGTGCATACACACTTTACAAGTGTGATTGTGTGTGTGTGTGTGTGTGTGTGTGTGTGTGTGTGTGTGTGTGTGTGTGTGTGCATACACACTTTACAATGTGTGTGTGTGTGTGTGTGTGTGTGTGTGTGTGTGTGTGTGTGTGTGTGTGTGTGTGTGTGTGTACGCGCGTATACACATATACATGCATGAGTGTTGACATATGCATTTGTGTGGAAAGGAGAGAGGTAGGGGAGGCAAATTTCTTTAAAAAATATAGGTTTTTTCTCTTCCTCTCCCACTCCCTACCCCTCCTCTTCATACCACTTTATATGACTGAGATCAATTACGCCCAAACATGCACCCTAAGGGGGGGGGGGGGGGGGGGGGGGGGGCAGAGAAGGGAGAATGTCTCTTGTTTGTTGTGTGTGCTCTTTATTGGCATTTCTGCTGGGCGATTCAGTGTCGTAAGTAGCATTCATTTTGAGTTATGGATGTGTATTTCATTTCATCATGGACAGACAGACCTACCGTACTTGTTCGTTATTTACTATTTACTATTACCTGCCTCATTTAAGATTTCTTTTTTGTAACCAAGCTATTTTGCATGCTAAATACTTCTCATCAAGAATAAGTAAGTTTAAACCACGAATATAGTGCTTTCTATGGGAACGTTTTTAAAAAGTCTTCAAATTTGACGAATGTATTTATTCACTTAACATGATGTGCACAGACTTCACCAGAAAATGGCCACCATATGTCACCTGTATTTGAGAGTTAACAAGTGTTTTGACTTATGCATGATTTCTCTTCTTTTTTTGTGCTCAATGTAATTAAATTATCCTGAATTGTTGTGCTCAGTGTATATTAGAAGGATATTTGTTTATTCTCTGCATAGTAAATGTTAACTATTGTAAATGCCATTCCTCCACTTTGCTTAAAACATCAACAACAAAATAAAAAGATAGAACAGAGGACAGGGCAAGTATTGACCCCCCCCCCCCCCCCAAAAAAAAAAAAAAAGAAGTATATAATAATAATAATGATGATGATGAATAATATATATTTAAAACAAAAAAATTAAAAACCACCACCACCACCAACACCAACACCAAAGTAACACTTTGCATTTCATCCTGGTAACTTTGGAAATGATTCACATTCGGGGTCTTTTATTGTTTTAAAAACTGTTTGAACTGTTCCAACCCAGGAAGGACACTCAAAAGAGCTCAGTTCTCTGCCAGTCTCTAGCAGCGCTTGGAACTTCGGTCAAACCAAGCTCAAACCCATGGCATACCTTGATGCATAACCTATTGTGTCTCTGTGTCACAGGCCACCCAGAAAGCGAAGCAAAGGCTTACACAACGTGAGAACACCCACCTTGATCAGGATCAGTGGGATGGAGATGAGTTCCACTAGATATACCCTTGGCTGAAATGCCTTGGAAGTCACTAAAACCGAAATGCCTTGAAAGTCACTAAAACTCTAAATGCCTTGAAAGTCACTAAAACTGAAACAATGAAAGTCACTAAAGCTGAAATGCCTTGAAACAATGAAAGTCACTCAAACTGAAATGCCTTGAAACAATGAAAGTCACAAAAACTGAAATGCCTTGAAAGTCACTAAAACTGAAATGCCTTGAAAATCACTAAAACTGAAATGCCTTGAAACTAAAACTGAAATGCCTTGAAAGTCACTAAAACTGAGATGCCTAGAAAGACACTAAAACTGAAATGCCTTGAAAATCACTAAAACTGAAATGCCTTGAACATCACTAAAACTGAGACGCCCTTGAA
>CM031595.1:120474609-120485729 GCA_018398815.1 Conus ventricosus
AGACAAAAATTCTTTATTTACGAGGATAATAGATAAGCTCTAATGTGCTTTTTTACATCCAGTCCTCGCCCTGAGTAGGGTCAACAATGCAAAATAAGATGAGGTAACAAAGCAAGCATGTAAAAAAGTGACTAGAACTACAATACAATACGGAACTTTTTTAAAAAATGAAATGAAAAATAAATAATTAAAAAAAGGAGAGAGAGAGAGAGAGAGAGGAGAGAGAGAGAGAGAGAGGAGAGAGAGAGAGAGAGAGAGAGAGAGAGACGCTGGAGCGAAAGGAGTGCAGGGAAGGGCTACAGAGAGAGACGGGGGCCGGGGAAGAGAGAGGCGAGAGTAAGTACGGGAAAGAGCATGTTTAGAACAATCTGACAACCAACAAATTCCAAAGAGATATAAGACAATTGATTCTGAAGCACCAAGGGAAACAAAATGAAAATAAAGCACAAATGGAGGGAAAAATGCATTAACGATAGCCCAGTCACCACAGGTGGGGGGGAGGGGGGGGGGAGGAGTATATCATATTGATAATAATCAAGTCATTATAGCAGAACTGTGAGAGAGAGAGAGAGAGAGAGAGAGAGAGAGGAAGAGAGAGAGAGAGGAGAGAAGAGAGAGAGAGAGAGAGAGGAGAGAGAGAGAGAGAGTCGCATAAGAATATAAGTATACTGACATAATGACAAGAGGGCAGGAGGAAGTAGGAAACACAGACACACACACACACACACACACACACATACTACTCACATAAGCCGTACTTACTAAACAGAATAACATGTGCATTTCAAGTTCAAAACACTTTCTAAATAGTCAGGTTCATACATAAGGCAAAGAGGATGGTGGTGGACAAAGAGAGAGAGAGAGATTCCCCAGATTCAGGAGCATACAATGAACATCATTAACATTTGCCAACTACTTAAACAAAATCTAACATTCTATATATTATATTCACAACAGTGTGCCACATTCACTATGAAAATCCTAGAGAAAACCCAAAAAAAAAAACCCACACAATACAGAAGTATGGATATAAATGAATGAATGGATGAAGAAAAAAAAACTTGACACGTTTTCCCTGCTGCACACACACACACACACACACACACACACACACACACACACACACACACGAGCATATATGCAAATGTGTGTGCATACACACTCACTTACACACACACACACCGACAAAAACAAATTTTTAACAAAATGGCTAGCAGCCCAGGCATAGCGAAACAATGTCACTTAAATAATCTGTCTGGCTATGACTATTTACAATTTAATTTCATAAAGCAAAAAGAAGGGTTTTTTTAATCCCCCCCCCCACCCCCATCCACTTCTCCCCCCCCCCCCCCCCCCCCCCCCCCCCCCCCCCCCCCCCCCAAAAAAAAAAAAAACAGGTTAAGTGGTTAGCTTTCTTTTTAAAAACCATTCCAAATAGCTGACACTCATGATAGCTGACACTCCATGATGCTCAGTGTTCACTTCGTGAGTGTGTATACATCCCCATGGGTATTTTTTCCCCTTTACCACTAGTCCAATACATCCTGTTTGCATTTTTACTCAGTGTGCATGCAGCAGTCTAGTCTAATGGCAAAAGATGCCAGTTTTTCCAATTTGATAAAGGAAAACTCAGTACTAAAAACTGCATGAAAATGACCTCCCTCTAGTCCAAGGTTTATATTCGTATAAATATGAAAATTGGATGTCAAGGAATCAATCCTGTCTTTATTTGCTGTTGTTGTGGTTATTTCTATCAGCAAGATAAAAAGTTTATACAGAGTAAAAAAAAATTTAAAAAACAGGGGGGGGGGGGGGGGGGGGGGGGGGGGCTGTTGGATTACTTTAAACACAATTCTTAGTAATTTGTTTAATTAATATCTTGTTCATATGTTTCATATTAATTGCTGACAGTTCTTCTGAATTTCATGTGAGAGCACTGCAAACTTGGACAAGTAACTTCAATCGTTTATTCTACTGGCAGTTAGTCCACAGGAAGTTCTGTACAGTCTAAGATAGTGTGTCCGATTCTTATTAAGCAATGCCTTCACTTTATCATGCGTCCAGAGTGATGTTCAAAGAAATACTCAAAAGCACTCCATACGAAAGACAGACAAGACACTCAAAAACAGAGAGAGAGAGAAAGAGAAGAGAAAGAGATGGGGGGGGGGGGGGGGAAGGGAGGGAGTGAGGGAGAGACCTAGAGCTGTAAATAATGTACAAAAAGTTCACAGATTGTTTTATTTCAAATTGTGTATTCGAGAAGTGCTTTTGATAGCGCGTATACAGACCTGTCTAGACGCTAACAATTAACATTACAACTTGTCAAAACATTTTATGCATTGAATATTGGGTAATTGATGTAAAGTTCAAGTAGCTTAAATTCAGAGGTCAGGAACTCCAAGCATGAATGTCCCTGATATTTCTGGCCATTCATGTATTCAAATTTCAATGCAATTTTAGACACTTGACCTGCAGAAACACTAAGCACTTCCTGAATATAGCAGTTCTATCAAAAGAAAAGTTTCACTTGTTAACACAATGATAACTCTATAAAACAAAATGTGCCAACAAACACAAAAACTTACAAACTACTGACTCTTTCAAAAACTGTTTTGTTTTGTTTTCGCAAACTCTGATCAAGTGACAACCATAATAATCTTCTCTTGTTAGGTGAAGAGGGGTCATAAGGAAGAGTCTGAAAGAGAGGGGAAAAGTAAACGGAACAAAATAAACAGACTCACAAAAAAAAACCAACTTACTGATCTGGTTTGATGTTGATATGCAGCGTGTGGCCTAAAAAAATGACTGAGCTCATTAGAGTCAACGGCATTCCATATTAAACTATCATTTAAAAACGTTTTTTTTTTTAAATAAAAAGCTTGATGGTTAGCTGCATTGTCCATATATATATATATATATATTGTTGATTCTGATTATACTGTAATTCAAAGAACAACACTGGTACTGTCGTTTACGTCACTGTACAGCCCTATGTATGTGCCATCTTTGGTGGTTGGGCTCTATAACATGATCTGCCTTGATGCAACCATCAAACGTATACAAGTTTAAGAGTATGTATTTAAGTCACTGTCCTGTGACATTTAGAAGTCACTCACATGGTCACTGGCAGTGCAGTTTGACACTTCACAATGTCAAAACTGATTCTGGTACATTTTGGACAGATACGTGTATACTGTGTGTGTGTGTGTGTGTGTGTGTGTGTGTGTGTGTGACTTCTGCCTATCTGTATCGAATGGTTGGGGGGAGGGTCCTCGCCTAACCACCAGACCGATTTTAATTTTATACTCAGCTGTGTTATTCTCTTAAGGCACAAGACCAAGAAACCCTCCAGGATGACCTGCACCAACTCAAAAAATGGGAAAAAGCATGGGACATGTCCTTACACCCCAAAAAATGTAATGTCCTCACAATTTCAAAATACAGAAAACAAAAGGGCCACAACTATACCCTGCATGGACATACATGTATTAGACAGTCTCCTCTGCGAAATACCTATGCGTCACAATTCAATCTGACGGCATGTGGAACACCCATATCAACAACACCTGTGCTAAAGCCAACAGAGCCCTTGGTTTCCTGAAACGCAACCTCCGGATTGGGTCGGAGACCATCAAGGCAACAGCAGTCAAGGCCCTCGTGCGACCTCTTCTGGAGTACGCCAGCTCTGTCTGAGACCCTCACCACCACCAACAAATCGACCAACTGGAAGCAGTACTGAGGAGGGAAGCTAGATTTGTCAGGGTCCTGCCGCTGTTCCCAGGTTCTTTGTTCCCCAGTCTCTATATTCCCCAGTCCCGGTGTTCCCCTCAAGAAAAAATCGAAATTCAGTCCCTAAGTTCCCCAGTTTCGTTGTTCCCACCCTGTGGCGATCCCGCTGTTACCCATTCCCGCAAATCCCCGGTCCCGGTGTTCCCCAGTCCCGGTGTTCCCCAGGCCCGCTGTTCCCCAAGTTTTTGCCGTTGGTGGTGTTGGTGGGTTTTGCTGACTTAAACGTTGTTACTGCTGTTTTCATTGCTATAGGCGAGGCAGTGGGAGGGCGGGGTGGGAGGGGGGGAAGGAGGGGGGGGGGTCGGGGTATTGGGGTGGAGCGGGGAGGGCCGTAGAAGAGGGGTTTCATACCGACTGGACAGAAATCTGTTTGGGGAACAGCGCTACTGGGGAACAGAGAACCTGGGGAACAGCGGTACGGGAACAGCGGCACGCTTTTTCGGTCGGGGAACATCGACACTGGGGAACAGAGACACGGGGAACAGCGCTACTGGGGAACATAGAACCCGGGGAACACCGGCACACTCCCGATTTGTCTTGAATCGTTACCGGAACACATCCAGGGTAGGTGAAATGTGAACCATCTAAATTGGCCCACCCTTGAGGAACGGCGCAGAACTGCCCACTTGGTAATGTTCTTCAAAATCCACCATGGACTAGCAAGCGTAAAAAGCCCAACATGATACCCCAAACCAGAGCACGACGAGGTCACAACCTGGCCTACCACAACATCTGCAGAACTGACTACAGGAAATATTTCTTCATCCCACGAACCATCAGACTGGAACTCTCCAGAGCCCCACACAGCCTCTCTCTTCTCTTCCAGATGGGGATGTTTAACCTGCCCCGTGCCCACAGTCTTCAAGTAGACTATTCTGGCACACAGGTTGAATGCATTGTCTATTTTCGTGTAGCCGGTACTCACCCGTCTTAGGACATGAGCATCGGGATCTTTAGAGTCCGTGTATGGTCTTTAGTGCATGTGACACAGACTAGACCTCGGTTTATAGTCCCATCCGAACGACTATAGGGGGGATGGAGTCAGAACCAATGTTAACTCCGAGGGAAAAAATCCCCCTATACCGAAATTCGAACCGCAACCCAGGATCACAAGTCCGGCGCTCTACCAACTGAGCTCGCTCCCATTCCTCTCGAGGTTGTGTGCCGCCTTTTTTTTTTTCTTTTCTTTTTTTTTTTTTTTGCGCGCGCGTGCTTCCTCCCAAGTGACTGTAGTCATCAAAATGTTGATGTTGGTCGCTCATACGGAAGAAGAAGAAGGCAGATCAAGCCAAAGCGCTTATTACAACTAGAGGGAGGTGTTGTCGCAAATCATTTCGCTCTCACTTCAATTTTAGACTAGCGTCAATACAAAGATAATGCAGGACTTACTCTTAATCATGTCCCATGTTGATCACAAGTCAGTTACTGGTCTCACATAAGTGGCGAAAAAAGACAGAACATTTGGGCTTTCACTTTCCGGCTGGATCGACATAGTGCAGGTTAGACAATGCACAACTGCTAAAGCACACGGTTAGTTTTCTCCCTTGAATAGGGAAAGCGTCTGCAACCTCTGCCCACTCCAGCCGAAGGCAGGTAGGCCAGGCTAATGGCCAAAGACCGCATCCACAGAAAGGGCATCTGGATGGGACCTTTACAGCTAGTTCTAGCTACTCGCCGTTAAACTGCACTCGCGAAATCGGTGCTGCAAACACAACAGCCCTGGTTAATACAGCTTTTACACGGTAGCCGGATTTGCAGGAGGTAGGACAACAGAATTCCTAATAATATTCCCCATTTTCTGTCTCTCGCTTTACATTTCGATAAATTGTCTCGGCCACACAACAAATCAGGCTATCTCCACATACAGCACACCCAGGCTGTATCCCCCACACAGTACACCAGGCTGTATCCCCACACAGCACCCCAGGCTGTCTTCCCCACACAGCACACCCAGGCTGTCTTCCCCACACAGCACACCAGGCTGTCTTCCCCACACAGCACACCAGGCTGTCTTCCCCACACAGCACACCCAGGCTGTCTTCCCCCACAGCACACCAGGCTGTCTTCCCCACACGCACACCCAGGCTATCTCCAACATACAGCACAACCAGGCTGTATCCCCCCACACAGCACACCCAGGCTGTATCCCCCACACAGCACACCCAGGCTGTATCCCCCACACAGCACACCCAGGCTGTCTTCCCACACAGCACACCAGGCTGTCTTCCCCACACAGCACACCAAGGCTGTCTTCCCACACAGCACACCCAGGCTGTCTTCCCCACACAGCACACCCAGGCTGTCTTCCCCACACAGCACAACAGGCTGTCTTCCCCACACAGCACACAAGGCTGTCTTCCCCACACAGCACACAAAGGCTGTCTTCCCCAACAGCCCACCAGGCTGTCTTCCCAACACAGCACACCCAGGCTGTCTTCCCCACACAGCACACCAAGGCTGTCTTCCCCACACAGCACACCGAGGCTGCCTCCCCACCACCCCAGCACACCCAGGCTGTCTTCATCACACAGCACACCCAGGCTGTCTTCCCCACACAGCACACCCATGCTGTCTCTCCCACACAGTACACCAGCTGTCTCTCCCACACAGCACACCAGGCTGTCTGCCCCACACAGCACACCCAGGCTGTCTGCCCCACCAGCACACCCAGGCTATCTCCTCCACACAGCACACCCAGGCGTCTCTCCCACAACAGCACACCCAGGCTGTCTCTCCACACAGCACACCCAGGCTATCTCCTCCACACATCACACCAAGGCTGTCTCCCCCCCCTCACCCCACAACACACTCAGGCTGTCTTCCCCACACATCACATCCAGGCTGTCTCCCCACACAGCACACCAAGCTGTCTCCCCCACCCCCACCCCCACAACACACTCAGGCTGTCTTCCCCACACCAGCACATCCAGGCTGCCTCTCCACACATCACATCCAGGCTATCTCCCCCACATAGCACACATAGGCTGTCTCCCCACCCCCCACCCCCCCAACACACTCAGGCTGTCTGCCCAAACAGCACACCAGGCTGTCTACCCCAAACAGCACACCCAGGCTGTTTCCCCCACACATCACATACAGGTTGTCTCCCCAACACAGCACACCCAGGCTGTATCCCCCCCACCCCCAGCACACCAGGCTGTCTGCCCCACACAGCACACCCAGGCTGTCTCTCCCACACAGCACACCAGGCTGTCTGCCCCACACAGCACACCAGGCTGTCTGCCCCACACAGCACACCCAGGCTGTCTGCCCCACACAGCACACCCAGGCTGTCTGCCCCACACCGCACACCCAGGCTGTCTCCTTCACACAGGACACCCAGGCTGTCTTCTTCACACAGCATACCCAAGCTGTCTTCTCCACAGGACACCAAGCTGTTCCTCTACACGCACATCCAGGCTGTCCCCCACACACAGCACACCCCGGCTGTCTTCTCCACACAGCACACCCCGGCTGCTTCTTTCCACACAGCACACCAGGCTGTCTTCTCCACACAGCACACCCAGGCTGTCTTCCACACACAGCACACCCAGGCTGTCTTCTCCACATAGCACACCCAGGCTGTCTTCTCCACCAGCACACCAGGCTGTCTTCTCCACACAGCACACCAGGCTGTCTTCTCCACACAGCACACCCTGGCTGTCTACCCCACACAGCACACCCAGGCTGTCTTCTCCACACAGCACACCAGGCTGTCTACCCCACAACAGCACACCCAGGCTGTCTGCCCCACACAGCACACCCAGGCTGTCTGCCCACCAGCACACCAGGCTGTCTTCTCCACACAGCCACCCAGGCTGTCTTCTCCACACAGCACACCAGGCTGTCTTCTCCACACAGCACACCCAGGCTGTATCCCCCACACGCACACCAGGCTGTCTTCTCCACACAGCACACCCAGGCTGTCTACCCCACACAGCACACCCAGGCTGTCTTCTCCACACAGCACACCCAGGCTGTCTTCTCCACGCAGCACACCAGGCTGTCTTCTCCACACAGCACACCCAGGCTGTCTACCCCACACAGCACACCCAGGCTGTCTTCTCCACACAGCACACCCGGCTGTCTTCTCACACAGCACACCCAGGCTGTCTACCCACACAGCACACCCAGGCTGTCTGCCCCACACAGCACACCCAGGCTGTCTTCTCCACACAGCACACCAGGCTGTCTTCTCCACACAGCACACCCAGGCTGTATCCCCACACAGCACACCAGGCTGTCTTCTCCACACAGCACACCAGGCTGTCTACCCACACATCACACCCAGGCTGTCTACCCCACACAGCACACCCAGGCTGTCCTCTCCAACACAGCACACCCAGGCTGTCTTCTCCACACAGCACACCCAGGCTGTCTTCTCCACACAGCACACCCAGGCTGTCTTCTCCACACAGCACACCCAGGCTGTCTTCTCCACACAGCACACCAGGCTGTCTTCTCCACACAGCACACCAGGCTGTCTTCTCCACACAGCACACAAGGCTGTCTCTCCCACACAGCACACCCAGGCTGTCTTCTCACACAGCACACACCCAGGCTGTCTTCCCCACCAGCACACCCGGCTGCCTTCTCCACACAGCACATCCCGGCTGTCTTCTCCACACAGCACATCCCAGTCTGTCTTCCACACAGCACACCCGGCTGTCCCCCACACACAGCACACCCCGGCTGTCTTCTCCACACAGTACACCCCGGCTGTCTTCTCCACACAGCACACCCGGCTGTCTTCTCCACACAGACACCCAGGCTGTCTTCTCCACACAGCACACCAGGCTGTCTTCACCCACACAGCACACCCAGGCTGTCTACCCACACAGCACACCCAGGCTGTCTACCCCACACAGCACACCAGGCTGTCTTACCCCACACGGCACACCAGGCTGTCTGCCCCACACAGCACACCCGGCTGTCTTCTCCACACAGCACACCCAGGCTGTCTACCCACACAGCACACCCAGGCTGTCTACCCCACACGGCACACCAGGCTGTCTCTCCCACACAGCACACCCAGGCTGTCTCCCCCACACAGCACCACCAAGCTGTCTCTCTACACAGCACACCCAGGCTGTCTCCCTCCACAGCACACACAAGCTGTCTCTCCTACACAGCACACACAGGGTTGTCTCTCCCAAACAGTCAAATCTTCGGTCTGGATGTCCAGTGACAACTGGTAGAATAGAGGATAGGATTCTGGCGGCCCTGTCATTGGAAGCCCTTTGTCAGTGACAGAGGGAGACAAAATTCAAGCTGCGACCGCACGGTGTGCATATTCCAAATTCACGTGCTGTCACTTTGACGGGGCAGTGAACGATTCTAACTTGAAAGTCAAGCCTAAGCGATGAAAATCTATACAGGTTGTCACTGACATTGGTGCGGAAGGTACTGAATTGTTGGAAAATTGTGTTGTCAACAATTTCGTATCCTTTCATGATATCAAATTACTATTTCGTGGTAAGACATGAGTGTAAGAATTCACAGAACACTCAGAGATTGTATACCAACATGGATTATATATTAATTATGTCAAGAAGGTTAAAAGCCAACATCAGATATGTTCTCTGGACAATGTATTAAATTTGTATGGAAAGAAATTACTTAGCAAGTACGATATATTAGGATTGACAATTCTAAGTGGAATATGCAGCGCGACCTTGAAGGTCATTTTACGTACATTTCTGATGTAGGGTGCAGTAAAAATGACTACTTTCTATCAGTACACACTTTTTCGAATTGATGTGTTACTCTTGAGGTGATGGAAAGGCTTAATTCTGATCATTTTCCACTAGTGCTGTGTGTCGAAATGCAACTAATCAGTCACGCATCAGTTTTGCTTTAAGATAGAAATAGTCAGTTCATCGTTAAATATTGCTTTTACCCAGATTATGGCTTCACAGTTTACTATCTCATCAATTCACCGAATGTTCTAGAAAAAATTGAAAGCTGCTGAACGTCTATTTATGATGACATTAACAAGCATTGTCTTCATTTAAATGCACTGTCAAAGAACAAAAAAAATATTATGAGGAAAACTATACAGTAAACAGAAATTCGACCAGGGTTGATCTGATCGAGAATGCAGTTTAACCAAACTAAACACTTAATCATTTAGAACTTTTTCTGAAAACTTTGATACAGATGATAGAGCATTGTTCTGTTTGTAAGGAGAGAGTACAAACATTCATGAAAGAAAAGAGAAAGAATACAATGATAATTTTGTGGAATGATTTTATGTCCTAATTTTAAAAAATAAAAATCAGCAGTTATTCTGTAATAACCATACACTAGATCTCAAAAGAGGTCACAACCTGAAAATAACATTCCGTTGCCCGACTGATTCTTACATTAAAATGAAAATGTTGGGAAAGATTACGAAGGGTTATCAGAGGCCTATGAGGTGATAAATAGTGAGGAAAATACATATGGTAGACCAATATGCAGAGAATAAATTTTACTAGCTATTGAAATATGTAAAAAATGGTAAAAGTACTGTAACTGATGGCATCAGGGAGTTTTCGATGATTCTGGTGAGATTTTGTTGGCGTGTTACGCAAGTTGTTTAATCATCTGTTCGATACTGGGATTTATCCTGAGGATCGGAAGAATTCGTAATGTTACCTTTGTTTAAGAATGGGCAGGTAAATGATGTAAACAATTGTAGAGGTTTTTCTTTCTGCAAAGTGTGTAGTTAATCTCAACAGTTCCGTTATTATATAACCGAGTACATGCACAGATTTTTAATATGAATACTTATATGGCGCCTATCCTCGGCTAGAGATCAAACGCTAAGCGTTTTACAGTCAATACTCGTTTACACCACGGGCTGCCTTACTTGGTTAGTGCCGACTGAAGAGATGCCAGCTGGCGCTTCATTCAGTCGTTTCCCGTGTCATCCAGCCATATTGTTCACTTAATTTCCTTGCTTCCTTCATTCTTTCCATTTCTCAGCAGGGTGCATGCTATGTGTAACGTGTCATCCACACCAACGACCAAACTGGCCTCTTCTGAAAGTTGGTGATGGGATTTTACGTGTGTGCAAGATGTTCCGTTCCCCACGGAACCTCGGTTTATAGTCTCATTCGAAGGACTGTATGGGAAATGGAGTCAGAGCCATGTTAACTCGGTGGGAAAGATCCCCCTGTACCGAAACGGCCCCGGCGGAGATTCGAACCGCAACCCCAGGATCACCAAGATTACGAGTCCGGCGCTCAACCACTGAGCTATTCGGCCCATCAGAGTAATATAGCAGAAAAAACATCACGCAAGATTCAAAAAAGATTATCCTACAGTTGATCATATGTTTAGTTTAT
>CM031595.1:120486729-120496729 GCA_018398815.1 Conus ventricosus
ATACCAAAAACCTAGATTCAAAAAGGGGTCACAACCGAAAATAACATTCCGTTGCCGACTGATTCTTACATTTAAAATGAAAATGTTGGGAAAAGATTACGAAGGGTTATCAGAGGCCTATGAGGTGATAAATAGTGAGGAAAATACTATATGGTAGACCAATATGCAGAGAATAAATTTTACTAGCTATTGAAATATGTAAAAAAATGGTTAAAGTACTGTAACTGATGGCATCAGGGAGTTTTCGATGATTCTGGTGAGATTTTGTTGGCGTGTTACGCAAGTTGTTTAATCATCTGTTCGATACTGGGATTTATCTGAGGATCGGAAAGAATTCGTAATGTTACCTTTGTTTAAGAATGGGCAGGTAAATGATGTAAACAATTGTAGAGGTTTTTCTTTCTGCAAGTGTGTAGTAATCTCAACAGTTCCGTTATTAATAACCGAGTACATGCACAGATTTTTAATATGAATACTTATTATGGCGCTATCCTCGGCTAGAGATCAAACGCTAAGCGTTTTTACAGTCAATACTCGTTTACACCACGGGCTGCCTACCTTGGTAGTGCCGACTGAAAGAGATGCCAGCTGGCGCTTCATTCAGTCGTTTCCCGTGTCATCCAGCCAATATTGTTCACTTAATTTCCTTGCTTCCTTCATTCTTTCCATTTCTCAGCAGGGTGCATGCTATGTGTAACGTGTCATCCACACCAACGACCAAACTGGCCTCTTCTGAAAGTTGGTGATGGGATTTTACGTGTGTGCAAGATGTTCCGTTCCCACACGGAACCTCGGTTTATAGTCTCATTCGAAGGACTGTATGGGAATGGAGTCAGAGCCAATGTTAACTCGGTGGGAAGATCCCCCTGTACCGAAACGGCCCCGGCGGAAGATTCGAACCGCAACCCAGGTCACCAAGATTACGAGTCCGGCGCTCAACCACTGAGCATTCCGGCCCATCAGAGTAATTAGCAGAAAAACATCACGCAAGATTCAAAAAAGATTATCCTACAGTTGATCATATGTTTTAGTTTTATTGTCCTCATTTTGCTTTTGTAGGTTTTGAAAAGCCTTCGGTTCTATTGCATGGAAACTGTTTATGGTCTATTTAATTAAAGAATGGATAACAGTAAATTGTATCGTTGTATAATCAGTATGCATAGCCAGGTAAAACCAGATCAGATCTAGAGTACAAAAAAAAAAAAAAAATATATATATATATATATATAATATATTATTATATTTATATATATATATATTATATATATTTGTTAATGATGTTAAAAAGGAAGGTTAAAACTCAGGTTAAAACTCTACAAATTTGTTTCGAGCGTGTTTGCGCTGTCATCAGGATGTTTTTGGTTTGCCCACCGCCGATGTTATATAGGTGTGGGCTCCCGTTTGCGGTTGTTTGCACGTGCGGGTTGGCTGCACGTGTTTTTTGGGGGGCTTTTCAGGTTTTTATTTTGGGTGTGTTCACTAACAACGATTTCCATTTATGCCTGCGTTGTTAACTATTCTGTTTTGGTGTTTAAAGTTGCTAAGTGTGGTTTGCATAGTATTAACAATTTTCAGTTTTAACATAGAGTTGCACTTTTTGTAACATTGCTGTATGGTGGATGCTTTTATGATTTTCAGGATATATTGTAGCTTGTTTTGCGGTCTTTAAGTTTCCAGATATATTTGCTCAGTTCAGTTTGGTTTTTTATATTTTTCTTATTAAATGACTGTTGTGGTTTGCATATCTGGTTTTGAAGGGGTTTTTCAGTGATCCCTATGTATGTTTCTTTTTATTTTCTGATGTTCAGTATTGCCTGGTATTCTATGTTGTTGTGAAGACATTTATGTTTAGTGGGCCACTGCTCCTTTCTGGTGCAATTGCAAGATTCCTTTCTTCACCCTTTTTTCTTTCTATCTAGTCCTCTTGTGCTGGTAGCACATAAGGCCTCGACCAGAGCCCGCCACTGATGTCGGTCGGCTGCTGAAATACGTTCCAGACGGCCCCATGTCCAACCATGTTCTTCAATCTCCCTCTCTACTGTTCTCTCAAAGTTTCTTTGGGGCGTCCTCTTCTTACTTCGGACATAGAGTCCATCGCTCGGGCGATTCTGGAAATGGCTGTTGTCTGCTGGGCGGAGCTCATGGCCTCCTATCCATCGCCAACGCCTTCGTTTGACTTGCGTTTGAGATGGGTTGTTTCTTGCCCTTTGGGGATTCTTCATTGGTGATGGTATTCGTCCCTTAGATGGTTTTAGTATGCGTCAGAGCATTCTGTTTTGGAAGAAATCTAGTTTGTTGCTGTTGGTTTTGGTATCTTCCATGATTCTGATCCATAAAGAAGGGTGCTCTGATTAATTTGATTTGAATTATTAACTCTGGTCTTCAGGCGGATATTCCCTCCTGCCTTCCAGGTGTCCTGAGTGAGCAAAAGGCCTGGCCTGGCTTTTGCAAGTCGAGCCGGATCTCCACTCCCCTATCCCCTGTTATTAGACATCTTGGATCCAAGATAGGTGAAGTCGCTTACTTCCTCAATTTCGTCTCCGTTTCAGTTTGATGTTGTCTTGGACTCTGGCATTCATTGTCATGTCTTTGTCTTCTTGGGTTGACCTTCAAGCCAAGGTTTCCAGCATGTTGTTGCCATGGCTTCTGTGTTCTCCTGTATGTCTTGGGTAGCGATTGTGACACAGGGCAATGTCGTCAGCAAGTCATGTCTTCCAGGGTTGTTGTTGTTGCCATTGTCGTGGTCCAATCTGATTCCCATCCTCTCTCTGTCTGTGGCCACGTTTTTCATAATCCAGTCCTTGGCCAGGATGAAGAGGAAGGAAGGCTGATTGGATGCAGCCTGTTTCACTCCCGTGCGGACACTCGTAGGCGTCTGTGAGCTCTGTGTTGCTGATCACCGCGAACTGAAAGTCACCGTACAGCATTTCAATGTCCCGGACATGTTTTGCAGGGATTCCGTTGTGTCTCGGAATTTTCATTAAGGACTCTCGGTGGATGCTGTCAAATGCTTCTCCTGGTCATTGACAGTTGATGTACAAAGGCGTGTTCCACTCTTTGCTCTGTTCCAGAACCTGGCGCCTGAGTGAAGTTATGATCTGAGCAGAGTCGTCCAGGCGAAAGCCTGCTTGTTGTGGGACGGAGCGTTTCCTCTCAAAGGGTTTCTGTCAGCCTTCGACATCACAACCTTGCTAAATACCTTGCTAGTGTGAGGAAAGATGTGTTTTGCCCTCCAGTTGTTGCAGTCTCTAGATCTCCCTTTCTTGGGCAACTTGAAGATAAGACCAGTTTTCCACGCTTCAGGGGTCTGCGTTTCCCAAATCCTTCTGAAGATCTCCGTCAGATTAGGGCTGGTCACATTAATATATCTTCAACATGTCTGCTGTTACCCCATCTGCCCCCTGGTGCTTTTCCGTTCTTCATGGTTTTGATTGCTGCTGGCACTCTTTAGGCTCGGTGGTTTCGATGGATGCCAGATGTCCAGGTCTATACCGCGGTTGGATATCTGCTAGCTGAGGGGGGTCTGGTCTGTCAGTAAACTGACACGAAATGTTCTTTCCAGCGCGTGTTTTTTCTGCCTCTCCCGCAACGACCTTCCCATTCTTGTCCTTTACTGGTTTACATCATTGTTTGGAACCCATGTTTAGTGCTTGTTTATTTGTACAGCGTTTTTAGATCATTTCTACCAGCAGCTTCCTCTGCCTCATCTGCCAGGTTTCTCGATGTATCCTTCTGTCAGCTCTTGTCATCTTCTTTACCTCTTTATTTATCTTCTGTTTATCTTTTCTGTGTGCTCTTCATGCGTTCTGATCTGGTGTTGTTGATCTTCTGCTTTGTCAGCTTTCTTTCAATCTATCTTTTCCCAGGTTCCTTTCTTTATCCAATCTTTCCTTTTCTTTTCGCGGAAGCCTAGTACCTTTTTCCAGCATCCCGCAAGGCCTTGGTTGAGGCTGTCTATTGTTAACTCTTGTTGTTCCCCTAGCGCCTGGAATCTGTCTTTATTTCCACAGCAAAAGCTTGTTTGGGTGTGCGTCTCATTCAGGCTGTCAGAGGTCTATTTCTCTGCTGACGTGCCAGTCTTCTCGTGTTCGGCGTAGTTCCAGGGGAAAACGGTGCCAACAGAAGGGTCGTGGAAGTCACTGGCAACATCTTGACCTCCTATGTAGGCCCTGACATCTTGAGGGAGCTCCCCATCCATCTCCGATTGTCTATGATGCGATCTATCGGTTTTTGTGAGTCCCGTCTCGGTGATGTCCTAAGTCTGTTTTGTGATCATCTCTGTGTTGAAAATGGGAGCCTCCAATCAACAGGTTGTTCTCTTCACAAGATTTCTGTAGTCTTTCTCCAGTATCGATGATGGTACCAATTCCATGTTTTGACCATACACATGCGCCCTCCCGGTGTTATCACGCCCATCTTTGCATTCAAATCGACAAGATCAGTACCATGGTCATGTGCGCAAATATTCTCCGCTGCTGCTTGGAGCTGATCGTAAAATGCATCCTTGGGCTTCTATATGGCATCTTAGGTTGGTGCGTAGCAAACTAGAATGTCAGCTTGGTGTATTTGGAGTGGAATCTTGCCTTCAAAAGGTCTGGTCCAATGGTTTACATTCTTGTATTGCTTTTTTCTGTTTTCTCTGTTGAGGGAAGTGCTACTCCCTCGAGTGTTGGTTATTGATCTTCCAGAGATGACATTGGTATTGTCCTGACGCCAGTCTCCTCTTTCCTGTGCCGGTCATCTGGCCTCGCTTGACTCACAAGATGTCCACGGCTGTAGTTGTCAAAACTCTTTGAACTAGTTGGGGCATCTTGCCAGTCTGGTACAAGGTCTGGGGACATTCCAGCACCCCACCCTCAGCTTCTGTTTCGGCTTCAGTAAATCCACCATCGGGGCGGCCAGCTCCCTCTCGGGTTTGGCTGACGTCCGTCATCAGTCCAGTTGCCTGTTGGTGCTTCATTGCCGTCGCCATCCGGTGTCGGATGCTCTGGTATTGGCTTTCTGTAACAATCTTTTTTTTAAGGGACAGGGTTGTTAGCTCTATGCCCAACCCCCAACCTGGAGGTACAGTGTCACCTTAGTGCCTTCTTACGACATGCCTGGTGGACTGGCAGGGACGCTGAATTCTAGCATAGTGCCACCTCATAGGCACCCCCGGCAATCCTCGGGGTTCACCCTTCTTTGCTGTGTCTGATTTTCATTTTGGTTGGATGCGTCTATTCAGGTTTTTGAGGTTGGGCTACATGAGTACGATAGTTGGACAGTGTTTTTGTTAAAATTTTGGACAGTTTGTGTTCTTTTGGAATTGAAGTTGGCTAGGATTTTGAAAGAATTCTTTCCCTATGTTTGTTTTGAGTTTCCCGTCGTATGGGGGGTTATACCATATGATTTTTCTTTTCCTATTTTTCTTGCTATTATTTGTGTTGTTGTCCGGGTTGTATTGTAGTTTGTAATTGTATCCACTTGTTTGTAGTGCCTCCTGGTATTCTACTGCTGCATTGTTGAACACTCTCTCATTGCATGACAGGTTTGATAGTCTCTTGTTTATGCCATGGGGTATGGTCTTTAATACAGATGGTGGATGGTTACTTTTGGTGTGTACATAAAGAGGTGTATCGTTGGGTTTTTGTATGGTTTATATATATGATTGTTGAGATCCAGTGTTATGTCTAAGTAGTTCACTACCTTTTTGTTTGCTTCAATGGTAATCTTTAAGTTGTGGTTTTGGAAGATTTGCATAGTTCTTTCTTCTTGTTTTCGATGGTTCTTGGATTGTTGGTTAGTGCAGCAAGGCCATCGTCTCTGTATAGTCCGACTTGTTTTCCGAGTTTTTTCTTGATGTTGGACAGCATGAATAGTCCGACCAGTTCACATGTTTCTGCACCATCATATGAACCCATGGTTACGTCGAATGTTGAGTTTCTGTTGGTTTTCCTGATCCAGGTTTCATTTCTGCTGTGTAGTAATTGTTTTCTTGGTGTGGAGAATGATTTCCATTTCTGACCCTGTTATGTCTGTGTAGTTACTGGCAAACTTCAGGGCTTTGGTGAGTAGTTCCTCATTATGGATGGGTAAAAGTCTACTATGTCAAATGTGATGAATACTGTATTACTTTGTTTATTGAGTTTTTTGAACATTGGATAACTTCGTATGTGTTCTTCCAGAGGTTGTAATCAGAGTTTGATTTTATGTCCTTTATTATTTTTTCCAGAATTTTCTTGCTTATTTTGCCTAATTCAGATTTGGATGGGTTTATTAGTCTACATGTTGGATTGTTATGAAAGTTGGGCTTGTGGTCTTTGAGTGTTATGAAAGCTTCTTTTGTTGCTGTCGCTTCTATCCTGTCACTTAGGTCTATGCGCTCTGCAAGTTCTTTTTCTTTAGTGCGGATACTGTCATGTATATTTTTGTCAGCTTTTTTGTAGTTTTTCTGGATGTTTTTGTCAAGGAGTTGAGAATATTCCTTTGGTTCCATTTTGTAGTAATTGCTAGTTTTATCAGCCTTCACAAATATTTTTTTGTCATTTTGTACTTGTTTTATCGGATATAGTCATTTGTTCCAAGGAGTTAGGCAAGACGACATTGTGTTGTCTGGTTTTGGGTTCTCTGTCGGTTTTGATATTATTCAAAATGGAAGGTGTGGTAGAATTCTTAACGTTTGGTGCTATACAATTCGTTTTTTCGCCGACGACATTATTTGATTGTCAACAGCCCATGTTTGTCTTCAAAGACAACTGAATCGCTTGTATTCTGCTGCAACCAGACAGAATTAAAAGTGAATCCGAAGAAGACCAATTTTCGTAAAGGTGGGTTTTGTCACGAATGATTTTGGGGGATCAGTATATTGTGGTAGTCAACGCATTTAAGTACCTTGGATTTTACTTCACGCCAGATTAAGCTTCACTGTTGGATGCCAAGATATTACAAATAGAAGAAATGAGCAGTCGTGGTTACACTTCAAATTTTATGTAAACTGGTTTAACGTATTTTCTGTTTTTCTAGAGTTGTTCGACTCTCAGGTGCAGCTAATCTAAGAGTATGGAGCGGGAATTTGAGCTCTTGACAAAGTGTTGAAATAGAAAATGTATATTTCCATACTATGTAAAGATTCTTGAATGTAGACATAGAACACCGAGCGGCTTAGTTTATGGTGAACTCGGACGATCCCGGTTGGTGGTAATTCGTTCTTGAATGTGTTAAATACATGCTGAAAATAACAAGAATGGAAGAAATCAAGATAACTTTTAAAGCTTATAAAATATTGCGAAATATGGATTGTAATAGGAAGAAGACATGGGCTACAAATCTTCGTCAGTGCTTGAATTCATGCGGTTTTGCTGATGCTTGCGACAAGCAGGGACTTGGAAATATTTTATAGTCTTTGAGATGTTTTAAACAAAGAACAATTGACTGCAGATGGCAGGACGGTGTCGTATATAATACTGTCGCTCATAAAATCGTGTCGCAGCGACAGTATTTCCCGGGAAATACTGCAGCTGGTTCATGAAAATGATCGCTGAGCGACTTAATTTCATAAAAATTGGTTAGCGCGACAGGATTTCACGAGAAATGTCCATAAAATCGTGTCGTTGCCTAAAAATAAAATCATGTCGCAGCGACAGCATTTCATGTAAAGAATTGCTGCTGTAGAAAAGTTGTCGCTCTGAGACAGCATTTCCCGTATATTTAAAAAAACGACGTCGAAGACATGATCGGTCTCTGCCCCAACTCTACCCACTCCTCCCTCTCTCATGTTTTTACGTATCAGTTGCCCCATTGTCTTTCTGTCTATGATCTTATTTGTGTCTGCTTGACTGTCGGTCTATCTTTCTGTCTCTATTTGTTTTTCTCGCTCATTCTCTCTATGTATCGCCCTTCCTCTATCTGTTTGACTCTTTAGTTTCACTCTGTCCATCAAACTGTCTGTCAGTTGGTCTCTGCCTTTCCAGCCCTCCCCCCCCCCCCTCTCTCTCTCTCTCTCTCTCTCGCTCTCTCTCTCTCTCTCTCTCTCTCTCTCTCTGGACGTGCAAGCATGTGTGCGTGTATGTGGAGAGAGCGCGACGGTGTGTGTGTGTGTGTGTGTGTGTGTGTGTGTGTGTGTGTGTGTGTGTGTGTGTGTGCGTGTGTGTGTGTGTGTGTGTGTGTGTGTGCGTGCGCGCGTGCGTGTGTGTGTGTGTGCGTGGTGTGTATCTGTGTGTGTGTGGACCCTGAAACAACTGCATTCATGCTCAAATATATTTGTGATTCATTTGTCCATAATCACGCAATCTCTCTCTCTCTCTCTCTCTCTCTCTCTCTCTCTCTCTCTCTCTCTCTCTCTCTCTCCTAGGATACCCCCGTGTCAGCTATCACTTTACATACCCAACCCACTCTGAACATCTCGTGGGACGATACTCTTTCCCCTATACAACTGAATAGAACCCTTAAGAATTCTCCCCACAAACCCTGCAAGTCACACAATAATCTCTTTGTTAGAAGTGTATGTGCGTAATTGAGTTTGTTTGTGTATGCCTGCGCATGCGCGTTTACGCGTTCCACGCGCGCGCGCGCGCGTGTGTGTGTGTGTAGAGAGAGAGAGAGAGAGAGAGAGAGAGAGAGAGAGAGAGAGAGAGAGAGAGAGAGAGACTACGCACACAACGCATGTACACACGCATGCGTGGGTACACACGCACACAAACTCAACACATACATTTCCTCACTCATGCACTCTCTTACAGTACAGGAGGGACACAAACCGTTTAAGGAGGTATGATAGGTCAGAGATGGATGGGGAAGAGAGGAGGTCAAAGCCGAGGGAAAAAATCATATGATTATCCCCATAATATTACATGATAGGGTGACAGGGCTATGTGAATATCAATATGGATAGTCATGGAAGACATATGGATAGTCATGGGAAGACAACGAGAGACACGAAATCGTATAATAGCCGCACTCTTATATTATGGATATCCTAATTCATTACATGCTACGCCCAACTCTTAAAACTCCTTTTCTTCTGCCTCACATATCTCCGAATTTCTGATTTGGATCTTATTTTAAAGAGAAACAAAAAAGAAAATGATGTGTAATAGTTCCATGGCATTATAGTATACTTATTACAAGTTGCAGCTTTTGGACTGCTCATTATTAATAGGCCTAAATAGTGTATGACGAACAAAGAGAAATAATTATGACAATGATATTTGAGAAATTTGCGTTATTAGCTATTTAACCGCTTCGATCTTATTGGACTATGTGACATTTTTACTTCTTAACTTCGCGGCACCACAAAACGAACACGTGTCTTTTATCTTGGTCAAAAGGAACTTCATTTTTTGAAAAATTTCGGTTCTGTCTTCTACCGCAGACTTGAGAGGTTCAAGATCCAGCTTTGTCGGCAGTGTGTGTGTGTGTGTGTGTGTGTGTGTGTGTGTGTGGTGTGTGTGTGTGTGTGTGTGTGTGTGTGTGTGTGTGTGGTGCGTGCGTGCGTGCGTGCGTGAGTGCGTGCGTGCGTGCGTGCGTGCGTGCGTGCGCGCGCGCGCGCGCCATGTAGTAAAAAAAAAAGTAGAGCATAAATTTCTAACGTCCGTCACTTTCTCGGCGTATGTTTTATATGGCTTTTGCAATATGGGAATACACATGTGCGCGCACATACAGAGAGAGAGAGAGAGAGAGAGAGAGAGAGAGAGAGAGAGAGAGAGAGAGAGAGAGAGAGAGAGAGAGAGAGAGAGAGAGAGAGCATCAAATGAATACAATAAAAATGAAAATATGACGTCAGTGAATTTCAAACGATTCCGAACTTTTTGAACTTGTTTGTATATTCTGTTACTGTTGAAAGGCGTCAAAGACAGTGACTCTGCAACATCTGATCTTTCCTTGCTTTGAAATTAGAGACAATAGTCGCTTCTTTTGACCAAACTCTTTGAATGTTTAAGAATTGCGGCTAGTTAGATACAATAATTTATCAAATAAAAGGAGTTGCTGGGGAGGAGATGGCAGGCTTAAAAACGTTTGGGGA
>CM031595.1:120501729-120507158 GCA_018398815.1 Conus ventricosus
AAGGAGAAGTAATAAGACAGAGCATGTGTGTAGGCCTTTTGTAATGGAAGACAGTGTAGTAACTGTTCGCTGGTCTCTGTGCAATACTGTATTTGAAAATCCCAAGATGTTAATGACCACTTTTCTTCTTCTTTTTTTTTTTTTTAGATAAATTTCTTCTTTTTTTTTTTTGTCTTCTTGCATGTGTGAGCACGTGTTCAACTGAATTTGTAAAAACAGATGGAATGTTTTTATCTCCGTTTGTTTCTTTCTCTGCCCGAGACGGATCTACCCAGAAACTTTAATTCATTATGTTTTTATACGTGTGTGTTCAAGTCTTATGCTTTTTTTTGTATAAACGTATCAGTTTTCTCAAACGTATATGTTTATGATATCGTGAAACCGTTCTAAGAGTGTGTCGTTGTGTACTGCTGTGTAAAAAGTTCTGATCTGAACATGGCCGAAAAATGTCTTCTGCGGAGCAAGTGTTGTTTTTGATTAAACGTGATTCGCTCTGATTTTCATTGATCATTTTTGGTTCGAGTATATGTGCCAGTATGGTAATGTGTTCAAATGTTAGTGTGACCCATATTCAATTCCGGTCTCAATATGAGTAGCAAAATAACCATTGCATCCATGAATTGTCAGGGTCTGACCAACGCACAAAAGCAAAGAGATGGGTTAAGTTATTTAAGAGGAAAATCACATACGATATATTTGTTGCAGGATACTCATTTCGAGCCAAAATCAGAAAATTATATCAGTGCAAAATGGGGTTGATATGCTTTTTCGCGTCCAACAATTCTCACTTACAGTTGCTATTTCATTCAATAACAATTTTGACTTTTAGTTGAAAAAGGTTTACAAAGACACTGCAGGTGATTACATTTTGCATCAGTTTAAATGATGGATAAACTATGTTTCATTACTAGTATTTACGAGCCCAACCGTGATGAGCCTAAGTTTTATGTAGAGTTGGAAATACACATTAGGGAGGTTGGAGCTGAAAATGTCTTTATCGGAGGTGATAGGAATTTGGTCCGTGATTACACTTTGTACTGTTACAATTACAGACATGATAATCCTAAAGCACAAGAGCGAGTAGAAAACATGACGGACAACCTAGATTTAACTGACATCTGGCGTGAATTAAATCCTGAATTATATAGGTATACTTGGAAGAGAAATAACCTATGTCAGCAAAGTCGTTAAGATTTCTTTCTTATTTCCGTTTGGGTGTATAATCATGTGACTGACGCAGATATTCTACCAAGATATTGATCTCATTACTCCTTAATTTTAATAACTTTCTAAAGAAAAAAAAAGGTAGATAGATAAAGAGAAACCTATTATGGAAATCCAATAGTTCATTATTAAAAGACTAAATATATAGAAGTAAACCTGGTGATTCAAATAGTCAATGAGGAGTATGCAGCTCTACCATATTGTCGCTGTGAGTTGGCCCAGACCCCTAAATCAGAAATCCAGTTTGTTATTTGTGATCAACATTGTTTTCTTTTAGATACATTGCTTATGAAATTTAGAAGCAAAACTATATCATATGAAACGATGAAGAAAAGGAAGGACACAGAAAAACAGAAACATCTTGAAAGTAGTATATGTTTACTTGAGAGGAAAACGGTGCTACCTGAACAAGGAAGACTTGGACTTGAAAATTATAGACACGATTTGATTACACTTCGGGAAAGAAGATGGAGGGTGTATTGCTTCGTTCAAGGGCGAGATGGGTAGCAGCAGGCGAAAAAATAAACAAACTATCTTTGTGGACTTGAAAAGTGGAATGACGTTTGCAAAAACATTTTGAAACTTACTCTGGATAATGGATCCATTTTAAGTGATGGTGATGAAATTGCTCTGGAAGTTAATAAGTTTTTGCCAAAAGTTATACTGTGTAAGGGATGTCGAATCTTCTGAAATTTAGTAGACAATCTATTAACATTAACTGAAAATCAGATAACTTCTTTGGAGGGCAAAATCACATTTGGAAGAAGCCAGTGTTGCTCTTAAACATATGCATAATATGAAAAGTCCTGGCAACGACGGCTTGTGGGCAAACTTTTGTTTTGATTTGTCTTTTTTTTTTTTTTTTTTTGCTACAACTTGGTCTATATGTCGTAAGAGCGCTTAATGATGGATACGATAGAAATGAAAAGTCCTGGCAACGACGGCTTGTGGGCAAATTTTTGTTTTGATTTGTCTTATTTTATTTTTTTGTGTTTTTGTTTTTGTTTTGCTACAACTTGGTCTATACGTCGTAAGAGCGCTTAATGATGGATACGATAGAAATGAACTGTATACATTCCAAAGGGCAACATGCCCATAAACAAAAAAAAAAAACAACAACAACAAAAAACCCACCTGGAGACCAATTTCGCATTTGAATACTGTGTATGGAGTAGGATATACATGTATAGCAATTTGACTGAAATATGTGCTTCCCTTTATCATCAGTGAGGACCAGACTTTGTTTTATCCCAAATAGATAGTTGGGGTATAACATTCGACTTAGTCATGACATACTTGATTACTTGATTACGTCTGAAAAAAAAAAAAGGGGGGGGGGAGACAAAAAACCATGCTGGGATACTTTTATGCTCAGACTTTGAAAAAGCGTTTGATAGTGTAAGCTATGTTTTCATGTTTAAGGCATTGCATGCCTTCGGCTTTGGTTCAAGTTTCTGTCTATGGATAAAAACTTTCTACAGAAATATTAAGTTAACTTTTTCAGTGTATGGGAAACTAGCCGGTTGGTACTGCTAAGGCGATCCTATTTCACCGTGTTTATTTTTTATTTCTAATTTGTTTAACGAACATTTTTAATATCAAATCATTTTCCAAACACACATACATTACAAACGAATTACATAACAATTGGTTTACAAATAAAAAATACAGCAAAAAAGGCTGTCAAACAATCAAACATCCTTGAACACAAAACAAAAGGGGGACTAAGGGCCTTGGGCGGGGGTGGGTGGGGGCAAGGGTAAGGGATGGGGTGGGGTCCATTAGCGTTCTCATATCAAATACAAATCAAACATGATTCTATACAAATATTCAACCATTTTCAAAAACACGCAATTGAAGTAAATCTTGATGAATGTGGTAGTTTACAGATGATATCATGTTCTATTTTGAATTCTAACGTTCAAACTAATCGAGAATCGAATTGTACAAAAGCCAAATTTGTTTACTTTGTGCACAAGTTCCATTTGTAATTGCCATGTAACGTTCTATGTGAAATCTGTCGCTCAATAATGTAACAACGATTTGCACATGTGGTTGTGCATTTAGCAATTTACATTTGTAGATGTAAATTTCGCAAATAAAGTGATGAAATCAAAACCAGTGTCTCTCCGTATATTCTGCTTTACACCAAACAATACAAGTTCTTTGTCAATCACAAAATCGTGACAATGTGAACATTTCCGAATCAGCAACTGCTGAAAATTCATCCAAAACAGCATATGAGAAATTGTCTGCTCTTCTTGCTCACAAAAATTACATATAGAAGAGTTTACTAAACGATGCAGGAACAAGAATCTTTGGGTTGGAATCAATTTATGTAGCAGTCTAATTTGAAAACATCTCAACTGCACATCACTAGGGTTGGAATTAATTTATGTAGCAGTCTAATTTGAAACCATCTCAACTGCACATCACTAGAAGAAAAAGAAACACCCGAAGGTGCTGGGGAGGACCCAGAGAAGCACTGTCTTCGCCGCCTTTAGAGCAGTCCTGTACCACCCTTGGAGGCCTGCGCTGTGTTGACGATGGGTACAGGCACGCACAGGACACTCCATTAAGATATCAAGGGACATAACTGCTCCTGAACAGAGGTAAATCAGACTACAGGATGCAGCTCATAACAGCCTTAAAGTAGCATCCCCATGGGTGTACCAGCCCGTATTTCATGACTGCAGAGCCCACCGGCGAAAACAACCACCCTCCAGCTGCCGAGCACACCCCACAGACCCATCCACCCCTGCCCACGGACAGATGAAGACAGTGCCACTCCAGACACAGCCAAGCTTTCGCCATACGGTCTTATATGCCCTCAAGAGAGAATCCAAAGTTGTAGTCTTTCCCACTGTCAACAGGACTTTCCCTGTGGTCAGTGGGTCTTTCCTCACCGTCACTGGACCTTTCTCCAGGGTCAGCCTAGTTAAGGCAAAGATTAACTGCACATCACTAGATATTCTATAACGACGTGAGAAAATGTCTTTCCAATTAGATCCTCAAACCAATTATTCCAACTTGAAACAACAGTTGGGGTGATTCCATTTTCATTCAACATATTCTGTATGAATTTACTACCTTTCTTAATATAGGACCAAGTTTTATTCTTTAAGGTTTTACACCTATTAGTTCAACTTTTGACAATTATGCTCGCAGTGCATTCAAAACGCCTTCGTATATTAAAAAGTTTGTTCTAACATTGGGAAAACTAACAAAACAAATTCATTGTAAGTCATGAAGGTACCATCCATATTTATCAACTGTTTCACAAAGAAGATATTGTGATTACACCATTCTTGTAAGTACACCACCTTTCGGTATCTCAAAATATGAACATTGTATTGAATACACTCTGCCATGAACTCATGAATTGTCATTGGGCAGGATTTCAGAGATGTTTTTTTTTGTTAATGTTTCATTACATCTCTCCAGAACAAATTATAAACTTTCCTTAAACCACATTTGCATACTCAGCACCAAAATGTCTTAACTTTGCTAACTCTGGGAACATATTTATTGTAAAATCCTTCCACTCAGATTCATCCAAAAGTCTTCTTAGCCAACTTATTTTCATGGAGGTCAAAAAATGATCTAATAATTGCCATTCTAAGTCCTCCTTCACTGTAATGTTTTAACACCACCGTTTTCTTAATCCTGCTTTGCTTCCCATTCCGCAAAGATATCATCAATTCATTTCCAATGGAGCTATGAAATTTACTGGGGGGGGTGGGGGGTGGGGGGGGGGGGGGGGCAGGTCAAGTAATCAACAAATGCACAATTTTTGACAAAACCAAGGTCTTGATTACTGTTAATTTCCAAATGGTGTCAATTGTCGCTTACTCCAAATATTTCTCTTTTTTTTCTTTCTTTTTTTTTGCGAGAAGCTTATCCTCGAAGTTAATCTTTGTATACTTGCGCCACTGGTTGAAAATAACACTCCTAAAATCTTGAAAGTACCAGGGTCCCAAATGAAATGTTTGTCCCGCATGTATCGAGTATTTGTATTTTTCCTTCTCCCTATCCAAACAACTTGACTTTTGCCGAAGTTTATCTCTAAACCAGACATTTCAGCAAATTTAGTTAAAATGCGCACTGATTCATGAACAGATTTCTCACTTCCATCCAAGCATAATGGTAGTATCATCTGCAAACTGAGACAATAATTTCCGTTCTCTTTACAATATTTTGGGGTT
>CM031595.1:120508158-120527358 GCA_018398815.1 Conus ventricosus
TGTCCTCATTTTGCTTTTGTAGGTTTTGAAAAAAGCCTTCGGTTCTATTGCATGGAAACTGTTATGGTCTATTTAATTAAAGAATGGAATAACAGTAAATTGTATCGTTGTATAATCAGTATGCATAGCCAGGTAAAACCAAGATCAGATCTAGAGTACAAAAAAAAAAAAAAAATATATTATATATATTATATATATATATATATATTATATATATATATATATATATAATTTGTTAATGATGTTAAAAAGGAAGGTTAAAACTCAAGGTTAAAACTCTACAAATTTGTTTCGAGCGTGTTGCGCTGTCATCAGGATGTTTTGGTTTGCCCACCGCCGATGTTTATATAGCGTGTGGGCTCCCGTTTGCGGTTGTTTGCACGTGCGGGTTGGCTGCACGTGTTTTTTGGGGGCTTTCAGGTTTTTATTTTGGGTTGTTCACTAACAACGATTTCCATTTATGCCTGCTGTTGTTAACTATTTCTGTTTTGGTGTTTTAAAGTTGCTAAGTGTGGTTTGCATAGTATTAACCATTTTCAGTAAACATAGGTTGCACCTTTTTGAACATTGCTGTATGGTGATGCTCTTTTTATGATTTTCCAGGATATATTGTAGCTTGTTTTTGCGTCTTTAAGTTTCCAGATATATTTGCTCAGTTCTGTTTGGTTTTTATATTTTTCTTTATTAAATGACTGTTTGTGGTTTGCATATCTGGTTTTGAAGTGGTTTTCAGTGATCCCTATGTATGTTTCTTTTTCATTTTCTGATGTTACAGTAGCCTGGTATACAATGTTGTTTGTGAAGACATTTATGTGTTTAGTGGGCACTGCTCCTTTCTGGTGCAATTGCAAGATTTCCTTTCTTCACCCTTCTTTCTTATCTATCTAGTCCTCTTTGTGCTGGTAGCACATAAGGCCTCGACCAGAGCCGCCACTGAGTCGGTCGGCTGAATACGTTCCAGACGGCCCCATGTCCAACCATTTTCCTTCATCTCCCTCTCTACTGTTCTCCTCCAAGTTTCTTTGGGGCGTCCTCTTCTTCTTCGGCCATCAGGAGTCCATCGTAGGGCGATTCTGGAAATGGCTGTTGTCTGCTGGCGGAGCACATGGCCTATCCATCGCCAACGCCTTCGTTTGACTTGCGTTGAGATGGGTTCCGTTTCTGGCCCTTTGGTGGAGTTCTTCATTGGTGATGGTATTCGGCCAATAGATGCGTAGAATGCGTCTGAGGCATCTGTTTTGGAAGACATCTAGTTTGTTGCTGTATGGTTTTGGTCATCTTCCATGATTCTGATCCATAAAGAAGGGTGCTTATTACATTTGATTTGAAGATTCTTAACTTGGTCTTCAGGCGGATATTCCCTGCCTTCCATGTGCTCCTGAGTGAGGCAAAGGCCTGGCTGGCTTTTGCAAGTCGAGCCCGGATCTCCACTCCCCATCCCCTGTATTAGACATCTTGGATCCAAGATAGGTGAAGTCGCTAACTTCCTCAATTTCGTCTCCGTTCAGTTTGATGTTGTCTTGGACTCTGGCATTCATTCTCATGCTCTTTGTCTTCTTGGTGTTGACCTTCAAGCCAAGGTTTCCAGCTGTTGTTGCCATGGCATCTGTTTTCTCCTGTATGTCTTGGTAGCGATGTGACATCAGGGCAATGTCGTCAGCAAAGTCCAAGTCTTCCAGTGTTGTTGTTGTTACCATTGTCGTGGTCCATCTGATTCCCCTCCTCTCTCTGTCTGTGGCGTTTTTCATAATCCAGTCCATGGCCAGGATGAAGAGGAAAGGCGATAGGATGCAGCCCTGTTTCACTCCCGTGCTGACACTGAAGGCGTCTGTGAGCTCTGTGTTGCAGATACACGCGAACTGAAGTCACCGTACAGCATTTCAATGACCCGGACAGTTTTGCAGGGATTCCGTAGTGTCTCAGGATTTTCCATAAGGACTTCTCGGTGGATGCTGTCAAATGCCTTCTCCAGGTCAATGAGTTGATGTACAAAGGCGTGTTCCACTCATTGCTCTGTTCCAGAACCTGGCGCAAGAGTGAAGATATGATCTGAGCAGGATCGTCCAGGGCGAAAGCCTGCTTGTTGTGGACGGAGGTTCCTCTCAAGGGTTTCTGTCAGCCTTGACATCACAAACTTGCTAAATAACTTGCTAGTGAGAGAAAGAAGTGTTATGCCCCTCCAGTTGTTGCAGTCTCCAAGATCTCCCTTTTTGGGCAACTTGAAGATAAGACCAGTTTTCCACGCTTCAGGGGTCTGGCCCGTTTCCCAAACTGTCTGAAGATCTCCGTCAGAATAGGGGCTGTCACATTAATATCTGCTTTCAACATGTCTGCTGTTACCCCATCTGCCCTGGTGCTTTTCCGTTCTTCATGGTTTTGATTGCTGCTGTCACTTCTTCTAGGCTCGGTGGATCGATGCAGTAGTCCAGGTCTATACCTGCCGGTTGGATATCTGCTAGCTGAGGGGGGTCTGGTCTGTTCAGAACTGACTCGAAATGTTCTTTCCAGCGCTGTAGTTTTTCTGCCTCTCCTCAACGACCTTCCCATTCTTGTCCTTTACTGGTACATCATTGTTTTGGAACCATTGTTTAGCTGCTTGTTATCTTGTACAGCGTTTTTTAGATCTTTCTACCAGCTGCTTCCTCTGCCTCATCTGCCAGTTTCTCGATGTAGTCCTTCTTGTCAGCTCTTGTCATCTTCTTTACCTCTTTATTTATTTCTGTATATCTTCTTCTGTGCTGCTCTTTCAAGCGTTCTGATCTGGTGTTGTTGTCTTCTGCTTTGTCAGCTTTCTTTCATCTATCTTTTCCAGGTTCCTTTCTTTATCCACTCTTCCTTCTTCTTTCGGCGGAAGCCTAGTACCTTTTCTCCCGCTTCCCGCAAGGCTGGTTGAAGCTGTCTATTGTTAATCTTGTTGTTCCCCTAGCGCCTGGAATCTGTTCTTTATTTCCACAGCAAAAGCTTGTTGGTGAGCGTTCATTCAGTCTGTCAGAGTCTATTCTCTGCTGACGTGCCTGTCTTCCTCGTGTTCGGCGTAGTTTCAGGGAAACGGTGGCCAACACAAGGGTGTGGTCACTGGCAAACATCTGCTCCTCTGTAGGCCCTGACATCTGAAGGGAGCTCCCTCCATCTCCGATTGACTATGATGTGATCTATCTGGTTTTTGGTGGTCCCGTCTGGTGATGTCCAAGTTGTTTTGTGAACATCTCGTGGTTGAAAAGGGTGCCTCCAATCAACAGGTTGTTCTCTTCACAGAAGTTGCTAGTCTTTCTCCATTATCGTTTGATGGTACCAATTCCATGTTTGCCCATACATGCTCCCTCCCGGTGTTATCACATGCCCATCTTTGCATTCAAATCGCCAAGGATCAGTACCATGTCATGGGCGCCAAATATTCTCCGCTGCTGCTTGGAGCTGATCGTAAAATGCATCCTTGGCTTCTATATCTGCATCTTCGGTTGGTGCGTAGCAAACTAGAACTGTCAGCTTGGTGTATTTGGAGTGGAATCTTGCCTTCAAAAGTCTTGGTCCAAATGGTTTCCATTCTAGTAATGCTTTTTCTGTTTTTCTGTTGAGGAGAAGTGCTACTCCCTCAGAGTGTTGGTTTCTGATCTTCCAGAGAAGACAATGGTATGTCTGACGCCAGTCTCCTCTTTCTGTGCCGGTCCATCTGACCTCGCTGACTCCAAGATGTCCAGGCTGTAGTTGTCAAAACTCTTTGACTAGTTGGGGCATCTGCCAGTCTGGTACAAGGTCTGGACGTTTCCAGCACCCCACCCTCATCTTCTGTTTCGGCTTCAGTAAATCCACCATCGGGGCGCCAGCTCCCCTCGGGTTTGGCTGACGTCCGTCATCAGTCCAGTTGCTGGTGCTTCATTGCCGTCGCCATCCGTGTCGGATGCTCTGGTATTGGTTTCTGTAACAATCATTTTTTAAGGGACAGGGTTGTTAGCTCTATGCCACCCCCAACCTGGAGGACCAGTGTCACCTTAGTCGCCTCTTAACGACATGCCTGGTGACGGCTGGGACGCTGAATTCTAGCAGTGCCACTCTCATAGGCACACCCCGGCAATCCACGGGGTTCACCCTTCTTTGCTGTGTTGATTTTCATTTTGTTGGGATGCGTCAATCAGGTTTTTGAGGTTGGGCATACATGAGTACGATAGTTTGACAGTGTTTTTGTTAAATATTTTGGACAGTTTGTGTTCTTTTGGAAATGAGAGTTGACTAGGATTTTGAAGAATTCTTTCCCTATGTTTGTTTTGAGTTTCCGTCGTATGGGGGGTTATACCATATGATTTTTTTCCTATTTTCTTGCTTTTATTTGTGTTGTTGTCCGGGTTGTATTGTGTTTGTAATTGTATCCACTTGTTTGTAGTGCCTCCTGGTATTCTACTGCTGCATTGTTGAACACTCTCTCATTGCATGACAGGTTTGATAGTCTCTTGTTTATGCCATGGGGTATGGTCTTTAATACAGATGGTGGATGGTTACTTTTGGTGTGTACATAAAGAGGTGTATCGTTGGGTTTCTTGTATGGTTTATATATATGATTGTTGAGATCCAGTGTTATGTCTAAGTAGTTCACTACCTTTTTGTTTGCTTCAATGGTAATCTTTAAGTTGTGGTTTTGGAAGATTTTGCATAGTTCTTTCTTCTTGTTTTCGATGGTTCTTGGATTGTTGGTTAGTGCAGCAAGGCCATCGTCTCTGTATAGTCCGACTTGTTTTCCGATTTTTTTTCTTGATGTTGGACAGCATGAATAGTCCGACCAGTTCACATGTTTCTGCACCATCATATGAACCCTTGGTTACGTCCGAATGTTGAGTTTCTGTTGGTTTTTCCTGATCCAGGTTTCATTTCTGCTGTGTAGTAATGTTTTCTTGGTGTGGAGAATGATTTCCATTTCTGACCCTGTTATGTCTGTGTAGTACTGGCAAACTTCAGGGCTTTGGTGAGTAGTTCCTCATCTATGGATGGGTAAAAGTCTACTATGTCAAATGTGATGATACTGTATTACTTTGTTTATTGAGTTTTTTGAACCATTGATACTTCGTATGTGTTCTTCCAGAGGTTGTAATCAGAGTTTGATTTTATGTCTTTATTATTTTTTCCAGAATTTTCTTGCTTATTTGCCTAATTCAGATTTGGATGGGTTTATTAGTCTACATGTTGGATTGTTATGAAAGTTGGGCTTGTGGTCTTTGAGTGTTATGAAAGCTTCTTTTGTTGCTGTCGCTTCTATCCTGTCACTTAGGTCTATGCGCTCTGCAAGTTCTTTTTCTTTAGTGCGGATACTGTCATGTATATTTTTGTCAGCTTTTTTGTAGTTTTTTCTGGATGTTTTTGTCAAGGAGTTGAGAATATTCCTTTGGTTCCATTTTGTAGTAATTGCTAGTTTTTATCAGCCTTCACAAATATTTTTTTGTCATTTTGTACTTGTTTTATCGGATATAGTCATTTGTTCCAAAGGAGTTAGGCAAGACGACATTGTGTTGTCTGGTTTTGGGTTCTCTGTCGGTTTTGATATTATTCAAAAATGGAAGGTGTGGTAGAATTCTTAAACGTTTTGGTGCTATACAATTCGTTTTTTTCGCCGACGACATTATTTGATTGTCAACAGCCCTGTTTGTCTTCAAAGACAACTGAATCGCTTGTATTCTGCTGCAACCAGACAGAATTAAAAGTGAATCCGAAAAGACCAATTTTCGTAAAGGTGGGTTTTGTCACGAATGATTTTGGGGGATCAGTATATTGTGGTAGTCAACGCATTTAAGTACCTTGGATTTTACTTCACAGCCAGATTAAGCTTCACTGTTGGATGCCAAGATATTACAAATGAAGAAATGAGCAGTCGTGGTTACACTTCAAATTTTATGTAAACTGGTTTAACGTATTTTCTGTTTTTCTAGAGTTGTTCGACTCTCAGGTGCAGCTAATCTAAGAGTATGGAGCGGGAATTTGAGCTCTTGACAAAAGTGTTGAATAGAAAATGTATATTTCCATACTATGTAAAGATTCTTGAATGTAGACATAGAACACCGAGCGGCTTAGTTTATGGTGAACTCGGACGATCCCCGGTTGGTGGTAATTCGTTCTTGAATGTGTTAAATTACATGCTGAAAATAACAAGATGGAAGAAATCAAGATAACTTTTAAAGCTTATAAAATTGCGAAATATGGATTGTAATAGGAAGAAGACATGGGCTACAAATCTTCGTCAGTGCTTGAATTCATGCGGTTTTGCTGATGCTTGCGACAAGCAGGGACTTGGAATAATTTTATAGTCTTTGAGATGTTTTAAACAAAGAACAATTGACTGCAGATGGCAGGACCGGTGTCGTATATATACTGTCGCTCATAAAATCGTGTCGCAGCGACAGTATTTCCGGGAAATACTGCAGCTGGTTCATGAAAAATGATCGCTGAGCGACTTAATTCATAAAAATTGGTAGCGCGACAGGATTTCACGAGAAATGTCCATAAAATCGTGTCGTTGCCTAAAAATAAAATCATGTCGCAGCGACAGCATTTATGTAAAGAATTGCTGCTGTAGAAAAGTTTGTCGCTCTGAGACAGCATTTCCCGTATATTTAAATAAAACGAGTCGAAGACATGATCGGTCTCTGCCCCAACTCCTACCCACTCCTCCCTCTCTCATGTTTTTACGTATCAGTTGCCCCATTGTCTTTCTGTCTATGATCTTATTTGTGTCTGCTTGCTGTCGGTCTATCTTTCTGTCTCTATTTGTTTTTCTCGCTCATTCTCTCTATGTATCGCCCTTCTCTATCTGTTTGACTCTTTAGTTTCACTCTGTCCATCAAACTGTCTGTCAGTTGGTCTCTGCCTTTCCCAGCCCCCCCCCCCCCCCCCTCTCTCTCTCTCTCTCTCTCTCGCTCTCTCTCTCTCTCTCTCTCTCTCTCTCTCTCTGGACGTGCAAGCATGTGTGCGTGTATGTGGAGAGAGCGCGACGGTGTGTGTGTGTGTGTGTGTGTGTGTGTGTGTGTGTGTGTGTGTGTGTGTGTGTGTGTGTGTGGTGTGTGTGTGGTGTGTGTGTGTGTGCGTGCGCGCGTGCGTGTGTGTGTGTGTGCGTGTGTGTGTATCTGTGTGTGTGTGGACCCTGAAACAACTGCATTCATGCTCAAATATATTTGTGATTCATTTGTCCATAATCACGCAATCTCTCTCTCTCTCTCTCTCTCTCTCCTCTCTCTCTCTCTCCTCTCTCCTCTCGCTCTCTCTAGGATACCCCCGTGTCAGCTATCACTTTACATACCCAACCCACTCTGAACATCTCGTGGGACGATACTCTTTCCCTATACAACTGAATAGAACCCTTAAGAATTCTCCCACAAACCCTGCAAGTCACACAATAATCTCTTTGTAGAAGTGTATGTGCGTAATTGAGTTTGTTTGTGTATGCCTGCGCATGCGCGTTTACGCGTTCCACGCGCGCGCGCGCGCGTGTGTGTGTGTGTAAGAGAGAGAGAGTGAGAGAGAGAGAAGAGAGAGAGAGAGAGAGAGAGAGAGAGAGAGAGAGACTACGCACACACGCATGTACACACGCATGCGTGGGTTACACACGCACACAAACTCAAACACATACATTTCCTCACTCATGCACTCTCTTACAGTACAGGAGGGACACAACCGTTTAAGGAGGTATGATAGGTCCAGAGATGGATGGGGAAGAGAGGAGGTCAAAGCCGAGGGAAAAAATCATATGATTATCCCCTAAATTTAATGATAGGGACAGGGCTATGTGAAATAATAGGGAAGTCGGGAAAAATATGGTAGTCATGGAAGACAACGAGAGCCCAAAAAACGTATAATAGCCCACTCTTATATTATGGAATCCAAATTTCTTTACAGCTACCCCAAACTTTAAAACTCCTTTTCTTCTGCCTCACAATCTCCATTTCTGTTTTGGGATCTTTTTTTAAAAAAGAAAAAACAAAAAAGAAAATGATTTGAAATAGTTCCATGGCATTATAGTATATTTATTACAATTTGCAGCTTTTGGACGCTATTTTTATTGGGCCCTAAAAAGTGTATGACGAAAAAGGGGAAAAATAATTATGACAAAAATTTTTGGAAAAATTTGCTTATTAGCTATTTAACCCTTCGATCTTATTGGACTATGTGCTTTTTTACTTCTTAACTTCGGGGCCCCACAAAACGAACCGTTCTTTTAATTTGGGCAAAAGGAACTTCATTTTTTAAAATTTTTTCGGTTCTGTTTTCTACCGAAGACTTGAGAGGTTCAAGATCCAGTTTGTCGGCAGTGTGTGTGTGTGTGGGTGTGTGTGTGTGTTGTGTGTGGTGTGTTGGTGTTTTGGTGGTGGTGTTGTGGTGCGTGGTGCGTGCGTCGTGCGTGCTGGGCGTGCGTGCTGCTTTGCGTCGCGGCGCGCGCGCATTTAAAAAAAAAAAAAATAGGGCTAATTTCTAAACGCCCGTCACTTTCTCGGGTAGTTTATATGGTTTTTTGAAAATAGGGAATACACATTGGCGCACAAACAGAGAGAGAGAGAGAGGGAGAAGAGAGAGAGAGAAGAGAGAAGAGAAGAGAGAAGAGAGGAGAGAGAAAGCTCAAATGAATACAAAAAATGAAAAATGACCATGTTTTTCCCAAAACGATTCATTTTTGAACTTTTTTTTAAATTTTCTGTTACTTTAAAAGGGCTAAAAGACAGGATCTGCAACCTGATCTTCCTTGCTTTGAAATTAGAGACATATCGTTCTTTTGCCAAACCTTTTTGAATTTTTAAAAATTTGGGGAGTTAGAAAATAATTTATCAAATAAAAGGAGTTGCTGGGGGGGAGATGGCGGGTTTAAAAAACGTTTGGAAAAAAGAAATTGCGGGATATTTGAGCTTAATAAATTGACAAGCTGTCAAATCATCGATATGCATAAATGCCGTAAGACAATAATTTCTCTGTCCCTTTTTTTTTTTCCACGAGGGCTACTGCTTGAATACAATAATGAAACAGGGCGATATTCGCTTGTAAACTTTCTGAAAAGTTCAAACATTTCCTAAAAGGGGCAACTGAAACGCTGTTCTCTTTTGGGCTTGTATTAGCTTTTGACCTTTTAGTTTGGTTTTTTTTCTGACAATTAGGTAATCATTTCCTTTAAAATTTTAGTTTATAAAATGGTGGATTATCGAACAAGCTCAACATTTTTAATGGCCAAAGACAAACAATTTTGGGTTTGCGTGTCGGTTTTAATATAGGCCCAATCCCCAAATATTTACCACTCCCCCCCTTAAAAACCCGAAAGGATGTAAAAGTGGGTTTCCCCTTTTTTTTTTTTTAAAGAATTTTATGATTTCTTAAATAGACGTTTGAAATAAAGACACCCATTTGGGGGCTGACTTAGAAGCTTTTTAGGTTTTAAAAAATAATTAACCTTGATGAAGTAAAATTAGTAAAGGGGAGGTAGGGCGCTTTTTTTTGGGTTCTAATTTCCCCAGTCTTCCCCTATTTCGTTGTCGAAGTCCTACCCCTACGTTTTGATAAAGACATCACATTTCACACGCCGCGCGCGCCAACACACACACACACACACACAACACAACACACCACACACACACACAACAACACACAAAAATGGAAATTTACTTTCGTAAAAAACTTTTTGATTAAAAAAAATCATTTGGGACTTTTTTTTTATTCAATGGAAGGCTGCTTTATTTACTGTGATATTTGACGCTCAACCGCGGCGACGTTTTTTTTTACTTTTCAGAAAAAGTCGCGCGGAAATATTCGCTGCACCATATTTTTACAGGAAAAGTTCCCCTAGCAGTAAGATTTTTACGTGAAAATGTGTCGCAAGCGACAGCATTCATTGACACAATATTTCACGTGTCCTGTGCAAAAAACTTCCCCAAAATTTCGAGCGACATTTTTTTTATAACAGCTAAATATTCTAAGGGCATTTTTTTGTGAAAAGTTGTACTGACAATTTTTTTTCCGAAAAAAATTGTCGCTGCAACAAATTTCACGGAAATCTATCGCGCGTACAATTCCACGCGACAGTATTTTATAGCACCGCATGTCATATTCGAATTGACAGATTTGCTCAAAGTAGTCTTTTTAGGAACCCTTTTATCAAAATGGAAAAGAATAGCAGTAGGGGCGCACGAAAAGTTTAGATTTTGGGGTTTTTTACTTCCTGTCATCGTTTCAAGATGGGACCCTGACTGAAAATGAAGGACTTTCTGCTTAATCAAACTGGCGCGGGGGGCAACATTCGTTGTTTTGTTGTTGTTGTTTTTTTTTTGTGGTTTTTGTTTTGTTGTTGTTTTTTGCGCCCCGCTTTCCCCGACCTCAAAGTAAAATTCATAAAGCCATATATATTCTGACCATAGAAAATTTCAGAGTAAATGTATCCTTTCGTCAAAAAAGAATACTCCTCTTACACTTGCTATGAATGTTCAAGAAGACAGGAGAAAAGGGTACGTCTGAAATTCTTTTAAAACGTTGGAAAGCATACGAATTATTTTCTCTTTAAATTACCTTCAAGTAATATTAATACAATTTTCTTTCAGATATAACCTCCTCGGGGTTGGGGCTATGGCCTTTAAACTCAAAAAATTTTGTATTCGTATTTGTATTTGTACGTATTTCTCTCTCTCCCTCCCTCTCCTCTCTTTCTCTCTCTCCCTTTTCTTCCCCCCTCTCTCTCTTCTGTCTTCCTCTCTCCCCTCTTCTCTCTCTCTCTCTTTCCTCTCTCTCCCCTCCCCGCGCGTGCGTGGTGTTAAACATGCATTTATGTATGTGTGCCAGTAATTCTTGTGTACACCAGTGTTCATGTGCAGCTGCGTGGTGTCTCTACGTGTTGTGGTGTGGGGGTGTGTGTGTGTGTGTGTGTGTGGGTGTTGTGGTGTTGTGTGTGTGGTGTGTGGACGCGCGTGCACGCGCGCTGTGTGTGGTGTGTGTTTTGTGTGTGTGTGTGTTAAAAAAAAAAAAAAAAAAAAAAAAAAAAAAAAAAAAAAAAAAGGGGAGAGAGAGAGAGAGAGAAAGAGAGAGAGAGTGACGCGAGAGAGAGAGAGAGAGAGAGAGAGAGAGAGACAGATGGAGGGAGACAAAACAGACAGAGACAGAAACAGTGATGGAGATAGAGATAGGCAGACAAGCAGACAGAGAGACGGGTGAGCGACAGGCAGGCACACAATAGACAAAAGACAGACAAAAGACACAACAATAATCACATCACTACTTACTTATTTACTGAACACTTTTTATTGTTTCTTTTATTCCGTTTCACGGCTAATGTATTTTAGACGCTCGAAGCAGAACAGAAAAAAAGGCAAAATGGCACCTATGGTTTTGTTTTCTACTATTACCAGGCGAGAAATGACAGACATAATTGGAAAGAAGATTTCGCCATTAAGATGAAAAGTGAAAACAGAAGAAAAGTGAGAAACAAAAACAAGCTTTAACACGCATCAGGCAATCAAGCTCAATTGAGACAGTGCTTCTTTGAATAAAATAACTAAGTCCTCCTTTCTTCCTCCAAAACTTCCAGCAGCCGGGCACCACACTGTACAGGTAGACAATGTTGGCTGGCACTGCTGGAAAACCATTGTTGCTGGAGACTGGTTTGGTGTTGGAGTTTTGTGTCGGCTTTTGTTGGAATTTCTTTCCACTTAGCCGAGGGTCTGATGAGTGGGCTCGCCAGGACAGGCCACAGTCTTCACGGCAGCAATGCGGGTAAGGTCGGTTCGGGAACTTGTCGATGACATGGCAGCCTCCAGGCGCGTCAAGATGGACCGTCCCACAGCTGCAGACCAAGACAACACCAATGTTGCTGTGAGTCCGCATTGTGGAGGTCGCATGTCCTGTTTTCCTTCCCTTGGCTGTCTTAGCACGGACTTTCATGCGGTGTGCAATTCCCAATTTGGAATCGGGGATACAGGAAAACGATCAGCAATATTCTTGGGATCAATCTCAGCGTCTTTCAATAAGTTTGAGGAATATGTCATTATGGTTGTATTAGATTTAATAGATCTAGCTCGCTTCGGGAAATTTGGATATCTGATCGTAAAGCTAATTCATCTTTGCTTGAGTTCTGAACAGATGAGCTACGTAGGATGAATTTAGCACAGGCCAAGTTTCTATAGTCGTCAAGGGGCAGAACTCCGGCTTCGTAATACGTTCCTGATGCACTGGCATGAAATGGAACACCTAGTGCGAGTCTAAATGCCTTGCAGTCTATGCTTTGCAACTTTTTAAGTAAGTAGTTTGGTGCGCTGAAGAACACTTCCTGTGCGTATGATAATTTTGATCTTACGAGAGATGTCGAAAGGTGTACTAAAGTTTGTGTATCTGCACCCCAATTTTGTTTACTGATTACTTTAAGAAGATTTAGAGATTTGCTGGCTTCGTTGATAATATGTTCAATATGGTTGTTCCAAGTTAATTTAGAGGTAATATTTACTCCTAAAAATTTTATCTCGGTGACATAACTCAATACATTGTTATCTACCTTAAAAGTAGGAATATTGCAAGTACTTCCACCAGCGTCAAATAACATCATGTGGGTTTTTTCTGCCGATAAACTAAGGCCGTTTTCAAACATAAATATTGCTATATTATCTAGGTCACGCTGATATGGTTTTTTTTTAATAAAATTGAAAGATCTGACTGGAGTTTTCTTCTTTAAAGTTACGTTCATCCACATGCAAATATCGTCAGCATATTCACCAAGGAACAGTTTTTAGATACATGCTTTGGGAGATCGCATATCAGAATATTAAATAGTAGCGGAGCAATGACCGATCCCTGAGGAATGCCCATTTGTAAATATCTCTTGCTGGAATAAACATTTTGTATCTTTGTTTCCATACTTCTACTGGTCAGAAATGCTTTGATATAGTTATATATATGACCAGAAAGACCAATGGTCTTCAGTTTATATAAAAGTCTCTCATGCCAAACATGATCATACGCTTTTCTGACATCAAAGAAAGTAGCGAGGATATTTTTTCTTCTTGCAAATTGTTGTTTTACATGAGTCGTTAATTTTACCAGATGGTCTATTGTTGATATGCCTTTTCTAAAGCCTGCTTGTGTAGCCGGAATTATACCACGTTTTCACAGTGATATACAAGCCTACTTAAAACAATTCTTTCCATTAACTTACACGTGTGAGAGGTGAGGGAAATCGGACGGTAACTATTTATGTTGGATCTAGGTTTGCCCTGCTTATAGATCGGTACGACTACAGATTCTTTCCAAACAGAAGGGATACTTCCATCTTGCCAGCATTTTGTTATGATGTTATGAAGAAATGATACAAAATTTTCTGGCAGGTGTTTTAACATCTCATTCGAAAGCGCATCCAGACCAACTGATGTTTTTTTTTCTTGGTAATGATATTATTGCATTTCTTAATTCCTGTAGAGTGATGTCCGCGTTTTAGATAATGGTCATTTTTTTTCTTCTGGATCACAATACATATCGTTATTCTTGAGTTTTCCCTCATAGCTTTGCATTTATCAGAAAGACTATTTGTGGAGCTATTCTTTGCAAATATATCTGCGAACGCTTCGGCTTTTTGAGCAGCAGTTGGAAATTGCTCATTTTCTAAAGTAACTGGATAAGTTGAAGATTCACTCCCTGTTTCATTTCATGGACCTTTGTCCAAACTTTTTTAACGTCGTGTGTGTGTGTGTATGTGTGTGTGTGTGTGTGCGTGCGTGCGTGCGTGTGTGTGTGTGTGTGTGTGTGTGTGTGTGTGTGTGTGTGTGTGTGTGTGTGTGTGTGTGTGTGTGAAAGGAGAAGTAATAAGACAGAGCATGTGTGTAGGCCTTTTGTAATGGAAGACAGTGTAGTAACTGTTCGCTGGTCCTCTGTGCAATACTGTATTTGAAAATCCCAAGATGTTAATGACCACTTTTCTTCTTCTTTTTTTTTTTTTTAGATAAATTTCTTCTTTTTTTTTTTTTGTCTTCTTGCATGTGTGAGCACGTGTTCAACTGAATTTGTAAAAACAGATGGAATGTTTTTATCTCCGTTTGTTTCTTTCTCTGCCCGAGACGGATCTACCCAGAAACTTTAATTCATTATGTTTTTATACGTGTGGTGTTCAAGTCTTATGCTTTTTTTTGTATAAACGTATCAGTTTTCTCAAACGTATATGTTTATGATATCGTGAAACCGTTCTAAGAGTGTGTCGTTGTGTACTGCTGTGTAAAAAGTTCTGATCTGAACATGGCCGAAAAATGTCTTCTGCGGAGCAAGTGTTGTTTTTGATTAAACGTGATTCGCTCTGATTTTCATTGATCATTTTGGTTCGAGTATATGTGCCAGTATGGTAATGTGTTCAAATGTTAGTGTGACCCATATTCAATTCCGGTCTCAATATGAGTAGCAAAATAACCATTGCATCCATGAATTGTCAGGGTCTGACCAACGCACAAAAGCAAAGAGATGGGTTAAGTTATTTAAGAGGAAAATCACATACGATATATTTGTTGCAGGATACTCATTTCGAGCCAAAATCAGAAAATTATATCAGTGCAAAATGGGGTTGATATGCTTTTTCGCGTCCAACAATTCTCACTTACAGTTGCTATTTCATTCAATAACAATTTTGACTTTTAGTTGAAAAAGGTTTACAAAGACACTGCAGGTGATTACATTTTGCATCAGTTTAAATGATGGATAAACTATGTTTCATTACTAGTATTTACGAGCCCAACCGTGATGAGCCTAAGTTTTATGTAGAGTTGGAAATACACATTAGGGAGGTTGGAGCTGAAAATGTCTTTATCGGAGGTGATAGGAATTTGGTCCGTGATTACACTTTGTACTGTTACAATTACAGACATGATAATCCTAAAGCACAAGAGCGAGTAGAAAACATGACGGACAACCTAGATTTAACTGACATCTGGCGTGAATTAAATCCTGAATTATATAGGTATACTTGGAAGAGAAATAACCTATGTCAGCAAAGTCGTTAAGATTTCTTTCTTATTTCCGTTTGGGTGTATAATCATGTGACTGACGCAGATATTCTACCAAGATATTGATCTCATTACTCCTTAATTTTAATAACTTTCTAAAGAAAAAAAAAGGTAGATAGATAAAGAGAAACCTATTATGGAAATCCAATAGTTCATTATTAAAAGACTAAATATATAGAAGTAACCTGGTGATTCAAATAGTCAATGAGGAGTATGCAGCTCTACCATATTGTCGCTGTGAGTTGGCCCAGACCCCTAAATCAGAAATCCAGTTTGTTATTTGTGATCAACATTGTTTTCTTTTAGATACATTGCTTATGAAATTTAGAAGCAAAACTATATCATATGAAACGATGAAGAAAAGGAAGGACACAGAAAAACAGAAACATCTTGAAAGTAGTATATGTTTACTTGAGAGGAAAACGGTGCTACCTGAACAAGGAAGACTTGGACTTGAAAATTATAGACACGATTTGATTACACTTCGGGAAAAGAAGATGGAGGGTGTATTGCTTCGTTCAAGGGCGAGATGGGTAGCAGCAGGCGAAAAAATAACAAACTATCTTTGTGGACTTGAAAAGTGGAATGACGTTTGCAAAAACATTTTGAAACTTACTCTGGATAATGGATCCATTTTAAGTGATGGTGATGAAATTGCTCTGGAAGTTAATAAGTTTTTGCCAAAAGTTATACTGTGTAAGGATGTCGAATCTCTGAAATTTAGTAGACAATCTATTAACATTAACTGAAAATCAGATAACTTCTTTGGAGGGCAAAATCACATTTGGAAGAAGCCAGTGTTGCTCTTAAACATATGCATAATATGAAAAGTCCTGGCAACGACGGCTTGTGGGCAAACTTTTGTTTTGATTTGTCTTTTTTTTTTTTTTTTTTTGCTACAACTTGGTCTATATGTCGTAAGAGCGCTTAATGATGGATACGATAGAAATGAAAAGTCCTGGCAACGACGGCTTGTGGGCAAATTTTGTTTTGATTTGTCTTATTTTATTTTTTTTGTTTTTTGTTTTTTGTTTTGCTACAACTTGGTCTATACGTCGTAAGAGCGCTTAATGATGGATACGATAGAAATGAACTGTATACATTCCAAAGGGCAACATGCCCATAAACAAAAAAAAAAAACAACAACAACAAAAAAACCCACCTGGAGACCAATTTCGCATTTGAATACTGTGTATGGAGTAGGATATACATGTATAGCAATTTGACTGAAATATGTGCTTCCCTTATCATCAGTGAGACCAGACTTTGTTTTATCCCAAATAGATAGTTGGGGTATAACATTCGACTTAGTCATGACATACTTGATTACTTGATTACGTCTGAAAAAAAAAAAAGGGGGGGGGAGACAAAAAAACCATGCTGGGATACTTTTATGCTCAGACTTTGAAAAAGCGTTTGATAGTGTAAGCTATGTTTTCATGTTTAAGGCATTGCATGCCTTCGGCTTTGGTTCAAGTTTCTGTCTATGGATAAAAACTTTCTACAGAAATATTAAGTTAACTTTTTCAGTGTATGGGAAACTAGCCGGTTGGTACTGCTAAGGCGATCCTATTTCACCGTGTTTATTTTTTATTTCTAATTTGTTTAACGAACATTTTTAATATCAAATCATTTTCCAAACACACATACATTACAAACGAATTACATAACAATTGGTTACAAATAAAAAATACAGCAAAAAAGGCTGTCAAACAATCAAACATCCTTGAACACAAAACAAAAGGGGGACTAAGGCCTTGGGCGGGGGTGGGTGGGGGCAAGGGTAAGGGATGGGGTGGGGTCCATTAGCGTTCTCATATCAAATACAAATCAAACATGATTCTATACAAATATTCAACCATTTTCAAAAACACGCAATTGAAGTAAATCTTGATGAATGTGGTAGTTTACAGATGATATCATGTTCTATTTTGAATTCTAACGTTCAAACTAATCGAGAATCGAATTGTACAAAAGCCAAATTTGTTTACTTTGTGCACAAGTTCCATTTGTAATTGCCATGTAACGTTTCTATGTGAAATCTGTCGCTCAATAATGTAACAACGATTTGCACATGTGGTTGTGCATTTAGCAATTTACATTTGTAGATGTAAAATTTCGCAAATAAAGTGATGAAATCAAAACCAGTGTCTCTCCGTATATTCTGCTTTACACCAAACAATACAAGTTCTTTGTCAATCACAAAATCGTGACAATGTGAACATTTCCGAATCAGCAACTGCTGAAAATTCATCCAAAACAGCATATGAGAAATTGTCTGCTCTTCTTGCTCACAAAAATTACATATAGAAGAGTTTACTAAACGATGCAGGAACAAGAATCTTTGGGTTGGAATCAATTTATGTAGCAGTCTAATTTGAAAACATCTCAACTGCACATCACTAGGGTTGGAATTAATTTATGTAGCAGTCTAATTTGAAACCATCTCAACTGCACATCACTAGAAGAAAAAGAAACACCCGAAGGTGCTGGGGAGGACCCAGAGAAGCACTGTCTTCGCCCGCCTTTAGAGCAGTCCTGTACCACCCTTGGAGGCCTGCGCTGTGTTGACGATGGGTACAGGCACGCACAGGACACTCCATTAAGATATCAAGGGACATAACTGCTCCTGAACAGAGGTAAATCAGACTACAGATGCAGCTCATAACAGCCTTAAAGTAGCATCCCCATGGGTGTACCAGCCCGTATTTCATGACTGCAGAGCCCACCGGCGAAAACACACCACCCTCCAGCTGCCGAGCACACCCCACAGACCCATCCACCCCTGCCCACGGACAGATGAAGACAGTGCCACTCCAGACACAGCCAAGCTTTCGCCATACGGTCTTATATGCCCTCAAGAGAGAATCCAAAGTTGTAGTCTTTCCCACTGTCAACAGGACTTTCCCTGTGGTCAGTGGGTCTTTCCTCACCGTCACTGGACCTTTCTCCAGGGTCAGCCTAGTTAAGGCAAAGATTAACTGCACATCACTAGATATTCTATAACGACGTGAGAAAATGTCTTTCCAATTTAGATCCTCAAACCAATTATTCCAACTTGAAACAACAGTTGGGGTGATTCCATTTCTATTCAACATATTCTGTATGAATTTACTACCTTTCTTAATATAGGACCAAGTTTTATTCTTTAAGGTTTTACACCTATTAGTTCAACTTTTGACAATATGCTCGCAGTGCATTCAAAACGCCTTCGTATATTAAAAAGTTTGTTCTAACATTGGGAAAACTAACAAAACAAATTCATTGTAAGTCATGAAGGTACCATCCATATTTATCAACTGTTTCACAAAGAAGATATTGTGATTAACACCATTCTTGTAAGTACAACCACCTTTCGGTATCTCAAAATATGAACATTGTATTGAATACACTCTGCCATGAACTCATGAATTGTCATTGGCAGGATTTCAGAGATGTTTTTTTTTTTGTAATGTTTCATTACATCTCTCCAGAACAAATTATAAACTTTCCTTAAAACCACATTTGCATACTCAGCACCAAAATGTCTTAACTTTGCTAACTCTGGGAACATATTTATTGTAAAATCCTTCCACTCAGATTCATCCAAAAGTCTTCTTAGCCAACTTATTTTCATGGAGGTCAAAAATGATCTAATAATTGCCATTCTAAGTCCTCCTTCACTGTAATTTTTAACACCACCGTTTTCTATCCTGCTTTGCTTCCATTCCGCAAAGATATCATCAATTCATTTTCCAATGGAGCTATGAAATTTACTGGGAGGGGTGGGGGGTGGGGGGGGGGGGGGGGGCAGGTCAAGTAATCAACAAATGCACAATTTTTGACAAAACCAAGTCTTGATTACTGTTAATTTCCCAAATGGTGTCAATTGTCGCTACTCCAAATATTCTTCTTTTTTTTCTTTCTTTTTTTTTTGCGAGAAGCTTATCCTCGAAGTTAATCTTTGTAATACTTGCGCCACTGGTTGAAAATAACACTCCTAAAATCTTGAAAGTACCAGGGTCCCAAATGAAATGTTTGTCCCGCATGTATCGATATTTGTATTTTTCCTTCTCCCTATCCAAACAACTTGACTTTTGCCGAAGTTTATCTCTAACCAGACATTTCAGCAAATTTAGTTAAAATGCCACTGATTCATGAACAATTTCTCACTTCCATCCAAGCATAATGGTAGTATCATCTGCAAACTGAGACAATATAATTTCCTTGTTCTTCACACTGATTC
>CM031595.1:120527458-120529958 GCA_018398815.1 Conus ventricosus
TGGGGTGGTTTTGTTTTTGTTTTTGAAGTTTTGTTTTTGCCTGTGTCAAGTACCCGCCAGGGACTTCGATGAAGTATTGAAAGTACACAGTGGTGCGGTTACTTGAACATTGGTGTTGAACATTTGGGGTTAAGCTTTGTGTCCGGGTGGTTTGACACCGGCATATAAAAATTAGAAAGAATACATTTTGGAAAAGAGACATCGCGTGGGCATCTCAGGTTTGTGAGGTATCGACCTTGTTTGGTGTTTCAGCCTGGGGTTACCAGGGGATGTGATGAGTCACCCTTGTTCCTTCGGGTATTAGCCTTTGGTGGGCTGAGGTGTGTTTTTGTGCCTCCTGAGGGAAGGTTGTTTATATGTAAACGTGCAGCACATGCGTGCACGGGTATGCATAAGGGGCCATGTGTTGTATGGTCGAGTATTGATAGTACGTTGATTCTTTTGGGGTTTGTTTTTTTTGTTGTGTGTATGTGTGGGGAAAAAACTGCCTATGTGTCGGATATATAAAGGTATTGGTGTTTCATCTGCCATTCTGTGGGTGAGAGTGCGTGTGTGAATGCAAATAAAGCCTTCTGTTTGTGCACTGTATTTTTCTTTTGTGTGTTTGTTGTGTGGCGTTCATACTTAGTAAAAGGGGGAAAGGGTGGTTATAACGGGGGATATATTAGTACATATATCCCTGTCTACTGTCTTATACAGTGACACTTAGATACATGCGTACGTCTGTACACGTAAAGCCTCATGAAGACCCGCCAGCTCACATCTTTTCCCCCCCATGGATTCACGTTATCACGAAGTGGTACACGTACTCAGAAGTGTCCAAGTTTCTCCAGTTTGCCATCAGTCATCTCACGCATTCGTTAGCCTATCCAAACGTTCATGCAAAACAGTTTTTGAAATAAATCCTGTTTCTAAACAACCCCTATGTCCTCTTCTTCTGCGTACGCAGGCTGAAACTCCTGCGGACATTCCCTATATGGACAGGCAAGTATTTATCCCATCTACCCAACAAAGGGAGTGGAGTTTTGTGTGCATGACCGGTTTTTTTTTTATCCCGCCATTAAGGCAGCCATACTCCCATCTTCGGGAAGTCCTTCTTTTATTATCGGCAGTGTTGGCATCTTGCGATATGATCAGCTTGTACCCTGTTGTAGATGATGGCATTGTAATCCCTGCAGTAAAAACATGTTGAAATAGCATGATAGAAGTCTTGAAACAACCTCTGCTGTTATGGGACAGCGTCATGCTCCCATTTACGTCGATGTTTTGTGGGCATTTGGATTAAATTACAAAGGGTTTTGGAGTGTCCTGTACTGCTTCTTTCAGAGGTGGATATGGATGCCCCAAGTGACTGCAGATCCAAGTGGACAGAGTGAAAATAATAGATATGGAAATGACAGATTTATTGTTCTTCCAGACAGGGAACCCATTCCTTGGTTCCAGAAACATCTTTAATCCTTACGCCCTGAGATAAAATCAAACAGACAACGAAATCGGGTGGATGCAAGAAATGCATGGACTACAACTCTAAGTAACTGACCAGGGTAAACTTCTTGTTGCCAATATTGTTAACAAGAAAAAAAGAAAGAAAGAAAAAACAGACAAAAAACTCACAATTACCAAACACTCAACCCTTCTCTTTCGGAATTCAAGGGTATGTCAACTGGACTGGGAGAAGATTACTTGTGATTTGCTCTTTAAAAAGCTCTTGAAGCAAGGCTTCATGAGAACACAAAAATCTTTTTTATGTCTGGATGAGAACAAGCGCTTAATGGATTAAAGGAGGGTGCTTCAAAAACACGTGATGTTTTTTTTAAATGAAATATAAACGTAACCGTAAGAAGATTACTCGTTGCAGATGAAATATAAAAAAAAAGAAAAAAGAATTTCATCCTGCTATTGTATACATTTGTGATGCTTCTCAAGGAAGTGATGACTGCTGGCAAAAGATGCGCTGAGAACTTAAGAGAAATGACGGAGCAAAAATAGAAGAACCGTATAAGAACAGTTCAGCGTGGGTCTGACAACAAACAAGGGTTTGTTACGTATAATGTTATATATACACATGGGTGTATGCATTTGCGCGCGAGCGCGCAAGCGCACGTGCGTGTGTGTATGTGTTTAACAATGTGTGCATTATATTGAGTGCACATCTACGATCTGGATATCTTACTCACCTAACATGTTATCTTGGGGTCTGACTATTCTCGGTGCTGAATTTAGTGTTAAAGTTATTCTACTAAGCAGATGGCTTGTCACTGCTTTACTGTAAGTTCTTTTGATGAGATTGTTTTGCTTCAAGTTTCAATGGTAGCTCATGTCATATCAGTTGAGTTGATTGAACGAGTTGCATTGAGTTGAGTTGAGTTCATTTCAGTTTATTTAGTTTAGTTAAGTTCACCTCAGTTCAGTTTAGTTTAGTCCAGTCTAGTCTTGTCTAGTCTAGTCTAGTCTAGTCTAGTCTAATCTAGTCTAGTTTAGCTCAGTTCAGTTCAGTTTA
>CM031595.1:120534958-120542458 GCA_018398815.1 Conus ventricosus
GTGGACAAACTACAACTGACTGGAGATGTTCAGTTCGACCGGGTCCATCGCTTGAACGGCAAATCAACTCGCCCGTCATCGCCTGCTGCACTTTCTTCAGAGACAAAGAGAAAATTCTAAAGGCCAAACGTAATCTGAAGGGAAGTGAGGTGTTCGTTGGCGAGGACTTCTCTCTACGTGTAAGAGACGTAAGAAAACAACTGTCCCCGCATCTAAAGAAGGCCAGAGAGGAGGGCAAGCGAGCGACTATGGTCTTCGATCACCTCTTTATTGAGGGGAAAAAGTACTATCTGGGAGACGGGGGAGCTCTTACAGAATCAAGATAGGGGGGAGGCCAGCCCAGCTCGACACCGGTGTCATCCTACAGATCTGCACGTGCTAGCTGTGCAGAACGCCAAAAGGCCGGGTGCGATGGCAGTGGTGTGCGGAAACTGTGTTGTGAACCAGTTTACGTTGACGTCGTAAATACTGAGCGCGCAAAGGCGGGTGGGGGTCACATGTAAATGTGGAGGAAGAATTTATGTTGAATTGTATTGATCAAAATGTTTTTGTTGATATGAATATGACTGATTGTGTTAATGCAGGCGAAGCGACCTTCTTATGTTCTAAAAATGATAACATGAATATTTGTGGTGAAAACAGAGTTGAAGACATTTACCGATCAGTATCACGTGACACACAAACTGACAGTGGAAGTTGTAAGAGGGGGGCATCTCAAAAGGAAAACGTTAACTCGGAAAGAGAGGACAGGGGTGATAATGATGTGTCTGGTGAACGATGGAGAGGAACACACTGAGGGGTGAAAGGAAAGATGTCAGTGAGAATAAAAGTGTGTTACATTTTGATGGTTGTGAAAATGATAAAGATTGTGATGTTTCCGTCTCTTTTTTGCATTGGAATGTAAATGGACTCTTATCTAAATTAAGTGATGTAGACTTTACTCCCTTTTTGTTGAAATTTGATGTCATATGTCTTGTCGAAACCTTCGTAGAGGATTTCCAAAACTTAATATTTCCGGGCTATACCATTTTCTGTAAACCAGCAGTTAAGTTTTCAAAACAAGGAAGACATTCTGGTGGAGTTATATGTCTCATTAAAACTAAACTTACACCCTATGTCCATGAAATCAAGACAGACTCCCCAAATATTCTTTTATTTTTGGTTGATAAGAGTGTTTTTTGGCTTTATGGAAGATGTGTTATATGTATGTACTTATATTCCACCTGAGGGTTCGCCATATTACGCTTATTTTGATGTTGAAAATGGTATTAGTGAGCTTGAACAATGTCTTTTTGATTCTCTACTTGAGTTTGAGGATGTGCATATAATTCTGTCAGGCGATTTGAATAGTAGGACTTCTGACATTTGTCCAGATATCTTTGATGAAAATGATGTTTATGATCACCTTGTTTATGATTGTTCTTTTTCTGCCAGACAAGTGTATAAATAATTTTGGAAGATATTTGTTAGATATGTGCACAACCTTTGGACTGTGGATTCTAAATGGCACATGTAATGGGGATGCTGACGGCAACTATACGTTCATTTCAGAAGCAGGATGTAGCGTTAATGATTACTTTCTTCTGTCTAAGGAATTGTTTTTCGGTTTTGCGTCTTCATGTGAAATGGTGATCTCAGAGAGAATAGAATCAGATCATTTGCCTATCGAATTAAATTTCAGATTTTCTGAAAGAAAAACCAGATCGCAAGTAAATCCCACAGAAATAGACCAGGTCATTGAAAAGTTTGTGTGGAACAACGATTTAGGGTCAGTCTATACTCAGAAAATGACATCAGATGAAACACTGTTGGTACTTGATCGTGCCACAAATTTAATTGATCATGATTTCAATGGTGCTTTGCATCTGTTTAATGACTGGATTAAAAGGCAAGCAAGTTGTATGAAAAAGAGAATTAATCTAACAAAGTATGACAAAAACAGTGATTGGTATGATAAGGAATGTAGGTTAAGCCAAGTGAAGGCAAAAGGGCTGCTTTCTATTCATAGCAAAACGAGAAGAAAAGAAGACAGTGATGCCTACTGCATAGCAAGAAGAGAATACAAACATCTGATAAAGAGAAAAGAAAAACAGTATAACGATATGTTGGTAGACAGACTTATTTCATCAGTGAACAATCAGAGAGAATTTTGGGAAACTGTGCGTAAAATATCCTTTAAAAGAAAACGTGTTCAAAATAGTCTAACAGTCGATGACTGGTTCACACATTTTAAAGATTTGCTTGAATTAGAAGTAACAACAGAAGTTACTAATTCATTTGGAAATTGCAATGATACCGATGAGGAGGAAATTAGTTTTATAAACCGTTCAATAACAAATGAAGAAGTTCTACTAGCTGTAAATAGGTTAAAAAATGGAAAAGCCGCCGGACCGGATGAAATTATTGGTGAGTTGTTGAAGTATGGTGGGGACCGAGTTGTTGACTTTTTGTAAAGCTTTTAATACGCTGTTTGATAAAGGCGTGTTCCCAGACAACTGGACCAACTCTATTGTGCAGCCCTTGTTTAAGAAGGGTAATGTTAACGATCCAAACAATTATAGAGGCATTTCACTGTGTGATACGAGCAGTAAAATTTACAGCACAATCATTAATAGCAGACTGCAGGAATGGATAAAAGAAAATAATCTGACTGGTGAACATCAAGCAGGATTTAAGAAAGGTTACTCCACAGTTGATCACATGTTTACATTATTGGCACTCGTTCAAAAACAGTTTTGTTTCAATCGTAAATTATATGTAGCCTTCATTGATTTTGAAAAGGCTTTCGACTCTGTTGAAAGGAACTTATTATGGCCCATAATATTGAAAAATGGCATCAAAGGTAAGATATTTAGGTGTATTCGTAGTATGTATGACAATGTCAAAGCCAGAATTAAATGCGGAAGTAGCGTGACTCATTATATCAACTGCACCCGTGGAGTGAAACAAGGAGACGCCTGCAGTCCTGTCTTGTTTTCTTTATTCATTAATGAACTTGCATTAGAGGTGATGAGGAGAGGGAGGCATGGTGCAATGTTTACGTCTGACTATTTTGAATTATTCATATTACTTCTGGCAGATGATGTGGCCTTACTCTCAGAGACTGCCACTGGATTACAAACGCAGATTAACAGTCTTCAACGTGCAGCTGCTGCTTTGCAGCTGAAGGTCAATATGAAATAAAAGCAATATAGTGGTATTCAGAAAAGGGGGGTATTTAGCTGCCAGAGAAAGGTGGACCTACAACGGGACTGTTATGCCTGTTGTGAATGTTTACAAATACCTAGGAATTTATTTTTCAACAAAGTTAAGTTTTGTTGCTGCTTGTCGTGATCTCAGTAGCAGAGCAAAAACGCGTTATTGTGTATTTTACAAAAGTTATTTAAGCTAAAGTGTTCTTCTCCTTCTTCCTTTTTTAAGTTATTTGACTCACAAGTTCAGTCTGTTGTTCAGTATGGTGCAGAGTTATGGGGCCTTGACAATGCAGCACTCCATTGCGAAAAGGTGCATTTATTTGCTATTAAGAGATTCTTGGGAGTAGAAATGAGAACACCTAATGACATGGCGTATGGTGAAACAAATCGATATCCTATTTACATAAATTCAGCTGTAAAGTGTGTTAGGTATTGGCTAAAGTTGACGAGGATGGACGAATGTAGACTACCGTTTAAGGCCTATAGAATGCTTTTCGATTTGGATTTGCGTGACAAGAAAAACTGGGCTTCAAATGTTCGCTGTAAATTGTATATGTTTGGATTCGGATATGTATGGCTCAATCAAGGAGTAGAAGGGATAAGCGAGTTTCTGGAAACGTTTAGGGAAAGGTTAATTTTGTGCAGATGGCAGGATTGGAATAACCATATCAATAACAGTGACAGGTTTAACGTTTACAGAACCTTCTGCACTATTCCGGATGCTAAAACATATTTGTTACTCAATTTGGACAGATATTTTAGGCATGTATTGATAAGATTTAGGCTTGGTATTTCTGAAATCGAAGTACATCGTAATCGTTATAGACAACACAGTGAAGGTGACTTACTATGTCCACTTTGTCAAAGAGGGAAAGAAGATGAGGTACATTTTGTTCTATGCTGTCCTATTTTAAGCGACTTAAGAGCACAATACATACCGTTGAAATATTATAAGATACCAAATCAGTTCAAATTAGCGTTGCTGATGGCATGTGTAAAATGAAAAAACGATCAGAAATTTGTCAATCTATCTTTACAAGGCTTTAAAATTGCGTTCTATTCTCATCTCTTGAAATTATAGCAAAGTGTATTACGAATGATGTCATTGATTCTAAATGCCAGATTGGACAATTGTTTGTATATACACCCCTTCATGAGGGGCAATGGCCTAAACATGATTAAACTTTCCGTATTCCGTATTCTCTCTCTCTCTCTCTCTCTCTCTCTCTCTCTCTCTCTCTCTCTCTCTGTGTCTCTGTCTCTCTCTGTCTCTCTGTGTCTGTCTCTCTCTCAGTGCGTGAACTCTCTCTCTGTCTGTTTCTGTCTTTGTCTCTCTCTCTCTCTCTCTCTCTCTCTCTCTCTCTCTCTCTCTCTCTCTCTCTTCCTTTCTGTGTACTTTGGTCCACTGTTTTTCTGCCTCTGAGACCTAATCACCTGTCTTTATTCTAGGACAATGTCTTTTTTTTCTTTTCTCTACACATTGACAGCCCTGAAAGGGCCCCACGTTGTCGGCCGAGCTAGCATGAAACCGAACCTGAAACTGGCCTAGAGGCTTCTTTAATCACAGCATAGAAGATACTGTATCACAGACTACATGTTTCTTTTTCTATGTTAAAAGGCAGCGCACGAGCCTACCCCCCCCCCCCCCCCCCCCCGCGTTTTCCCTTCTTCCCGACCCCCTTCCCCTAACCGCCCCCATGCCGTCCTCCCCCTCCCCTCCCCTCCCCTCCCCTCGCCTCCCCTCCCCTCGCCTCCCCTCCCTTCCCCTCCCCTCCCCCTGTCTCCCCTCCTCCACATCACCTGTATCTCCCACCTTCACCTTTGCCCCCCCCCCCCCAGCCCCCTCCCCTGCTCTGTGCCCCTTCCCCCGTCTCCCTCCCTCTACGATCTCCTCCATCTTCTTCCCGTTGTCCCCGTCCATTCTCTCTCTCTCTCTCTCTCTCTCTCTCTCTCTCTCTCTCTCCCCGCCCCTCCTTCTCCCGTTCCCTCCTTCCCCTTACCCTCCTCTCTCCCCCATAACCGCCTCCACACACTCCCCGCCCTTTGCATTCGACCCTCTTCACATCCCTTGAAGGTAAAAACAGTTGCAGAACCCGGGATTGTGTCCTGGACGTTCAGATCTTCTGTCCAACGCTCTCCCAACCGAGCTACTCCGGCTAACAGTATGCACAATATTCTCGATCTGATATGAATGCCCGCGGCGAAGCGTGTTGCGAATCACTTCGAATGCCAACATCGCTTCATGTTGCCATGTGACCACATTGGGATGCGACAATGCGACTGCTAGCACAGAGGTGGTTTGGCCTTGATGTGCCAAGAAAGCAAATGATTGATCATGCCTAATGTGGAGAGGATGAGGCGAAAACTGTGGATTTGTGTAGCCAACAACAAAGAAAGACCGCACTGGACACAATACACACGCACAAACAGACTGACAGACAGACAGGCGGACAGAGCGTGTTTCGTATGATAGTTTAATAAAATGCGAATAGATCCCTGTCATCGCAGTACAGGACATATTACACTACTACCTATAGTCTTCTTTTATACGACAATAGAACATACAGATCCAATCTCTATAGAGTTATTTCATCTCCATATAGAATACTGGTGTATCACTACCTACAACGAAATATTTTATTCCATATCGCAGTGCTCAGTCTTGTAGATTTAAGCTTCTGTGGCTGCCATTCTGGTATAGTCCTGTGTAGGGGACTGTTGAGATAGCCATTGAATCCTTCTGCGTAATGGAATTTGACGGTTAAAATACCTATTTGACTCTTTTGTATGAGGGAAATTAATTTTGTTATTATTAAACCCTTTTGTGTGAAGGAATAGATGTAATGTTACTGAGTCCTCGTGCATGCAGGAATTTAGCCACTGTAATCTATTGAACCCCTCTGTGTGAAGAAATTTTACTGTTGAAATTACTATTGATCCCTCCTATATAAAATAATTTAGTTCTAACTACTGAACATTTCTGTGTGAAGAAATATAACCGTTGTAGTAACAACATGAGCCTTTCTTTACATAGGAGTTTTGCTGTTGAAAGAACTGAGAGGGGAGTTGTGCTGATACGTTTAAGATATCCTATAGAAGTGAGTGTAGCTGTTGTGACAACTATTCAGTTCTTCAAACCGTATTGGAATTCAGAAGTTGTAATTTTTTTTTAATCCTGTTTTAACTATTGAACCATTCTACGCAATAGAATGTAACTGTTCAAATGATAATTGAGCCCCTCTCTTTAACGGCAGTTAACTGCTTATAATAACCATTGAACCCATCCCCTTATCTCTTGCAAAACGATTAGCTTTTGTTATTTAGTATGGAACTCTTCTTTGGTAAGGAAATCTAGCTGCGAAAAAAAAAATCCTTCTGATTAAGAGAATTAAGCTGTCGTAACTTGTGGATCCTACTGTGCAAGAATATTCGACTGTTGTGATAACTATTGAGCTCCACTATGTTAGCGATTTTAGTTGTTGTAATAACGGTTGAACCCGTTTATTGTAAGGGAATTTGCCTGTAAAAAATATTGAACCATTCTGCAATGGAATTTAACTGTTATAACAATTACACGTATATGTGCAAGGGAATTTCACCGTTATGATAACCGCTGAGTTCATCTGTCTAAAAGAATTAAGTTCTTGCAATTTTTTCTTTATCTTTTTATGGCAATGGAATTAAGCTATGAAAATTATTGAACTCTGTTATGGAGTTTAGCTGTTGTGTCATTATTGGATCCATCCGACTAAGGAATTTCAAATGGTTGTAATAACTAATGAGTCCTTCTACGTGATAGAATATAACTACTGTAACTGTTGAACCTCTTTATGAAATACAGCTGTGAAAAACATTGAGCCCTCATATATTAAGGAAGTTAGTAGTTGTGACTCTTGAATCTTTCTACGTACACGAATGTCACTATTGTAATAACTGTTGAGCCCTTCTGTGTGAGGGAATTTAGCTGCTGTAATAACTATCGAACTTATAGAATTCTGCATGAAGCCTGTTTTACTGTTGAGCCCTTCTGTGTAAGGGAATTTAGCTGCTGTAAAAACTTTGGAATCATCGCTACAATAAAGAAATTTAGGTGTGAAAGTAAATACTGAATTCTCTGTAGTATGGGAATTCAACTGTTTTCACCTTTTGTCTGAGAAGCGTTCATAGTTTGAATTATTGTGTCTGTCCATACAAGAGAATTCGCCATTTTAAAATTTATGGGGAAATGCTCTGTCTGTCTGTCTGTCTGTCTGTCTGTCTCTCTCTCTCTCCCTCTCCTCTCTCTCTCTCTCTCTCTCTCTCTCTC
>CM031595.1:120551079-120608579 GCA_018398815.1 Conus ventricosus
TTTTTTATATTCAAATTTTTACGAAGCATTATTGAAAGAATCTCAGCACAAATTAAATACAGATATGAATGAGGAGGGGTCCCTTTCTCACTCCTCTCTGTAATGGAAACCAGGAAAATACGGTCCATTCACCGACATACATGTCAAAATACCAAAGTAAAAGGTCTTTACCCATTTATCATGTCTGGTCCAAAATTATAAAAAAAATTCTGTAGGAATGACAAAGAAACGCTATCAAAAGCCTTTTCAAAATCACAGAAAGAAGAAACAGAAGAAAACATACCAGGAACATTTCTTTTCAGCATGTATCAAAATAGAAAGTAACCCGATGTTTTCACCATGAATCTGCCTTTTAAAAAACCCTTCTGTCATGTGACGTGGCCTCACATCAAGGCATGTGAACGCTCCATCACATGTAGTTAGTGATATGAATCATTTCCCCGTGCCACAATTAAAGGAAGAATATTCATATGGCATTGACTAGTGTAGCGGGCGTCCCCAAAATAATTGTGAGTATGACTCATTCAAGAAACGAATGTGGTCATTGGGTGAAAGTGACCACTGAGTGAGAGTTTAACAAGGGCTGGTAAGGTAAGGTGCTGGTCATGTGTTTTGAACACTGAGTAGCACTCACTAGGAGAAGGGGGAAAGAGTCAGTTTTAACCCAGCAGATGGCCTAGAGACTCGAACCTGTCAGGACGTGGTCCTCGTTGCTGACCAGTCATTACCAGGTGAGCGATAGATAGTTGGGAAAAGCTACAGGGGGAAAACTTAAAGAAGAGAGAAAGAATTCATATGTTGAATTGAGAAGCAGGTTACTTACACGAACCTTATTCGTGTTTCAGCCCTTCACCTTTACCCTTCGCCCTTCACCCTTCATCTTTCACCCCGTGAGGTGGTTGAAGATGGCCATGGTGTGGGGAACATACCGGTAGTTCAGCCCCAGCCAGTACCAACTCCAGGGAGAGGAGTTGAAGCTCGTCATTTCGCAAGAGACAGAGGAAGTCGCGGAAGAGAAGACGAGACTCGTATCTCCAGGACAAGAGAGTTCGAGGGGGCAGTATATTGTCTCAGAGAGAGAGACAGGGAATTGAGAAAGCAGGGAAAGCTTTTTACTTGAGGCAGGCAGTCCTCAGTGATTACGGGAGTTATGTATTCTCCTGGTTCGGATTTTTTGGATAACGGAATGTGAAGGCCATAGCTTTATAGAAGCGGAACTAGACTATTTTATCTCTCGATGTGAGGAGAGATACATGTGTGCAGATTTATTTGTCTCTCGTGTGAGGAGAGATACATGTGTGAAGATTGATTTGTCTCTCGATGTGAGAGAGATACATGTGTGCAGATTTATTTGTCTCTCAGTGTGGAGAGAGATACAGTTGTAAACTCTGTTTACAAGTGGTTGATGATTTAGTAAATGTTTTCCCTGAAGGAGAGGGGAGAAGAAAAAACATTCGGTAGTGCGCCTTTTGGTTGTTTGGAAAGATTGCGTGTGCGTATGGAGTAAATGCTGTCATGAATGCGGGTATGCAAGAGTGACAGTGTGACAGTGGTGACCCCGACTCCAGTTTCACCGGCGTAGCTGCCGTTTGTTTCCCCGGAAAAAAAAAAAAAAGAAAGATTTCTATTTGTGCCCTTGGGTTTAAAAAAAAAGAGAGATTATATTTGTACCCTCAAGGGTTTGAGGAAGGAAAAAAAAAGGATTTCTATTTGTACCCTCAAGGGTTTGAGGGAAGGGAAAAAAAAAAAAGAAATTAGTGGTTATTGATTGTGTATAATATTTGCATTTGTTGTTGTTTTTTTTGCTATTTCTATATGTGTTTTGGTGGTTGACATTTCTTTGGTTGCTCTACTCCGTTAAGGGTTTTTTTTTGGTAGATTTCTTTTTGACCCTTCCCCACCTCAGGACCGATAGCCTCAACCTTCTCTTGCTCGAACCTGGCAGCAAGGGGCAGGCGTTGAGGAATCGCTGTCCTTCCCCTAGAGGATTAGAATTTTTGTCCCCTTTCCCAGGAACTGATAGCCCAACCTCTTCCTGCTTTAGCAGGGGACATGGCGTTGGGAGTCAATAGTCTTTCCCTTCTCATAAATATCTATTTCTTTCGCTTTCCTATTGTTTCAGTTTGATTTTTCCCCTTGCCCCTCAGAGTGTGGGATCAACTTCTCCTCCGTCACGCTAATAGTGTAGTGGTGGAGTTGATTACCGCTCTGTCCAAATAAACATCTTATCTTTTGATCATTTTTTTTTTTTTCTGGGTGTGGTGCGAGATTTTCTTTGAGTTTGGGTGAATGTGCATTTATTGATTGATTGTTTAGTATTTTGTATTATTACTGTAGTGTGTGTATATTGTTCAGTGATTTGTTTTTTCCCGTCTCCAGTTTCACGGGAACAGTGACCACTAGGGTGCTGTCTGTGGGCTTCTTTTGCTTTTCTTGATTCTGCTCACTATCCGTCCTTTGTATCCTTTCATTTCCTTTTCACCCCCTTTTTTCAAAACCTCTTAAACCTTCTCCTCAATAAGCGCCTATCTAGTTTTCTTTCTACATTTTTCATCTTTTAGGTAAGATTTCCGCTAGTTTGTGTTTCTTCCCCTCTTTTTAATTGTTTGTTGATTCCATTTGTTTTGTAAATTTATATTCATTTTTGTTTAAGGCGGTACATTGTTTTGTAAATTCGTTTGAAATTAAGTAAGAAAGAAAGACTGACAACAAAACATTTGAGAACTAAAACTTTATAAAGAATTTATTTTCAGAAAACTTTATTGTGTTTTTTTTTTTTTTTTTCTCTTAGGAAAACAGTTTTGTATTAAAACTTCATTTTGTTTTGTAAATTCCAAACTAACAGTTGCAAATTCCAAACTAACAGTTGCAAATTATTTTTGGAAAAATACATTCCTTGGATTTCATATCTACCCGTTAAGTAAGCTGTTTGTTGTTTATTCCGGAAATTGAATTCTGTATTTGTATATACTATAATTACGGTTTTGTGAAACATAACATTATCATATATCGCCTTATTTTTTTTCATACTTTGAGATTGTTTGTGTTTATATCGACGATTCATTATGGATGATTTTGATAAATATGTTAAACAAGCGAACGCTTGGGTGAGGAGAAAAACTTACTAACTATGTGCAACATGCACAGATAGGCAGACAGGCTAAGACAGAGGAAGCTGGAAGAAAATAAATTACAGAGGGAAGCCGAAATTGAAGAAAAAAGATTACAGAGGAAGCTGAAGCAAATAGACTACAGAGGGAAGCTGAAGAAAATAAATTACAGAGGGAAGCTGAAGCAAATAGACTACAGAGGGAACGAAGCTGAAGAACGTCAATTTAAGTTGAGGCAGTTTAGAACTAGAGACTGATGCTGAAATTAAAAGAATCCAGGCATCGAGAGAACCTCCACCAGTCGGTTCCGCAGCCATGCCTCAACCAAAAGCGCATATATTCCAAGTGCCGCCTTTTGAGGAAAAAACGGATGACATTGATATTTTCTTTTCCGTTTTGAAAGTCACGCAACGTCTTGTGGTTGGCCAAAGGAAAAGTGGACATTGTATATTGCGTCGTTGTTAAGGGTAGCGCTTTGACATTGTACTCACTCACTTGCAGCGAAACAAAATTTAACTTGGATCAGTTGAAAGAAGAACTCCTCAAAAATTTCAATGTTCTGCTGATCGTTTTCACGAACGTTTCCGTTCTGTGCGCCCTGAAAAAGGAGAATCGTTTCCCGTCTTTTCTGATCCGTATGAGTCATTGTTGTGATCGATGGATCGATTTATCTAAAACGAACAAGACTTTTCAGTCACTGCGAGATCTCCTTCTTAGAGAACAACTTTTCCAGAGCGTGAGCAAAGATCTGGCCACTTCCTTAAAGAAAGGCAATTTGAAAACGTTGAGGAAATGTGTCAGATGGCTGATCAGTATTGTATCGCTCACCCAGATAAGGGCGTGGCTAGGAAAAGGAGAATTTTCCATCTTGAGTCTCATGCGTCATGTACTATCCCATCAGGACAGGGAGTTACAGGAAAGGAAATCGGGTCATTTTTGAGTCCTCAAGGATATACCTATCCTAGGAACGGACAGGGATCTTCCGCGGTTCGAGTGACTTTCGTCAATACCAGTATCATCACCGCCGGACAGACCCGTTACTTCTCAGCAAACGTTCCGAGGTCGTGGACAACGACCACCACGTAGACCTTTTGGGCCATTCGTGGCCAGAACAGAAGTTCACAAAATCAGTCAGCTGCCGATCAGACAATCGCTGTTTCTTTGTGATGGCAAGTTCCATCTGAAACAGAATTGCCCTTTCAGACCGGTGATTCAAAACCCCATTAGTCTCCACTGATTGTGAAGAAGGCCTTGTTTTGACACCAGATCAATCTGTTGATGGACTGGTGTTAGAAAACGGAGCCATCAATGGATTGCAGGCTTCGGTTTTGCGAGACACTGGGTGCACTACTGCTGGTGTACGGAAATCTTTCGTCCTTCAAGACCAGTATCCTCAACACTGTCCAAAAGTGTAGGTCGTTGGAGGCAAGATTGAAACGTTTCCGCTGGCGAAAATTTCAGTCGATACACCGATACTACTCCGGTTTTCTTACCCCTGTGTTATTGATAACCCAGTTTGCGACTTGATCTGGGCAATTTGCCAGGTGTCGCTACAGTACATGGTGGTGCTGGAGGATCGTTTGTTCCTTGTCTTGTGAGTACTAGATCAAACGTCATAGAGCAGGAAAGGCTACAAAGCCGCTAAAAGTCTCAAAACTGGATGAACCCAGATTACCCAGATGATTTAAAGAAATTGCGGAAAAACGAGACGCTGACGACAATACTTTCTGCTGCAAAACAGACTGTCACTGACTACAAACGACAAACCAACGTACATACTGACTCTAACATTCTCTACAGGTGTACCTGGACAGGACAACAGACAGGTTGTGGTTCCAAAACCACTTAGAGAAACAGTACTGCACACGGCTCATGATGCATTGTTCGCTGGTCACTGCGGAATCAAAAGAACATTAAAGAGAGTTCTGATTCTTTTTATTGCCGGGTGTCACAAAGGAAGTTACGAAATACTGCCGCTCATGTGACATCTGCCAAAAGACATCTCAGAAAGGTCGCGTCCCATGTGCACCTTTGCACAAAATGCCTCTCATTTCTGTTCCATTTCGGAAGGTAGCTATTGATCTTGTTGGACCGCTACCACTGTCTTCTCCGGATATCGCTATATCTTGACTTTGGTGATCAGCAACAAGGTATCCAGAAGCGATTCCACTGAGAAAATTGATACAGTATCTGTCGCTGAAGCCTTACTTGCAATTTTTCCAGAGTGGTCTTCCAGACGAAATTCTCTCGGATTGTGGAACGCAATTCATTTCTGATCTCATGAGAGAAATTTACAGACTGTTGTCAATCTCTTCCATTTCAACCACGCCATATCATCCCCAATCGAATGGCATGGTTGAACGTTTCATGGAACGTTGAAGTCCATTTGAAAAGGTTGCAAGGCAAGAGCCCCAGGAATGGATCGTTTCGTACCGGCTTTGCTTTTGCATACAGGGAAATGCCGAACGAAACGCTGGGATTCTCTCCATTTGAGCTTCTTTTCGGACACTCACCAAGGGTCCTTTGATCTGTTGATGACACAATGGACGGAAGAGACGACATACCTGACAGTAAAACTGTTTACCAATACGTTTATGAACTGCATAATCGTTTGAAGGATGCATGTGAGCTGTGCTCAACAGTCAGCTGATAGGAAAAAAGATGTGTACAAGTCTTTGCAGACAGAAAAGCAAAGGCACGTTCCTCAGTGTAGGGATAAAGTTCTGTGCTACTAACTGATGAACATAACAAGCTTCGTGTTATGTGGAAGGGTCCTTTTCAGGTGTCGAAAAACTTTCTGCAGTAAATTTAAGATCAAAATGGCAAACACTGAGAAGTATTTCATGTGAACATGTTGAAGAAGTATGTTGAACGTACAAATGTTGCCATCAACCAGTCGTTGAGTGGATATATCCTGTGTCAGAAACTGATGTCAACATGACAGACATTATCATGATGAATTTGTACCCAATGTAACGTACAGGGACAGATCAAAGGTTATGAAAACAGCAAATGTAGGAGTGTTAACATCTACCAGTGCAGATGATGTTGTACCCCTTCCTATTCTGTCTGTTAAAGGTAAACCTATGAGGATGTGGTTCTGTCGAATGATTTGTCTTCAAGTCAAACAGAACAGCTCAAAGACATTTTGAAAGACTTCAGGATGTGTTGACGGATACCCCAGTACAGTAACTGGTATTGAACCCCATAGTATTCATTAACTTCTGAAGTACCAGTGCAATACGCCAGTAAGAAGTTCTCAAAGACACAAGAGAAATACTCCACTATTGAGAGAGAGTGCTTGGCTATTGTATGGGCATGTGAGAAGTTCGCCAGGTTCTTGACTGGAAGAAAGTTTCAGTTACAGACTGACCATAGGCCACTGACGTTCTTGAAATCGTCAAAGACTAAGAATAGCAGGTTATTAAGATGTCTTTGGCATTGCAGGAATTCCAGTTTACTGTTGAAACCAGTGCCTGGAACACAAAATGTCATGGCAGATTTGTGTCACGTGCGTGAATATTCATGGACAATGTAACTGTCTTCAAGGAAAGACTATTCCTGTTTTTTGTCTTTCTTAATGATTACGGTATGATCACTTTTGACGGTGCATTGTATGCTACTGACGATTTAAATCAAGTGGTATTTATGCATAATTTGCTTGTTGAAGTGACTATATGTTTTGCAAGCAAACGACTACTTGATGTTGATGTGATACATATTTATATCTTGGTAAACAATGGAAAAAATCAAGTACATTTATGTCTAACTTGCTTGTGACGATGAATCTATATGTATGTGTGATGAGCAAATAACTCTTAGAAATGTATATACACATGTTTGATTGTGCAATGAGACAAACCAATGTTTTCATTTGTCACTGTCACAATGAAAGCAGGTGACTTTTCAATGGACTATAACACTACATGTGGGAAAAAGAAACTATGTTTAGACTATTTTATTTTGTTACATGTCTATTGAGAAACATGTACACTTGGAAATATTCTCATTTTCATGAGGGTTTGAAACATATGATGTGAGACAAAGATCAAGGGAAAATGTGCTTCACATCTTAATGTATGAACACAATTGGGGCTTTGAATTGTTGATATCCCTAATTGTTTTATCCATGTAATTTGTGAAATGTATCTTGTGGAATATGGTGATCAATTATGAATGTTTTTTTTTTAAAAAAGATTAAAGTTTGAAATATGCTATTATGGTGGATCATGTGATTGATTCTATACGTTGAATTATTAATTTGGTGAATCATGTGCGATGGTTACACATTTTGAGATTCATGGCTGAAGATGTGTTTAAGTGAAGTTGTATATATATCCTTTAAAAAATTTTCTGGAGAAAATTTTTTCATCCCAGGATGGGGGGTCATGTGACGTGGCCTCACATCAAGGCATGTGACGCTCCATCACATGTAGATTGTGATATGAATCATTTCCCGTGCCACAATTAAAGGAAGAATATTCATATGGCTTGACTAGTGTAGCGGGCGTCCCCAAAATAATTGTGAGTATGACTCATTCAAGAAACGAATGTGGTCATTGGGTGAAAGTGACCACTGAGTGAGAGTTTAACAAGGGCTGTAAGGTAAGGTGCTGGTCATGTGTTTTGAACACTGAGTATGCACTCACTAGGGAAGGGGGAAAGAGTCAGTTTTAACCCAGCAGATGGCCTAAGACTCGAACCTTCAGACGGTGTCCTCGTTGCTGACCAGTCATTACCAGTGAGCGATAGATAGTTGGGAAAAGCTACAGGGGAAAACTTAAAGAAGAGAGAAAGAATTCATATGTTGAATTGAGAAGCAGGTTACTTACACGAACCTTATTCGTGTTTCAGCCCGTTCACACCCTTTACCCTTCGCCCTTCACCCTTCATCTTTTCACCCCGTGAGGTGGTTGAAGATGGCCATGGTGTGGGGAACATACCGGTAGTTCAGCCCCAGCCAGTACCAACTCCAGGAGAGGATTGAAGCTCGTCATTTCGCAAGAGACAGAGGAAGTCGCGGAAGAGAAGACGAGACTCGTATCTCCAGGACAAGAGAGTTCGAGGGGGCAGATATATGTCCTCAGAGAGAGAGACAGGGAATTGAGAAAGCAGGGAAGCTTTTTACTTGAGGCAGGCAGGTCCTCAGTGATTACGGAGTTATGTATTCTCCTGGTTCGGATTTTTTGGATAACGGAATGTGAAGGCCATAGCTTTATAGAAGCGGAACTAGACTATTTTATCTCTCGATGTGAGAGATACATGTGTCAGATTTATTTGTCTCCGTGGAGGAGAGATACATGTGTGAAGATTGATTTGTCTCTCGATGTGAGGAGAGATACATGTGTGCAGATTATATTGTCTCTCATGTGGAGAGAGATACAGTGTAAACTCTGTTACAAGTGGTTGATGATTTAGTAAATTGTTTCCCTGAAGGAGAGGGGAGAAGAAAAACATTCGGTAGTGCGCCTTTTGGTTGTTTGGAAAGATTGCGTGTGCGTATGGAGTAAATGCTGTCATGAATGCGGGTATGCAAGAGTGACAGTGTGACACCTTCTGACTTCATGTTTATGGAAGGTAAATTATCTTTAAACGATTCGCAATACAGGCAGAGGCGATTTGTACACAACATTAGTGAGGGATATAGGGCACCTGTTCTTAATAATTTTTTTTCGGTTTTCCTTTCTAAGGAACGCATATAATAATGCCTTGCTTGTGTGATACTGAAAGCTGTCTTTTTGGAAATCCTTCATTTACAGAACGTACAAGGAAATGACAAATATCTTTAAAAAAAGGGAAAAAAAACAACTTATAAAACTCAACAGAGAACCCATCAGGACCAGGGCTCTTGAATCCTTCATTTGTTTAAAGCGGCTGCTGCTTCTTCACATAATTATAATCAGCCCTTCAATATGTTTGATCTCCTCATCGGTTAAGTTGCAGCATCTTGTAGTTCACTTAGAAGGTGAATATCATCCACATCTCTATAACTATACAACTGTTTGTAATATGATTTCACTCATCTAAAATTTCCCTCTGTCTGAAATAACAGTGCCATCATTCTTTCTAAACTGGTATTGATTTGTCGACAAAATTTCTATTTTCTAAGTAACTTGTTGTTTTTTACCTTGATTATCCATCGAGTTTGATCGAACTGCAAAGCCTTGCACTTTAGACTGTATTAAGTCTTGTAGTTGTATTTTCAATTCCTCTAACACTGATAAGTCAACTGTTTTCAAATCTAGTTTAATATGTTTTATTCTTTTTTTCTAATTCCTTTTCTTGTTTACCATTCTGTATTTTCTATATGTTGCATATTAAATTGTTCTGCCTCATATTTCCATCTGTAATGTTAAAAAAAGAGCTGATCATTCACTTGGAAAGTCATGTTGTCATTTGAAATCATATCAACATTGTCAAAGTTGTAAACTGTACCATGTACTGTTTTTGACTTCTTTAATGGTATCTCTATATGCATTATGTAATCTTTATCTTTCAATAAGCTGTTATTGAACTTCCAAAAAGGTCGATCACGTTAAATTGTTCTTTTTCTTAATGCCAATACAACAAACGAATGATCTGATCGATATCCTGGTTCAACAAACACATCAGTTACTTCGGTCATCAAGTCATTATCGATCAGAAAGTAATCAAGTCCTGCCTGTTTTACAGAATTAAATTTGCGCCATGTGTAAATCGTTTATCAGGATACAGTTCTCTATAAACATCAACTAGATTATGTTTTGCCGTAATATCGATAATTTTTCTCCAAGTTCTGGTGCGATTCTCTGTACTGGCATAGTTTCGTACATCTAATTCGCATTCAGGAAAAAATTCCTATCCCCGTTATAACAGAATCGTTGTCAAGCTGTTTTATACATTCACAGATTCTATTTTTTAAAAATTCTGGTTGGTCGCCACTACAAGGTCCGTTCAAATTCATTAATGTAATTTTCTTCTTCAATATTTCAATACTCATCACAATGAAACAACCATGGGCATCTCTAATCACTTCAAATACTTTGTATTCAAAATTGTTATTGAGAGTATAGCAACTTCATTTTATTTGTTTCAGAGCCACTGAGTCAAACATTATATCCCAAACTGGCCCGTATAAAGCTTCAGTCTGAGCCGGCCAGTGTGACTTGCAAACATAAATTGTTGAAATCTGTTTCAGAACGAATAAAGTCAAAAACATCCCTTCGTTTTTTTAGAATCATGAAGTCCATTACAATTGTATGAACAATTCAAAGGGACTGTTTTGCATATTCATTAGTTAGGGTAGAAAAAATGATAATAATAACTCATTACTCTCCAGAGACATTTGAGAAAAAAAAAAAACACAACAGTACACAGGAAACATAGTAACAGCATGAGCAAGCCATTCAGTTATCCTTCCAAGTACCAAGGAGAAAGTGACCACTGCACAACCATGCCAATAAATCTGCCAACAATCCAAAAGAAATACTTGATAAGTTGATTTAAATGCAGTATTTTCATCAAGAAATACACAACTTGTATATTCATATAGTTCAGGAACATTTGTGACACACACATATACTGAGTAAAACATTTGACGAATCAGCCATACATGAGTACACTCATACAATGTATATATATATATATACATATATATATATATATTATATATATATATATATATATATATATATATTATATATAATATATTGTTAAAATAGGTTTTTTTTTTTACTAGAATCCACAAATTTGTTACGAGCGCGTTGCGCTGTCATCAGGATGGTTTTTGGTTTGCCCACCGCCGATGTTGTATAGCGTGTGGTCCCGTTTGCGGTTGTTTGCACGTGCGGGTTGCTGCACGTGTTTTTGGGGGCTTTCAGGTTTTTGTTTTGGGTGTATTCACTAACAACATTTCCATTTATGCCTGCAGTTGTTTACTATTTCTGTTTTGGTGTTTAAGTTGCTAAGTGTGGTTTGCATAGTATTAACCATTTTTCAGTTAAACATAGGTTGCACCTTTTGAAACATTGCTGTATGGTGATGCTCTTTTTATGATTTTCCAGGATATTGTAGCTTGTTTTTGCGTCTTTAAGTTTCCAGATATATTTGCTCATTCTGTTTGGTTTTTATATTTTTCTTTATTAAATGACTGTTGTGTTTGCATATCTGTTTGAAGTGGTTTTCAGTTCTCCTATGTATGTTTCTTTTCATTTCTGATGTCTGATGCAGATCAAATACGAAGATCACTCTGACGGTCAATGGCGAACATGGACATACAGCAAGTGTCAAAAAAGAAAAAAAAAAAAAGGGAAGTAGTCGTTAGGTGCTAGCATTTTGATTTAATAACAAAGCACGCAAAATGTCGATACATTTTAAATACATTTAAAGCAAGCCTCCCTCAAGGAAAGATCATAAGACCTACATATAAAGATTCTGTTTCTCTCACCCAAAAGTCATCAATCAGTGTCCTGCTGGGAATTCTATACAATAGAATATACCAATATATGCCACAGAGACGCGTCAATAACTAGCCGGATGAGGAAGGGAGGGCAGGATGGAGAAAAAAGGGGAGGGGGGGGGGAGGAGGGCAGGGAAGCAGATGGATGAGCGGGTAACAATTAAAGGTAAAGAAGCGGGAGGAACAGAATATTTTAGTGCACGTGCACACACACGAACATGCAAGAGCGCACAGGCAAGCAGACGCAAACAGCAACATTTGTGTAAACTGAAATCTCAGAGAGACAGACAGACAGACAGACAGAGAAAATCATCTCATGGTCAATTATTACTATCATACATTTTTTCTCTCCCTCATTCCCCTACACCTCAACTCCCCCCCCCCCCCCCCCCCCCCCCCCCTTTCCCACTCAGTCTGACCAACAGAAAAAAAACTGCTCTCACGCAGAACATCATTTTCAAACAAGTTAGCATGAACAGAACATGAGAACATAAGTTAAACAACACCAACACCACCAACAACAAAATCAATATACAAAGTTTCTACATTCCTCAGTAACACATGCAAACACACACACACGCACACACGCGCGCGCGCGCGCGCGAGTAAAATATACGAACATCAGTTAGAAAAATGCAGTACACAATCACGTACCATCAGATCGAATGCACCCACATACACGCGCACACGCGCGCGGCGCGCCACGCACACACACACACACACACACACACACACACACACCACACACACACACACACACACACATGCACATGCACACACACATGCACACACACTGTGCGTGGAGGGGGAGGGGGGGAAAAGAGGAGAAGAGATTACCCCTTGTTTACTTATGATGCCAGTCATTGCTAATTTCTATATTTATCAACCTCCGTGCCGTCCTCTTCGAGGTTTCATCTTGTATATAACTGAAAGCCAGTTGTCATCAGGAAGAAACATACAGCACTGTGACTATGCATTATGCGCCCAGGTCTTCACACATGCAAAAATCTCCCCCATCGCTGTTCACAGAAAGTCACACACACACACACATACACACACACACACACACACACACACACACACACACACACACACACACACACACACACACACACACACACACACACACACACACACAAACAAACACACACACAAACTTTTCTCTTTTCCTTCTTTACCCCTCCTGCCTTTTTTCTTTTCTTTTTGGAAGCAAACAGTTTTGATTACTGACTATAACATTCAACAAGCATTACATCTTCTCTACCTGAAAGTGCAAATGCCTTGAGGGGGCGAAGGAGGGCGGGTGGGGGTGGAGGAGGAGGGGAGGGGGGAGGGGGAACGGCAGGAAATCCTCTCCACCGCTACTATGTGCATGGATGAGAGCAGACCACAGTCTGTAGGCACAACGTAGGAAAATGACTACCACACAGCACCTTTATCGCAAAAATGGAGAGAGAAAAAATTGAAAAGTAACAATGTTAATCCATATTTTCAATCACTTGAGTGTATAAATCCAATATGTCGTCAAATTCCGCAGAAACTGGAGAAAATGCGAACTTTCAGTGAAAACACCACAAACACAACACAGCAGCACATCGAGTTTCCTTGTAATACAATAATATTTAAATGTTGAAACAAACAAGAAACTGTAAGCAGAGCTCTGCAAAACACGTCCGTACGCCACGTGAGCGACGGTCAGAGTGCACCGTGTTTATTTGTTATTTGTGTCGAAATTTTAGCAAATATGGATCAGACAAAATGAAGACAATAAGAGGAATTAAAACAGCTAGCACTGAGAACAAAATATAACAGAATGCAGACGATCCGGAACCGTTACAAGAAGGCGATCGCAAATCATTCGAAGAATCGATCATGACGATTGAAAAATTTGGAAGAGTGTCTGACTTTTACTCAATGCTGAAAAAACAAATGCAAATATGGTTAGGTAGTAAACGAAACTTGCCCGTTAAGTATATGCTACATTTAGGTATAAAATAGAACCCTCCTAAATTCAAATTTTGGTATTTGGTTTACGAGTTACTTAAAAAAATTGCAAAATTATGAATCTCGAATAAAAGTGTTTGCAGAAACAAGAACTCTGTACAAAACCTGGCTAAAGAGGCAGATAACACCACTTGCCAGACTATCAAATCTATGATCTTATCAAAACTAACCCATCTATGGATGTTATTACCGAACCCACCAGACTACATAAGTGATGAAGTTCAGAAATTTACATTTACGGTTGTGTGGGTTAAAAAGAGAGAGAGAGAGAGAGAGAAAAAATTAATCGGGAAAACGTCTGTAAAAAGTATACACATTGGGGAATAGGAATACTAAGCATATGGAAACAAGTAAATCCACTGAGTTAACTTGGATTCGTAAACTGTATCAAGTAATCAATGGTGGAAGAAAATCCTTTTTCATCCTATTACAAGCGGAAATTATTTCTAAATTAGGTGCTGATCTGCTTGACATGATAAGTTAAATAACTTCCGGAGAGTTGGATTCAAAGCATAAAAAAAATATGTAAGATTGTTTGTGTCAAAACTGCAAAAGAACTCTGTTCAGAGCCTTGGTTTACAACAAGAATCTGAGGATTGGGGGCAGATCTAGTTGTTTTCTTTTTAATCAATCGAAAAGGTGTATTCTGTGTACAGAATCTTTTGATAAGATGGTAATTTAGTTTGAGTTTTCAGCCCTGAGTTGATAAATATGATATCAATACAGATTTGTTACGTTATAGCGTTTATATTAGTGCTGCGAAAAAAGTATTCAAGAAAAGTTGGAGAAGAAATAAAATGCTATAAAGGTGAGTTAAGTAAACTGATAATGTGATGTTTCAGTTTCAAGGTGGCCTCAACCATATTACGAGCTGCTGAATCGAGACACCCCAGAGCCAATGTTTTGCCTCAAATGGAATGAAAGTTAACCAAAGGGATATTTGTGGGCTAACACTTTTCAGAAAATGGGACATACAAAAGATATTAAGTTAAGATGGTTTCAGATTAGAATTATTTAAATTTAATAATGGCAACAAAAACTGTTTTGCAAGACATAGGTACTGAAGATTCATAAGAATGTTATTTTTTGTAAAGAGAGAAAAAAAAAAACATTCAACGTCTATTTCGGCACTGCCCTCATGGTGCAAACTTTTCTGGCAAGAATTTCAAATACAATAAACAAGATGCGAAGATATAAACGTACTCCCAGTTTTCCAAACTGCTTATAAATCGGCGAAGTGCTTTTTGAGGTAAGAAATAAAGGCAAAATAACGGTTTAACGGTTATTAACCCATGTACACTTTTGAGACCGATGTACACTTTTGAAACTGGTATTTAGTCCTCACTGGGCTGAAGCCTGTGTACATACCAAAATTTCATCCAAATCGGGCAATATGTCAAGAAAAACGTTTTTAACGGTCAGATTTTGAAACACTACAAAGGAAGTGCCATTTGTGTGTGATAACCTTTCATATACAAAATTTCATTAAAACCCACCATATTAAAAAAAAAATAACGGCAAAATAACGTTTTAACGGTTATATAACCGATATACACTTTGAAACCGGGATTTTAGTCCTCCACTGGGGTAAAGCCCGTGTACATACAAATTTCATCCAAATCGGACAATATGTCAAGAATAACGGTTTTTTAAAGGCAAATTTTGAAACACTATAAGAAGTGCCATTTGTGTATGATAACCTTTCTATATACCAAATTTCATTAAAATCCACCTATATATAAGAAATAACGGCAGAATAACGGTTTTTAACGGGCAAATTTTGAAACCTATATAGAAGTGCCATTTGTGTAGATAACCTTTCTATATACCAAATTTCATTAAAATCCACCTATATATAAGAAATAACGGCAGAATAACGTTTTTAACGGGTTTTTTAATCCATTTTCAGCATTTCATCACTTACATATGGACAGAGGCTCCGATTTGTCACAAGATCATCCAAACTGCTTATGATTGGCCAAGTACTTTCTGAGATATCCCCCTAAAGAGGGAAAAAAAGTTATAGGCCGTTACAGCTTTAGTAACGGCTATAGCGGGAAACTAAAACATCGGCATCATCCGTGGGCCCATAATGAACATATCTACAATTTTTAAAAAATCGGCGATTTTTACGGTCAATTTTAACCCCCAAAAAACCCCAAATAAAACCCCCAAAAATTTTTTCCCCCCCTTTTAAATACCCCGTTTTTTAAGTTTATCAATAAAAAAAAAATAAAATATGCCCATGGGGTTTTTAAAGTTCCTTTGTTTGAACCAATCTTTTGGGGAATCTAAAATTTCGGTTAAGCCTTCACTTTATAAATGAAAATAACAGGATTTCCTTTTTTCTTTTTAATTTTTTAAAAAGAAATTTTCGAAAAGACCTTTTTTTCCAAGCCAAACCACCCCCAAATTTCCTTTTTGTTTTCAAATTTTCGGTTCCCCTATAGGAACGGCCAAAAAAATTTTTTCGTTTGAATTTATTTTGTTTCTTTTCCTTTTTTTTTTTTAAAAAAATTTTGGGGGTTGCGGGGGTTTTTGTTAGGGGGGTTTTTTTTTGTTTTTTGGGTTTTTTTTTGGGTTTTTGTGTTTCGTTTTTTTGGGTTTCTTGTTGGTTTTATGTCTTTTTTGTTTTTGGGTGGTTTTTTTTTTTTTTTCCCCTTTTAAAAGTTTTCCCACATAAAGGACGCAGTTTGTTTGGTGTTAAAAAAAGTTGGGTTTTCAACATTTATGTGTGTGTGGTGTTGTTGTGTGTGTGTTGTGTGGGGTGTGTTTGTTTGGTGTTGTTTTGGTGGGGGGGGTGTGGTTTTTTGTGTGTCTGGGGCCCGGGGGTGTGTTGTTGTGTTGTTGTTGTTGGGGGTGTGTTGTGTGTGTGGGGTTTGTGTTTTGGTAAAATTTTTAATTGTGTGGTTTTGGGGGGTGTGTGTGGTTGGTGTGTGTTGGGGGGTGGGTGTTGTATTTGTGTTGGTTTTTGGGGGTTTTAGTGTGAATTTTTTTTGTTCGTTTTTTTCCCCGGGAAAGTTTTTGTTTTTGTGTTTGTTTGGGGGTGTTTGTGGTTGGGGGTTTTTTGAATGAGTTTGTTTTGTTTTGTGTTGGTGGTTTTTTTGTTTTGGTTTTGGGGGTTTTTGAGGGTTAAAGGTTTATAAACTTTATTTTGGACTTTTTTAAGGGCATCATTTTAATGATTGAATTTTTGTAATATGTTTTTAAAATGAGGGGGGAAAAAAAAAAAAAAAAAAAAAGAAAAAGGGTTTAACAAAGAAAATAAACTGGGCTTTTTAAAATTTTAAAATTAAACCTGAAAAAAAACGTTTTTTAAACTTTTAAAAAATTTTGTAAGCGATCCTTCTTTAAATTTTCATTTTTGATCTGTTTTTTTTTTTGGGAAAAAAAAAAAGAAATTTTTACCCCCAAATCATGGAAAATTTTAAATTTTTACCGAAATTTTTTAATGAGCAATAAAGTTTCATTTTAAAAGGGGTTTTTTTTCTTTTTTGTTTTTGGGGGTTTTAAACGGGGCTTTTTTAACAAATTTTTTAAATGACATCGGGTTTTTTTTTCAAAAATTTAAAATTGGGTGTTTAAAATTTCAGTGATACTTCTAAAATAAATTTAAAAATGAATTTTTCCTTTTTGTTGGGGTTTCAGGTTTGGGTAACCCATTTATAAATCCCATGGGGGCCCAAAAAAAAAGTTTACTATTCTTCATTGTTGAAAATCTTTTTTTTTTTTGTTTTTTTAAATTCAAATTTTTGGTTTGGGAGTTGTAACAAAAAAAACCGGAGGACCCAAAAAGTAAATTAAAATTTTTGGGGGGGAAAGTTTTGGAATTATTTGGACATTAAATTTTTTTGGGTTTTAAAAACAAAAATTTAATTTTTCATTTTAAGGGTTGGTTGAAATGGTTTTTTTAAATTAGTAAAACTTTAAAAAAATTTTTAAAGTTCTTTTAAATTTTTCCAAATACAATTTCCCCTTTTTTTTAAATTTTTTAATTGGCATGTGTTTTTTGAAAAATTTATTTTTATTTTTCCCCATTTAAGGGGTTAATTTAAAAGGTTTTTGTTTATTTATTTGATTTTTATAAAATTAGCTATGGTAAATTGATTTTTCCCGGGTTTTTTTAAAAAATTTTTTTGATTTAATGTTTTCTTTACAAGAAAAGTATTTTGTGGGGGTTTTAAAGAAAATTTGTTTACCCCTTTTTGCTTTGGGGCCTAATTAGGGTATTTCTTTACAGATTTTTTGGAAATCAAGGGATTTGTTTTGGTTAATTTTTAAAATTTATTGGAATTTTTGGGGGGGCCTAAGTTTTTATTTCCGGCGAAAAATTTAATTTGGGAGAAACCGGAAATGTTTTTTTAAGAAGTTTTGACTTTTTGGCTTTATTTTTAAAAGAAAATTTTCCCGCTTTTTCTTTTTCATTTTGTTTCATAAAATTTTTATTAAATTTTCCCTTGTTTTCAAATGGTTTTATATAGTTCGGAATTGGGGAATTTTCCGGGGTTTTTCCAGATTAAAAAGTTTTTAATTATTTTTGTAAATAAAAGGGGTTTTCCATTTTTTTAAAATTAAAAAAGCTTATTTTTTTTTTGAGTATTTTTTTTTTTGTTTGATTTTTTAAATTGGGTTTTTTTTTTTGTGACTTTCCCTTTTCATGGGGAATTTTCAATTCATTTTTGTCCTTTTTTAAAATTTCTTTTTTTAAAAATTAATAAAACGGGAAATTTTTTTTTAATTTTTTGGTTTATAAATTTTTATTTATTTTTTTTAACCCCTTTTTCCAAAAAACTTAATAAAAATTTTTCCCCTTTTTAATTTTTTTAATTATAATGGGGTTTTTTGGTCTTTTTAGTTTTTTTTTTTAAAGAAAAGGCGGGATTTTGCCCCCAAATTTTTTTTTAAATTTATCGTTATTTAAAAAAATTTATGATATCTTCCAAAAACCCAAATTGGTTGATTTTTACGGGGTTTTTTTTTTTAAAAAATTTTTTTAACCTTTTAAAAAATTTTTTATCGTTTGCAAATTGGCTTGGGGCGTTTTGGGTTACTGTTTTACGATGATTTTTCCCTTTTGGGGAAAATTTAGGGGAAGGGTTTTAAAATTTCCTGTTAACTTTTTTTAAAAAAAATTTGGGAAAAGTTTTTGGGGGGTTTATGTTTGCCTTTCTTTTTAAATGCTTTTGCTTTTTTTTTTATTTTTTTTTTACAGAACTTCCCTTTTTTAAATTTTTTAAAAGGTATGGTTTTTCAGGGAGGGTGTTGAAATTCTTTTTTTCCCTTTTGCCTCTGTGTTTTTCTTTTCCTGTTAAAGTTTTCTTTTTTTGAAAATTGTTAAACTTGTTTTTGGGTTTAGGGTCGGGTTTTGGGAAAATTGTTTTTTTGGTTCGTGTTTTTTTTTCTGTTTCCCCCACCCTTTTGAAATTTGAAAACTATTTTCTTTTTAAAAAAGTTGAGTTTTGCTTTTGTTGGCCCCCTTTGTTTATTTTCTTTTTTTTCCACACCTTTTTTTTTCGCTTTTACTTTAATTTTCCATTTTTTACGTTTTTTTTTTTTAGCTTTTTCGCTTTTTGTTAAGAATTCCCTTTTTTTTTAACGGCTTGTTTTTTGTTTTTTTCGGGGTTTTTTTACTTTTTGCCTACGGGTTTTTGAATTTCAAAAAAACCCCTTAGTTTTTATTTTGAATTTTTCTGGAATTGACGTTTAAAAAGCTTTTTTGTGGTTTTTATTCTATTTTTTTTAATTTTTTTGGGTTTTTTTCTTCAATGTCTTTTGGGCGGTTAAGTTTAAAAAATTTTAAGGGAATTATAATTTTTGGTTCTTTTTTGGCTGCCTTCAGGTTTAGATTAATTTGTTAAGGAAATCTATGCCGGGTTTAGGGTTATCAACAGGTTATTCTTTTTTAAAAAATTAAAAAGGCGGAAAAATTTTTCCCGAAACGTGTATTTTTTGAAATTTTTAAAGGCGAAAGCAGAAACACGTTTTTATAATTGATTTTTCGAGGGGGGGAAAAGGTTTGAACACGGTTTTACTTTAGGTCGAAAAGTTTTTTGAAACCATGATGTTTCTTGGTTTTGGGGATATGCACAGGAATGGTTGTAAAGTTTTTGGAACGACTGACGGGGTATTTTTCTTTTTTTTGAAATAGACTTGGTTTTACTTCTTTCCTTTTTAAAAAAAAGGGGGGTATCCTGGTTTGGGTAAAAAATTCCCCTTTTATTTGGAACTTTAAAGAATAAATTTTTTTTTCCCCCGGGGGCTGGTTAGCTGATAAAGAATTGAATGGATGAAGTTCCACTGGAAAACCTTAAAAAAAAAATTTTATTTAACAGGAATAAACTTTCTTTAAACCCAAAACCCAATAAAAATCTAAAACTAATCTAATTGTTCACGTTAACAGTGTCAAAATGGATAAAAAATCATGTGTAAATAGTACACTACATATACTTTTGGTTTAAAGTGGTGGCATTACAGTCGGTGAAATGGGCTGAAGATTTATAAGTTTTGTTTCACCAGTCCCAAAGAACAAATCTGTTACTCCAAGGGGGGCGGTTTTTGTAGGGTCGCTCCTAAAACGGTTGGGTGTGTGGTTTGTGTGTGGTGTGTGTGGTGTTAAATGGTGAAAATGTCAATAATAAATCAAGGGTGTTAAATTACAACAGCAATACTAATTGACACAAATGGGGAATAAATAGATATTTTTCTACAGTCGGAACTTTTTTGGGGACTGAAATTTTTGCAAAGTTTTCCATCACCAGCCCTACAAACGCTAAAACATTTTCCTCCCGGGCGAGGGAGTACGTGGGTCTTCCCGGAAAGGCGGTACGGGAGGGGCCCCGTTGCTGGAAAAAGGTAGCGCGGGGCCCCTTTTTTGGGTGTTGTCCAGAAGGCCCTGATGTGTTCCCGATTTCTTGGCGAGAACATACCCTCGTAAGTAGGATGGAGGGCGTCCCGGAAGTGCCTGTTGACGTGAAGGTTGGTGTGGGGGATGAAAGAGGTTGTCTTCAATCAGTCGATGCCCGCAAAGGGTTGAAGAGGGCCCCGATGTTAAGCTGGGGGTCTTTGATGGTGCAATTTTTCTGTGTTTTTTTATTTTGGGTTTTTCTTTTAAAAAGTCCCCGATACATTTTTTTGAATTTTTTGCTGCTTTTTATGGAGATTTTGATTTAAAATCATTCCGGGAGTGAAATAAAACGGGGTCAAAATCTTTCTCAGGGGGGCTTGGGCGAGACGATTCAAAAGGGCGGTCGCAAATCCTTGATCGTAGATGCCTTGTGTGAATGATGGGGAATCCCTAGGGCGGCCTATCTTCTGTTTTTACTTTATTGTCACCCAGCATGAAAGGTCAAAACACTTGGGGGATCAGGGGCGGTTTTTGATCTCTTTCTTTGTTTCCCTGGGAAATAGGTCTGGGCCTATTGCTCTTTTTGCGGGGCTTTGTTTTTACGTCATTACAGGTGAGATTTATTTCTTTCTTCTGATGTTTTTTTTCGATTCTTTGGGTTTTTTAGTTGATTCAGGTTTTCGTCATCGCTTTTTTTCTGTTGGTATTGTACGCCCTTTTGGGTTGAGCGAAGCGGGGGGGTGATACCCCGAAACCCGCAGCTTCAGCAAGGTGGGCTTAACGAAAATGTTGGACTCTGTTTGGGAAAGTGTGACCCCCTTTTTTTTTCCATCTCATTTGTCTGCATTCTTTGTGGTTTAATTTTTTTCCCGATTTGAAAAGGGGCAGGCGTTTTTATCATTCTGTAGGTCAGACAGACCGCTTATCACGCCCGGCCCGATTGTTGACTGTGGTTTTTGGTTTGTAGCGCGGTCCCGCCTTTGGGGAACCAAACGTCTTCGTCGTCTTATTACTTTTTTGGGGTTTTCCGATGGGGCGCCCCCCGCCGAGTGTGTGTGTGTGTGGTGTGTGTGTGTGTGTTTTGTGGCTGTTGGGTTATCGTTGCTTTGTTTGTGACTGGACAAAGAAAAAATATTGTTTTTAAGGGCTGAAATCATTAAAAAAATTTTTCTTATAACTAGTAGTTTTCAGCGCGGTGGTAGTTCAGTGGTGATTGTATAGTAATCCAGTGTTTGTAATTACAGTAGTAACTGGTGATAATGTTGAGAATTTTAGACGAGACGATGCGATGAGACGACGATGAATGAATGATATGATGATGAAGATGATATGATGATGATGATGATCATGATTATGTTTTGTTGTTGTTAATATTGTTTATTTCCTCATTTTTGTTTTTACTCCGTATTTGTAATTTTCTATTTCTCTTGAAAGAAATAGATTCATTTTTTTTAAAACAGTACATAAACAAAAAAAAAAGTGATCACAAAAAAGGACAATGTAAACAACACAAGCAACTGAACACCGTACCCCGCACCCACAAAGCAACGCAAAGAATAAAACCCAAAATGACGGAAAACAAACAAAAAATACAATTTAAACAAATGCAATCAAACTGCATTGCAATTGATATAATACAAAGCAATGCTGTAAAATACATGAATCAACTAACCAAAAGGAAAACCGATTATTTCCCCTGGCCTTTTGGAAACCCCTTGGAAACCTGTTGCAGTGCACTTCTGCAATATGCACCCTTAGGAGCCCGCTTTGGCCCCCCAGGATCCCTGGGGGGCATGGAACTGTTGAACAATTCACCAGATAAAGGGCAATGTTATTAGAGATGGTGATGTCCAATAGACGACGCAGATACAATGATGACGACGACGAGGGCGGTTTAGTTGACGATAAAAAGGGCAATTTTGTCTTTTGATTGACGTCTCAACATATAACTGCAGATGTTACCCTGGGTACGAATTGCATTTTCAGGGGTTTTTTGGGGTTAGTCAGACTAAGATGATAATTTTTTTTTGGGGAACGGTGTTTGGGGGTTGCCCATGATGGGTCGGTGTTAGTATTCGGTCTTGTTGGGGCGTAGATTAAATGTGTGTTATGCAGTAACGATACAGGGTCCCTTTGAGAAATTATACAATGGGGTGCGGTGGGTCTCTACTTTTTATGATGGCTTTTTTGAGGAGAAACGTTTAGATCGTTTTAGCCCTCAAATGTCCCAAGAAATGCAAGGGAAGCCGTGCAAAACCCTTTCACACATTATAACCTCCGAGCTGTTTGGGGTCCTTCTTGGTTTTTACGGGTTACGCTTAAGTGAGGCATAAAAGCGCGAGCAGTTAAGGGGGAAAGATTCCGTGGGGGACAGCAACATTAGGGCCGAAAGCCGTATGGCCGAGCGTTGTCGTTTGTCCTCCCATAGTTTAAAAAGGGCTTGTCGTTGTTATCATCACTTGAAATGACTTTCAAAGTCAATTTTGACCGGAGAGTCAAATTGAACTGGGTGGGAAACGTGCCCAAGGCCAGAAAGTCAAATCTACATGCAGAGTCACAGAAGTGGTGAGAGAAAGGTGTTCTTATGACCCGGCTCGGAGGACACAGCAAGGTCGGGCCCCCCCACATTGATACATGGGGGGCAACCCGCCAGACGTTTTTAGTGAAGTGGGACGTGACCCAAAAGAAAAAGGGCGGAAGTGAAAAGCTGTTTGTGTTGCCCAAGTTGCAATTCTGCCGGTTTTTGCCATCTTTTTGGGGAATGAAAGTATTGCCGAGCACTGTAAAGAAACCTTAACGTGGGACAATGGGAACGTCCATTTCATCCAAAAAAGAATGTGGGAAGGGAAAAGGGGGGGGGGTGGGGGGTCATTCAACCAATCAGTCACACTGAGCGAGCCCCGTTTTAAAATAGTGGAAAAAAATCTATATGTCACACCAAATTATTGGACCCAAAGTTCTAGTCGCCGAGCGGCCCCAAAAAAAGGAATAAATCAGAATGGTGGTGGGCAGTCTGCAATTCCATGCAGGGGTCTTTTCCAGGTGTTCATCATTCAACACCTCGCTGATCAGCAACGAGGTTGCTTCAGTGGTAGTGTGTGTATTTTTTTAAGTGTCGGGAGACCACCTAAACACCGGTGGATTACATCGACTTTGATTTTTTTTTGGGGGGCGAACGTTACAAAATTTTTACTCTCGAATGATAATCCAACCCCCAAACAGACGAAATTTTGCCGCGGAAATAACCCCGCAAACTCCGCCGAACACCACGCACAGCCCGTGACAAGTACTCAGCTAGCCCAACTTTTCCTTCCCTTTTTTGTATAAATTAAAATTTTAGATGTGTCTCCCTCATTTTTGGGAAGAGCCGTCCGAGGAGCCCCGGGGTAATAAGACGTTAAAACTCAAGTTAAAAGGAAGGAGAAGGGGATGCAGAAAGAACTTCAGGGAATCCAAAGGGTTTACATCCCTTTTCTTTTTGCATAGCACTGCATTTTAAGAGTTTTCATAGTTTTTGCTTTATTTCTTTTTACGCCAAAACCATACCCCTCCCCAATTACGCCCATCCTTCCTTCTCCCCCCCCCCTCCTTTACCCACAAACGCCCTTTCTCCCGGCAGTATCTAACGAAACTTGATTCGAGACGACTTGGCATCATCAGCCATCCCGAACATGTGGACACCATACACTAAAAACACAACAACAACACCCCGCGCGCGCACACACACACACAAATGGATAGAATCTGAGAAAAAAATAAGAAGAAGGAAGAGAATTATTAACGTGGGAGTTACAGGGGACGACGAATTTTATATATGATTTTTTTGATAACAAGGGGGTTAACTTACATTTTTCAATATATCAGAACGGGTTTTTTACTGGTTTTTTTTTTAAACAAATAAAACTTTTTTTAGTTTTTAGGAAATAAACTGCCTGATTCTGTTTTGACTCCGATTTTAATTCTCTCTCTTGTTTCCCCCTCTTCCTCCTCTCTCTCTTCTCTTCTCTCTCTCTGTCTCGTCTTCCCCTTTCTTCTGCGTCTGTCTGCTCCTCTCCTCTCTCTCTCTCTCTCTCTCTCTCTCCCCAAAACACACCCCCCAAAAAGGGGGGGGGGGGGGGGGGAGGGGGGGGGGGGGGGGGGGGGAACAAACAAAAAGAGGCGGGGGGGAAAAAGAAAAAGAAAGAAGGGGGAGAGAGAGAGAGAGAGAGAGAGAGAGAGAGAAGAGAAGAAGAAAAAAAGGACAGAAAACAGAGAGTAGAGGGAAAGGGGAACAACAAAGGGCAAGGGAGGGAAGAGGAAAAAGAGGGAAGAGAGGGGAGGGCAAAAGCGAAGACGCAGCGAAAAGCCGGGGGGAAAAGGGAGCAACCCATTTTCCAAAACGGGGTAAGGGGGGACCCTTTACCCCGGGGGCGAAACAGCGCCTTTTCTGAAACCCAGGCCCGACGACCCATCCCCTTTTTTTAATCCACCCCCGGGGGACCCAAAGGGGGTTTTTACCCAAAGCCAGGGGCCTGAATTCTGGAATCAAGTGGTGGTACCGTTCCCTTTTCAGAAGCGGCGTCACTCTTGCCTGTTAATTTTCCGTTTGCAGCACGGAAACACCTAACCGGGCCTGTTAAACTTACTTGGGGAACCGCCAACCCCTGTTTTTCAGGCGAGGGTCTCCCAAAATTAACATGACCCCCCTTAGCTGAAACTTTTCTCCCTTTTTTAAAATAAACCTTTAAAACTGTTTCACTTTTTGATCCCCGGATTTGTTTTAGCAAAAAGGTGAAAGACTTTTGCTGTAGCTTTTTTTTTTTTGTTTTTTTGTGGTTTTGTGTTTGTGTGTTGTGTGTTTTGGGTGGAGTGTTATTTTTGCCCGCCCGTGGGGTTTTGCCCATTTTGGGTTTAAATGGGGTTTTTTTTTGGTTTTTTGTTTGGGGTTTTTTTTAAAAAAAGAATTTTTTGTGTGTTTTTGTTGTTTGGGGTTTGTTTGTTTTTTTGGGTGGGTTGTGTGTTTGGATTTTGTTGGTTGGGTTTTTTTTTTTTTTTGGGGGGAAGAAAAAAGAGAACCAAAAAGTGTCCACATAGCGGTAGCGGTTAGAGGATCAACCATCTCACCGAGGGACCACGACGTAGCAGCCTGCACCTGCATGACACCCAAAGACAGCAAGACGACAGCCAGCCCCCAATCACCAGCCGCGGTGACAACAGTGTGTAGCAGACTGCCATTGTCCTGAAACGTTTCGTGGATCAAGGGATGGATTCTGGTCAACGTTGGCGCTTGTCAATGAAGCCGGACGTCGACTCGTGTCTGTTTAATACCGTTAGGCCAGGCCACGTATCACACCATCCACCGTTTGCGGCTGGTTGTAATCCTGTACATCCTGCGGGGCATGCGCAACGTGTTTGTACCAACGCAGCGAGGATCCATAGCCAATATCTGAGCTAATGACACAGTAGGCTGTGATAGCCTGATCTCCCTTTACTACACGACTTCAGCGTGCGTCACATCATTAGCCAATGCTCTGGATTCTGGTCTGTTAGCAGCACGGTGATTAAGACATTCTGATAGCCTGGGACCATCGTTATTCTTCACCTGTGGATGTGTAACTTCTGACTTCTGACTTCCGTGTGTTTCAGGTCGAGTTGGTCTCCCAAATCTACACACTGCAACCCCGCTTGAGTCTGAATTCTTGTCTCCTGATGTGTGTTGAATTGTAGGCATCAGAGATGCCTGTTGAGAGCAAAATGTTACAGCTTTTTAGTTATCCTCAGGACCGTAGTTAAGTCTTTTGAAGTCAAAGGAGAGAACTAAGAAAACCAGTCCACTTTTTCAAGCTCGTAGCATTATTGTAAGCTGCTTCTGATGTGTGTGTGTGTGTGTGTGTGTGTGTGTGTGTGTGTGTGTGTGTGTGTGTGTGAGTGTGTATGTGTGTGCGCGCGCGCGCGTGTGTGTGCATGCGCGTATGCGCGTGCACATCGTGAGTTATGTGTGTTATATGTCTCTGAATGTGTGTGTGTGTGTGTGTGTGTGTGTGTGTGTGTGTGTGTGTGTGTGTGTGTGTGTGGTGTGTTATGAGAGAGAGAGAGAGAGAGTGTGTGTGTGTGTGTGTGTGTGTGTGTGTGTGTGGCCATTGAGCACTTACTCACCAGCGTCACATTCAAACAAGTTTCCCGTCATTTGGCAAACAAAACCGAGAACTCCGAGAAGTTCAGCTGCTCAACAACGTACTAAACGCATCCACTACAATCTAGTTAGCGTCATAGCACCGCACAAATCGCCACCATTAACTTGATGTATGTGAGGGAGCACACGAACTACCACACGATCGATTTTCTGACGCTGCTCATCAGCCCGGCCATACAACACGATAATGTGAAAAGAAAAAGGGAGCTAATCGCTGCGAAGACGAGCGATACTTTGAGCGACCCAGCATTAGGCAGGGGAAAGACTAAACGATTGCAATTTGTGCGACTCGGTCAGACATGAGAGAATGTAAATATCTATGTTCACGACCACCCATCTTATTTTGCACGAAAACCCCCTTTTCACATACAAATCACGTCCATCACATATCACTTTTAGCCAAAATTGACACCTGTTTCACAAAAAAATTAACATGTAAAAACAGCAAAAATTGACGTAATCAGTACATTAAAACGGGGGCTTACGTGCAAGATAAGATTTGGTGATCGTGAACATAGATATTTACATTCTTCCCCATGGCATAAAAATTAAGGGTTTACAGAATTGTCATCCAAACGCAATTAACGCCCGCGGGACTGAGCCCTCCCTACTTTTCTAATATGATCTTCTACTTCCAGCACCATTATTAATCAGAACAATCAACTGGCTTTCCGTCTTGATTAGCTATTTTTACATCTAATGAATTTAAAGAACCCTCAATTAATTCTTTAAATTCACTGTCTACGCCAAACTTATATAACTGATAATCGCAAAACCCTGCTGTAATTGACGGCAGTACCTGTAGAACTGTAGATGGGGTAGCCATTAAACAAATTAGCATTTGTTTTTATCTGTTGTAAATGGACATACAACACTGGGTTCACAAGAAAATCAGATGGTTTATTACCTTCAAATTGATAGACCCTTCTCTCGTACTAAATCTATAAGATTTATCGCTATTGTGGAAGCCCAAATTCGAGCAAGCCCCCTAGGAAAAGGTACTCTTTCTTTTTCTGGGGGAAAATGTATGTAATTCTGGGTTTGCCTCTTTAATTTCTCAGCATTTTAAACCAAAATTTTCGCTAAGTACTTTTTTTTAAAAACAAAAGTTGAGTACCCATCAGGTATTGTTATATGACTTATTTGTTCCCCGCCCCATCATTAACATTAACCCATTTTTGATCCTTCAGTTTGTTAACCCTTTTACTTTAAAACCAATTTTTTTTAAGGGAAACCCTACCCCCCCCGCCATTGTCAATTGGGTCGTTAAAACCACGTTTTTTGTTTGTTTAAAATTTATGTACATCTTTTTTATAACATTTAAAAAATTAATTTAAAAAAATGGTAGCATTTAAAATATTGAACTGGTTAAAAATTGTAGGGGGTTTTTATCCCCCCAAATTCTTTGGACTTCGCAATTTAACCATTGCGTCTAATCATAGGGCCCTTAAAAGCAACTTGTAAAACCCATAACTAAATATTAAATCCGCCATAAAAGTGACAGAGTGCCATCACATGGTCATCCCCCTATGGCCTTTTTCCAGAATCTTTAAATTTTGCCATTATGCGAAACCCACTGGCTGTGGCGTTTCATATGAAACCTTTTAAACCCACCCTAACTTTTAGAAAGGGCCCTTTTAAAAACTTTCATGTTTATTCCCATACAGACGCTACAAACCCGAACTCAAGTGCCCCCCCCCAACGCAACGCGTTTTACCTTTCAACAGTCAATAAACAATAATGCTAAAAAGATTCTGCAACAAATTAATTAACCCTTTAACTGACTTTAGACAAAAGTTAGCCCACAGCCTGGGTTGGGCACTTTGATTGTGGGGTGAAATAGAGAATATAAAAATGATTACTGGCCTGGCAACCTTTTTCAACCAACGCACAATTAATTGGGTCAATAGAAAAAAAAACCCAATGCCTGGACACATTTATCTTAGATAAAAGTGAAGGTTTAACATCCCAAGGCAAAGGCTTAATACCCTACACTACGTTTGGTTTGCTTTTTGGAGCACGCACAGCCCAAGTCTAGCATAGTAGATCATTACGGCTTTGACCCCCAAAAAAACAATTTCTACCCAATTTAAAAGTGCTTTTAAAACTCTGCCGTTGATTTCCCTGCCGCATACAAAGGTTTCAAGCTTTTTGCACATCCAGGTCGAAAGTTGACTTTTTTTTGTGGGAGGTTTTATAATGCCCTCTGCCCTTTGATGCAGATTTGATACAGAATTATAATAAAAACCCTCATAGCGGGAGCGATCAAATTTAGGGCCAATCGGTTTAAAAAAAGGTGCTCCATCCTTTTAAAAAAAAAAAAGTACCAGCCCTGAAAAACGATCCACCACCATTATAAGCGATCCCCCATCAGTTATAAACACCCCACAGCCAAAAAGCACTCCCCTGTTAATGTCCTCACATGACAGTCAAAATAGCGAAAAGACACCCTTTTTGGTTTTTACTTTACTGGATTGCCATACTTTATTTCACTAAAAATTAACCCGCAGCTAGCACCCAAACCCCAAAAGATGGTCCCGTATAAACACCACCTTCCCTTTAGGAAAAAAACCCACCAACAAACTGCTTTATGCCAGGCAGAGATCAGCCTTTGGCATAACTTCTTAATAAGTTTGCTAGAATGTAATTGTTTTCTAATCAATTTTTACCGGGTTTGAGGCTTTGGGGGGGGCTACTGGCCCTGTTGGTGCACCCCCGGTTAAAGCATAACGAGGTAGAGTTTACAAACCCAACAGTGTTAATATACAAACTATTGTAACCCCCTTTCTCAAAACAGAGCCCTTATTCTTCTGCCAGGTAGTGTTTCTAAAGTATTTTTTTTATAGTTTTTTATTTGCTTGTTTGTATGCACTGCGCCTTTTTTGGGACAGGGCTTCTAAAAACCTACCCTTTTTTTGCCTTAAATCCTGTATTTTCTTTTTTTTCTACCCTTTTTCCTCTTGCCAAAATTTTATCATCTGCTCAGGGGTTTTTTTTTTTTCTGCTTCTACTTTCATCTAGCTTATTAATTTTCTGCTGATTGAGATTTAAGCCCCTTATTGTCCGTGAGCCTCATTAAGCCCCAAAAGATTTCACGCACAGGCAATGGAGAATCGTCAATTTTTTTTAAACTGCGTCTCTTCTTTAAAATGTTTCAATTTTGCATTGCTTCTCTGTTTTTTACCCAAAATCTGAAAAGAAAGTCATTTCATTTCAGTCGGTTGGCAACTCTTCCCTAATTTTTTTTAAAAGGGACTAACAGCCTCGGGCCCTTAAATTTAAAATTTTTTAACCCCTTTGGGGGCAACGGGGCCCTTGTTAATTGTTTTTTGTTTTAAAACTATTTGGGGTCGGTTTGGTAACTTTCAAATTTCCTCTGCGGTTTTTTATACAGGGGTTTTCTTTTTATCTATTTTAAAAATAAAAAGGATTTGGGTTTTTGGGCGGCTCTGCCAAAGCTTTGTGTGGTTTTTTTTTTGTTAATAGTTCTGCACGAGAGCCAAACTAAGGGGGCGTTTCTTCTTCTTTTAAAAAGGGGTTTGGACCCGTGCTCTTTCAAGTTCTTCGCCAATGAAGGGCCCAAATTTCTGTTTCTTTTTTTCTCAAATAAAGGGGCCTCGCGATCTCTTCTTCTTGGGAAGGATCGGGGCGCGTCAAAATCTTACCATTTTTTTTATTTATATTCTTTTTTTTTTTATAAAAATGAACTCTAGGGTTTTTGGCCCTGACCCATACAAAAAAGGAAAAGGGGAACCCCCACGGCGAAAAAGGAATTAGGGACTGTAATTTGTGTAAATACTCCATCAACGTCAGCCTGGACAGGGTTTTAAAAGTAAGTTCCCCGATCTGGGGTTGACGATGTTTTTAATGCCAGGCACTGCTAAACATCATTCAAATGATATTAAATCGGAAGACCTAAAAATATGTTTTGCTAATTTTGGCAGGGCAATCGTTAAACATATGGCAATCAAACTGGGGGAGAGAATCTTTGTACTAAACGAGGGAGACATTTTTTCCCCCCCTATTCTGATCATGGCTGCCCAAAAAAAGAAAGGGAAAAAGAAAGTTTATGGAAAACAAAGCCCAAACGGGCTAAGACAGGCTTAAAGCGGGGAGATGCAAAATGATGTTAAAGAGGGGCAGTACAGAAGCATTTGGGAAAGATTTGCTCCCCTTTTTGATTTTGAATGTTAAGCGCATATGCCATATTACCAAGGCGACTAAAAGAAAAACTTCTTTTTAACGAAGTTTATCCTGCGATTCTGTTGTTTGTTGAAAATCCCGAAACTAAATACCAGCAGGAATCTCCTTTTAGTTTGATTTTGTTACTAACCCCGAAAAATGGCCCCCCCGAACAATCTTAACCCAGTATAAAAATAAAAACGTTATTTTTATGAAAGGTTTTACACTCCTTCAGAAAATAAAACAAGGGGAACTCTCTGGAACATACATCTAAAAAAGCTTGAAGTTTTAAAAAGGGAATTTTTTTTTATTTACGAAGGAAAAACCCTTTTCATAGAGAATCAGAACGTTTTATAATCCAAAAATTTAGAAGGTTACTGGTAATAAATGGGAATCTGATCTTGTTTCGGGGGGGTTTTTTACTCACCAACCTTTTATGAAAAAAAAAAATGTTTGCTGGGGTAGGCAAAGGGACCTGCAGTTTTTCGCGTATGTAAAAAACTTGCCCTTTTTGATGTAGATTCGAAGACTACTTATAAGAAAAAGGGCTGTGGCTGGATTTTTGATCCACATTTTTACAACAGATTGTTTGGATGGAGAAAGGTAGGGCAAGTGGGATACAAATAATAATTTGCAAGAAAAAGGAAAGGAAACGCGCCAAAAAAAATGCATGTTTTTTTGGGTTTTTGATCCATTAAACATTTAAGAAAACAACTAAAAAACGCGCTTTTTAAAATGCAAAGAAATATTTAAATAAAACGATGGGTAGTTTTTAAATTTCTGCCTAAAGATCCCCACTGTTCCTTTTCTGTGGGGTTACTGGGGGTGGGGAAACTGTCTTTGTACTTTATTTGTTACAAAAAATATAAGGTTCCCTTCCCGAGCAATTTTTTATATTTTGCACAACCATTAAGCAAAACAAATCTTACAAGAAGGAAGTTTTTTTGGAAGACGTTATATTTTTAGTTGATCTAGGAAAACTAGCGACTGTTTAGAAAATTACTATAGCTATTTGAGGGAAATGAAACACTGTTTATTATTTAGATTGTTCAGTGAACGGACTTTTTAAAAGAAAAGCTTGCAAAGCTAGCCCTTTTGTGGGGGCCACGCTTTTGTTTCTGTTGGGGTCTTAACTCAAAAAAATAATGGGTTTTTTAAAAAAACTTTTTGATCGCGTTTTAAAAACAGTTGTATTTTTTTTACACTAAGGGCAAAAATAGTTTTGAAGAATGTTTAAATGAAAATTAATAAAAGAGACAAAAATGAGCTAAAAAAAAAAAAAAAATCAGTTAGAAAAAACTAAGCCGTAGCTATGCTTACGAACGACCCCCCCCGTTCAATCTTTGTTTTTTGTAGATGTTTTTTTAATTTCTTATAACAATTTGTTTTTTTATAATTTTTTTTTTTTTAAAAGAATGTTGTGGGGCCAGAACCAAAAAGGGGCTAGCTCCTAAAGCATGCTTTGATAAAAAACCTAGCAGATACAACTGAGTTTGATCTAAAGGGTCCAGGGAAATGTTTATGGATTTAATAAACAGAGTGGGGTTTACAAACGAACAGAAATTGAAGACAAAAAAGACAGCAATCCTACCCCCGAAGAATAAGAAATTTAAGGGCAAACGTTTTTGGGAAACCTGAAACAGACTTCTAAAAGAGGAAAGCTTGGGCGTTGCTTCCTGAAAAATTCTTGGGGTTTAAAATTTGAACTACGAGCCCTAATGTAACTTTTATAAGAACAACAATTTTAGAAAGTTTTAATGCAGGCCCTTTCTTGTTACCCAGTTCCGGGAAAAAAAACAAAAAAAAGATTGAATAACCCAAGCGGGGGTTTGAATTATGCTTACAGAGAAAGAAGTCCTTAGTGAAGTTGGGGGGGGAATGTCGGCTTAGAAATTTTCCCCAACGTACAGTCATACCTAGGCAAAAGACGATGCTTTTTCGCTTTTTTTTACACCGGGGGGGGGGCTGTTTGCCCGAAAAAAACGTTTAAATTAGGATACAAATAAAGCTGAAAATTGGTGCCCCCTTAAGTCGTTTTTGCAATTATAAAACGGGGATGAAAAAAAACACCCTTTCTCATTGACAAAGGTTTCTGTATGGGTTGACAAAAACCCCAAAATAAAATACTTGATTTTTTTTCATTAAAAATGTTTATTTTATTGGTTTTACTCTGTTGGAAAGGCGCCAGAAAATTTAAAAAAAAGTTTTAAATTTAAAAAATTTTTTATTTAAAAAAAGGAGGTTCAACAGTTTGGCTAAAACAAAAAAACTGAACTTCAAAAAGAAATGAAAGCACTTGGTAAGATGGATTATAGAAAAAATTGCAAGTTTTAAATACTCTTTTTTGTAATTTCTGGGGTACACTGTAGCTGGCTAAGGTGGGGTTTGGATTGCCGTTTTGCCCCGGGGTTAGCGCCCCCCTCTTTAAAATTAGGGGGCTTGGTTTAGTTTGGCGCCGTGTCTATGGTTGTAAGTGCTGTTTTAAAAAAAAAATTTGTCCAAAAATTTCAAAAACACACTGCCCTTGTAGCCTTGCACGGCAAAATTTTTTCCCTTAAGATTAAGAATAAGCAAATTTACGGATGAAAACTTACAGACGAAGAAATTTTTAGAAGCTTAGGTACGGGGGATTCAGGGACAGAAAATTGAATTCAAAAGGAGTGGAGAAAGACTTTTTCTTCAAACCCGGTAGAAACCGATGCAATTAAAAGAACTTGAAAAAAAACACAGACGGGTTAAAACCCAAATTGGCTTAAAAGTTTTACGGATTAATCACCCTAGGAATTAACACACGCACTTTTCAAACTTTTCCCCTTTGGGGTTCCCGATGTTGTTTTTTACTCCATTTTTTAACAAATGCGCGTCTCCAAAAACCCGTAATAAAACAGGGGCAATACCTTTTTATATGTCAATACCTTTTTTATAGTCAATATTTTTTTAGGGCAAACCCCTTTTTTTAGGGCAATACTTTTTTATAGGTCAATCCCTTTTTTATAGGTCAACCCCTTTTTTATAGGTCAACCCCCTTTTTATAGGTCAACAGCAAGAAATAATGTCACCGGTCAAAGCAAAAATAAATGGGTCACAGAGTAGAAATATGTCACAGAGGTAGAAATATGTCACAGAACTCGCTGTGGCATATATTCTGTTGCCGGCGGAAGAATTGATTAGCTTTGCTCTGTCGCGCGGGCCTGCCCGTGGAGGCTGCTGTCATCTAATCCTGGCAGAAATGACGTCATACTCCTTGTTATGTGCTGAACCTGCAAGCGTGAGTGGAGTGCAGTGGAGCCAGTCTGACAGCCCAGCTATCGATTTCAATCCTAGCGATGCTACCAGTTCACAGGCCGGTGTTTATCCAATATTGATCGCAAGCACAGAGCTGTAGTCTACTTTAGATGGACATGCACTACGCATGTCAGGTAGGTCATTGATTTTCCTCTACAGCGCTAAGCTTGTGTGAATGAGAGCGAGGGAGGGGAGAAAGAAATTGATTATTTAATTATTTTATTTATAATTTTATTCTAGTTTAAAAATGAAGCCAGAAGAAGTTAGAAAGCTTACTAATATACTTCACACGTTGAATTGGAAGGGCCATAGAGAAAGGTTAAGGAGCAGGTTGAAACATCAATTACTGATCTTTTATTCACATAAATATACAAACAAGCGTGAAGAAGGCCATCAGTGAAATACAAGATTCTTGGCCCCCACAGGCCATAAAATTGTTTGCCATATTAGTTGATTATATGGCTTCTCAAGATGTTAATCTGACTGTTTCTACCAGCCCTGAAGGAGTAACTATTTGCTTTAATGAAGATTAGGTTTTACGATTAGAAAAGACTATAAATAACAGTTGAATTATAATTTTTTTTTTTAATTTATTTTAGATTAAAATGGCTGCCGAACTTAGTGTATCTGATTTAAAGAAGTGTAATGAACTATTTAACGAGACAATGAAAGCGTTAAACATTAATTTTAGTGAATCTAGTTTTGAGAATGATGTAAACAATATAATAAAAGATCATAGTGAACTATTTAAACGAAGCAATCAAAGTGATGAACATTGACTGTAGTGATTCAGAAAAAGCTAAAATGCTGGCAGACGTTATTGTAAGGCTAACGTGTCTTGAAGTGTTGCAACGCTTGGGCGAATAAAAAAAAGCGGGTTTTTACTACTTTTATATACATTTATTTTTTTAATTTACGTAAATATTTGGCTTTAAAATGGCGACCACAATAAATCTGGGGACAGAAAACTATATACGATGGAAGAAATATTCAGTAGTGACAAACAAATAAGCAATATGTTAGTGAAGTAGACATGGACATCATTAACCCCACAAATGTTCATGAAAGCGTGGCACATGCTATCTCTAAAATTCCAGAGTCTCTTCAACGCGAACCGCCAGTAAAAGTGTTGTTAGCTGTCTAATTGATTATATAAACGCCTGATGATACTAACATGCCAGTCTGGGTTTCAACTAAACAAAAGAAAGTAATCAGCTATCACGACTTTAACTGGGCTGATTACATGCTTACACAGTTTAACCATGCAAGTGAGGAGGCAAAGTTAAGGGTTCTGGTGGTCTGAAGGAACAGTCCTCGAATAAGATTGAGACAAACAAAGTTCTATCCTATAGTCGGCAATTCTCACCTTCCTCTTCCAAAAGAGTTAGAGTTAAAACGAGCAGTTTTAAACATACATAATTCTGACATGTGTTTTTATGTGGTGCGTTTTAGTGCACTTACATCCTGTCAAAAATCATGCAAACAGAGTTTCTAATTATGAAGCATACAAACAAGAACTGAACTTTGATAACATAACCTTTCCAGTGAGTATAAACAGTATATCTCAGTTTGAAGAGCAAAACAAACCAATCACCGTAAACGTATACGAATGGTCTGTAGTAGACAATCTAGTGCCTCTAAGGGTTTCTCCAACGCTCCTACTTTAGGCGAACCGCTTGACAAACATGTAGACTTGATACTGTTTACAGATAGTACAAAGAGCCATTATGTATTAATCAGAACAATAAGCAGACTTATGGCTTATACTACAAAAGACAATTTTAAACAAGGGCTTTGTAGAAGGTGTTTGGTCAGAATCCCAACTATAGAAGCAGCTGCCAGTCATAGAACTCATTGTAAAAGTTTTGTAGACTGTGAAACTAAACTCCTCACACCTAAACCAGGGTCTAAAGTTAGCTTTAAAAATTTACACAAAATGCAGATGAGCCCATACGTGTTTATGCTGACTTTGAATCAATCTTGCCACAGTACTACGGCCCACAACAGCAAGAACAAAAAACAACCTTATAACCCACCATCAGATCTGTTCTTATGCGTTTATTGTTGTTAGGTCAGACGGCCAACACACGACACCAGAAATTTACAGAGGGCCCAATGCAGCTAGTAGATTTTTAGAGCAGATGAAACAACTTTGCAATCAGTTATCCAACCAACTAAATCTTTCAGACATTGTTATGACTCCAGAAGGCCAAGAAACGTTATGACTCATCTACACACTGCTGGATATGTAACAGAGAATTATTAGCAACGCAGTAAGAGACCACGATCACATTACTGGAAAATTCAGAGGGCAGCGCACAACAATTGTAATCTTCAACTTAAGTTGACCCTAAGACATGGAAATGCCCATCTTCTTTCATAACTTGCGAGGCTACGATTCTCATTTCATCATTCAAGCAGTGACATCTGAATATAAGAGGGTTACCTGCATTGCACAATCTTCAGAAAAGTACATGACTTTTACTCTTGACTGTTTATCCTTTTATGACTCTGCCCAACATCTGATGGGGAGTTTGGATAAACTAGCCGGATCTCTGCAAGACTTTCCAATCACTAAACAATACTTTGACCCATCTTTAGTGCGCAAAGGAGTTTATCCTTATGAATACATGAACTCGTGGGACAGGTTGATGAAGACTCACTTCCTCTAAAGGCGCTTTCTTTTCTAGTCTTAGAGGCAAAGACATAACTGATTCTGAATATGAATACGCTCAGAAAGCCTGGACAGAATTACACTGTGAAACAATGGGCGATTATCATGATCAATATTTATTGGCTGACGTGTGTTTATTAGCAGACGTCTTTCAGAATTACAGAACTACATGCATGAAACATTACAGCTTAGACTCATCACATTACATCTCTGCCCCAGGGCTATCTTGGGATGCTTTCTTAAGTCACAAACATTCAGATTGACTTAATATCGATTTACCCACACTTCAGGTAATGAAGACGGCTGAGGGGAGGTATTAGCATGGCTCACATCCTTACTGCAAAGCTAACAACAAGTATTTAGACGATTATGATCCTACAAAACCATCCAACTATCTAATGTACTTAGACGCCAACAATCTGTATGGAGGGCTATGAGCCAGCCGCTTCCATTACTAACTTTAAGATGTACACAGGGCATGGTACAAATAATATTCAAGGGGCATTAAAGTGGTTGGACAGTTTGACGTCAGATCAACAGTATGGTTTTATGCTGGAAGTAGACTTAGAATATCCTTATGAACTACACGATCTTCATAACGATTACCCCCTAGCCGCAGAAAGATTAAAAATGAGCCCTACAGAACCGCCTAAACTTGTTCCCAATCTCGCCACAAAACTAAATATGTCTGTCATTACAGACTGTTACAGTTTTACCTAAGACACGGACTGAAACTGACGGCTGTTCACAGAATCATTGCCTTTGACCAAGAGCCCTTTATGAGACCATACATCAAGAAGAATACTGATCTTAGAACCCAAGCCACTGATGCTTCAGAAAAAGACTTCTTTAAACTGATGAACAACAGCTGCTTTGGTAAAACTATGGAAAATCCACACAAAACGCAAAGATGTAAAATTAGTTACGAAAGAAAACCAAGCAATTAAGTTTGCCTCTAAACCTAACTATCAAGACTTTAGAAGATTTAACGACAGCCTGGTTGGCATTATGATGAAGAAAAAGGATGTTAAGTTGGACAAGCCAGTGTTTATCGGCTTTACCGTGTTTAGAGCTGTCAAAGTTATGATGTTAGAATTTCTGTACGACTACTTTAAACAGCGGTACCCAGAAGCAAGAGTCCTTTACACAGACACGGATAGTTTTTATTCTAGACGTCCCAACAGAAGACTTTTATAAGGACTTAGAACAGAAGTAGTTAAAGGAGCTGATGGGTGTATGACACATGCGACTATCCAAAAGACAGCTCTTTACATTCAACTGTTAACAAGAAAGTAATTGGAAAGATGAAGGATGAACTTAATGGACAGTTATCAAAGAATATGATTGGTTTGCGGTCGAAGATGTATAGCGTTGCCAGCCAGACTTCTGTAATGAAGAGGCTAAGGGCATAAGTAAGAAGTTGTCAAAAAAAATATATCTCACGACAACTACAAGCAAGCTCTCTTTGAAAACAAAGTATTTATCACACAAATGTTAATCTGCGCTCTACTCTTCATCAAGTAAAACACAACTGCTGTTAATAAGAAATCACTAGTCTCTAACAATAACAAGAGAAACTTTACGTTAGTCCTGAGTTTCATATGCTGTAGGACATTGGAGAACTTTAAAAAGATTAACTTGACTGGCTTGGCCTGTACTTAACTTAACTAAGAACCTAACTAGTACTTAACTTAAGAACCTAACTAGTACTTACTTAAGAACCTAACTAGTACTTACTTAAGAACATAACAAGAACTTAACTTAGAACTTAATTTTTTTGTACTTTACTTGTAATTTACTTGCACTTAACTTAAAAAGTACTTTCTACAACTAACTTAACTTGTACTTATCTAGTTCTTAACTTGCACTTTATCTAGTTCTTAAAAAACTATTCCATAGAAAATGGGTCTACAGCAGGAGGTTGTTCTTTTTTTTGCAGAAGCTGGTTCTTCTTCTTTTACTGGGTTTGTGGGGGTTGTGACTTTGCTGCTAAGTATGGCGTTAGACATTTGTATGCTAAAAAACCCCCACCAACAACAACAGCAGCCAATACATAATAATACATCTTATCGTTTGATTGTGTTTGTGTTGTTGTTAATTGCGATGGCGGTGCTGGCGGCGATGTTGTATTACTATCTAACAATTTTTGTTTTGCTGATTGGTTGCTTTTTGCAGTCTGTTCCATTCAGCTAGTTTACGCCCAGCCTCAACACGTCCGGGACTTTAGACTTAGTAAACATTACTCACTTGTGGTACATTCACTTGTGGGCTCACTTGTGGCACATTCTGGTCCTGCGGATTGTCCTGCGGGGGCTTCTTCTCCTGATCGCTCATTTTTTTATTGCGATTAATTTAATATGATCAAAATTAATATGATTAAAAGTAATTAATCCCATGATGAATGGACATAACATAGTCCCAAATCTGTAATACATGTCACATGCAAGAGTTTCTAGGGACTTGTTTAAAACCGATCTTGTGATAAGTCGTATTTTAAATCTTCTTCTGAATCAACCGGCGCCATCTTACTTACTAACTTAGCATATAAACTAATCATTGTCTGCCCCACTGATCTAACCATTTTTGACCCTAGCTGTGCTTCGTACCTAGCGTAGTACTTCTCAACGTCTGAAGTAGACAGTTGTTGAATCTGCTCAATACTTAGTTCAGTGCCTAAATACTGTTTAGTTTTTCCACACGCAGCCAGAGAGTATAATCTTTCTTTATGGCAGTGGTCTACGGAGTAGTCTGCTTGCTCCTCACACTTTAATAGTTCGTCACAATCCATTTTTAAAAGGCAATAAAAAATAATATAATACTTTTAAAACCATGAGTTTAACGCTGGTTAATTATGCAGTGCCTATCGTTGGTGTTATAGTTTATTCTACCCTTGCAAAATGTTTATTAGGAATAAAACCGCCCAACATGGGAAAGATAGAAGATTCGCCAAAGCTATTGCAACCTTATTTTTAGCTTTAACAACAAAAGATTATTTGATTAAAAAGCACATAGACAGCCTTTCGTATTATGATTATTTTAATTATTTTTTTAGTTAATAAAAAGATGAGTGAAAAAAAGATTATCAATACGATTTACCACTCTGCTGTGATTGGTGGTCTTAGTATAGGCTATAGCGTGTTAGCAAAAAACATGTTTAAAATGAAGCCGGCGGATCTAGGAAGGTTAGACATTGAGGATGTTGTTAAGGTTATAGTTGTAATCACTGCAGGGATTGCGTCAAAAGACTTTCTTGTTGCACATGGGATTATCCCAGAAAATATTAGTGCATAGAAAGATTAACCTAGAAAATATTGATTTATAAAAAGATGGCAGGAGTAGTTATGATGGTGGGGGGAGCTATTGTTAATGCCTTGGCCTTCTCTGAAGCAATTATATGTTTAGTAAATTGCGGTCTGATGAAGAGAGAGAACGTCATAACAAAGCAATGGAAGATTAGCTAAGGCAAGAGGCGCTTATGAGAAAAGACGAATTGCTCACTTAGACTTTATTAATAAAAGTTAAGAGAACAGGGCCATGCAGAGCACACATTTACAGACGTTGATGAGGCAATGAATGAGTATTACTTAGTGACAGGAAAGAAGTTTCTAACATCGCCACCGCCAGAACTATCTGACTTTATGAACCATCAGAAGAACAGAAAATAGCAGAAATTGGTTTTATTGTGGGTGCTATGGGGGCAATCTATATTCTTGCACAAACAATTTAAAATCTAATTAAAATACAGTCCCTCTTATGGACAATACGAAGTACAAAATATATTATTCTCCTAAAGGGTATTGGAAAGGAAAGACTGCTATTGAAAAACTGAGTAAAGCTGCTAGAGTGTCTGAATCAGATGCGAAAGACTGGCTTTCAAAACAGCAATTTGGCAAATATATCTGCCTGCCCCAAAAAGAATAATAAGGCCTAGATTTGTTAATTCAGTTCCTAATGACACCCACCAGATGGACTTGCTGTATCTACCACATGATAAAATAAGAAGAAAAAAGTTTAAGTATGCTCTGACAGTTGTTGACATGGCTTCAAGATACAAAGACGCTGAACCTTTAACAGATAAAAGCTCAACTGCTGTGGCTGTGGCTTTACAACAAATATACATGCGAGGCCCATTAAGTATCCTAGGATGGTTCAAGTTGATGATGGAAAAGAGTTAAAGGCTCTGCCAACCAGCTGTTTTTAAAACATCATGTTGCAGTTAGGAGAGGGATCCCAGGCAACCATCGATCACAAGCCCTAGTAGAAAACTTTAATATGAATCTAGCTGAACGCCTGTTTACCTATCAATATCACAGAGAAATTATAGATAGAGAACGCAACACAGAATGGGTTAGAAGATTGTCATCAGTCTTACGTGCCATGAACAATGAAGAATTTAAAGCAAACAGGCCTTAAACCAGTGAACGCAATCAAATTAAAAAAATTAGCATTACTGAAGATGAGCGGGGACTCAAAACTCTTGCCGTTTGGACTAAAAGTAAGATACTTGTATGCTCCTGGAGAGGCAGAAGGCGATGTTAGAATTAGAGCTACAGATCCTATATGGAGCATAGATGTATATGAAGTTAAAAGAATTATGAAACAACCCCTCCTGTATATTATTTAAGAGAGACTCTCTCTTCTAAAAAGCCTGCCCCTAAAAGATCCTTTGTTCGTGAAGAGCTGCAAGTTGTCCCGCCAAACACAGTGAGTTAAACCCTTAATTTTTATGACCTTGGAGAGAATGTAAATATCTTTGTTCACGATCACCAAATCTATCTAGCACGTAAGCCCCCATTTTAATGTACTGATTACGTCAATTTTTGCTGTTTTTACATGTTAATTTTTTTGTGAAACAGGTGTCAATTTTGGCTAAAAGTGATATGTGATGGACGTGATTTGTATGTGAAAAGGGGGGTTTTCGTGCAAAATAAGATGGGTGGTCGTGAACATAGATATTTACATTCTCTGACATGCCATAGCTCGGACGGAGCAGAGCTTGGAAAAAGGGCAAATGCTTTCCGTCTATCCCTGTCTAACTTTGCTTCCAGTTAGTATGCGTGCACCCACCCCCACCCCACCTTCTCCACTATACCCCACCCTCTCCACTATACTCCACCCCCTGTCCCTCCCCTTCCGCTCCCTCCTACTGACCATGTGTTCACCGTTCCCTCCTCCAATCGTAATATCCCCACGCCCTGCTGTTCTTTAATTAACTTTGATGCTTTGGAAATCAAATTAACAACAACAACAACGACGACGACAACAAAAACAACAACGACGACAACAACAAGAGCAACAACAACAACAACAACAACGACAACGACGACGTCCACAACACCATCAACAATAACAACAACAACAACAAACCGGTGCAGTTGCAGCAACTGCAGTAGCAGGCTGGTTGGAAGCAAATCAGATTATTTCATCCAGGCCGACAGTTGTTGTCTTCAACACAGATAAATGTAGTGAAAGTAACCCTTCGGTTCTTTTTTTTTTTTTAATCATATTATCTTTTTCCATGTTCAGATCTAATCGTTTTATCCCTAAACCCCCCCCCCCCCCCCCCCCCCCACTCCGCTACCTCCCCCCACCCCCATCTCTCTCTCTTTCTCTCTCCTCTCTCTCTCCCTCCCTCTCTCTCTCTCTCTCTCTCTCTGCTCCGCTCGATCGCTCCTCTCTCTCTCTCTCTCTCTCTCTCTCTCTCTCTCTCTCTCTCTCTCTCTCTCTCTCTCTCTCTCTCTCTCTCTCTGTGGTGTGTGGCGCGCGTTGCCCCGCTTCCACTGTCAAAAGTTGAAACTATTGCAAAAGAGTTGAAGACGTGTTCAAAACTTGATGTGTTCAGCTTTGTGTGTGTGTGTGTGTGTGTGTGTGTGTGTGTGGTGTGTGTGTGTGTGTGTGTGTGTGTGTGTTTTCACTAATTATAATGCAGTTGTTTCTTTTTCGTATAGATTTTATTAATGCATGTAGTGGTAGGCTTATCAATTCTACAAGGGCTCTCGGGACTAGTTTTAATAGACACCGCCACGCAACGCCGGATCGATTAGCTGACGAATCTTGGATCCCACACTTTGAGCAATGCATGAGTGAAAACTTAACAATATTAGTTGCAAAGTGAGGCGACTGTAGGGGAATTTGATGAGAGAAGTGATTGCTCGTCCTCCATTTTCATTGTCCTGATTGTTGTTTATCCAGCTTGAAGAAGACCTAAGAGTTCGAAATGCGTCGTGTTTTGTCTTATGATTCGTTTGTTCATGTTTGGCGGATACAGTACTTAAAAAAGAAACCAAAAAAAACCCCTTTACAACAGTGTTTTTCCACCCGGGAAAGTAATGGCTGTTGTTGAAACTGAATGGCTGTGACTTGGAAAATGAAGCGAAATATGAACGTATATATTTAAGTATTTTACCGTCGATATTTATTCGCCACAATGACTTCACAGTGAGCAAGTTCAGTTTAGTAGATGTTTTTTGTGAGTAGTCTTGAAAATATGATGGTGGTTGTGTTGATGTTGATAATGATGACGGTGCAGATTTACTAATTGTAGCGCGAACATCTCGGCCACATGCACTGCAAGCTCTCAGCGCTGTACAAGTCAAAGCAGAAAAAAAAAATGAAAGAAAATATAAAAACAAAAACCAAAAAATCTGATCAATGTTATCGGTGTTTATAGTAGCAAGCAAATATACCTTCTATCACATGTCGATCCAAATCCTGCATGCGCATCATGGGCCGGAATAGCTCAGTGGTAGAGCGCCTGACTCGTAATCTTGGTGATCCTGGGGTTGCGGGTTCGAACCCCGCCGCGGCGGCGTTTCGGTACAGGGGGATTTTTCCCTCGGAGTTAACATTGGTTCGGACTCCATTTCCCATACAGTCCTTCGAATGAGACTATAAACCGAGGTTCCGTGTGTGAACGCATGCATAAGATCTTGCACACACGTAAAAATCCCATCACCAACTTTCGGAAGAGAAGGCCAGTTTGGCCGTTGGTATGGATGACACGTTACACATAGCATGCACCCTGCGTGAGAAATGGAAAGAACGAAGGAGTGATATTGAACGATATTGACTGGATGACACGGGAAACGACCGAATGACGCCAGCTGGCAGCTCTTCAGTCGGCACTACCCAGGTAGGCAGCCCGTTGTGTATATGAGTATTGATTGTAGAGCGCAATGAGTTGATTCCAAGAATTGCGCTATATAAAATCTATATATTATTATTATTATAATAACAATCACACACACACACACACACACACACACACGGATGACTCAATGGCAGAGAATCGCAAGTGTCAGACCCAGGGCGATAAGCAGTTTTGAAAAGATGGGTTTACCTCAGTATTGATGTCAGTGACAGCAGCAAGAGATGCCCTCATGTTCTGTCTCCAGCCATACATACATTCCGGCGTTGTTGCGAGCACCGATCTTGCTCCGCTAAAACTGCCGTTTTAAATGGTTTTGTTCTAAGACTACACACATTCCATTTTCCCCCATAAATCAAGTTTTGGTATAGTAGAATCGGTTTCATTTCCTTTTTTTCGTAAAACAAATCACCATTGAAAAATGTCAGTGGGAAATAGGATGACGGAGATTATAATAATGAACAAAAAACTGAGATTTGAGGACCCCCCCCCCCCCCCCCCCCAAAAAAAAAAAAAATATATATAAAAATAAAAAAAATAAAAAATAATAATAAATAAATAAATAAATAAAATAAATAAATAATAACACCTACAAAATGGAGATTGGAGGAGGACACCAGGACAATGGCCGTCTGCTACACATGCTTCCCACTGCTGCTGGTGGTTGGGTTGACCCTCTTCCTGTCTTCCAGTGTCACAGAGGTGTATAGTGCGGTGCATGTTTCACGTGGTAAGATGGCTATAGTCTGTATGTATTTGGTCAGTGTATCTTTTGTTATCTCGGTCTCTGTCTGTCTGTCTGTCTGTTTCTCTCTCTCTCTCTCTCTCTCCTCTCTCTCTCTCTCTCTCTCTCTCTCTCTCTCTCGCTCGCTCGCTCGCTCTCTCTCTCTCTCTCTCTCTCTCTCTCTCTCTCTCTCTCACTCTATTTGTTTGGATTGCTTGCATGACCTTTATTTGAATATGACAGAATTATATCCCCTGATCAAATAACGAGTTAAAGACACCCCTCCCCCCCACCCCCCACTCCCTCCAAAAACAAATCGAACAATAACTTTGACTGTCGAGTAGCTTCTATGAGTTCATCTTTAAGTCCATCTTGACCATCGGCTTTCTGAAGTTTCATCTTTCCTAGAACCACTAAGAAAAAACCCTTCTTTAGACTTGGGACTGTTCACATTCTCATCACCATTATTAGTGTCAGTTATGAAGGTTTCAATTGTCAGATCGTTAAACTTCTTAAATTATTTAGAACTTTTTCTGAAAACTTTAGATACAGATGATAGAGCACTGTTCTGTGTTGTACGGAGAGAGTCAAAACATTTAGTGAAAAGAAAAGAGAAAGAATGCAATATTTTTGTGCGATGATCTCATGTCCCAGGTAAAAAAAAAAAATTAGCAGTCATTCTGGTTACTATACACAAGATCTCAAAAAGAGATCACAACCTGCAAATAACATTCCATTGCCTAACTGATTCTTACATTTAAAAAGAAAATGTTGGGAAAAGATGACGAGGAGTTCTCACAGACCAATGAGCTGATAAAGAGTGGGGGGGGGGGGGGGGGGGGCGTACGACAGACCAATACGCAGAGAAGAAATTTTACTAGCTATCGAAATATGAAAAAATGGTAAAAGTGCTGTTGCTGGTGGCATCAGGAAGTTTTTCGATAATTCTGGTGAGATTGTCGTTGACGTGTTATGTAAATTGTTTAATCATGTTTGATACTGGGACTGGGATCGGAAAAAATCCGTAATGTTGCTTTGTTTAAGAAGGGGCAGGTAAATGATGTAAACACTTGTAAAAATATTTCTTTCTGTAATGTATGTAGTGATCTCAACGGTTCCGTTTTTAATACCCGATTACATTAAGACCATGATCATTGTATTTCGTAAAGGTGGGTATTTGGCACGAAGGATTTATGGGGATCAATATATTGTGGTAGTCAACGCATTTAAGTACGTTGGATTTGTACTTCACAACCAGATTAATAAGCTTCAATGCTGGATGCCAAGATATTGCAATTAGAACAAAGAGAGCAGTGATGGTTGCACTTCACATGTTATGTAAAGTGATTGTAACGTATTTTTCTGTTTTCCTAGAGTTGTTTGACTCTCAGATGCAGCTAATCTAACAGTATTGAGCGGGAATTTGGGCTCTTGAGAAATGTGTTAAAATAGAAAATGTATGTTTGTATACTATGAACAGATTCTTGAATATATGCAATCGAACACCGAGCGATTTAGTGTATGGTGAACTCGGACGATCTCCGGTTTGGAAATTCGTTCTTGAATGTGTTAAGTACATGCTGAAAATAACTAGACTGGAAGAAATCAAGATACATTTCAGCGCTTATAAAATATTGCGAAATATGGATTGTACTAGCAAGACATGGGCTGCATATGTTCGTCAGTGCTTAAATTCATACAGTTTTGCTGATGTTTTGCGACAAGGAGGGGTTGAAAATATTTCATGGTCTTTCAGATGTTTTGAACAAAGAATAATACCAGCCGCCGTGGCGAGTGTTAGCGTCGCGGACTCCCGGCTGGGAGGTCGTAGGTTCGAATCCCATCAGAGTCATGTGGGTTTTTCTGCCCCGACCAGCTCCTACCCAGAGTTGAGTTTGCTGCGGACTCAGTTGGGAAGACTGGGATCACACAGTCGAGTTTCATCCACTTAATAGATGCGTTTCTGAGAGTGTTGCTCAAATTTCATGACCAACACTGCAGATGTTTGTATCTCTTGGGCCTGGTTGACGCCGGGATATATTATGAAAGGAAGCGTAGAGTACAGCCCTGTCATGTAGTCTCAGACCGAAATGGAAATCCGTAGCATAATCTTAATCATCCTCATTCTCATCGATCAGCATAAAAAAATGTCTCAAGTTCTGTGGCCCTTCATGCCCTGCTCTCATGGTGACCTCAATTTCGATGTCCTCTCCACGTCTGTGGCCTTGGTTTGGTTCCGTCGGGCTCACCGGTATCGGCGACTCCATGGGGGCTGTCGTTGGACGGACGTGGTGGCGCCCTCCGGAGGGAGAGGTCACTCACGCCGGCTCCGCGACTAAGCAATTATTGTCGTCAGTAGGGGGCTTAGTAGGTGGTGTCCTGCGTATGTTAGATCAGAACAGGCGCCACTGAACACCACCGAAGTGACTCGGCGGCAGTGCAGTGTCTCCTCCGGTGGGTTGCCTCTTGACGACTTGACATTGACTGCTCCCTGTGGATTGCCGGTGTCCTGACTGCGGCGGGGCCGACCGGGCTGTGGCTGTGGACGGGGTGTCGGAATGAGCGGCGTGGGTGCACTGCCTCTGAGGTGGCGTAGAGAATGGGACAGCAAAAAAAAAAAAAAAAAAATTGACTGCAGATGGAAGGACTGTCATGATCATAATTAGAATAGTGACAGATTTGCTCAATACAGTCTCTTTAAAACAACACATATTTGAGAACTTTACATTAAAATGGAAATGAATAGCTGGCAGGTGCGCACGAAGTAAGTTTAGATTTGGTGTTTTCTGACATTCCCTCTCACTGTTTCAGGCATGGTACCATGACTGAAAATGAATGGACGTGCCGTTTATTCAATCTGGCTGCGGAAGGCAAAATCCATTTTCCTTTTTTTTTTTTTTTTTTTTTTTTTTGCTGTCTTGCTTTTCACGACCTCAAAGTAAAATTCATAATACCATTAATATTCTGACTATTGTAATTTCAGAGTAAATATACTCCTTGCGTCTAGAAATGAAAACATCCTCATAAGTCTTGCTATGTATGTTCAAAAAGGATTTTAAAAAAAGGCTACGTACTGAATATTCTTAATATGGTTGTATGATGCATATGAGCTTATTTTCTCTTTTTTCGTTTTCTTTCACAATAATATTAATAGTATGTATCTTCCAGGTATACCTTTCAGTATGGGCTCTGGCCTTAATCTCAATGAATTTTCGTATTCGTATTTGTATTCATATTCTCTCTTTCTCCTCTCTCTCTCCTCTCTCTCTCTCTCTCTCTCTCTCTCTCTCTCTCTCTCTCTCTCTCTCTTTAAAACAACGCGATATGATTCAAATAATTACATTTTACCACGTGTCCGCATTGATTTGTTCAAATCTAGTTTTGCATTTTTGGTCATCTGTTTGGAACTCTCTTCCTCCATCTGCCAAAACATGTCAATCACTGCCGTCCTTCAAATCAGCAATACATAAACATTTACTTGAACAATAAATCTAACCTTTTGATCATAGTCTCAACGCCCAACTTTTATGTTTGCTTCTATATTAGCTGATGAAAATGTGTATGTATGTATGTGTGGGTGGGTGGGTGGGTGTGTGGTGTGTGGGTGTGGGTGTACGCGTGCGTGCGTGCATGTGTGGGCGTGTGCGTGCATGTGAGCGCGCACGTACGTCTCTGATTATGTTTGTGTAATTTTGTAATGGAATTTTTTTTTAATCATTATTATTCTTATTACTATTGTTATTGTTATTATTATAATGTTGCTATATTCTTCATTGTTTCTACCATTATTAATATGTGCAGTGTGTTTAGTTGAATGTTGTAGAAAGCAAGGACAGATTGGAAGAATAGCACTGCCTAAAATCTCTATCCTTGAGTAATAAAGTTTTTGAGTCTTGAGTCTTGAGTCTCTCTCTCTCTCTCTCTCTCTTCTCTCTCTCTCCTCTCTCTCTCTCCTCTTCTCTCTCTCTCTCTCTCCCACCCCCTCTCTTTCTGTCTGAGTCTGTCTCTCTCTCTCTCCTCTCATCTCTCCTCTCTCTCTCTCTCTCTCTCCTCTTTCTCTTTATTTGATCAAGGGGTATATCCCAGAAGCTGGTCCGAGTCTATTGTCATCCCATTGTTTAAAAAGGTGATTCAAACGATCCAAATAATTATAGAGAATTTCATTGTGTAATGTTTGGCAGTAAAACTGTACAGTGCTATTATCAATAGGAGATTACAGGAATGGGTGGAAGAAAATAACATTACTGGGGAATTTCAAGCTGGGTTCAAGAAAAACTATTCTACAGTTGATCACATGTTCACATTAATGGCATTTGTTCAAAAACAGTTTTGCTTAAATCGTAAATTATATGTTGCATTTATTGACTTCGAGAAGGCTTTTGATTCAGTCAATAGAACCTTGCTGTGGCCTATCCTGTTTAAAAATGGTATCCATGGAAAACTTTATAAATGTGTTATAAGTATGTATAATTGTGTAAAAGCAAGAGTGCGATCTGGTGATGCTCTAACAGACTATATAAATTGCACTTCCTGGTGTGAAGCAGGGCGATGTCTGTAGCCCTGTTCTGTTTTTCTTTATTCATAATGAACTAACACAGGAGGTTATACATTGTGGAAGGCACGGTGCACATTTCATAAATGACGTTGTGGAAATTTTCATTCTTCTTTTGGCTGATGATGTGGCCTTGGTGTCAGAAACAGTGGTTGGATTACAAACCAGTTAAACACTTTGCAAAGAGTTGCTGCTTCATTAGAATTAAAGGTTAATATGGCAAAAAGTAATAAAATTGTATTTAGAAAGGGTGGATATTTAGCAGCGAGAGAAAGATGGACGTAACAGTGGGTCTACAATGCCTGTTGTCAATGTGTATAAATACTTAGGAATATACTTCTCAAACGCGTTTGAGTTTGTCTTCGCTTGCAAAGATTTGGCCAGTAGAGCTAAAAATGCGTTACTAGTGCATACTAAAGAAATTATCATTGCTAAATAACGATTCCCTTACTTTGTTTTTGAAGTTATTTGATAGCCAGTTCAACCTATGGTACAGTACAGAGCTGAAGTATGGGGCCTTGATGCAGTTGCTGCAGTACACTGTGAAAAGTTACATCTGTTTGCTTTGAAGAGATTTCTTGGTGTATCATTGCAAACGCCAAATGATTTGGTTTATGGTGAAACGGCTAGATTTTCCTATATATTTGAATTCCATTATTAAGTGTGTTCGATATTGGCTGAAAATTACTCAGATGCAAGGTCACAGATTCCCATATAAAGCATATCGAATGTTGTTAGAATTGGACGACAGAGGTAAGAAAAACTGGGTGACTAATGTGAGAATGAAACTGTGTGAAAATGGTTTTCGGATTTGTATGGATGAACCAAGGTGTTGGTGATATGAATGCTTTTTATCCAGGTATTCCGAGAAAGACTCGTTGACTGTAGTTGGCAAAATTGGAATTGTCATGTACAGAATAGTGACAGATTTGAATTGTATAGAACGTACAATAATCTACGATGTTTACCTGTATATATATCAATGAAAATGGACAAACATTTAAAACGCATCATGGCTAAGTTTAGATTTGGTGTTTCCGATCTCTTTACTCATTATTTTCGTTATAGACAGTCATGTAGTGGAAATTTGATCTGTCCTTTGTGTCGAAATGCAAAAGAGGATGAAGTTCATTTTGTGTTGGCATTGTCCAGTACTAGATGAACTTAGACAGGAATTCATCTCAAGAAAGTACTTCAATAATCCATGCCTTTTCAAATTAACCTTGTTAATGTCGTCATCAAATGAAAACACGGTTAAAAAGTTAGCGATTTATTTATATAAAGCATTCAGAAAGCGAACTATGTATGTAACATAAAGAATACCAAGATCAATTTTCGACATGATTTATTATGTGCATCCCCATTCTAAGGGGCTATGGCCTTTAAGAATAAAACATTTGAGTCTTGAGTCTCTCTCTCTCTCTCTCTCTCTCTCTCTCTCTCTCCTCTCTCTCTGTCTCTCTCTCTCTGTCTCTCTGTCTCTCTGTATCTCTATCTCTCTACCACCCCCTCTCTCTCTGTCTGTGTGTCTCCCCACCCCCACCCCCACCCCCCCGCCACCCAGTGTGCGCGGGCGTGCGTGTGTAATCATGCATTTATGTATGTGTGCGCACACACATATATATATATATATATATATATATATATATATATATATATATATATATATATGTCTGTGTGCACGCGCGCATGTGTGTGTATGTACATGCATGCGTGCGTGTGTGTGCGTGCGTGTATGTGTGTGATTAAAAGAGAAAGAGGGAGTGACGCCACAGAGAGAGACAGACAGACAGACTGAGACAGAGATAGAGACAGAGAGAGGCTGACAAACAGACAGAGCGACAGGTGAAAGACAGGCAGACACTCAGACAAAAGCAATGATCACATCACTACTCACTGACTGACAGAACACTTTTTCTTATTGTTTCTTTTATCCGTTTCCACGGCTAAACTATTTCAGACGCCGAAGCAGAACAGAAAAAAATGCACCTGTGCCTTTGTTTTCCATTACCAGGCGAGAAATGACAGACATAATTGGAAAGAAGATGTCGTCATCAAGATGATGAGTGAAAACAGAAGAAAACTGAGCAACAAAAACAAGCTTTAACATGCAGCAGGCAATCAAGCTTAATTAAGGCAGCGTTTCTTTGAATAAAAACAACTAACTCCTCCCTTCTTCCTCCAAAATTTCCAGCAGCCGGGCACCACACTGTACTGGCAGACAATGTTGGCTGGCATTGCTGGAAACCATTGTTGCTGGAGACTGGTTTTGTGTTGGAGTTGTGTGTCGGCTTTTGCTGGAATTTCTTTCCCATTTACCGAGGGTCTAGTGAGTGGGCTCGCCAGGACAGACCAAAGCCTTCTTGCAGCAATGCGGGTAAGGTCGGTTCGGGAACTGGTCGACGACATGACAGCCCTCAGGCGCCGTATCCATGGCCAACCCACAGCTGTAGACCAAGACAACACCAATGAGACGGGAACATCTGTTGCTGTGAGTCCGTATTGTGGAGGTCGCATGTCCTGTTTCCTTCCTTTGGCTGTCTTAGCGTGTCTGCTTATCTTTCTGTCTGTCTGTCTGGCTAGCTGGCTGACTGGCTGGCTGGGTGTCTCTTGCCAGTCTGACGACTCTGTGTCTGTGTCTGTCTGTCGGTCGGTCAGTCGGTTGGTCGGTCTGATTCGCATTGAAATCATATGTTCATGACAAGGACAATTTGTGAGACAAAGCCTTAGCCTAAAATGTTCATCCTCGAGTTTTAAAGATCAGTATCTCTCTCTCTCTCTCTCTCTCTCTCTCTCTCTCTCTCTCTCTCTCTCCCTCCCTCCCTCTCTCTCTCCTCTCTTTTAAACGTGCGCGCACGCGCGCGCGCGTGTGTGTGTGTGTGTGTGTGTGTGTGTGTGTGCGTGTGCGTGCGTGCGTGCGTGCGTGCGTGCGTGCGTGCGTGTGTGTGTGTGTGTGTGTGTGTGTGTGTGTGTGTGTGTGTAACAGAAGCAGAAGGGGAAAAAGACTATTTTTGTGGACTTGGAAAGCCGAATTACGTTTGCGAAAACATTATGAAACTTACACTGGATAAAGGATCAATTTTCAGTGATGGTGATGCAATTGCCCAGGAAGTTAATACATTTCATCAAAAGTTATAATGTAAAAGGGATGTCGAATCTTGTGAAATTCTAAATCTAGTAGACAATTAAACAACATTTACTGAAAATCAGGTAATTCCTTTGGAGGGCAAAATTACTTTGGAAGAAACCGGTGTTGCTCTTAAACATAATTATGCATAATATGAAAATTCCTGGCAGCGACGCCTTCATGGCAGAATTGAAAAAAAAAAAAACTTTTGGTCACAACTTGGTCCATACGTCGTAAGAGTGCTTAATGATGGATACGATAGAAATTAACTGTCTTCGCCGCAAAAAGAAGGTATTATCGTATGCATTCCAAAGGTGACAAGCCCAAAGACCGAATAAAAGATTGGAGACCAGTTTCGCTTTTGAATACAGTGCATAAAATAGGAGATACATGTATAACCAATCAACTAAAATGTGTGATTCCCTCTATCATCAGTGAGGACCAGACTTGTTTCATCCCCAGCAGATACTTGGGGGATAGCATTCGACTTGTTTATGACATACTTGATAACATCTTTTTCTTTAAAAACAATGGGGGGGGGGGGATACATTTAAGCTTAGAGTTTGAAAAAGCGTTTGATAGTGTACTCTATGATTTCATGTTTAAGGCGTTACATGCCTTTGACTTTGGTCCAAGTTTCTGCCAATGGATAAAAACATTCAAAACAAATATTAAGTCAACTGTTTCAGTGTATGGGAAGCTAGCTGGTTGGTTCTCTGTTGAGAGAGAATGCCGCCAAGGCAATCCAGTCTCATCGTATTTATTTGCTATTTGTGTTGAAATTTTTAGCAAATATGATAAGACAAACAGAAGACATAAAAGGAATTGTAGCAGCTAATACTGAGAACAAAATGTTATGCAGACAATGCTGAACTATTACAAGAAGGCGATCGAAAATCATTCGAAGAATCGATCATGACATTTGAAAAATTTGGAAGTGTCTGGACTTTTACTCAATGCGCAAAAAAAGCAATGTGGTTAAGAAGTAAACGAAACTCGCCCGTTAAGTATACCCCACTTTTGGATATAAAATGGAACCCTCCTAAATTCAAAATTTTGGGTATTTGGTGTGCCAGTCATTTCAAAATTGCGGAATTATGAATCTCGAATAAAAGTTTGCAGAAACAAGAACACTGTACAAAACCTGGTTAAAGGGGCAGATAACACTGCTTGGCAGACAAGCAGTATTTCAAATCTATGATCTTATCAAAACTAACCCATCTATGGATGCTATTCCGAATCTACCAGACTACATGATTAATGAAAACGTTTGTATGGGTTAAAAAAAAAAGACAAAATTAATCGGAAAATGTCTGTGAAAAGGTTATACAAGGGGCATAGGAATACTAAGCATATGGAAACAAATAAATGCACTGACGTTAACTTGGATTCGTAAACTTTTATCAAGTAATCATAGGTGGAAGAAAATACTTTTTCATCCTATCACAAAGCGGAAATCATTTCTGAATTAGGTGCTGATCTGTCAGGGCATGATAAGTTAAATAACTTCCTGAGAGATGTGTGTGTGTGTGTGTGTGTGTGTGTGTGTGTGTGTGTGTGTGTGTGTGTGTGTGTGTGAGTGTGTGTGTGTGTGTGTGTGTGTGTGTGTGTGTGTGTGTGTGTGTGTGTGTGTCTGTCTGTCTGTCTGTTGTGGTTATCAATATGCATATGTCTGTGACTAGACAACGAAACACACATTATGCTCATTAAGGGACTGAAATCATTAACAATTTACCATTATAACTAGCAGCTGTAGTAGCAGTATAAGTGGTAGTAGTAGTTGTAATACCAGTGTTGGTAATCACAGTAGTAACATGGTGATAATGTTGAAAATTGACGACGACGACGATGACGACGACGATGATGATGATGATAATGATGATGATGATGATGATGATGATGATGATGATGATGATGATGATGATGCTTTGTTGTTGTTAGTATTGTCTCCTCATGTATTGTTTTCTACTCCTCATTTGTAATTTGCTATTTTCTCTTGAAATGAAATGTGATTCATTTTTTTTAACCCGTAGAGCGCCTTTAGTCAGTCAGCTGACGCGGAAATAAAAGTGCTTTCCCAGTGCCTATGGGCATTCCACTGACGTCATGCATTTTTCTTGAATTTTCATTCGTTACTATTTCTATCCACGGACTCAAATAGAGTTTGCGTAGAAAGCCTTATATGTCTGTAGTCTTAAAATAATATGTAAATGACCACACGTGAGGGGAAAGCCCATTTATTCTCATCACTGACTGGATGACCAGCCAGCACTTCGTCTCGCTTGCAAAGATGGCGGCGCAACCTTCGACAAGCCCAGCGACCAAATCAACGTATTTACACAGCTGAGCAGGCTCTGCTGATGATTTTTGACAAACACAATAATCTTTTATTCAACGACTAACTCGAGCATGAAGGTGAGATGATGATAGTGGTGGAATTGCCGACCATATTCGTCAGTTATTGAGTAGGGCTCTGTGACCTCAGTGTGTGTTCAGCTGACAGCGTCGAACGAGCTAGCCTAGTGTGTACTCTGCACCGCGTGCTGGTGTCCAGTGATGTGAAAGTCAGCGTGAGAGGGGAGCGTGGCCTGCTCGCGGCGTGACACGGTGCAGACGGAAAGGTAGGGGAAGATGAGGGGTGAAAGAGAGGGTTGCAGTCCAACAAGGGGGCGTGGTGGGGAGAGGGGGGGCGTGGTCGTGGACTGGTCAGTCTGCATCGAGTGTGAGCGTCTTGATAGACTTCCAAACTGTTTTACTTTCATTTACAGGTGTAGTGTGACAATACAAACTTTATTTTCAACATTTTTGCTGTGTGTTCTTGTTTGGATGTGAAGATGTCGTGGTAAATACATATGTTTTTGATCGTGCAAAAAAATCTATCCAAATCTAAAAGCCTAAATACTTTTTTATTATCAAAATTAAAACAAAAGAAGCCCAGATTCAAAATCTTCATTCAATTTCCTTCAAAAATTATATAGATTTCATTTTTCTATCTTTTGTAGTTTCTGAGCTAGAATTTTTTGTTAATTATGACCCCCAAATCATGAGATTTCCCTGGCACCTGAGGAACACCTTTGTTTGTACTATTTTTAGGCACTGAGATACAGTACATAAACACACAGAACATGATACACAAAACAGGACAATGTAACACAACACAAAGCAACTGAACACCTTACCACGCCACACCACAATGCAACGCAACGCAATAAAACACAATATGACGGAATACAACACAAAAAATAGAATTCAATACAAATGCAATGCAAAACCATGCAATACAATGGAATATCATACAATACAATACAATACAGTAAAATACAATGCAATACAACGTAACACAAGATGGAGATCGATTATTCACCTGTAGCATGTGTACCCTCGGTCACCATCAAGGCATTTGCACTCACTGCAAAATGCATCTTTAGGATTCCACTTTTGGCCCGCCACGATCCCTGGCGGGCATGGACCTGTTGAACAATTTACACACATGAGGACAATGCTTATAATGACGATGGTGATGATCACAATGATGACGACTGCAGCGACAATGATGACGAGGACGATGATGGCGAAGTTGATGTTGACACTGAAAAAAGTGACTATTCCCGTCTTCCGTTCTTTTGACTGACGTCATCAACATCATCTCCATCTCTGCAGACGTTACCATGTTCACGAAATTGCTTTTTTTTGTCCATAAGATGATAATTTTGTTGGAAGGTTGTGCAGCTTAGTGGTTGCCTGTGATGGTCGGTGTTAGTGTTCGGTCTTGTGGGCGTAGATTAAATCGCTGTGTTATGCAGTAACCACACATGGGATACCACTAGAGACAATTCATACACTTGACTTGTGGTGGTTCTCTGACTTTTCCATCACGGCATTTCAGTGGAGAATGGTTGGCATCGTTGAGCTCCTCACCACATGTCGTGGTGAAGAATGCAAGGCAAGCCAGTAGCAAACTTCTGCACATCATTATACTCACCTCGGAGACTGTTGAGGTCCATTCTATCGGTTCATTCACGGGTACGCTTAAGGATACATCATGAAAACTGCGAGCAGATATGAAGAGGGAATGATTCCCTGTGGTTACAGCAACGGTTACCGTCACAGAAACAACCATCACGGCCAGTCAATATGTCAATCGATGTCCTACCGATAGTTTAACGGATGGGCTTGTCAGTTGTTATCATCACTTGTAGTGAATTTTTGCGCCAATGGTGACTCTATAACGTCAAAGTTGAACTGGGTGAGGAAGCGTGCCCAAGGCCAGAAAGATCACATCTACTATGCAGAGCTCACAGAAGTGGTGAGAGAAAGCGTGTCTCTATATGACCAGAGCTCGGAGGACACAGCAAGGTCGGTCCCACTCACATTGAATACATGGGGCAGCATACCTGCACAGACGCTTTAGAGTGAAGTGGGACGTGACCAAGAGAAAAAGGGACGGAACTGAACAGCTGTCTTGTGGTGCCACAACGCTTGCAGTTCTGCACGGTACCCGCGGTGTCGCCATCTATCTGGTGCACATGAAAGTATTGCCGGGCACTGTAACTGGAACCATAACTGTGTGTGGACAAATGGAATCGCGCCATTTCATCCAACAAAGAATGTGGGAAGGGGTAGGAGGGGAGAGGGTGGGTGGGTCACTTCAACTAACGCAGTCACATTGAGCGAGCCGTGGACATAACTAGTGGACTTAAGCATCTTACATGATATCACACCAAGTTATTTGGACCAACCGATTCTATGTCAGCCGATTGCAAAGAGCCAAATGGAAATAAATCAGAATCTGACGATGGTGGGTGCAGTCTGCAATTCCATGCAGGGGATGCTTCTCCCAGGCTGTTCTCATCATTCAACACCTCGCCTGATCAGCAACGAGGTAGCTTCAAGTGTGTATGTGTGTGTATTCTAAGGGGCCAGCAGCCCACCTGAACACACCGAGTTGATTACATTCGACTTTGATTGTGTTTGTTTTGGGCGAACGATACAAACTTCATTACCCACTCGAATGTAACCCCTACCCCCAAACTGACGAAAATTTAGCTGCAGGAAATCAACCCAGCAATATCCGCCGCATCCACCCAACGCACAGCCAGTGACAAGCACTCAGCTAGTCCTGATACTGTGCCTCTTGTTTATGTATAAATAATACCAAGATGTGTCTCCATCATTTACTCTGAGAAGAGCACGTCCTGAGGAGCCCCAGGATGATAAGACGTTAATCTCACTATGATTAAGA
>CM031595.1:120613579-120623313 GCA_018398815.1 Conus ventricosus
GATGCACTTTTCCCGTGATAAGATGGCTATAAGTTTGTATGTATTTGGTCAGTGTATCTTTTGTTCTCTCGGTGTCTGTCTGTTTCTCTCTCTCTCTCTCTCTCTCTCTCTCTCACTCACTCTATTTGTTTGGATTGCTTGCATGACCTTAATTGAATATGACAGAATTATATCTCCTGATCAAATAACGAGTTAAAGACACCCCCTACCCCCCCAAAAAAAAATCGAACAATAACTTTGACTGTCGAGTAGCTTCTATGAGTTCATCTTTAAGTCCATCTTGACCATCGGCTCTCTGAAGTTTCATGTTTCCTAGAACCACTAAAAAAAAAACCTTCTTTTGACTTGGAACTGTTCACATTCTCATCACCATTATTAGTGTCAGTTATGAAGTTTTCAATTTTCAGATCGTTAAACTTATCAAATCATTTAGAACTGTTCTGAATCTTTAGATGCAGATGATTGAGCATTCTTCTGTGTTGTACGGAGAGAGTCGAAACATTTAGTGAAAAGAAAAGAGAAAGAATGCAATAATATTTTTGTGCGATTGATCTCATGTCCCAGGTAAAAAAAAATTAGCAGTCATTCTGGTTACTATACACAAGATCTCAAAAAGAGATCACAACCTGCAAATAACATCCATTGCCTAACTGATTCTTACAAAAAAAGAAAATGTTGGGAAAAGATGACGAAGAGTTCTCACATACCAATGAGCTGATAAAGAGTGGAGAGAAAAAATATGTACGACAGACCAATATGCATAGAAGAAATTTTACTAGCTATCGAAATATGAAAGAATGGTAAAAGTGCTGTAGCTGATGGCATCAGGAAATTTTTCGATAATTCTGGTGAGATTGTCGTTAGCGTATTATGTAAATTGTTTAATCATCTGTTTGATATTGGGACTGGGATCGGAAAAAATCCGTAATGTTGCCTTTGTTTAAGAAGGGGTAGGTAAATGATGTAAACACTTGTAGAAATATTTCTTTCTGCAATGTAGTAATCTCAACGGTTCCGTCATTAATACCCCATTACATGTATAGAAAGCTCAGAATAATATCACAGAAAAACATCAAGCAAGGTTTAGTAAAGATTAATCAACAATTGATCATATGTTTAGTCTACTAGCCTCATGTTGATTTTTGGATTTTGAAAAAGCCTTCGATTCTGTTTCATGGAAACGGTTATGGTCTATTTCATTAAAGAATGGAATAGCAGTAAATTACATCGTTGTGTAAAGAGTGTGTATAGCCAGGTAAAACCAAGAAGCAGATCTGGAGTAATAAAGATTTATCAGATATAGTCATTTGTACCAGAGGAGTTAGGCAAGAGACATTGTGTTGGCCGGTTTTGTGTTCTCTGTTGATAAATGAGGTGGTTTTGGAAATGATTCAAAATGGAAGGTATGGTAGAATTTTTAACCTTTAGGAGCTATAAATTTTGCTTTTTGCCGACAACATTATCGATCTTATTGTCAACACACCATGTTGGTCTTAAAGACATCTGAATCGCTTGTGTTTTGCTGCAACCAGATCAGAATTAAAAGTAAATCTGATTAAGACCAAGATCATTGCATTTCGTAAAGGTGGGTATTTGGCACGAAGGATTTATCGGGATCAATATATTGTGGTAGTCAACGCATTTAAGTACCTTGGATTTGAACTTCACAACCAGATTAATAAGATTCAATGTTGGATGCCAAGATATTGCAAAGAGAACAAAGAGAGCAGTGATGGTTACACTTCACATGTTATGTAAAGTGATTGTAACGTATTTTCTGTTTTCCTAGAGTTGTTTGACTCTCAGCTGCAGCTAATCTAACAGTATTGAGCGGGAATTTGGGCTCTTGAGAAAAGTGTTAACATAGAAAAAGTATGTTTGTATACTATGAACAGATTCTTGAATATATGCAATCGAACATCGAGCGACTTAGTGTATGGTGAACTCGGACGATCTCCGGTTTGGAAATTCGTTCTTGAATGTGTTAAGTACATGCTGAAAATAACTAGACTGGAAGAAATCAAGATACATTTCAACGCTTATAAAATATTGCGAAATATGGATTGTACTAGCAAGACATGGGCTGCATATGTTCGTCAGTGCTTAAATTCATACAGTTTTGCTGATGTTTGCGACAAGCAGGGGTTGAAAATATTTCATGGTCTTTCAGATGTTTTAAACAAAGAATAATTGACTGCAGATGGAAGGACTGTCATGATCATATTAGAATAGTGACAGATTTGCTCAATACAGTCTCTTTAAAACAACACATATTTGAGAACTTTACATTAAAATGAAATGAATAGCTAGTAGGTGCGCACGAAGTAAGTTTAGATTTGGTGTTTCTGACATTCCTTGTCACTGTTTCAGGCATGGTACCATGACTGAAAATGAATGGACATGCCGTTTATTCAATCTGGCTGCGAAAGGCAAAATCCATTTCCTTTTTTTTCATTTTTCTTTTTTCTTTTTTTTTTTTGCTGTCTTGCTTTTCACGACCTCAAAGTGAAATTCATAATACCATTAATATTCTGACTATTGTAATTTCAGAGTTAATGTACTCCTTGAGAGAATGTAAATATGCGGGTTCAAGACCACCCATCTTATTTTGCACGAAAACCCCCCTTTTCACATACAAATCACGTCCTTCTCATGCTACTTTTGGCCAAAATTAACACCTGTTTTACAATCAAAATTAACGCGCAAAACCTCCAAAAATCAACATAATCGTTACTTTAAAAATGGGGGCTTACGTACAAGATAAGATTTGGTGATCGTGAACCCGTATATTTACATTCTCTCCAGGGACATAAAAATTAAGGGTTTACAGTACGCTCTTCTACTTCCAGTACTATTAATAAATCAGAACAACCAACTAGCCTTCCATCTTGATTAGTTATTTTTACATCCAATGAATTTATAGGCCCCTCAATTAATTCTTTAAATTGACTGTTTCCATCAAACCTATATAACTGATAATCGCAAAACCCCGCCCTTTAAATTGACGGCAGTGCTCGTAGAACTGTAGATGGCTGGCCATTAAACAAATTAGTATTTGTTTTAATTCATTTAAATGAACAAACAACATTGGGTTCACGAGAAAATCAGAAGGTTTATTGCCTTTAAATTGCCAGATGTTTTCTCTTGTGCTAAATTTATAAAATCTATCACTACTGTGAAAGCCTAAAATTCGAGCAAGCCCTCTAGGAAAAGTATACTCTCTTCTTTCTTCTAGTGGAAAATTCATAGTAATTCTGAGGTTTGCCTCGTTAATTGTTAACAATATACCAAATTCGCTAAGTACTTCTTTTAAAAAACAAAAGTTGTAGTAACCATCAGGTATTTGCACATGAGTTATTTGATTGCCTTGTTCGTCATTAACATTAATCCAATTATTCTGAGCCTTTTCAGATATATTGGGAATAGAGTTTGTTTAGAACTTACCGCCAATGACATTGACAAACAAAGCACATGACAAGACACGATGCATTTCAACCACTTGGGTCTTCTTCAGGCGAAAAAATAAATCACATTTAACATGTGGGACAGTACAAACAAAGAACGAAAAAAGAATGAAAAATGACTCATCCGTTGTCCATGTGGTCGGTAGGCGGAAATGACATGGGGCCAGGGGGATTATGGGAGAGGAAACAGAGGGGGGGGGGGGTTTGCGTCGGGGGGGTGTGTGTGTGTGATAGAGGGGGTTTTGTGTGTTTTGTTTATTGGGATGGGGTGAATTTTTTGTTTTTTTTTGGGGTTAAATGGTGGATTGTTAATAAGGGAAAGGGGAAAAAGGGGGGGGGGGGGGAAGGGAAAAAAAAAAAAAATTTTGGGGGGGGGGGGGAAAAATTTAAGGGGAAGGAAAAAACCCAAAATTTGGGTTTTAAATAAAAGGGAGGGTTGCTTTTAACTACTGTTTGAAGTGGTAAAAGGGGAGGTGGGGGTGGTGTATGTTTGTGGGTGTGTTTTTTGTGTGGGGTTGGTAGGGGTTTTTGCCAAATATGGGGAAGGGGTGGGTATGTGTTTTTGGTTATTTTTGGGGATATTGATGCCTTGGGGGTGTAGTGGCCCATTTGGGAAAGGAGATGGGATTCTTTTTTGTGCTTTTCAAAGCTGTCACTCTTGACTGCCAGAGGGGCCAAAATTTTTGCCCATGGTCGGGGTTGTTTTGGGGTGGGGTTTTAAGTGTGGGGCGGGGGGGTTTTGGGGGTGGGTGGTGGGGGATATCAGCCAGGTGTTCAAGTTGGTTTTTCAAGTGTGCGGGGACGTTTCCCCCTATGTTTTTTTTTTGCCAAACATCTGGCAGGGGGAGGGCATTTTTAATGTTGCGGTCTGACAGGAGAAAATCCCCGGGTTTGATGTAAAGGAGTTTTGGGGGCCCTGAAAAGTTTGGGGGGTTGGGTTTGGGTGAGGGGGAAGATTTTGCATTTGGGTTTAGGGGCAGGGTGGGTACCTGGGGGTTTTGTAGCTAGGGTTTTCGGGTTTAAAAACGGGACCCCCGGGAGGAGGTCTTTGAGGTTTTTGTCCTTTTGAATGGGAAGGGGTTTTGGTGTGGAAGGGGGGTTTGGGGTTTATTACAATGTCCCAAATTGGATTTGAGGATCCTACAGTTTTGGGGGGGGGTGGGGGTGGTAGAGGAGGGTAGGGTGGGGGTTGTCTGTCCTTTGGTTTGGGGCTGGGTGTCCGGGGCAGTTTTTTGGATAAAAGCTTTGGTGCGGAAAAGTGCTTTCATTGAATTTTGGAACTGGGGTATCCCCGGTTTGGGGAAGAATTTTGACATTTTGGCTGCTTGATAGTGAAGTCTTTCCCCGCTGGAGCCCGAGTTGCGAAGACGGAGAAATTGGGAGTATGGGAAAGCTGTCTTTAGTGTTTGGGGTTTTGGGGGATGGTAGTCTAGGTATGCATGTGCGTCGGTGGGTTTGGGAGAAAATGGAGGTTTTGAGTAGGCCTTCTTTAAGGGAGAGGTGATTTCTAGGGAAATTTACCGACCCGCGAAATTTTGGTGTAGGTAAGTCCCCCCCCCGGTTTTTTTTGGGTGGAAGGGGGGCCCCAAAATTGGGAAATTGAGGGGGTTTTTTTTTTTGGGTTTTTATGTGGTTCGGGCCATCAAAACCTTTTTTTTTGTAAATCTATCCAAAACAGACCTCCTCAACTTCCTAAAAATTTGCCCCAAATTCATCCATCTATCCGAAAATTTTCCACACCAAAAAAATTTTGCAGTCCCGGGCAAATTCCTAACATCACCCTTTTCCCCTTTAGAAGGCCTACTAAAATCCAATTTTTTTACAAACCACCCACGCACATGGGTTTTTTAATAAACATCCCCCCCCAACCCTTACACAAAAAAAACATCCCTTTCTCACAATTTTTTCCCTCTTTGAAGGGCTCTGCCCACGAGGAAGACTTTACTTTTCCCAAACGCCAAAAAAGTCACAAAATTTTTACCCAAACCCCGGATACCCCGTCCATAAACAAAAGCAGCCCTCCGCCGCACCAAAAGCGGGATCCAAAACATTGCTCTGGAAACCCAAAAATTCCCCAACCAAGGGGAGACAGGGCCCACAGCCTTCCTCCTCTACCCCCGCAAAACCCTCCCCATCTGTTGGGTCCCAAATCCCAAAATTTGGGCCCTTTTAAATAAACCCCAAACCCCCTTCCACACCCAAACCCCTGATTTACATTCAAAAGGACAAAAACCACAAACCTTTTCGTCGGTCCAGTTTGGAAAGGGGGGGGCGAACCATAGCTACACCACCAGGTACTCACCCCTGCCCCTAAACCCAACGCAAAACTGCCCCCCCACCAAAAACCCAAAACCTCTTAAAAGGGACCCAAAGGGCTCCTTTCCCGGGCAAAACCACATTTTCAGGGCCGGAACCGAAAAATTTTTTATGCCCCTCCCCGGGAAACTGTTTTGGGGATGATCTACATAGGGGAAACCCTCAGCACAAATTTAAACAAGAAACTCTGAACCCTGGGTGAAAATTTTCCCCCACCCCCGACCCAAAAACCCGTTGCCCTACCTTTTAACCACACCCAACCACAACATCGACCAAAGTCCCAAAATTATGGGACCCGGGGGGTCACAAGGGTGACAATTTTTAACGCAAAACAAACCCGAATCCCATTCATTGCCAAAATGGGCAACACACCCCCCAAGGCCCCAATATCCAAAAATAACCAAAACACATACCCACCACTTTTCCCCACATTGGCAATATCCCCTACCACAACACACATACACAAAACACATTACAACACCCCCAAACCCATCCCTTCACTCACTTTATACAGTAGTTACAGAAAACCCCCCCCCCTATTTAATCCCCAATTTTTTTTTATCCTTCCCCTTTAAATTTTCCCCCCCCAAAAAATTTTTTTTTTTTTCCCCCCTCGTTTTCCCCCCCCCCCCCCCCCCCCCCCCCCCCTTCCCCTTTTTCCCTTTCCTTTTTTATCAATCCAAACCCTTACCCCACCCCTCACCAAAAATATCAAACCCTCCCCAAAAAACTAGACACAAACCCCATCTTTTTCACAACAAAACCCCCCCCCCCGGGGGGCAAAACCCCCCCCCCCCCTGTTTCCCCTTCCCCTTAAACCCCCTGGCCCCATGTTTATTTTTTGCCTACCGACCATTTGGGAAACGGAATGAGTCATTTTTCAAATTTTTTGTTCGTTTTTTTGTTTTTTAATGTCCCAAAATTTTTAAATGTTTATTTATTTTTTGCCTGAAGAAGCCCCAAGTGGTTGAAATGCATGTGTTTGTCTTTTGTTTGTTTGGCAAAGTCATTGGGATAATTTCTAAAAAAAAATTATTCCCAAATTTTTTCGTTTGCCGGTCATCACTCCTTTTTGGGAAAATTTTCAGATTTGTTTAAAACCCCCCTAACTTTTAAAACCAAATTTTTTTTAAGGGCAACCCTATTTAATTTTACAGCCCTTTTTTCAATTGGTTTTAAATTTTAAAAACACACGGGTTTTTTTTGTTGGGGTTTTATAAATGTGATCTTTTTTTTTTTTTTTTATTTTTAAAAAATATTTTTAAAAAAGGAAAACCCCCTTTTAAAAATAAAAGAAAGTGCCACTTTCAATGTAGGAAACGTTTTTTTAAAATCCAAATTTTTGGATTTTAGCAATTTTAAACCCTTCAGTTGTGGATTTATACGGCTTCCGGGGCAGGCTTTAAAACCAAAAAAAATAAATATTTAAATCCTCCAATTTAAAAGGGTGCAGAGTGATCAGATGGGCCCTCCCCCCCCCCCTATGGCTTTTTTTTCCCCAACAGTTAAATTTTGCCCCAAAATTTTCTGCGGGAAATACTTTGGGTGGGGTGTTTTTTTATTTCAAACCATTTAAACCACCCCAATCTCTTGGTTTAAATTTAGAATAAAATTTCATGTTTTTTACCCTACGACGAATACTAGCTGAACTTCAATTGGCCCCCCCCCCTACCCACAAAAGCTTTTTTTCCATTTTAAAAAACCTCTTTGGGCAAAATAATGATATGAAAAAATCTGCAAAGAATTTAACATTTAAAAACCCCCCAAATGATTTTAGACAAAAATTAGACCCCAATCATGGGTTTTGGGACATTGTATTTTTTGGGGGGAACGTAGGAAAATTTTAAATTTTGACTCGGGGCCCGGCCCCAATTCTTTTAAAACCGAAAACGAGTCCATTGGGGGCCATTTTGTGAAGTAGGGGTGGGATTTAAAGCCCAAAAAAGGAGCAGGACCAAAGGGGCCAAGGGGATTCGTAACGCCTTAGGGCGGAAACCAAAGGGTTGGTCGGTGATGACATCCGGGGTTCGTTTTTTGGGTTCCCTTTTTTTAAACCCCCCGGGCCCATTGCCTTTTTGCTATGCAAAACAGCTGTAAAAAAACGTAAGATGGTTTTAGGACTCGTGGGTTTTTTTGGGTTTTTTTTTAGGCCGTCCCCAAGGGGAAATTTAAAAAAGATAAAAAGGCAGTCAGTCCCCCGAAAGACCCGAACTGTAACCCACTGAACCCATACTTGCAACCCTGATGACTCCTTTTGACCGGGTTTAATTTCTAGTTTAAGGGTTTAGATTTTTTGGGGTTTAAAAGGGGTCCCTTTTTTTGTTTTTGGTTTTTTGGTTTTTTTATTTAAAACCGTCTCCCAAGGGGGACAACACAAAAACAAACAAAAAACCAACAGCAGGCTTACTTGAAAGACTTGAAACTGTACTGGCTAAACCCTTTAATAGCTGATCATCATGATTTTCCACATTGCTTTTAAAAAACCCTTAGGGGCGAAGCATATGACACAAGATGGTCGGTGAATGCATCGTGAGATCGATGTGTGCTCGTTAAGAAACACCCTTACGGCGATGACAACGCATGCACACTAATTTATACGTCTGTCTGTCATCTTAAAAAAATCTGAATCTTTTTTTAAAACCATCCAATTGTATATTCGAATCTGGAAGGCTATATTTTCGCGTTAAAACAAGAAAAAATTCATGTTGCATCAGAGCATCATGATATTACTGGAAATGACATGTTTTCCCTGTCCGCTGATCGTTCGAGCTATAAAACGGACTAAAGTTGCACAAAAAAAAGTAATGTTAACTTTAGTCAGTCTTACAGAACGAAGGACCACCAGGAAACACCACGAGGAGGTGGGGGATTGTTTCCCAAAAAATAATGGATTAAACAGCACACTCTGATACAAGAAAAAAAAAAAACGACTATTACAACACTCCTCAAGACCACAATCACGTTGGAACGCTATCACACAGAAAAAAGAAGCTACAGCTGGACTCGGAAACCACCGATTGTAGTCAACGAAAAACTGCTGTCGCATAGAGGGTCGTACGACTTGGTCCAACCTGCGACGACTGAGTGCCACGTACAGCGAATCCGTATCCATCTCCAAAAGTTGAAAATCTGATCTGTGGACAAATTTGTCCAAACACTCGTAATAAAAACTGCAAACATTCGCAACTTGGCATATTGGTAGACGAAATAACCCATCTGGATCGGGAGTGCCCAGTTGATCTTGTTGTTGCTCATTTCCACTTTTACAACACCGCCACCTAGCTTAGTGACGTGTTTGGGGGCTTGATGTACATGAGTTAGCAGTAACAGCTGACTCATACAAATCAGTATATGGTGGGATTTCAGCTGTGTCAAGGGACGCAATCGCCTTGAAGTATAGCGTGTTAGGTTGGGTGCTTCACCCATCGCAAGGTCATTTCGGCAAGTGGCTAAGGGAAGCAACCGTCTCCCATTTTTACTTTCCTTTTACCGAGAGTGTAACAAACCTTAGCCTACGTTGACACATTTTTCCTGTCATTATCGTGGGGACCGATCAATAACATTAAATCAAGGGAGGCTAGAAGGGGTTTGCACCTGACGTTTAATACCGCCTCCATACAACGATAACACAGTTGTTTCTCCATTCATCCCTAGGGCTAGCGGGGGCATTGCCAAAAAACGATGACACTTTTTTTTCTCCCCCATCAATTAGGAGTGTCGTGAAGCTGTCTCATATTGCACCATATAACAATTTCACCAGTGTTCACTGGCTCGTGCGAAACGAGCACCGTGATGAGACAGAGACAGAAAAATACGCATAAAGCAGATAGAAGAGACACAGACGGACAGAGACACAGACAGATAATATTGAAAAAGAAAAGGAGGAAGAGGAAGAAAAAGAAGAATCCTAAATTTTTAAAAAAGTATTAAGGGAATTATTTTTTTCGAAAATCG
>CM031595.1:120624313-120639313 GCA_018398815.1 Conus ventricosus
AGAATCCATTTCCATCTGTAATGTTCAAAAAAGGGACTGATCATTCACTTGAAAGTATGTGTCATTGAAATCATATCAACATTGTCAAAGTTGTAAACTGGTACCATGTACTGTTTTTGACTTCTTTAATGGTATCTTCTATATGCATTATGTAATCTTTATCTTTCAATAAGCTGTTATTGAACTTCCAAAAAGGTCGATCACGTTTAAATTGTTCTTTTCTTAATGCCAATACAACAAACGAATGATCTGATCGATATCCTGGTTCAACAAACACATCAGTTACTTCGGTCATCAAGTCATTATCGATCAGAAAGTAATCAAGTCCTGCCTGTTTTACAGAATTAAATTTGCGCCATGTGTAAAGTCGTTTATCAGGATACAGTTCTCTATAAACATCAACTAGATTATGTTTTGCCGTAATATCGATAATTTTTCTCCAAGTTCTGGTGCGATTCTCTGTACTGGCATAGTTTCGTACATCTAATTTCGCATTCAGGAAAAAATTCCTATCCCCCGTTTATAACAGAATCGTTGTCAAGCTGTTTTATACATTCACAGATTCTATTTTTTAAAAATTCTGGTTGGTCGCCACTACAAGGTCCGTTCAAATTCATTAATGTAATTTTCTTCTTCAATATTTCAATACTCATCACAATGAAACAACCATGGGCATCTCTAATCACTTCAAATACTTTGTATTCAAAATTGTTATTGAAGAGTATAGCAACTTCATTTTTATTTGTTTCAGAGCCACTGAGTCAAACATTATATCCCAAACTGGCCCGTATAAAAGCTTCAGTCTGAGCCGGCCAGTGTGACTTGCAAACATAAAATGTTGAAATCTGTTTCAGAACGAATAAAGTCAAAAACATCCCTTCGTTTTTTTAGAATCATGAAGTCCATTACAATTGTATGAACAATTCAAAGGGACTGTTTTGCATATTCATTTAGTTTAGGGTAGAAAAAATGATAATAATAACTCATTACTCTCAGAGACATTTGAGAAAAAAAAAAAACACAACAGTACACAGGAAACATAGTAACAGCATGAGCAAGCCATTCAGTTATCCTTCCAAGTACCAAGGAGAAAGTGACCACTGCACAACCATGCCAATAAATCTGCCAACAATCCAAAAGAAATACTTGATAAGTTGATTTAAATGCAGTATTTTCATCAAGAAATACACAACTTGTATATTCATATAGTTCAGGAACATTTTGTGACACACAACATATACTGAGTAAAACATTTGACGAATCAGCCTATACATGAGTACACTCATACAATGTATATATATATATATACATATATATATATATATATATATATATATATATATATATATATATATATATATATATATTGTTAAAATAGGTTTTTTTTACTAGAATCCACAAATTTGTTACGAGCGCGTTGCGCTGTCATCAGGATGGTTTTTGGTTTGCCCACCGCCGATGTTGTATAGCGTGTGGTCCCGTTTGCGGTTGTTTGCACGTGCGGGTTGGCTGCACGTGTTTTTGGGGGGCTTTCAGGTTTTTGTTTTGGGTGTATTCACTAACAACGATTTCCATTTATGCCTGCAGTTGTTTACTATTTCTGTTTTGGTGTTTAAAGTTGCTAAGTGTGGTTTGCATAGTATTAACCATTTTTCAGTTAAACATAGGTTGCACCTTTTTGAAACATTGCTGTATGGTGATGCTCTTTTTATGATTTTCCAGGATATATTGTAGCTTGTTTTTGCGTCTTTAAGTTTCCAGATATATTTGCTCAGTTCTGTTTGGTTTTTTATATTTTTCTTTATTAAATGACTGTTTGTGGTTTGCATATCTGGTTTTGAAGTGGTTTTCAGTGATCCCTATGTATGTTTCTTTTTCATTTTCTGATGTCTGATGCAGATCAAATACGAAGATCACTCTGACGGTCAATGGCGAACATGGACATACAGCAAGTGTCAAAAAAGAAAAAAAAAAAAAGGGAAGTAGTCGTTAGGTGCTAGCATTTTGATTTAATAACAAAGCACGCAAAATGTCGATACATTTTAAATACATTTAAAGCAAGCCTCCCTCAAGGAAAGAGATCATAAGACCTACATATAAAGATTCTGTTTCTCTCACCCAAAAGTCATCAATCAGTGTCCTGCTGGGAATTCTATACAATAGAATATACCAATATATGCCACAGAGACGCGTCAATAACTAGCCCGGATGAGGAAGGGAGGGCAGGATGGGAGAAAAAAGGGGAGGGGGGGGGGAGGAGGGCAGGGAAGCAGATGGATGAGCGGGTAACAATTTAAAGGTAAAGAAGCGGGAGGAACAGAATATTTTAGTGCACGTGCACACACACGAACATGCAAGAGCGCACAGGCAAGCAGACGCAAACAGCAACATTTGTGTAAACTGAAATCTCAGAGAGACAGACAGACAGACAGACAGAGAAAATCATCTCATGGTCAATTATTACTATCAATACATTTTTTCTCTCCCTCATTCCCCTACACCTCAACTCCCCCCCCCCCCCCCCCCCCCCCCCCCCTTTCCACTCAGTCTGACCAACAGACAAAAACTGCTCTCACGCAGAACATCATTTTCAAACAAGTTAGCATGAACAGAACATGAGAACATAAGTTAAACAACACCAACACCACCAACAACAAAATCAATATACAAAGTTCTACATTTCCTCAGGTAACACATGCAAACACACACACACGCACACACGCGCGCGCGCGCGCGCGAGTAAAATATACGAACATCAGTTAGAAAAATGCAGTACACAATCACGTACCATCAGATCGAATGCACCCACATACACGCGCACACGCGCGCGCGCGCGCACGCACACACACACACACACACACACACACACACACACACACACACACACACACCACACACATGCACATGCACACACACATGCACACACACTGTGCGTGGGGGGAGGGGGGAAAAGAGGAGAAGAGATTACCCCTTGTTTACTTATGATGCCAGTCATTGCTAATTTCTATATTTATCAACCTCCGTGCCGTCCTCTTCGAGGTTTCATCTTGTATATAACTGAAAGCCAGGTTGTCATCAGGAAGAAACATACAGCACTGTGACTATGCATTATGCGCCCAGGTCTTCACACATGCAAAAATCTCCCCCATCGCTGTTCACAGAAAGTCAACACACACACACATACACACACACACACACACACACACACACACACACACACAACACACACACACACACACACACACACACACACACACACACACACAAACAAACACACACACAAACTTTTCTCTTTTCCTTTCTTTACCCCTCCTGCCTTTTTTTCCTTTTCTTTTGGAAGCAAACAGTTTTGATTACTGACTATAACATTCCAACAAGCATTACATCTTCTCTACCTGAAAGGTGCAAATTGCCTTGAGGGGGCGAAGGAGGGCGGGTGGGGGTGGAGGAGGAGGGGAGGGGGGAGGGGGAACGGCAGGAAATCCTCTCCACCGCTACTATGTGCATGGATGAGAGCAGACCACAGTCTGTTAGGCACAACGAGGAAAATGACTACCACACAGGCACCTTTATCGCAAAAATGGAGAGAGAAAAATTGAAAAGTACAATGTTAATCATATTTTCAATCACTTGAGTGTATAAATCCAATATGTCGTCAAATTCCGCAGAAACTGGAGAAAATGCGAACATTTCAGTGAAAACACCACAAACACAACACAGCAGCACATCGAGTTTCCTTGTAATACAATAATATTTAAATGTTGAAACAAACAAGAACTGTAAGCAGAGCTCTGCAAAACACGTCCGTACGCCACGTGAGCGACGGTCAGAGTGCACCGTGTTTATTTGTTATTTGTGTCGAAATTTTAGCAAATATGATCAGACAAAATGAAGACATAAGAGGAATTAAAACAGCTAGCACTGAGAACAAAATATAACAGAATGCAGACGATCCGGAACCGTTACAAAAGGCGATCGCAAATCATTCGAAGAATCGATCATGACGATTGAAAAATTTGGAAGAGTGTCTGGACTTTTACTCAATGCTGAAAAAACAAATGCAATATGGTTAGGTAGTAAACGAAACTTGCCCGTTAAGTATATGCTACATTTAGGTATAAAATAGAACCCTCCTAAATTCAAAATTTTGGGTATTTGGTTTACGAGTTACTTAAAAAAATTGCAAAATTATGAATCTCGAATAAAAGTTTGCAGAAACAAGAACTCTGTACAAAACCTGGCTAAAGAGGCAGATAACACCACTTGCCAGACTATCAAATCTATGATCTTATCAAAACTAACCCATCTATGGATGTTATTACCGAACCCACCAGACTACATAAGTGATGAAGTTCAGAAATTTACATTTACGGTTGTGTGGGTTAAAAAGAGAGAGAGAGAGAGAGAGAGAAAAAATTAATCGGGAAAACGTCTGTAAAAAGTATACACATTGGGGAATAGGAATACTAAGCATATGGAAACAAGTAAATCCACTGAAGTTAACTTGGATTCGTAAACTGTTATCAAGTAATCAATGGTGGAAGAAAATCCTTTTTTCATCCTATTACAAGGCGGAAATTATTTCTAAATTAGGTGCTGATCTGCTTGGACATGATAAGTTAAATAACTTCCGGAGAGTTGGATTCAAAGCATAAAAAGAAATATGTAAGATTGTTTGTGTCAAAACTGCAAAAGAACTCTGTTCAGAGCCTTGGTTTTACAACAAGAATCTGAGGATTGGGGGCAGATCTAGGTTGTTTTCTTTTTTAATCAAATCGAAAATGGTGTATTCTGTGTACAGAATCTTTTGATGAAGATGGTAATTAGTTTGAGTTTTCAGCCCTGAGTTGATAAATATGATATCAATACAGATTTTGTTACGTATAGCGTTTATATTAGTGCTGCGAAAAAAGTATTCAAGAAAAGTTGGAGAAGAAATAAAATGCTATAAAGGTGAGTTAAGTAAACTGATAAATGTGATGTGTTCAGTTTCAAGGGGTGCCTCACCATATTACGAGCTGCTGAATCGAGACACCCCAGAGCCAATGTTTTGCCTCAAATGGAATGAAAGTTAACCGAAGGATATTATGTGGGCTAACACTTTTCAGAAAATCGGACATACAAAAGATATTAAGTTAAGATGGTTTCAGATTAGAATTATTAATTGAATAATGGCAACAAATACTGTTTTGCAAGACATAGGTACTGAAGATTCATAAGAATGTTATTTTTGTAAGAGAGAAAAAGAAAACATTCAACGTCTATTTCGGCACTGCCCTCATGTGCAAACTTTCTGGCAAGAATTTCAAAATACAATAAACAAGATGCGAAGATATAAACGTACTCCCAGTTTTCCAAACTGCTTATAAATCGGCGAAGTGCTTTGTGAGGTAAGAAATAAAGGCAAAATAACGGTTTTAACGGTTATTTAACCGATGTACACTTTTGAGACCGATGTACACTTTTGAAACTGGTATTTTAGTCCTCACTGGGCTGAAGCCTGTGTACATACCAAATTTCATCCAAATCGGACAATATGTCAAGAATAACGGTTTTTAACGGTCAGATTTTGAAACACTACATGGAAGTGCCATTTGTGTGTGATAACCTTTCTATATACAAAATTTCATTAAAACCCACCAATATTAAAAAAAAAATAACGGCAAAATAACGGTTTAACGGTTATATAACCGATATACACTTTTGAAACCGGTATTTTAGTCCTCACTGGGCTAAAGCCTGTGTACATATCAAATTTCATCCAAATCGGACAATATGTCAAGAATAACGGTTTTAAATGGTCAAATTTTGAAACACTATATAGAAGTGCCATTTGTGTATGATAACCTTTCTATATACCAAATTTCATTAAAATCCACCTATATATAAGAAATAACGGCAGAATAACGGTTTTTAACGGTCAAATTTGAAACACTATATAGAAGTGCCATTTGTGTATGATAACCTTTCTATATACCAAATTTCATTAAAATCCACCTATATATAAGAAATAACGGCAGAATAACGGTTTTTAACGGTTGTTTAATCCATTTTCAGCATTACATCACTTACATATGGACAGAGGCTCCGATTTGTCACAAGATCATCCAAACTGCTTATGAATTGGCCAAGTACTTTCTGAGATATCCCATAAAGAGGAAAAACCGTTATAGGCCGTTACAGCTGTTAGTAACGGCTATAGCGGTAAACTAAAACATCGGGCATCATCCGTGGCCCATAATGAACATATCTACAATTTTTTCAGAAAGATCGGCCCAGTAGTTCTGTCTGGAGCGAGTGGAACACATTTTAACCACCGACACACACACACACACACACACACACACACACACACACACACAGCATTTCTTCGTTCCCATTCTAAAGTACTCCCTGTTCTATAAGAACTGGGAGTACAATAAAAAAAATAAATGCAAAGCTATGAACCTACTGCTGAATTAGAATGCTGTCCTGTTTGGTTCTGATAACTTCAGATCAGTTAGAATGCTAGATTTAATTCTGTTACATGCCAAATTCTACAATAATAAATGTAAATATGACAAGGATTTACCGTTACTTCAAGTTTACATTGTGTATTTAAAAGCTAAATATAAAACAGAAAAGTATGCTGCTTGTCTTCATATGTTACTCGTAAGGTTTGTGACGCAGTGGCTCCCATATTCTTCTTTATTGAATTAATGCATCAATTTTTCAAGGCTTCCACATGATACGGCAACGGCCAGTTGATTTGTTTTCTTTGTTTGATTAATTCACTTGCTTGTTTCTGTCATCTTTCTTTATTCATTTAACAATTGTGTGTGGTGCGTGTGTGTGTGTGTGTAGTGTGTGTGTGTGTGTGTGTGTGTGTGTGTGTGTGTGTGTGTGTGTGTGTGTGTGTGTGTGTGTGTGTGTGTCTGTGTGTGTCTGTGTGTGTGTCTGTGTCTGTGTCTGTATGTCTGTGTTTGTGTGTGTGTGTGTGTGTGTGTGTGTTGTTGTTGTTCTTCCGTTTAACGTCTTCCCACATAAAGTGATTTCAGACAGTTTGTAGTGATAGAGTGTGTGATGAAAAAAGTATGAGTGTGTGCAACCATTTGCGAGTGTGTGTGTGTGTGAATGTGTGTGTGTGTGTGTGTGTGTGTGTGTGTGTGTGTGTTTTGTGTGTGTTGTGTGTGTGTGTGTGTGTGTGTACGTGTGTTTGTGTGTGTGCATGCGCGCGCGCGGGCACGTGTGTGTGTGTGTGTGTGTGTGTGTGTGTGTGTGTGTGTGTGTGTGTGTGTGTGTGTGTGTGTGAAAATGTGAGTATGTGTGTGTGTGTGTGTGTGTGTGTGTGTGTGTGTGTGTGTGTGTGTGTGGTGTGGTGAGTGAGTGTGTTAAGAGATAAGTTTATGACACGGTTTTCAGTGTGCCACAGTTTTCAAAGAAATACAGTAATTTCACCATGTCCAGTGGAACTAGTTTTCTGTTCTTCAATAGTGTCTCTGCACTGGAGGTGTATCTGATGAAGTTGGAAGCAGTCCTTTGAATGATGTCTTCGTTCAGCACATTTTCCAGTGTTGACGTGGTCATATTTTTCCAGTTTTGGACACTTCAATTAAGCGTGTAGTTGAGGAGTTAACGAGTGTATATAATACAATCTTATGTTGTATCTTATTTGTAAGCGGCATCATACTAATGATTGAATTTGGTTAAGATGAGCATATGTTTGTTCAATGAGTTTGGGGGAAAAAAAAAAAAAAAAAAAAAGAAGAAAGGAAGAAGGTTATAATTCAAAGAAATATCCAACTGGGCTTTGTAATAAATGTTTACAAATTAAACACATGAAAAAAACAGTTATTTAACATGTAAGGCAAGTTCAGTGAAGTCGATCCATCAGATAAAATTTCAGCACCTTCCCTTTGCACTACTGTTTTTGTTCTTGCACAGTTCAGTAACAGATGACTTACACTGAGAGGTTCCCCACACATACATGAGACATTTTTGCAGTATTTAGTTCGAGGTGAATTTAATCGCATGCGATGAATTAAGCTTTCTACATCTCTGGAAATTGGAGTTTGGATTTTTCTTAATTGTGTTTTGGGGTTAATATCAGGGCTTTGTTTAACACACATTTTATAATATAGACAATCTGTGTTTTTCAATAAATGTTTAAATCTGTCGTTTGATGCTTTATTTATCAGTGCATAACATTCTGACAAATCCAAATCTATACTGAATGAAGTTGTGCCTTCAATGTTGCGAGCTGCTCTTCGAGCAGCTTGGTCAACTCTCTCATTGTATGAAATGCCGCAGTGAGAGGGCACCCAACAAAAAGTAATACTGACTCTCTTCATTGATAGAAGATGCGTTATGTAATTATATTTCCGTTGTTATCTCATTACGAATCTTTGAATTGGGAGATTGTAAAGCAGAAAACGCTGATCTGGAATCACTACAAAGTAGAAGTTGACAATTTTTAGTGGAAGAATTTAGAATATACTTTAGAGACATTAGAATTGCTACTAGTTCTGCGGTAAAAATCGACAAGATTATACAATTTCTCCACTTTTAAGGTTGGTATGATAAAAGCTGCGCCAGTGTTATGATCATCTAGTACTGAACCATCCGTAAAAACTTTTAAGTGGTCTTTATACACATTTTCCAAATGACAATTTACATCGCTTTTAAGAAGGTTTGGAGAATCGTTTATACTTAGCATAGTGTAATTTGTATCAAATTTAGCTTTTATTTGTTCCCATTTGGGAATGGGTGCATAGAAGGGGCTCAAAGCGATTTTAGTTTGATTTATGTTTGATTCTTTCAATAGAGTAGAAGTATATGTCTGGATGGATAAAGTTGATTTTATGCTTCTAGCTCTTTTTGCAAAGTCTGTTTCTGAATTTAATGATACTTCTTTAGCACAGAAAGTATTTTGTGAAGAGTTCTTTAAGACAAATTTAGATGTAGACGCTTTTCGAAACTCATTGAGGCAAAACTCCAATTTCATGGTATGTTCCCATGTTACATGTATGTATAGGAACTCCAAGTGCCAGTTTATACGATTTGCAGTCTATACTTTGTAATTTATTGAGTAAGTGTTGTGGGGCGCTAAAGAATACTTCTTGGGCGTAAATTAATCTTGACCGCACAAGCGCAGAAGATAGTAATGTTAAGCTATCTTTGTCTTGTCCCCACTTTTGTTTGCTTATGATTTTAAAAAGTTAAAACTTTTCCTCGCTTTATTCAAAATGTATTCAATATGTAGATTCCATGAAAGCTTTGGAGTTAGATAAACGCCTAGAAATTTTACAGAACTAGCGTATTGTAGTAGTGACCCGTTCAGAGTAAATTGAGGAAGTTTCTCAGGGTCATATCCAGAGTTAAAAAGCATTAAATTCATTTTTTCTGCTGAAAGTGAAAGTCCATTTTCATGTAAAAAGTCGTTGATTTTGTTTAGTTCATGTTGATATTTTATTTTTATGTAATTGATAGATCTTAATGGAGTCTTTCTTTTCATAGTGACCTTCATCCACAAACATAAGTCATCGGCGAATTGTGCTAATATTACATCTTTTGATAATCCTTTTGTTATATCTGCAGTTAAAAATATTGAATAAAATCGGAGATAATACTGATCCCTGTGGAAGCCCCATTTTTAATGGTCTAGCGCTAGAATATGTATGCTCTATTCTTGTTTGAATCACTCGATTTTCCAAAAAAACTTTGATATAGTTATACATTGTTCCACTTATACCAATGGCTTTGAACTTATACATGAGCCGTTTGTGCCATACTTGTTCTTTATGCTTTTTTTATATCAAAGAAAGTTGCAAGGATGTTTTTCCGTCTCGCAAATTGTTGTTTAACTTGAGTCGTTAGTTTAACTAAGTGTTCTACTGATGATCTTCCTTTTTGAAAACCAGCTTGGTTGATTGGGATTACTTGGTGTTTGTTACAAAAATATGTTAACCTGTTTAGAACAATTTTTTCCATCAGTTTGCACATATGAGACGTTAGGGCGATTGGTCGGTAGCTGTTTATATCAGATCGAGGTTTTCCCTGTTTGTGAATGGGAATAATTATAGAATGTTTCCACATAGAAGGCAGATTTCCCTCGTTCCAACATTTTTTAATAAAAAGGTATATGAAATGTTTTACATTCGGAGGGATATGATGCAACATTTCATTTGAAATGCCATCTAAGCCTACTGATGTCTTTCTATTTCCTAGATTACTGAGACATTCTTCCACTTCTTGTATTGTTATGGGAACATTCAGGTAATGGTCTTTTACAGGGTCAGGGTCGTTGTAAATTGCTTTTCTTTCCTCTTGCTCTCTGTGTTGTTTCTTTTCTGCTGTTAGACTGTCTGTGCTGCTATTTTTTGAAAATATGTTGGCGAATGCTTCAGCTTTCTCCGAGTTGGAGGGGAAATCAGAGTTAGGGAGCTTGATCGGACATGTTGGGAGAGATACTCCGTGTTTCATTATTCTTAGATTTGCCCACACCTTTTGATAATCTTTGAAACTATTTACTTCATTTTTACAAAAGTTTGACCAGTATTGTCGTTTAGCTTGTGCTGTCACTTTGTTGAAATGATTTTTGGCCTTTTTTTTCTCAAGCAGCTTTGATTTACGTTCGTCTCCTTTACTTCGTAAGTATGCTCTTAGTTTTACGTTTTTCTCCTTTTTAGCTTGTTCGCAATTTTCGTTCCACCAGACATTCCCTATGTGTTTATTTAACTTTGGCTTGATTAGTTTTATTCTGGGTATTGACTGATTTGCAGCAGATAGCATGGCTTTTTGAAATTTACAATACAATCCATCAACAGTTAGGTAGTTGAATTCATTCATGTCGACATTGAACGATTTAAGCAAGTTTGTGAAGCTGTCCCAGTTAGCTAATTTATAGTTATATTTTTGGTTCTTTTTCTTGCGACATGTCTTTTGGTTCAGGCCTTATAGATTTAAAAGTGGTGATAATGGGAATATGATCACTGTTCAGAGTGTCATTTAAGGTCTGCCAGTCACATACAGGTGCTAGATCTGGAGATGTTAAGGTTAAATCTATTGCACTGGGCTTGTGATTGGGATTATCGGGAACACGTGTTATTCTCCCGTCGTTTAAAAGATATAAAGGCGAGTCAACAATGTTCTCAACGAAACGACTGCTAGTAATTAATTGACAATCTTTTTCCCAGAATGGCGAATGAGCATTGAAATCACCAGTTATTATGAACTTGCTATTCTGATCTGATTTTAGGTGTAGTGATCGAAGCCATTCGGTGTTTATCTCATTAGGCCCTCGAGGTAAGTATATTGACACTACAGTGAATGTGGTGTCAGTGTTTATTCGGACCCTGACTGCACAGGAATAGGCATCTAGTAAGTCTGGTGGAACAGGACTAGTACATGGGTAATACTTCTCTCCTTCTTTTATGTAAATAGCAACGTTGGTTTTATCTTCTGTGGCTCCTTGCTGAGTAATGGGTGGAAAATAGTAGCCACTGAGTTTAGGTAACCTATTCCTCTTCACATTGAGAGACTGTAAAGCCAATACATTATATTTTTCTCCGGCAAGGTGCTGAGTTAGCTGATCAAGACTAGTTGAGATGGATCGACAGTTCCACTGGAAAACCTTAAAAGAAACGTTATTTAACATGGAATATAACTTTCTTTAAACCAACCAACATAAAAATCTCAAGATCTAGATCTAATTGTTCACGTTAACAGTGTCAAAATGGATAATAAATCATGTGTAGAATAGTACACTACATATACTTTTGTTCACAAGTGGTGGCATTACAGTCAGGATGAAGTGGATGCTGAAGATTTATAAGTTCTTGTTTCACCAGTCCTATAAGACACTAAATCTGTTACTCCAAGGGGCGCGGTTGTAGTAGGGTCGCTCCTAAAACGGTGTGTGTGTGTGGTGTGTGTGTGTGTGTGTGTGTGTTAAATGGTGAAACTGTCAATAAATAAATCAGAGATGTTAAGTTACTATATCAGCAATACTAATTGACACAAGTGGTGAATAAATAGATATTAGTCTACAGTCGGAACTTTGAGCACTGAATTTCTGCAAAGTGTTTCCATCACCAGCCATACAATGCGCTAAACATGTTCCTCCAGGGGCGAGGATCGTAGCGTGGGTCTTCCAGGAATGGCTGGTACTGGGAGGGGCCGCGTTGCTGGAAACGGTAGCGTCGGGCCACTTTTTTGGGTGTTGTCCAGAAGAGGCTCCTGATGTGTCTCCCGATGTTCTTGGCGAGAACACTAGCCCCTCTGTAAGTAGGATGGAGGTCGTCCCGGAAGTGCCAGGTGTTGACGTGAAGGTTGGTGTGGCTGATGAATGAGATGTTGTCTTCAATCAGCTCTGATGCCAGCAAGGCGTTGAAGAGGTCCCCCTTGATGTTAAGCTGGGGTCTTTAGATGGTGCAATTTTGCTGATGATAATTTTCATTTTAGGTTGTTCTTTTAAAATGTCCCTGATACATTTTATGAATTCTTTGCTGCTTTCTATCGGAGATTTTGATTTCAAGTCATTCACGGCACAGTGAACTAAAACGGCGTCAAAGTCTTTCTCAGCAGCTTGACGAGACGATTCGAAGGACGGTCGCAAATCCTTGATCGTAGATGCCTTGTGTGACACTGCATCGAATCCGTAGGACTGGCCTAGTCTTCTGCTATTTACTTTATTTGTCACCGAGTCATGAAGGATCAAAACACTTGGGAGATCAGGGTCAGGGTTTCGATCTGCTTTCTCTTGTTCCGTGGAACTAGGTCTGGGCCTATTGCGTCTTTCAGCGGGGCTTTGTTTGACGTCATTACAGTGTGAGATTCTATTTCTTTCTTCTGATGTTCTTTTTCAGATTCTTTGGTTTTGTTAGTTGATTCAGGTCCTTTCGTCATCGCTTTTTTGCTGTGTGGTATTGTACGCCTATTGGGTTGAGCGAAGCGCGGTGGTGATACACCCGAACCAGCAGCTTCAGCATAGGTGAGCTTAACGATATTGTTGGACTCTGTTTGGGTTCCAACGCTGTTGACGCTTTTTTCTTCCTATGCTCATTTGTCTGCACTACATCATTCTGCTGGTTAATAATTTTTTCCAGATTTGAAATCCGTGAGCAGAGCGTTTTTATCATCTCATGTAGGTCAGACAGACCAGCTCTACTCACGCCAGGCCCGATGTGTTGACTGCTGGTTTCGGGTATTGTAGCGCGGTCCACGCCATGGGCAACCAAACCGTCTTCGTCGCTCTTATTACGTTTCTGGCGTTTTCCGACTGGGTCGCCCTCCCGCCGAGTGTGTGTGTGTGTGTGTGTGTGTGTGTGTGTGTGTGTGTCTGTTGTGGTTATCAGTATGCATATGTCTGTGACTGGACAAAGAAACACATATTATGCTTATTAAGGGACTGAAATCATTAAAAAAAAATTATCATTATAACTAGTAGTTGCAGCAGCAGTAGTGGTAGTATCAGTGGTGATTGTAGTAGTAATACCAGTGTTAGTAATTACAGTAGTAACATGGTGATAATGTTGAGAATTGACGACGACGACGATGACGATGACGACGACGATGATGATGATGATGATGATGATGATGATGATGATCATGATGATGATGATGATCATGATGATGTTTTGTTGTTGTTAATATTGTCTTATTTCCTCATGTATCTGTTTTCTACTCCGTATTTGTAATTGCTATTTTCTCTTGAAATGAAATATGATTCATTTTTTTAATACAGTACATAAACAAACAGAACGTGATACACAAAACAGGACAATGTAACACAACACAAGCAACTGAACACCGTACCACGCCACACCACAATGCAACGCAACGCAATAAAACACAATATGACGGAATACAACACAAAAAATACAATTTAAACAAATGCAATACAAACCATGCATTGCAATGTGATATAATACAATGCAATGCTGTAAAATACAATGCAATACAACATAACACAAGAAGGAAACCGATTATTCACCTGTGGCATTGGAACCCTTGGCCACCATGATTGCATGTGCACTTCTCGCAATATGCACCTTCAGGAGTCCAGCTTTGGCCCGCCAGGATCCCTGGCGGGCATGGACCTGTTGAACAATTCACACAGATAAGGACAATGCTTATTATGACGATGGTGATGATCACAATGATGACGACAGCAGATACAATGATGACGACGACGATGATGGCGAAGTTGATGTTGACACTGATAAAAGTGACAATTCTGTTCTTTTGATTGACGTCATCAACATCATATCTGCAGATGTTACCATGGTTACGAAATTGCATTTTCATGGTTGTTTGAGTTAGTCAGTCACTAAGATGATAATTTTGTTGGAAGGTCGTGTAGTCTGGTGGTTGCCTATGATGGTCGGTGTTAGTATTCGGTCTTGTTGTGGGCGTAGATTAAATCGCTGTGTTATGCAGTAACGATACATGGGATACCACTAGAGACAATTCATACACATGGGTTGCGGTGGCTCTCTGACTTTTTTATGATGGCTTTTTAGAGGAGAAACGTTTAGTATCGTTCAGCTCCTCACCACATGTCCTGATGAAGAATGCAAGGCAAGCCAGTAGCAAACCTCTGCACATCATTATACTCACCTCAGAGACTGTTGGGGTCCATTCTTTCGGTTCATTCACGGTTACGCTTAAGGATGAGGCATGAAAAGCGCGAGCAGATATGAAGAGGGAATGATTCCCTGTGGGTACAGCAACATTATGGTCACAGAAACGACCGTCATGGCCAGAGCGTATGTCAGTTGATGTCCTACCGATAGTTTAACAATGGGCTTGTCCGTTGTTATCATCACTTGAAGTGACTTTCAACGTCAATTTTGACTCTGGAGAGTCAAAGTTGAACTGGGTGAGGAAGCGTGCCCAAGGCCAGAAAGCTCACATCTACTATGCAGAGCTCACAGAAGTGGTGAGAGAAAGCGTGTCTCTATATGACCAGAGCTCGGAGGACACAGCAAGGTCGGTCCCACTCACATTGAATACATGGGG
>CM031595.1:120644313-120652889 GCA_018398815.1 Conus ventricosus
CATACGGACATACGTTTGGTGTCTATTAGGAGCACAAGCACAGACCAAGTCTAGCATAGTAGATCAATCTACGGGCTTTGACGCCAGAAAACAATTTCTAGCCAATTTAGAAGATGCTATTAACTCTGCCGTTGATTTGCCTGCCAGCATACAAAGGTATCAAGACGTTCTTGCACATGCCAGGTCGAAAGTTGACTTTGTTGTAGGTCATGGATTATACATGCTGCCCTCTGACCTTAGACTGCAGATTGGCATGATACAGAATTATAATAATGAAATCCTCATAGCTGGAGACGATCAAAACTTAGGGCACAATCAAGGTTTAAACACAAGGCCTGCTCCATCCATTTTAAAAAAAAGTACCTAGCCCTGAAGAAAGCGATCCACCACCAGTTATAAGCGATCCACACCATCAGTTATAAACACCCCACAGCCAGAAAGCACTCCACCTGTTAATGTGCCACACACTGACAGTCCACACTTAGCGAAAAGACAGCCCTTTTGTGTTTTTTAAACTCTTTACTGGATTAGCCAAACTTTATTTTCACTAAAAATTACCCAGCAGCTAGCACTTCCTCTCCTCACGTCCACATATGGTCAGCCGTATTCAACCAGCCACCTTACCTATAGTTAACAAAATCCCAACAACAACACTGCCTAGTTATGCCTGGGCAAGCCTCAAGGCGCTTATGGCAGCTAACTTCTTAATAAGTTGCTAATATGTAATTGTATTTCTAATCACAACCTTTTCCCAGGTTGAGCGTTGGGCGCTACTTGGCCCAGTTTGTTGCACTGCCGGGTTAAAGGCTTTAAACGAGTGTAGAGATAGCAAACTCCAACAGCTGTTAATATAACTACCTATTGTAATCCCCTGTTCTCTGAACAGAGACCTTATTCATTCTGCCCGCGTAGTGTTTTCATATAGTATTTTGTTTAAAGTATCTCTTATTCTGCTTGTTTTTGATGCTAGCTGCGCCTCTGTTCAGTGGAACAGGCTTCTAAAAAGCCTAACCTTTTTTTGCCGTAAATCCTGTATTTTTCTCTGTATTCTATCCTTTTCCTCTGCCCTAAATGTTATCATCTGCATCAGCGAGTTATATATTTTTCTGCTTCTATCTTCTCACTACTTATTACGTACTTGCAAGATTGAGAATTTTAGATGCCCCCTTATTGTCCGTAGAGCTCATTAAGCCCCAAGATTTCATCACCACAGCAATGGAGAATCGACAATTGTTTTTAAACTGCGTCTCTTCATTAAAAATACTCGTTCAATTTCTCATGCTATTGCCTTCATCTGTTCTTAGTCCTAAATCTTGAAAAGAAGTCATTTCTATTTCAGATCGTGTTGGGCAACTCTGTGCCCTAAGTTTTGATAAAAGACTAACACCTATGCCATAAATTAAAATGGTTTAAACGCCTTTGGGTCGGGCAACAGGGATCCTCTGTCTAATTGTTTTAGTTTTTTTTAAAAAACTTATTTGGCCTGCTTTGGTAGTAACATCTTACAAAATTTCCTCTGCTAGTTATATTATACAGATGGTTGGCGTTTTAATCTATCTTAAAACCAAAAGGACTAAGGCCTTCTGGCGGCTCAAGTCCTAACTTATGTATGAATGAGTTTAATTTTAATTTGTTAAATTAAGTTCCTGCAGCGAGATGCCTAACTGAAGAGGGCAGATATGATCTGCTTCTTCTAATGAAGGGGACTGAAGAACCTTCTTCTGCTCTTGTCAAGTCTTCGCGCAAGAAGGGCCAAATTCTGTTTCAGTCATCTTCGTCAAATGAAGGCTCGCAATCTCTTTCTTCTCGGAAGGATCAGCGCGTCAAAATCTTCATCCATATATTTTATTTTATATCTTTTTGTTTTATAAAAATGAGACTCATACGGTTTTGACCTCGACCCATAACAGAAAAAGTAGAACCCCCACGGCGAAAAAGGTATAAGGCAGACTGTAATTAGTGTAAATCTCCCAACAACAGTTCAGCCTTGGACAGGCTTTAACAGTCAAGTTTCCCTTATCTTGCGTTTACGATGTTAAATGCTCAGGCAACTGCTATACTATCATTCAAAATAAAATTAAATCGGGATGATCCTAATGCTACTGTTTAATTGTTGCTAAATTAGGCAGGCAATCGTTTAAACAAAATGGCATCAAACTGGAGGGTAGAGAAAGTTCTTTGTACTAAGCGAGGTCAGACGAAATTTTTGCCCTCTATTTCTGATCTATGGTGCCTAAAAAAGAAAGGAAAGAGAAAGTTTATTCAGGGAATACAAAGCCCAAACGTCCTCAAGCACAGCTATAAAGCGGGAGATGCCATAGAAATGATGTTAAAGTTGGAGCAGTAGCAAACATTGGGCAACAGATTCTGGGGGGGGGGGGAGGTGCATCCCTCTTAGATTTAGGAACTGTTAAAGACCATAGCCATATTACTAAGGCGCACTAAAAGAAAAACTTACTGTATGAATCAGACGTTTTAATCCACGATTCTGTTGTGCTGTCTGAAAGATCCTGAAGCTAAATACCAGTCAGCGACATCTCTCTTGAGTTTGATGTTGTTACTAACCCCGAACTGGCCGAACAATCATAACCCATATAACAATAAAACGGTTATTTTATTATGAAAGGTTATACACTCCATTACAGAAAATAGAAACAAGCAGGACCACTCTCTGAACTCATGCAAAATAAATCTGAAGTCTTTAAAAGTAATTCCTGTTCTTATTTACTGAAGGAACAACTCCTTTTCATAGAGAAACAGAACGTTTTTGTTATAATCCAAAAATTGAAAGGTTGATGTGTAATAAATGGCAAGTCTATCATTGTATTCGGGCCGGCTTTTACCGTCACCAACACTTTGATGAAATAAGACAGATTTTTCTGGAGGTAGGCAAAGGATCCTGAAGGGGACAGTTGATCGGCGTATGTAAAAAACTTTCGCCTTTATGTGTAAGAATTCGACGACTACAAATAGTAATATGGGCTTGGCTGGATTATAGATCCACAATGACAACAGAATGTTTGGAAGTGGAGTAAGGATAGTGCAAAGATGGTAAACAAATAAATATTCGCAAGAAAGCAGACGGAAACGCCGCAATACAATGCAGTTTTTGATGGTTTGTGATGCACAGTTAAACATTGAAGAAAACAGACATAAAAGGACGCAGCTTTTTAAAATGCAGAAGAAATATTTCTAATAAAAACAGATGATATCTTAAAGTTTTCTGCCAAAGAGATCCGCACTGTTTCTCTTATCTGTGCTAACTGGTGTGGGAAAACTGTCTTTGTTACTTGATTTGTTACAAACATATACAGGTTTTCCTTTACGAGCCACTTTGGTTATATTTCTGTCACAACCATTTAAGCACAACAAGTCTTACAAAGAAAGGAAGTTTTATTGGACAGAACTATAATATATTTTCTAGTTGATCCTATGACAACTAAGGCGACTGTGTTAGAAACCATTACTATAGACTATTTGAGGGAACTGAAACACGTTTTATATATTGATATTGTTCAGCTGAACGAGACATTGTTAAAAAAGAAAAGCTCTGTCAAAGCTAGCCTTTATTAGTGGGCGCCACGCTTTAGTTTCTGTGTGGCACTAACGTCAAAAATATAATGCCGGTCTTAAAAGACATCGATCGCAGTTAAAATCAGTTGTATTATTTTACAACTAAGGACAAAGATTGTTTTTTGAAGAAAGTTTAAGTGAAAATTATATAATAAAGATACAAAGATACTAAAAAAAAATAAAAGATCAGTTAGAAAAAATCTAAATCACCTAAGCTATGCTTACGAACTGACCCCCAGTTCAAACGTTTGGTTTTTATGGTAGATTGTTTATTATTAAATGCTTATAACAATTTGTTTATTATAATTTTTATATTTATAAAAATAATGTCTCGTGACCAGAACCAAAAGCGGAGCTAGCTCCTAAATGTCAACTGGCAGTAGAGCTTAAAAGACCTAGCAGATACAACTGAGTTTGATCTAATAGGAGTGCCAGTAAATGTTTATTGGATTTGAATACACAGATTAAGGGGTTTACAACGAACAGAATTTGAAGACAAAAAAACGACAGCAGTATCCTAGCCCTAGAAGAGATAAGAAATTTTAAGGCAACGGATTTTGGCAAACATGAATACAGACTTCATAAAGAAGAATGCATGGGCGTTGCTGTCCTGAAATTTATTGTATTATAAAAGTTGTTGAACTACGAAGCCCTAATGTATACTATGATAAGAACAGACAATTTTTAGAAAAGCTTTGAATGCAGGCCCATTTCTTTTAGCCTAGTATCCAGGAACACAACCAGAAAAAACAGATTGACATAACCTAAGCGGGGTTCAGAATATATGCTACAGAGAATGAAGTCCTTAGCTGAATTGGGGGTGACACTGTCAGCTTTAGAATTTACTCCCAACGCTACAGGCACTACTAGCAAATGACGATGCTATATTCGCTTATGTATTACACCGGGGAGAGATACTATTTGCAGAACATACGTTAATTAGCGCGTACAAATAAAGGCTGAAAACTTGATGCCCCTCTAAAGCTCCGTTTTATTGCAATTAACTAAAAAACGGAGAAAGAAAATAACACCCTTGCATCATCTGACAAGGTACTGTGATGGTTGACTAAGACAAACTAACAGTTACTTGACTTATTTTCCATTAAGTATGATGATTTTCTTTGCGTTTTCCTCTGGTGATGAAGTGCTGCCCAGAAGGATGAATAAAAAGATTAACTAAAAAAAATTAATCTTATTTAAAAATGTAGGTTCAACAGTTTAGGCTAACGCACATAACTTGAACATCAAAAAGAAATAGAAAAGCGACATTGGAAAAGTATAGATTACTAGAAAGAAATATCAAAAGCTTTAATACTCATTCTTATGTATTACTGGCTCCATCAGCTGTAGCAGGGGCGTAAGTGCTGGTCTGGCATTGGCCGTTTAGCCACCGGGGTTAGAGCGCCAGCCGTAATGGCTTAGTTTAGCATAGGGGGCCTTGGTTTATGGTTTTAGGCGCCGTGCTATGGTTGTAAGTGGCTAGTTTTAAAGAAAAAATTTAGTCTAAATAACAAATGCACACTGCATTGTGTAGCCTTAGCATCGGCAAAAAACTGTGCTCTTAAGATAAGAATAAGCTAATCATTACAGGATGAAAACATTACAGACGAAGAATTTCAGAAGCTTATGGCTGATGGTGAGGATTACAGACGGCAAAAAATTGAACTTCAAAAGGAGTGGAGAAAGACTTTTACTTCACGACAGGTAGACGCTGATGCAATTAAACAGAACATTGAAAAACAAACACATGATCGTTAAACCCAAAATAGACAAAAAAAGATTAACAAAATGGTTTACAGACTTAACCCCAAGACAATACACGGCAGGACTGAATGACTGGCCTGCATTCTCACCGCTCGTCTAATATTGATTACAACCCCACTACCACCGTGATTCCGCCAGCCTACAGGTAGCGAGCTAGTATGATCGCAGGTCCAGAGCGTCGTCTGCTTCAGCATACTGTCGAGACATGCGCAGTCGAAATTTCTGTCACGCTCTTCCTGTGAAAACATTTTTCGCAGTGATTGACCTAATTCTGTTCTGAAAATTTTGTTAACCGGAAAAGCGTGACAACTTTTTCCACTGCGCATGTGCTAACCTCATTAACATGATAAAATCGAAACAACATTTGTGAGTGCGCATGTGCTACCTTAGTGAATACAATAACATGATGAAACGAAACAACATTTGCGAGTGCTCATGTGTAATATAAATTAACATGATGAAATCGGTTTTCTAGAATCTTAGATATGGATGAGTCTCCTACGCGATCTTACAAAAGAAGTAAGAGCAACAGAGGCGCAGATAGACCAAGTTACTCAAGAAATATCTTCGTTAAAAAATTTGGCAATGAGTACTGATTCTCAATCACAGTCCGAGTGAAGGGCATAGCGCCAGCGTTACGGCGTCAATATTTTTCGTAGAAGCCGTCAGGTAAGTTATTGATTTTTCCCTCTTCACCACTAAGCATGTGTTGGCAGTGCGCCGTGTGAGGAGAGAGAGGAGGAGGGATGAGAGGCAGACGACAGAGAGAGACTAGAGAGACAGAGATGAGGGAGAGAGATGCTGCGGATTATTTAATTTTTTTAATTTATAATTTTATTCTGGTTTAAAAATGAAGCCCGAAGAAGTTAGAAAGCTTACTAATATACTTCACACGTTGAATTGGAAGGCCATAGAGAAAGGTTAAGGAGCAGGTTTGAACAATCAATTACTGATCTTTTTATTCACATAATATACAAACAAGCGTGAAGAAGGCCATCAGTGAAATACCAGATTCTTGGCCCCCAACCGGCCATAAAATTGTTTGCCTTTTTAAAGTTGATTAAAAAACTTCTCAAGATGTTATCTGACTGTTTCTACTTGTCCTTCAGGGTAACTATTTGCTTTAATGAAGATTAGGTTTTACGATTAGAAAAGACTAAAAATAACAGTTGAATTACAATTATTTTTTTAATTTATTTTAGATTTAAAATGCTGCCGAACTTAGTGTATCTGATTTAAAGAATTGTAATGAACTATTTACGAGACAATGAAAGCGTTAAACATTGATTTTAGTGAATCGGTTTGAGAATGATGTAAACAATTTTAATAAAAGATCATAAACGAAAATATTGATGAAGCAATCAAAGTGATGAACATTTACTGTAATGATTTTAGAAAAAGCTAAAATGCTGGCGGGTGTTATTGTAAAGATAACGTGCCTTTGAGTGTTGCAACGCTTTGGGGGAAGAATAAAAAGCGCGTTTTTACTTACTTTTGTATTCATTATTTTTTAATTTACGTAAAAAATTTTGAGTTAAAAAGTAACCTCACAAACGCGTTTGAGTTTGAAAAACTGCCAGCCAGCGCACTGGTGAAAGGTAGTGACAAAGAATTAAGCAATATGTTTAGTGAAGTAACATGGACATCATTAAACCCCCCGAACGTTCATGAAAGCGTGGCAACACGCCATCTCTAAAATCCCAGAGTCTCTTCAGATGGAGCCGCCAGTAAAAGTGTTGTTGGCCGTTCTGATTTATTATATAACGCCTGATGACAGTAACATGGAAGTCTGGGTTTTAACTAAACAGAAAGAAGTAATCAGCAATCACGACTTTAATCGTGACTGGGCTGATTACATGCTTACACAGTTTAACCATGCAAGTGAAGAAGCAAAATTGCGCGGTTCTGGATGGTCTGAAGGGACAGTCCTTGAAATTATATTGAAACAAACAAAGTTCTATCCTATAGTCGGCAATTCTCACCTTCCTCTCCCAAAAGAGTTAGTTTTAAAACGAGCAGTCTTAAACATAAAAAATCCTGACAGCATGTGTTTTATGTGGTGTGTTTTAGCGCATTTACACCCTGTTACAAAGAACACAGAAAGAGTTTCCAATTATGAACAATATAAGCAAGAGCTGAACTTTGATAACATAACCTTTCCAGTGAGTATAGAAAGTATAAGAGCAAAACAAACCAATCACCGTAAACGTATACACATGGTCTGTAGAAGCCAATCTAGTGCCTCTAAGGATTTCTCCCCACGCCCCTACTTTAGGCGAACCACTTAACAAACATGTAGACTTGATCCTGTTTACAGATAGTACAAATAACCATTATGTATTAATCAGAACAATAAGCAGACTTATGGCTTTTACATCAAAGGATCATGCTAAACAAGGGCTTTGTAGAAGGTGTTTGGTCAGAATTCCTACTATAGAAGCAGCTGCCAGCCATAGAACTCATTGTAAAAGTTTTGTAGACTGTGAAAACCAAACTCCTTACACCTAAACCGGGGTCTAAAGTTAGTTTTAAAAATTTACACAAAATGCAAATGAGCCCGTACGTGGTTTATGCTGACTTTGAATCAATCTTGCCACAGTACTACAGTCCACAACAGCAAGAACAAAAAACAACCTTATTAACCCACCATCAAATCTGTTCTTATGCGTTTATTGTTGTTAGGTCAGACGGCCAACACACGACACCCAAGATTTACAGAGGCCCCAATGCAGCTAGTAGATTTTTAGAGCAGATGAAACAACTTCGCAATTACTACTCCAACCAACTAAATCTTTCAAACATTGTTATGGCTTCTGAAGACCAAGAACGTTATGACTCATCTACACACTGTTGGATATGTAACAGAGAATTATTAGGTGACACAGTATGTCACGGTCGCTAAGCCGGACGGCCCTACCACCCCTACCCACACCTATTACACACTAGAGCAGACAACACAGCACACTAACACAACTTTACAATCACGCGCACCTCTTTATTTCACACACCCAAACATACCATGGCGCCACCACTCACGTCCATCTACAACCACACACCGGTATCCCACTTCTTCACTGACCCACCCTACCCTACTACACCCTGAGAACCCTAACCTATATTAAAACACCATTGCGGTATATCACTGCGACCTAGGGACGCAGAGATAGCCCCGCACACGTGGTGGCTAACTAATAGGGACAAGAATAAACCCAAGGGACTCTAAACTTAAACTGCTACCA
>CM031595.1:120653889-120671112 GCA_018398815.1 Conus ventricosus
GTTGCGGGCGAAAGGTGGAATCCTGAAGATGCGTTTTGCAGTGAGTGCAAATGCAATGATGATGGCCAAGGTACTCATGCTACAGGTGAATAATCGATCTCCATCTGTGTTACGTTGTATTGCATTGTATTTTACTGTATTGTATTGTATAATATTCCATTGTATTGCATGGTTTTGCATTGCATTTGTATTGAATTGTATTTTTTGTGTTGTATTCCGTCATATTGTGTTTTATTGCGTTGCGTTGCATTGTAGTGTGGCGTGGTACGGTGTTCAGTTGCTTTGTGTTGTGTTACATTGTCCTGTTTTGTGTATCACGTTCTGTTTGTTTATTCACTGTATTTAAAAAAAAAAAATCATATTTTCATTTCAAGAGAAAATAGCAAGTTACAAATAAGGAGTAGAAAACAGATACATGAGGAAACAAGACAACACCAACAACAACAAGCATCATCATCATCATCATCATCATCATCATCATTCATCATCATCTCATCATCATCATCATCATTCGTCGTCGTCGTCGTCGTCGTCAATTTTCAACATTATCACCATGTTACTACTGTAACTACCAACACTGTTATTACCACTACTACTACCACGTATACTGCTACTACAACTCCTAGTTATAATGGTAAATTGTTAATGATTTCAGTCCTTAATGAGCATAATGTGTGTTTCGTTGTCTAATCACAGACATATGCATAGTGATAACCGCAACACACACACACCACACACACACACACACACACCACACACACACACACACACAACACACACCTCTCTCGGGAAGTTATTTAATTTATCATGCCCAGCAGATCAGCACCTAATTTAGAAATAATTTCCGCTTTGTAATAGGATGAAAAAGTATTTTCTTCCACCTATGATTACTTTATAAAAGTTTACGAATCCAAGTTAACTTCAGTGCATTTATTTGTTTCCATATGCTTAGTATTCCTATACCCCCTTGTATAACCTTTCACAGCCATTTTCCGATTAATTTTGTCTTTTTTTTATACCCATACAAACTTTTTCATTAATCATGTAGTCTCGTAGGTTCGGAAATAGCATCCATAGATGGGTTAGTTTTGATAAGATCATAGATTTGAAATACTGCTAGTCTGCCAAGCAGTGTTATCTGCCCCTTTAGGCAGGTTTTGTACAGTGTTCTTGTTTCTGAAACTTTTATTCGAGATTCATAATTTCGCAATTTTGAAATGACTCACACACCAAATGCCCAAAATTTTGAATTTAGGAGGGTTCCATTTTATATCCAAATGTGGCGTATACTTAACGGACGAGTTTCGTTTACTTCTTAACCACACTGCTTTTTTTGCGCATTGAGTAAAAGTCCAGACACTCTTCCAAATTTTTCAAATGTCATGATCGATTCTTCTAATGATTTTCGATCGCCTTCTTGTAAGAGTTCAGCATCGTCTGTATAACATTTTGTTCCCAGTATTAGCTGCTTCAATTCCTTTTATGTCTTCAGTTTGTCTTATCATATTTGCTAAAAATTTCAACACAAATAGCAAATAAATACGATGAGACTGGATTGCCTTGGCGGCATTCTCTCTCAACAGAGAACCAACCAGCTAGTTTCCCATACACTGAAACAGTTGACTTATATTTGTTTTGAATATTTTTATCCATTGGCAGAAACTTGAACCAAAGTCAAAGGAATGTAACGCCTTAAACATGAAATCATAGAGTGCACTATCAAACGCTTTTTCAAACTCTAAGCTTAAATGTATCCCCCCTTTTTTTTCTTTATAGATGTTATCAAGTATGTCATAAACAAGTCGAACGCTATCCCCCAAGTATCTGCTGGGGACCAAACAAGTCTGGTCCTCACTGATGATAGAGGGAATCACACATTTTAGTTACTGGTTATACATGTATCTCCTATTTTATACACAGTATTCAAAAGCGAACTGGTCTCCAATCTTTTATTCGGTCTTTGGGCTTGTCACCTTTGGAATGCATACGATAATACCTTCTTTTTGCGGCGAAGACAGTTAATTTCTATCGTATCCATCATTAAGCACTCTTACGACGTATGGACCAAGTTGTGACCAAACGTTTTTTTCAATTATGCCATGAAGGCGTCGCTGCAAGGAATTTTCATATTATGCATAATTACGTTTAAGAGCAACACTAGTTTCTTCCAAAGTAATTTTTGCCCTCCAAAGAAGTTACCTGATTTTCAGTAAATGTTGATAAATTGTCTACTAGATTTAGAACTTCCGATTTGACATCCTTTAAAAAAAATTTTTTGATGAAATTCTTTTTCCCTGACAATTGCGTCACCATCACGAAAATTGATCCTTATCCAGTGTAATTTCATAATTTTTTTGAAACGTAATTCGGTTTCCAAGTCCAGAAAAAAGTTTTTTCCCCCCTTTGCTTTGCTTCACCACACAACACAAAACCCCAACACACACCACACACAAACACACCACACAACCAACCACAACACCAACGTTTAAGGGAGAAACAGAGAGAGAGAGAGAGAGAGAGAGAGGAGAGAGAGAAGAAGAGAGAGAGAGAAATATTATTTTTAAAAACTCGGGATGAAATTTTAGGTAGGCTTTGTCCAAAAAATTGCCTTGTCATGAACATATGATTCGATGCGAATCAGACCACCAACCGGTGCCGACCGACGAAGACAAAACCGAGTCGTCAGCGGGGCAAGAGACCCCCAGCCACAGTCACCCAGCCCCAGCAGAAAACAGAAAGATAAGAACACGCAAAGACAGCAACGGAAGGAAACAGGACATGCGACCTCCACAATCGGACTACAGCAACAGTGTTCCCTTTCCTTGGTGTTTTTGGTCTGCAGCTGTGGGCGGCCCCGTGTTAAAAGCCCCCTGAAGGCTGTTGTATCGACAAGCCCCCGAACCGTCCTTCCCCCGTTTTGCTTGAGAAGGCTGGGGCCGTCCTGGCGGCCCACCTAGACCCTCGGAAAGGGGGAAAAAAATTAAAAAAACCCGACAAAAAACCCCAACACCAAACGTCCCCGAAACGGTTTCCCAGCAATGCAGCCAACATTGTCCCAGTAAGTGGGGTCCCCCGGCTGGGGAAAGTTTTGGGGAAAAGGGGAGTTGTTGTTTTTATTAAAGAAACGCTGCCTTAATTTAAAGCTTGATTGCCTGCTGCGTTTTTTAAAGCTTTTTTTTTGTTTTCACTTTCTTTTTTTTCATATCATCTTAAAGGGGCGCATTTCTTTCAATTTGTTGTTTCTTTCTCGCCTGGTAAAAAAAACAAAGGCACGGTCCCTTTTTTGTTCGTTTCGAGCGTCTAAAATAGTTTAGCCGTGAAACGGATAAAAGAAAAAATAAAAAGGTTTGTCAGTCGGAGTGTGATGTGTCATTGTTTTTTCCGTGGCTGCCTGTCTTTCACCTGCGCTCTGTTGTTTGTCAGCCTTCCTTTTCCTATCTTGTTCCCGTCTGTTGTCTGTCTGCTCTCTTGTGGCGTCATCCCTCTTTCTCAAATTTTTCACACACAACCGCACGCACGCACCCAAAAAAACGCAGCATGCATGAATACACACAATGCGCCGGAACGACATATTTATTGTGCGCCACTACATAAAAGCATGATTACACCGCACGCACGCGCACATGGGGGGGGGGGGGGGGGGGAGAGAACACAACAGAAGAGAGGGGTGGGAGAGGAGGAAAAAGAGAGAGGAGAGGAGAGGAGAGAGGGGAGAGAGGAGAGATGCTTCGACGCTTTAGAAATCATTTTTTTGACAATGACAAAATACAGTCTTATGTCAAGGGGGCTATCAGAGAGAGAAGAGAGAGGGGGAGGAGAAGAGAGAGGAGAGGGAGAGAGAGAGAGAGAGAGAGAATAGAATACAAATACGAAAACGAAAATCTTTGAGATTAAGGCCCGGCCTCATCTGAAAGGGGAAACCTGGAATACTAATTTTAAAATTTTGTGAAAGAAAACGAAAAAAGAAAAAAAAAAGCTCATTGCCATCAATATTATTAAGAATTTTCAGTACGAGCCTATTTTTTTTTTATCCTTTTAACATCAAGCAAGACTTAGTAAAGTTTTCATTTTAGATGCAAGGGAGAATGTAAATATGCGGGTTCACAACCCCTCAATTTTTCCGAAAACCCCCCCTTTTTACATATAAATCACGTCCTTTCATGTCACTTTTTTAGCCAAATTTAACACCTGTTTTAAACAAAATTAAAAATGCAAAAAACCCCAAAATCGACGTAATCGGTACATTAAAATGGGGGGGGCTTACGTGAAGATAAATTTTGGTGATGTGCCCGTATATTTACATTCTTCGGGGAAAAAAATCAACAAAAAATTTTAACTTTTTTTAAGGCTTTGGCAGTCCTACCCCAGACGGTTTAATCTATTAGCCGGGGCTGGGGTTGCACGCTCTGCTGCACAGGAGGCCCGCAGCAATATGCATTTTTAATCATCAGTGGTGGGCGAGCTGTCACGTGCGCACGTTAACCAATTAAGGAGGGATGACATCATTTCTGTGGGGACGCCGAGCTTGCGGCCTACCCCCCATTCTTCAGTGGGGTGCTACGAGTCAAATTGGTTTTTTATCACTGCACTGAACAAAAAATGGCAGAGTCAAACCCGGAAGCTGGATTGCTTCCAAGAGACGCAATGAATGTTAGTTTCAAGAAAGCCAAAATGAACTTTGCTGTATTCGGAGGCAAAAAAAATAATACAAAAAAGTATTATGGGAAATGTTTTGTATCTTTAAAAATTAGAATGTGGTTGGCCCCTTTCCAAAACGAAACCCGGGAAAAGAGGCCTAAACGTTTGGAACGGCAAGGAAAAAGGGGGAAAAGACAGTAAGTGAAATGGATGTTTTTTTTTGTAATTTTTTTGTAGAGCAACTTTATGAGGGGTCGATTGAAGAAGGTTCGCTTTGGCCAAGCCAGAAAAATATTATTCTTACACACACACACACACACACACACAACACACACACACACAATCACACAAACACACACACCAAACGTTTAAGGGAGAACGAGAAGAAGAGAGAGAGAGAGAGGAGAGAGAGAGAGAGAGAGAGAGAGAGAGAGAAATACTTATCTTTAAAACTCGAGGATGAACATTTTAGGCTAAGGCTTTGTCTCACAAATTGTCCTTGTCATGAACATATGATATCGATGCGAATCAGACCGACCAACCGAGTGACCGACCGACAGACAGACACAGACACAGAGTCGTCAGACTGGCAAGAGACACCCAGCCAGCCAGTCAGCCAGCCAGCCAGACAGACAGACAGAAAGATAAGCAGACACGCTAAGACAGCCACAGGAAGGAAACAGGACATGCGACCTCCACAATACGGACTCACAGCAACAGATGTTCCCGTCTCATTGGTGTTGTCTTGGTCTGCAGCTGTGGGTCGGCCCGTGTTGAAGCGCCTGAAGGCTGTCATGTCATCGACAAGTTCCCGAACCGTCCTTACCCGCATTGCTGTGAGAAGGCTGTGGCCTGTCCTGGCGAGCCCACTCACTAGACCCTCGGCTAAGTGGGAAGAAATTCCAACAAAAGCCGACACAAAACTCCAACACCAAACCAGTCTCCAGCAACAATGGTTTCCAGCAATGCCAGCCAACATTGTCTACCAGTACAGTGTGGTGCCCGGCTGCTGGAAGTTTTGGAGGAAGAAAGGGAGGTTAGTTGTTTTTATTCAAAGAAACGCTGCCTTAATTAAGCTTGATTGCCTGCTGCGTGTTAAAGCTTGTTTTTTGTTTCTCACTTTTCTTCTGTTTTCACTCATCATCTTAATGGCGACATCTTCTTTCTAATTATGTCTGTCATTTCTCGCCTGGTAATAGAAAACAAAGGCACAGGTGCCTTTTTCTGTTCTGCTTCGAGCGTCTGAAATAGTTTAGCCGTGAAAACGGATAAAAGAAACAATAAAAAGTGTTCTGTCAGTCAGTGAGTAGTGATGTGATCATTGCTTTTGTCTGTGTGTCTGCCTGTCTTTCACCTGTCGCTCTGTCTGTTTGTCAGCCTCTCTCTGTCTCTATCTCTGTCTCAGTCTGTCTGTCTGTCTGTCTCTCTCTGTGGCGTCACACTCCCTCTTTCTCAATTTATCACACCCCATACACGCACGCACGCACGCACACACACGCACGCATGCATGCACATACACACACATGCGCGCGTGCACACAGACATATATATGTGTGCGCACACATACATAAATGCATGATTACACACGCACGCACGCGCACACTGGGGGGGGGGGGGGAGGGGGGAGAGACACACAGACAGAGAGAGAGGGGGTGGTAGAGAGAGAGAGAGAGATGAGAGAGAGAGGAGAGAGAGAGAGAGAGAGAGAGAGATGCTTCAGACGCTTCAGAATCATTTTATTGACAATGACAAAATACAGTCTTCATGTCAAGGGGCTATCAGAGAGAGAGAGAGAGAGAGAGAGAGAGAGAGAGAAGAGAGAGAGAGAGAGAGAGAGAGAGAGAGAGAGAGAATATGAATACAAAAACGAATACGAAAATTCTTTGAGATTAAGGCCAGAGCCTCATACTGAAGGGTATACCTGGAAGATACATACTATTAATATTATTGTGAAAGAAAACGAAAAAAGAAAAAATAGCTCATATGCATCATACAATCATTATTAAGAATTTTCAGTACGCAGCCTATTTTTTTTTTATCCTTCTTGAACATACATAGCAAGACTTCAGTGAATGTTTTCATTTCTAGATGCAAGGAGAGAATGTAAATATGCGGGTTCACGACCACCCATCATATTTTGCACGAAAACCCCCCCTTTTCACATATAAATCACGTCCTTCTCATGTCACTTTTAGCCAAAATTAACACCTGTTTTCTAAACAAAATTAACATGCAAAAACCTCCAAAAATCGACGTAATCGGTACATTAAAATGGGGGCTTACGTGCAAGATAAGATTTGGTGACTGTGAACCCGTATATTTACATTCTCTCTAGGGACATAAAATCAACTAAACATTTTAACATTTATATGGCTTGGCAGTCCTACCCCAGACTGGTTCTAATCGATATTAGCCGGGGCTGCGTTGCACGCTCTGCTGCACAGGAGGCCTGCAGCTAATACTGCATTATTAATCATCACGTGGTGGGCTGAGCTGTCACGTGCGCACGTTCAACCAATTGACAGGAGGTATGACATCATTTCTGCTGGGGACGCCGAGCTTGCGGCCTACCCTCATTCTTCAGTGGGCTGCTTACGAGTCAAGTTGTGTGTTATCACTGCACTGAACAAAAAATGGCAGAGTCAAACCTGGAAGCTGGATTGTCTTCACAAGAGACTGCAATGAATGTTAGTTCTCAAGAAAGCCAAACTGAACATTTGCTGTATTCGGATGAGCAAAAAGAAATAATACAAAAAGTATTATCGGGAAATGATTTTGTATCTTGAAAAATTAGAATGTGGTGAGCCTTGCTCAAAACCGACCCGGCCAAAAGAGAGCCTAAATCGTTTGGAAACGAAGCAAGGAAAACGGGAAATGACAGTAAGTGAACTGGATGTTTTTTTACGTAATTGTTTTGTAGAGCAACTTGATGATGAGTCGATTGAAGAAGGTTCTTTTATGAGACTTAAAAACATAAGTGAAATTACGCCTGTTTTATGGAAAGCTGGTTTTGAGATCAAAGCTGGGAATCGTAAAACTCTTCTACAATCTTTGTTTTTAGGTCATTAGCTTGAAAGAACAAAAACTGTTTTTAAAAAAATCTAATCCAAAAGCGTCCTGGGAGAATTATTTGAAAACTGAAATTCTGATTGAACCCACGCTGTGTAGAAAACTGATGGAATTATCATTTTGTTTTTTCTACTATCCAAAGTTTCACAAGCTTGGAATTTTAATTCACAGCTTGTATGAGAAAAGAAAGCTCATTTTAAAATATATGCAATGTGACGCTGGCTTTCGCGAGTTCTGGCAGAGTGGTTTAAAACGAGGCCTTCTGGCTAGTTGCTGTGAAAAAATCAATACTGGCCGAGGAAGCATGCTCCAGCCTAAAGGCTAAAAATACACCAGAACTATGTCGAGCGTCGGTAGATTTTTCCTCGACATAGAAAGGCCCTCAACAGGGCTAAAAATACACCAGAACTATGTCGAGCACCGGTAGATTTTTCCTCGACATAGAAAGGTCCTTAACCTTTCCCGTACGCCGTGGGTCCCCATGGACCCACAGGGGTAATTTTTAGTTGATAAAAAAAAGTTTTAAAGCTGTCTTCACTAAATTTTATGACTTTGTCAATATAGCATAGCCCCACTTATGTACCAAATTTCTTTGTTTTTGTCAAAAAACAAAAGAGTAAACAAACAACAAACGTCCCAGTACGTCGTGGGTCCGAGCGGACCCATACTTTCAAAGAACAAACCTTGAGCGCCGTACGTCGTGGGTCCGAGCGGACCCATGCTTTGAAACAGAACAAACCTTGAGCGCCGTACGTCGTGGGTCCGAGCGGACCCATGCTTTGAAACAGAACAAACCTTGAGCGCCGTACGTCGTGGGTCCAAGCGGACCCATGCCTTCTAAAAACACAGAAACTGAACCTCCCGTTCGCAATCCATTTCCCGCAAAGCGCTAGCCTCAGCAGAATGGCTGACATCACTGACATAAACACGCGACTGCTGCGCATGCGCATGTGGCCAAATTTTGCTACAGTGGCGGGAATCGCTCTCTCCATGTGTCTCTGGGACTGCAAGTCCGACGTCAAATTCATCAGATCTGCTTTCTAAATAATAATAATGAATATTTATATAACAGACTGCCCAGAAGACTGCTCTTTGTGCTTTACAAAAATGACAATACATGTATACATGACAACTAACGATTTTGAAAGCAGAGGTGCAGTGACCAATTCATCAGAGTACTGTGTTTTGGATTGTAGGCCTACACACTGCTTGTAACGGTACTGTATGAGATACCGACGTCTTTTTTTTCTTACCAGCAGCAGGCCAGACCTGGTAACATAAACATCCTCCTGGTGCTCCAGCTTCTGTAGGCCAGTGCGAGTGGTGTGTGCGCATGTGGCGCGCGCGCGCGTGATTGTGAGTGTGTCGGTGTGCATGCGGACGCAAACTTGCCTAATTTCACCATTATATTGTCTGCTACATACATGGAAATAAGTTAGCATTATCCACCTAAAAATCGAATTTCCTTTCAGTTCAATTCAACCCTATGGCTGAAAGAATGAACATCTTTGAGGCTCTGAACATCGCAAATGGCGAAGATATTGGAGAGGGTACGAAAGTCATCATTTGACGACTGTGTTGATCATTTTCTTTTGTCTACACTACATTGACATCCCTCAAAATTTTTATATTTGTAATCGTTTGGACGAAAGTGTCCCACGGACACACTTCTAACGAAATGGGAACATCCCGTTCAGTTCAGTTCAGTTCAGTGGTTTATTTAATGTCTTTTCATCGCCAGATGATATTAGACACTTATTTAAAAATAAAAAAAATAAAAAAAAAAGACCGTCAAAAAACTCCACACTTAATTTATCATCCACGTGAGTACTTTCAACCCACATCTGATATGTGCATGCTTACATAAGTGAAATACCCTAGTATTGATCTTTATAAAAATTTTGCAACTGGTGACTGCGAAATAACCATGGCAATTTCAGCAACATGGGAACCATATAAGACAGTACTAACATTACCAAAGTTTGTCGTCTCAATACCTTTCTCCTGATAGAGCGGGGTCAACACTGAGCATTCAAATAAAAGATGATGTACAGAAATGTTTTCTCTGCAGACACAAGTAATACCATGAGAATATTTTAGTGTTCCAAGTATTCAGCCTTAACTTATGAATTAATCTGACAATGTGCCTGGGACACGATGGTAAACTAGACATTTTTCACTTAAATTCTTCTTATGTATATATTTTCCCATGATTTGGATTAATTCACAAGCGGATAAATCTAAGGGACTGTTTAATAAATTTTCAGCATTTCTATTTGCTCCGTCTTTTGCAAGACTGTCTGCTATTTCATTCCACTTTAAACCACAGTGAGATGGGACCCAACAAAAATCAGTTCTTATGCTAGAGTTATGACACAATGCAGTAGATGTTTTATTTCAAAAAGCAAATCTTTTCTAGCTTTGCAGTCCCAACGCTCTAGTGATTGTAAAACAGATTTGGAATCAACACAAAGTAAAATTTTATAGAAGCAATTGGTGTATCACATATGTAAGTCAAAGCCTTCAGTATTGCATATAATTCTGATGTATAGATTGAAAACCCCTTTCCTAAATAATATGATTTCCTGACATTAAAGTTGGTATAATAAAGCCAGAACCACAGTCAGAGGATTCCATTACAGACCCATCTGTAAACACTTTTAAATGATTTGGATAGCTGTTTTCTAAATGTTCACGAACTTCAGTTGTTAAAATATTTACATTATCACTTTTCTTTATCGAAGTGTATTTGTAATCAAAAGAAGCATTTAGGTGCTCCCAAGGAGGCATTGTAGGTACCGCAGGAAATTCTGGTATGTCAGTAATATCAATATTACAATGTGACATAAAGTCAGATGTGTAGTTTCTAATTGGTTGAATATGTGACATGTTTTTAGACCTCTTAGGAAAATCTTTACTGGAATCCATCAGTATTTTTCAGTAACTGAATTTTCAACAGAAAGACTTCTGACAATATATTTGGATACATCCAATATTCGCTTCTCATTTAGTGGTAATATATTTGTTTCTTTATAACATCTATGAGTGTTTGTATGAACTGGGACTCCCAGAGCTAATTTCATGGCCTTACTGTCTAAGCTTTGCAATCTATTCAAAGAGAATTAGGCGCAGAGAAATACACTTCCTGCCCATATGTCAATTTTGATCGGACTAAAGAGATGTATAGATGTAAAAGGGTTTGACAGTCCTGACCCCATGGTTGACAACATATAATTTTAAGAACGTTTAATCTTTTTCTTGTTTTATCAATCAAATGTTCAATGTGTGTTTTCCAGTTCAGCTTAGGAGTTAAAAATACGCCCAGGAACTTAACCTTTTGTTTATATTCCAGAATCTGACCATCTAGCAAAAGCGACGGTAGTATCTTTGGGTTCTCACCATTGTTAAACAACATAAGACATGTTTTTTCTCCAGATAGTTCTAATCCGTTCTTCTTCATATATATAGATAATTCATCCAGTTCCTTTTGGTACAACTTCTGTACAAAGTTTACTGTTCTTTTATTGGAATGCTTCCTTAATTTACAGTTAATCCAAATAGCGATATCATCTGCATATTGAACTACCTGCGTTGCTTTTGACATTGATCCGGGAAGATCATGGATTAGGATTGTGAACAACATGGGAGCAATAACTGATCCCTGAGGAATACCCATATCTACATTCCTATGGGATGAGTAAGTTCTTCCAATCCGTGTACATATGCTTCTTTCTGTTAGGAAGCTTTTAATGTAATCAAACATTCTCCCAGAAATACCAACATTTTTTAATTTGTACAATAGCCTTGCATGCCATACGCAGTCATAGGCTTTTTTAACATCAAAAAATGTAGCCAAAGTACTTTTTCTGCGGGAGAATTGCTTTTTAATGTGACTGGTCAGTTTCACTAAATGGTCTGTGGTACAACGACCTTTTCGAAAGCCCGCTTGCTGAACAGGAATCACACCGTCTTTTTCACAGTAATTATAACAATCGTTTTTGAATAATTTTTTCTAAAAGTTTACCAACATGAGATGTTAAAGCTATGGTCTGTAGCTATGTACAGCTGTCCTCGGTTTACCTTCTTTGAGTACTGGGACTACTACTGAACTTTTCCAGATTCTTGGAATAGTGCCATTAATCCAACATTTTTGGAATAATGAATGCAGTAATACTTTCCACGAAGAAGGTAAATGTCTGATGAGTTGATAGGACACTCCATCAAGGCCAACAGCTGAATCATGTGATGGGATAGAATCTAATGCTTCTGATAGTTCTGATAACAGTAAAGGAGAGTTTAAAAAATGTTCATTTTCTTGTGGAGGAGCCATGTATTCATCTTTTTGCTCCTCATTGTTTCTGTGGCGACGGGATTCTGGCTCAAGATTTTTTGACTGGCTACAAGCTGAAAATGTATCAGAAAAAGCTTCAGCTTTATCCAAAGCAGAAGGAAAATCAGTTTGTAGCTTTATAGGGTATGACTGACTTTTATAGCAATTTTTCATTTCTTTGACTTTTTTCCAAACTTTGAATAAATCTTTTGATTCTGATATCTCGGCTTCACAAAACTCAACCCAGTACTTCTTTTTTGCTTGAGCAATAATTTTAGAACATTTATTTTTTTCTTGTTTCATGATTATAAAGTTTCATCTGACTTGTTTCTTATCCATGTTTTGTAGCTTTTTCGCTTTGACTGAACAGCGAGTCTACATTCTTCTGTCCACCATACGTTGCCTACATATTTTCCAATCTTTTTGTATTTATATTTTGGGATAGTCTTTTCAGCTGCTAGTAACACTACTTTTGAGAAATTTGCATAAAATGTATCTAGGTCATCATCTTCAATTGTTGATGTATTTTGCGACACACGAAAAGTTTGAAAAGCTTCCAGTTGGCCAGTTTATAGTTAAATTTGGGAATTTTGCATTCAGTGGTAGACATTTCATCAAATATATTTTCATTAAAACGTATTGTAATGGGAAGATGATCACTCCCTAAACAATCTTCTACTGTGGACCAGTTATAATTAACTGCTATGTTTGGGGAAACAAGCGATAGATCTATAGCACTAGACTTGTGTGTAACTACATCAGGAATTCTCGTAATTCTACCGTCATTTAATAGAATTAAATTTGAATCAACAATATTTTCTACAAATCTATTAGATGTCACTTTATTACAACTTGTATCCCAAAAGGGCGCATGGGCATTAAAGTCGCCATAATAATCCACTTCCTCTTTGTAAAATCAGTATGTTTTAACCAATCTGTGTCATCCTCTTTAGGACCATTAGGATAGTATACGGACAGAACATTATAAACTGATTCCTTATTTACTTTGATGGCAGCACCTGTGGCAAACACACCTTGTTTATCAATAGACACTGGTAGTGGGCTTATATTTGTAAACTCAATGTCAAGTCTAATGTAGATAGCAGTTTGCACCTTGTTATTTACCCCACTGATACTGCAAAGGGGAGGGTAGTAATAGTTCTTAAGTTTGGGAAGCTTTTCTTTTCCACATTCAGTGACTGGAGCGCTAAAACACAATAGTTTTTTCCCAGAACATGACTTTCAAAAGATAACAGGTTAGTGGAAATAGATCTCGCGTTCCACTGAAACACTGTGAAAAGGTTGTTTTGATCTAACTCCATAGCAGACTGTATTTACAGGCATAACTGTAGTTATGCAGATTATTATCGTTCCCGATATTTTTGACACTCTTATAGTCATGCACGTATATTTAGTCATGAACACAATTGGTAATATCCGTGCAGATGTAGGTGGGTGGCAGTGACCTGGAATGTCAGGTAAATTGCCGCTGATAACATTAAGAAACCGGAATAATAACACATGAACATTTTTAGTCATCAAGTAATGATTTAAATACAAAGTATTTCTGACAACAGAACCACAAGTCCATTGCAAAATATTGTTTAAATATTGTAACATTTTCATGAGAATCTAACTATACAAAAATCAGTTTTAAAAGTTTAAACATCAAAAGTATAAATTATGGAAGGTGGAAGGAGGGAGAGGGGAACACATAGTCCAGCCGGTGATGACAGCACAGTCAGTAGAACCATGGGGCGGGAAAGGCGGAGGGTAGAACCTGGGCTGTGATGGTGAAGAGAGGAACATCCCAGATTTTAATAGGTTCCTATGTTTTTGCAGTAAACAAGTGGGTATGTTTTGCTCCTATAAGGAAACCTAACACAGAGTAACTTTTATTCAAGACTGGCACAGCCTTTTAAACTTGAATAAAGTCAGACAAAATACATAGACGAACAATCTAATAGTGGGGGAAAAACAAGCGCAGGCCAACAACTGAACTGTCTGGCAAAGATTTGGACTTGAGGGGAGGGAGAGGAGAGGGGAGTTTGAAGATGGAGAAACTGGGAAAATGAAATTTAAAGAAAAAAAAATTGTTACAGATATGAAAACTCTTCACTAGCTGCATAAGGGAACCATCAAAAGGGATTGCGATGGTTCCCTTATGCAGCTAGTGAAGAGTTTTCATATCTGTAACATAATTTTTTTTTTACACACACACACACACACACACACACACGGAAAAATGTCATTGCGATCCACAGGTACAGAAAAAAAAAATTGTTACAGATATGAAAACTCTTCACTAGCTGCATAAGGGAACCATCGCAATCCCTTTTGATGGTTCCCTTATGCAGCTAGTGAAGAGTTTTCATATCTGTAACATAATTTTTTTTTTTTTTTTAATTTCATTTTCCCAGTTTCTCCATCTTCAAACTCCCCTCTCCTCTCCCCTCCCCTCAAGTCCAAATCTTTGCCAGACAGTTCAGTTGTTGGCCTGCGCTTGTTTTTCCCCCACTATTAGATTGTTCGTCTATGTATTTTGTCTGACTTTATTCAAGTTTAAAAGGCTGTGCCAGTCTTGAATAAAAGTTACTCTGTGTTAGGTTTCCTTATGGGAGCAAAACATACCCCACTTGTTTACTGTTTATCGTTTACTGTTCCCTACCTCATTTTATATCCGATTTTCCTATGTTTAGGTTTTTCAATCTCTCTCTCTCTCTCTCTTGCTTGAACAAACTGCTCCCTACCAATGTTTTTCTCACGACACAACGACCAAATGTTCCCCTTCCACGTACCACTGCTGTTAGCAATCGCCTTTTACATAAAAACAAAGGCGACTAGATATGAGCGCAAGCATCTAACAGTACCTGTGGATCGCAATGACATTTTTCCGTGTGTGTGTGTGTGTGTGTGTAAGTGCGTGTGTAAGTGCGTGTGTGTGTGTGGTGTGTGTGTGAGAGAGAGAGGGAGAGAGAGAGAGAATGTGAAAATGTGTGCGAGTGATTTCTCAGCCTACTGAACAAATTTAAGTCTCTTTACTAAACCTATAAGCCATTGTTGACAGAAATGTACTTGTGTGTGTGTGTATGTTTCCCCCGTTACAGAGTGAGTGGCCTTTACATTCTGTGTGTGAGACATATTAGAGTGTTCCGTGTAAATTCTTCACTGGAGGCTCTCGTTATTGAAACTTAGGCTGAAACTATTTTTAGTATGCTAAAGAAGCATCAAGTCGGATACATGTAGGCCTACAGTCACTCCTAAACACGCGCTCCCTCTCTTCCGTGCCCATATTTTGTTAAGTCCACCACAAGCACATTTTCCTCTCATACATATATCCGTACATACTTGCACTCAAGATCTGCACTATCATACACAGACTGACGAACATACCTGCATGCACGCACGCACACAACACTCGCATACACACAGCAACACACATACAAACTTGAAAACGACACACACACACACACACACACACACACACACACACGCACGCACGCACGCACGCACGCACGCACGCACGCACCACACACACACACACACACACACACACACACACACACGCACACACACACACACACACACATACACACCAGCGCATTTTCATTTTGTGTGTCACAGCTGGTTTGATTACCACAACGTGTGAGTGGAGTGATGTTCAAAAGCCAGATGTGTGCCCGAGTGAATGTGTGCTGGCATGCGTGTACACATTGTCACCTCGATCGATGGATTTTCACATTACCAAGCATTTTGAAACAAACAGTAAAGTTCATTCTCTTGCACGAAAACTCTGTTGCTGCTTATAAAAATAATACTATTCCAATCCGTCTAAAACATATGACTTTCTTAAATTCCGTACACAAACACAACCTACGGCAAGGCTTTGCTCCTTCATGAAAAAAGCATGGGTCTATGCAGACCCACGACGTACGGCAAGGCTTTGTTCCTTCATAAAAAGCATGGGTCCATGCAGACCCACGACGTACGGCAAGGCTTTGTTCCTTCATAAAAAGCATTGGTCCATGCGGACCCACGACGTACGGCAAGGCTTTGTTTCCTTCATAAAAAGCATTGGTCCATGCGGACCCACGACGTACGGCAAGGCTTTGTTCCTTCATAAAAAGCATGGGTCCATGCGGACCCACGACGTACGGCAAGGCTTTGTTCCTTCATAAAAAGCATGGGTCCATGCAGACCCACGACGTACGGCAAGGCTTTGTTCCTTCATAAAAAGCATGGGTCCATGCGGACCCACGATGTACGGCAAAGCCTCTTTCCTTCACTAAAAGCATGGGTCCATGCGGACCCACGATGTACGGCGCGCAAAATTTTAGGCGACGTACGGGAAAGGTTAACAGGGCTAAAAATAATACTAAGGGAGGTAACTCCTGCACACCCTCCGCTCCCGCCCCCAAGCACGCACACCCCACCCCCATGCACGCACACCCCACCCCCACGCACGCCCCACCCCCCGCCCACTCACGCACACCCCACCCCACCCCCCACCCACTCACGCACACACACACCCCCCCCCCCCCCGCTCACTCACGCACACCCCACCCCCACTCACTCACACATGCACACACATATAACTTCTTCTGATTCTTGCGCAAAACAAGAGGAACTGATTACTTAATTTTTTTTAATTTATGATTTTAATCTGGTTTAAAAAATGAAGGCCGAAGTAGCTACAGAGCTTATTAATATACTTTACGAGTTGGATTGGGAGCAGGAGGCTGATAGAGAAGAGTTAAAGAGCAGGTTTGAAGAATTAATTACTGATCTTTTTGAGCACATAAATATGCGAGAAAGCGTAAAACATTCTATCAGTAAAATACCAGATTCTTGGCCCCAACCAGTTATAAAGTTGTTTGCCATTTTAGTTGATAATATGGCTCCTGAAGATGTTAATCTGACTGTTTCTACTGACTCTGAAGGAGTGACTATTCGCTTTAATGAAGATAAGGTTTTACGATTAGAAAAGACTATAAATAACAGCTGAATTTACAATTATTTTTTAAAATTTATTTTAGATTTAAAAATGGCTGACGAACTCAGTGAATCTGATTAAAAAATTGTAATGAACTATTTGATGAAACAATGAAAGTATTAAACTGATTTAGTGAATTGGTTTGAGAATGATGTAAACAATATAATAAAAGAATAGTAATAACGAGTGTAAA
>CM031595.1:120672112-120690639 GCA_018398815.1 Conus ventricosus
GAAAAAAAAAAAAAAAAATATATTTTTGTTTTTAACTCATGTTTTGGGGGAAAACTTGCAACTTTTCACGAACAAAGGATCTTTAGGGCAGGCTTTTAGACGTAGTAGCACCGCTAGCACAGAGAGTTCTCTTAAATAATACACGGAGGGTTGTTTTCATGATTCTTTCAACTTCATATACGTCTACGCTCCATATGGGGTCTGTGGCTCTAATTCTAACATCGCCCTCTGCCTCTCCAGGAGCATACAAGTATCTTACTTTTAGTCCAAACGGCAAGAGTTTTTGAGTCCCCTGCACATCTTCAGTAATGCTAATTTTTTTTTAATTTTGATCGCGTTTACTGGTTTCAACACCTGTTGCTTTAAATTCTTAATTGTTCATGGCACGTAAGACTGCTGGCAATCTCCAAAACCCATTCTGTGTTGCGTTCTCTATCTATAATTTCTCTGTGATATTGATAGGTAAACAGACGTTCAGCTAGATTCTTATTAAAGTTTTCTACTAGGGCTTGTGATCGAGGGTTGCTTGGGATCCCTCTCATAACTGTAACATGATGTTTTAAAAACAGCTGGTTTACAGAACCTTTAAACTCTTTTCCATCATCAACTTGAACCATCCTAGGATACTTTAATGGGCCTCTCATGTATATTTGTTGTAAAGCCACAGCCACACAGTTGAGCTTTTATCTGTTAAAGCTCAGCGTCTTTGTATCTTGAAGCCATGTCAACAACTGTCAGAGCATACTTAAACTTTTTTCTTCTAACTTTATCATGTGGAAGATACAGCAAGTCCATTTGGTGGGTGTCATTTGGAACTGAATTAACAAATCTAGCCTTATTATTCTTTTGGGGCAGGCAGATATATTTCCCAAATTGCTTGTTTTGAAAGCCAGTCTTTGCATCTGATTCAGACACTCTAGCAGCTTTACTCAGTTTTTCAATAGCAGTCTTTCCTTTCCAATACCCTTTAGGAGAATAAATATATTTATCCATATTTTAAATGCATTTTTATTTTACACAAGAAAGTGAGCGACAAGATAGACTGAGGTCATGCCAACTGCAATAAAAACTATCTCTGCAGTCTTCTGTTCCTCAGATGGTTCATAAAAGTCCAGACAGTTCTGGCGTGGCGATGTTAGAAACTTCTTCCTGTCACTAAGTAATACTCATTCATTGCGTCATCAACGTCTGTAATGTGTGCTCTGCATGACCCTGTCTCTCTAACTTTTTATTAATAAAGTCTAAGTGAGCAATTCGTCTTTTCTCATAACATCTCTTGCCTTGGCTAAATCTTCCATTGCCTGTTTATTGACGTTCTCTCTCTTCATCGACCGCAATTTACTAAACATATAATGCTGCCGGAGAAGGCCAATGCATTAACAATAGCCCCTCCCACCATCAGAACCAATCCAGACATCTTTTTATAAATCAATATTTTCTAGATTAATCTTTCTATGCATTAAATTTTCTGGGATAATCCCCTGTGTAACAAGAAAGTCTTTTGAGGCAATCCATGCAGTAATTACAACTATAACCTTAACAACGTCCTCAATGTCTAACCTTCCTAGGTCAGCCAGCCTCATTTTAAACATGTTTTTTTGCTAACACGACTATAGCCTATACTAAGGCCGCCAATCACAGCAGAATGGTAAATCGTATTGATAATCTTTTTTTCACTCATCTTTTTATTAACTAAAAAAATAATTAAAATAATCATAATACGAAAGACTGTCTATGTGCTTTTTAATCAGATAATCTTTTGTTGTTAAAGCTAAAAATAAGGTTGCAAGTAGTTTTTGTCGAATCTTCTATATCTTTCCATGTTTGGCGGTTTATTCCTAACAAACATTTTGCAAGGGTTGAATAGACTATAACACCAACAATAGGCACTGCATAATTAACCAGCGTTAAACTCATGGTTTTAAAAGTATTATATTATTTTTTATTGTTTTAAAAATGGATTGTGACGAACTATTAAAGTGTGAGGAGCAAGCAGACTACTCCGTAGGCTACTCAGCGGACCACTGCCATAAAGAAAGATTATACTCTCTACTGCGTGTGGAAAAACTAGACAGTATTTAGGCATTGAACTAAGTGTCGAACAGATTCAGCAATTGTCCACATCAGACGTTGAGAAGTATTACGCTAGGTACGAAGCACAGCTAGGTTTAAAAATGGTTAGATCAGTGGGCCAGACAATGAATTAGTTTATATGCTAAGTTAGTAAGTAAGATGGCGCCGGTTGATTCAGAAGAAGATTTAAATAATGACTTATCACAAGATCCGGTTTTAAACAAGTCCCCTAGAAACTCTTGCATGTGACATGTATTACAGATTTGGGACTATGTTATGCCCATTCATCATGGGATTAATTACTTTTAATCATATAATTTTGATCATATTAAATTTAATCGCAATAAAAAAAAATGAGCGAGAAGACGCCGCAGACAGTCCGCAGGAGCAGAATGTACCACAAGTGAGCCCGCCAAGTGAATGTACCACAAGTGAGTAGTGTTACTAATCAAAAAAAATCCTGGACGTGTTGAGGCCGGGCGTAAATTAGCTGAATGGAACAGACTGCAAAAAGCAAACCAATCAGCAAAACAAAAATTGTTAGATATAATACAACATCGCTGCCACCAACAACAACACAATTAACAACAACACAATCAAACAATAAGATTTATCATTATGTATTGAGCGCTGCTGTTGTTGTGGGTTTTTAGCATACAAATATACCTAACACCATACCTAGCAACAAAGTTACAAAAGCCCACAGTAAAAGAAGAAGAACCAGCTTCTGCAAAAAAAGTACAACCTCCTGCTGTAGACCCATTTTCTAGGAATAGTTTCTAAGAACTAGATAAAGTACAAGTTAAGAACTAGATAAGTACAAGTTAAGTTAGTTATAGAAAGTACTTTTTAAGTTAAGTACAAGTAAATATAAGTTATAGAAAGTACTAGTTAGGTTCTAAGTTAAGTACAGTTAGGTTCTTAAGTTAAGTACTAGTTAGGTTCTTAAGTTAAGTACTAGTTAGGTTCTTAAGTTAAGTACAAGCCAAGTCAGTCAAGTTAATCTTTAAAGTTCTCCAATGCCCTACAGCAATATGAAAACTCAGGATTGACGTAAGTTCTCTTGTTATTGTTAGAGACTAGTGATTTATTTTTGTTAACTGCAGTTGTGTTTACTTGATGAAGAGTATGAGCGCAGATTAACATTTGTGTGATGAAATACTTGTTTTCAAAGAGAGCTTGCTTGTAGTTTGTCGTGAGTTATATTTTTTTTGACAACTTCTTTACTTATGCCCTTAGCCTTCTTCATTACAGAAGTCTGGCTACAACGCTATACATCTTCGACCGCAAACCAACATATTCTTTGCTAACTGTCCCATTAAGTTCATCCTTCATCTTTCCAATCACTTTCTTGTTCGCAGCTGAATGTAAAGGCGAATCTTTTGGATAGTTGCATGTGTCGTACCACCCATCAGCTCCTTTAGCCACTTCTGTTTCTAAATCCTTATAGAAGTCTTCAGTTGGGACGTCTAGAATAAAAGAGGTCAGTGTCTGTGTAAAGGACTCTTGCTTCTGGGTACAGTGGTTTAAAGTAGTCGTACAGAAATTCTAACATCAATAACTTTGACAACTCTAATACGGTAAGCCGATAAACACCGGCTTGTCCAACTTAACATCCTTTTTCTTCATCATAATGCCAACCAGGCTGTCGTTAAATCTTCTAAAGTCTTGATAGTTAGGTTTAGAGACCAGCTTATTGCTTGTTTTTCTTTTGTAACTAATTTCACATCTTTACGTTTGTGTGGATTTTCCATAGTTTTGCCAAAACAGCTGTTATTCATCAGTTTAAAAGAAGTCTTTTTCTGAGGCGTCAGTGGCTTGGGTTCTAAGATCAGTATTCTTCTTGATGTATGGCTTCATGAAAGGCTCTTGGTCACAGGTAATTATTCTGTGAACAGCTCTTAGTTTCAGCCCATGCTTTAGTAAAACTGCAACAGTCTGTAATGACACACATATTTAGTTTTATGCCCAAGATTAGGCACAAGTTAGGAGGTTCGATGGGACTCATCTTTAATCTTTCTGCGGCTAGGGGGTAATCGTTGTGAAGATCGTGTAATTCTTTAGGATATTCTAAGTCTACTTCTAAGATTAGTCCTATTGGATGATCAGGCGGAAGCTGTGACAACATACCTAACACAGTATTGACATTCATGAGGCCCTTTTATCATTGTAAAGTTTCTCAGTGGAACGGCTGACTCATAGCCCATCCATACAGATTGTTGGCGTCTAAGTACATTAGATAGTTAGACGGTTTAGTGGATCATAGTCGTCTAAATACTTGTTGTTGACTTTGCATTAAGGATGTGAGGCCATGCTAATACCTCCCCTCAGCCCATCTTCAATCATCTGAAGTGTGGGTAGATCAGAAATTAAGTCAATCTGGATGTTTGTAGACTTTAAGAATGCATCCCAAGAAAGGCCTGGGGCAGAGATGTAATGTGATGAGTCTAAGCTGTAATGTTTCATGCAAGTAGATCTGTAATTTTCAAACACGTCTGCCAATAAACACACGTCAGTCATTAGATACTGATCATGATAAATCGCCCATTGTTTGGCAGTGTAATTCTGTCCAGACCTTTTGAGCGAATTCATATTCAGAGTCAGTTATGTCTTTGCCTCTAAGACTAGAAAAGAAAGCACCTTTAGGAGGAAGCGAGTCTTCATCAAACCTATCCCACGAGTTCATGTATTCATAAGGTGATAGACGCCTTTACGCACTAAAGATGGGTCAAAATATTGTTTAGTTATTGAAAGTCTTGTACGATCCTGCTAACTTATCCAAACTAGCCATCAATGTTGGGCAGAGTCATAAAAGGATAAACAGTCAAGAGTAAAAGTCATGTACTTTTCTGAAGACTGTGCAATGCAGGTAACCCTCTATATTCAGAAGTCACTGCTTGCATGATAAAATGAGAATCGTAGCCTCGTAAGTTATGAAGATAGGCAGTTTTCCATTTTTGGGGTCAACCTTTAGCTGAAGATTACACTTGCTGTGTGCAGCTCCTCTAAATTTACCAGTAATGTGATCGTGTCTCTTACTGTGTCGCCTAATAATTCTCTGTTGCATATACCAACAGTGCGTAGATAAGTCATAACGTTCTTGGTCTTCAGGAGTCATAACAATGTCTGAAAGATTCAGTCGATTGGAGTAGTAATTACGAAGTTGTTTCATCTGCTCTAAAAATCTACTAGCTGCATTGGGACCTCTGTAAATCTCTGGGGGTGTGTGTGCCCCATCTGACCTAACAACAATAAACGCATAAGAACAGATCTGATGGTGGGTTAATAAGGTTGTTTTTTGTTCTTGTTGTGGACCGTAGTACTGCGGCAAGATTGATTCAAAGTCAGCATAAACCACGTATGGGCTCATCTGCATTTTGTGTACATCTTAAAGCTAACTTTAGACCCAGGTTTAGGTGTAAGGAGTTTGGTTTTACAGTCTACAAAACTTTTACAATGAGTTCTATGGCTGGCAGCTGCTTCTATAGTAGGAATTCTAACCAAACATCTTCTACAAAACTCCTGTTTAGATTTATGCTTTGATGTATATTCTAACAGTCTGCTTATTGTTCTAATTAATACATAATGGCTTTTTGTCCTATCTGCAAACAGTATCAAGTCTACATGATTCTTAAGTGATTCACCTAAAGTAGGAGCGTTGGAGAAGCCCTTAGAAGCACTAGTTTGGCTTTTACAGACCATGTGTATACGTTTACAGTGATTGGTTTGTTTTGCTCTTCAAACTGAGATATGCTTTCTCTACTTACTGGGAAAGGTATGTTATCAAAGTTCAGCTCTTGTTGTATGCTTCATAATTGGAGACTCTGTTTGCATGATTTTTAACAGGATGTAAATGCGCTAAAACACACCACATAAAACACATGTTGTCAGAATTATGTATGTTTAAGACTGCTCGTTTTTAACTCTAACTCTCTTGGAAGAGGAAGGTAAGAATTGCTAACTATAGGATAGAACTTTGTTTGCTTTAATCTGATTTTAAGGACTGTTCCTTCAGACCAGCCAGAACCCCTTAACTTTGCCTCCTCACTCGCATGGTTAAACTGGGTAAGCATGTAATCAGCCCAGTCAGAATTAAGGTCGCGATAGCTAATAACTTCTTTCTGTTTAGTTGAAACCCAGACTTCCATGTTACTATCATCAGGCGTTATATAATCAATCAGAACAGCCAACAACATTTTTACTGGCGGCTCGCGTTGAAGAGACTCTGGGATTTTAGAGATAGCATGTGTCACGCTTTCCTGAACATTTGTAGGGTTAATAATATCCATGTCTACTTCACTAAACGGATTGCTTAATTTTTTGCCATTATTAAATACTTCCCTCCACGTATATAGTTTTCCGTCCTTGAATTCTCCGTGTTTGGCCGTCATTTTTTAAAGCCACAATATTTACGTAAATTAAAAAAAATAAATGTAAATAAAAGTAAGTAAAACACGCTTTTATTCTTCGCCCAAGCGTTGCAACACTTCAAGACACGTTAACCTTACAATAACACCCGCCAATATTCTAGCTTTTTCTGAATCACTACAGTCAATGTTCATCACTTTAATTGCTTCGTTAAATAGTTCACTATGATCTTTTATTATATTGTTTACATCATTCTCAAACCCAAATTCACTAAAATCAATGTTTAATACTTTCATTGTTTCATCAAATAGTTCATTACAATTTTTTAAATCAGATTCACTGAGTTCGTCAGCCATTTTTAAATCTAAAATAAATTTTAAAAAAATAATTGTAAATTCAGCTGTTATTTATAGTCTTTTCTAATCGTAAAACCTTATCTTCATTAAAGCGAATAGTCACTCCTTCAGAGTCAGTAGAAACAGTCAGATTAACATCTTCAGGAGCCATATTATCAACTAAAATGGCAAACAACTTTATAACTGGTGGGCCAAGAATCTGGTATTTTACTGATAGAATGTTTTAAACGCTTCTCGCATATTTATGTGCTCAAAAAGATCAGTAATTAATTCTTCAAACCTGCTCTTTAACTCTTCTCTATCAGCCTCCTGCTCCCAATCCAACTCGTAAAGTATATTAATAAGCTCTGTAGCTACTTCGGCCTTCATTTTTTAAACCAGATTAAAATCATAAATTAAAAAAAATTAAGTAATCAGTTCCTCTTGTTTTGCGCAAGAATCAGAAGAAGTTATATGTGTGTGCATGTGTGAGTGAGTGGGGGTGGGGTGTGCGTGAGTGAGCGGGGGGGGGGGGGTGTGTGTGTGCGTGAGTGGGTGGGTGGGGTGGGGTGGGGGTGTGCGTGGTGGGCGGGGGTGGGGCGTGCGTGGGGGTGGGGTGTGCGTGCATGGGGGTGGGTGTGCGTGCGTGGGGGCGGGAGCGGAGGGTGTGCAGGAGTTACCTCCCTTAGTATTATTTTTAGCCCTGTTAACCTTTCCCGTACGTCGCCTAAAATTTTGCGCGCCGTACATCGTGGGTCCGCATGGACCCATGCTTTTAGTGAAGGAAAGAGGCTTTGCCGTACATCGTGGGTCCGCATGGACCCATGCTTTTTATGAAGGAACAAAGCCTTGCCGTACGTCGTGGGTCTGCATGGACCCATGCTTTTTATGAAGGAACAAGCCTTGCCGTACGTCGTGGGTCCGCATGGACCCATGCTTTTTATGAAGGAACAAACCCTTTGCCGTACGTCGTGGGTCCGCATGGACCAATGCTTTTTATGAAAGGAACAAAGCCTTGCCGTACGTCGTGGGTCCGCATGGACCAATGCTTTTTATGAAGGAACAAAGCCTTGCCGTACGTCGTGGGTCTGCATGGACCCATGCTTTTTATGAAGGAACAAAGCCTTGCCGTACGTCGTGGGTCTGCATAGACCCATTGCTTTTTTCATGAAGGAGCAAAGCCTTGCCGTAGGTTGTTTTGTGTACGGAATTTAAGAAAGTCAATATGTTTTAGACGGATTGGAATAGTATTATTTTTATAAGCAGCAACAGAGTTTTCGTGCAAGAGAAATGAACTTACTGTTTGTTTCAAAATGCTTGGTAATGTGAAATCCATCGATCGAGGTGACAATGTGTACACGCATGCCAGCACACATTCACTCGGGCACACATCTGGCTTTTGAACATCACTCCACTCACACGTTGTGGTAATCAAACCAGCTGTGACACACAAAATGAAAATGCGCTGGTGTGTATGTGTGTGTGTGTGTGGTGTGTGCGTGTGTGTGTGTGTGTGTGTGTGTGTGTGTGTGTGTGCGTGCGTGCGTGCTGTGCGTGCGTGCGTGCGTGCGTGTGTGTGTGTGTGTGTGTGTGTGTGTGTGTGTGTCGTTTTCAAGTTTGTATGTGTGTTGCTGTGTGTATGCGAGTGTTGTGTGCGTGCGTGCATGCAGGTATGTTCGTCAGTCTGTGTATGATAGTGCAGATCTTGAGTGCAAGTATGTACGGATATATGTATGAGAGGAAAATGTGCTTGTGGTGGACTTAACAAAATATGGGCACGGAAGAGAGGAGCGCGTGTTTAGGAGTGACTGTAGGCCTACATGTATCCGACTTGATGCTTCTTTAGCATACTAAAAATAGTTTCAGCCTAAGTTTCAATAACGAGAGCCTCCAGTGAAGAATTTACACGGAACACTCTAATATGTCTCACACACAGAATGTAAAGGCCACTCACTCTGTAACGGGGAAACATACACACACACACAAGTACATTTCTGTCAACAATGGCTTATAGGTTTAGTAAAGAGACTTAAATTTGTTCAGTAGGCTGAGAAATCACTCGCACACATTTTCACATTCTCTCTCTCTCTCCCTCTCTCTCTCACACACACACCACACACACACACGCACTTACACCACGACACTTACACACACAACACACACACACGGAAAAATGTCATTGCGATCCACAGGTACTGTTAGATGCTTGCGCTCATATCTAGTCGCCTTTGTTTTTATGTAAAAGGCGATTGCTAACAGCAGTGGTACGTGGAAGGGGAACATTTGGTCGTTGTGTCGTGAGAAAAAACATTGGTAGGGAGCAGTTTGTTCTAAGCAAGAGAGAGAGAGAGAGAGATTGAAAAACCTAAACATAGGAAAAATCGGATATAAAATGAGGTAGGGAACAGTAAACGATAAACAGTAAACAAGTGGGTATGTTTTGCTCCCATAAGGAAACCTAACACAGAGTAACTTTTATTCAAGACTGGCACAGCCTTTTAAACTTGAATAAAGTCAGACAAAATACATAGACGAACAATCTAATAGTGGGGGAAAAACAAGCGCAGGCCAACAACTGAACTGTCTGGCAAAGATTTGGACTTGAGGGGAGGGAGAGGAGAGGGGAGTTTGAAGATGGAGAAACTGGGAAAATGAAATTAAAAAAAAAAAAAAATTATGTTACAGATATGAAAACTCTTCACTAGCTGCATAAGGGAACCATCAAAAGGGATTGCGATGGTTCCCTTATGCAGCTAGTGAAGAGTTTTCATATCTGTAACAATTTTTTTTTTCTGTACCTGTGGATCGCAATGACATTTTTCCGTGTTTGTGTGTGTGTGTGTGTGTGTGTGTAAAAAAAAAATTATGTTACAGATATGAAAACTCTTCACTAGCTGCATAAGGGAACCATCGCAATCCCTTTTGATGGTTCCCTTATGCAGCTAGTGAAGAGTTTTCATATCTGTAACAATTTTTTTTTCTTTAAATTTCATTTTCCCAGTTTCTCCATCTTCAAACTCCCCTCTCCTCTCCCCTCCCCTCAAGTCCAAATCTTTGCCAGACAGTTCAGTTGTTGGCCTGCGCTTTTTTTTCCCCCACTATTAGATTGTTCGTCTATGTATTTTGTCTGACTTTATTCAAGTTTAAAAGGCTGTGCCAGTCTTGAATAAAAGTTACTCTGTGTTAGGTTTCCTTATAGGAGCAAAACATACCCCACTTGTTTACTGCTAAACATAGGAACCTATTAAAATCTGGGATGTTCCTCTCTTCACCATCACAGCCCAGGGTTCTACCCTCCGCCTTTCCCGCCCCCATGGTTCTACTGACTGTGCTGTCATCACCGGCTGGACTATGTGTTCCCCTCTCCCTCCTTCCACCTTCCATAATTTATACTTTTGATGTTTAAACTTTTAAAAACTGATTTTTGTATAGTTAGATTCTCATGAAAATGTTACAATATTTAAACAATATTTTGCAATGGACTTGTGGTTCTGTTGTCAGAAATACTTTGTATTTAAATCATTACTTGATGACTAAAAATGTTCAGTGTTATTATTCCGGTTTCTTAATGTTATCAGCGGCAATTTACCTGACATTCCAGGTCACTGCCACCCACCTACATCTGCACGGATATTACCAATTGTGTTCATGACTAAATATACGTGCATGACTATAAGAGTGTCAAAAATATCGGGAACGATAATAATCTGCATAACTACAGTTATGCCTGTAAATACAGTCTGCTATGGAGTTAGATCAAAACAACCTTTTCACAGTGTTTCAGTGGAACGCGAGATCTATTTCCACTAACCTGTTATCTTTGAAAGTCATGTTCTGGAGAAAAACTATTGTGTTTTAGCGCTCCAGTCACTGAATGTGGAAAAGAAAAAGCTTCCCAAACTTAAGAACTATTACTACCCTCCCCTTTGCAGTATCAGTGGGGTAAATAACAAGGTGCAAACTGCTATCTACATTAGACTTGAACATTGAGTTTACAAATATAAGCCCACTACCAGTGTCTATTGATAAACAAGGTGTGTTTGCCACAGGTGCTGCCATCAAAGTAAATAAGGAATCAGTTTATAATGTTCTGTCCGTATACTATCCTAATGGTCCTAAAGAGGATGACACAGATTGGTTAAAACATACAGATTTTACAAAGAGGAAGTGGATTATATGGGCGACTTTAATGCCCATGCGCCCTTTTGGGATACAAGTTGTAATAAAGTGACATCTAAAGATTTGTAGAAAATATTGTTGATTCAAATTTAATTCTATTAAATGACGGTAGAATTACGAGAATTCCTGATGTAGTTACACACAAGTCTAGTGCTATAGATCTATCGCTTGTTTCCCCAAACATAGCAGTTAATTATAACTGGTCCACAGTAGAAGATTGTTTAGGGAGTGATCATCTTCCCATTACAATACTTTTTAAAATGAAAATATATTTGATGAAATGTCTACCACTGAATGCAAAATTCCCAAATTTAACTATAAACTGGCCAACTGGGAAGCTTTTCAAACTTTTCGTGTGTCGCAAAATACATCAACAATTGAAGATGATGACCTAGATACATTTTATGCAAATTTCTCAAAAGTAGTGTTACTAGCAGCTGAAAAGACTATCCCAAAATATAAATACAAAAAGATTGGAAAATATGTAGGCAACGTATGGTGGACAGAAGAATGTAGACTCGCTGTTCAGTCAAAGCGAAAAAGCTACAAAACATGATAAGAAACAAGTCAGATGAAAACTTTATAATCATGAAACAAGAAAAAAATAAATGTTCTAAAATTATTGCTCAAGCAAAAAAGAAGTACTGGGTTGAGTTTTGTGAAGCCGAGATATCAGAATCAAAAGATTTATTCAAAGTTTGGAAAAAAGTCAAAGAAATGAAAAATTGCTATAAAAGTCAGTCATACCCTATAAAGCTACAAACTGATTTTCCTTCTGCTTTGGATAAAGCTGAAGCTTTTTCTGATACATTTTCAGCTTGTAGCCAGTAAAAAAATCTTGAGCCAGAATCCCGTCGCCACAGAAACAATGAGGAGCAAAAAGATGAATACATGGCTCCTCCACAAGAAAATGAACATTTTTTAAACTCTCCTTTACTGTTATCAGAACTATCAGAAGCATTAGATTCTATCCCATCACATGATTCAGCTGTTGGCCTTGATGGAGTGTCCTATCAACTCATCAGACATTTACCTTCTTCGTGGAAAGTATTACTGCATTCATTATTCCAAAAATGTTGGATTAATGGCACTATTCCAAGAATCTGGAAAAGTTCAGTAGTAGTCCCAGTACTCAAAGAAGGTAAACCGAGGACAGCTGTACATAGCTACAGACCCATAGCTTTAACATCTCATGTTGGTAAACTTTTAGAAAAAATTATTCAAAAACGATTGTTATATTACTGTGAAAAAGACGGTGTGATTCCTGTTCAGCAAGCGGGCTTTCGAAAAGGTCGTTGTACCACAGACCATTTAGTGAAACTGACCAGTCACATTAAAAAGCAATTCTCCCGCAGAAAAAGTACTTTGGCTACATTTTTGATGTTAAAAAAGCCTATGACTGCGTATGGCATGCAAGGCTATTGTACAAATTAAAAAATGTTGGTATTTCTGGGAGAATGTTTGATTACATTAAAAGCTTCCTAACAGAAAGAAGCATATGTACACGGATTGGAAGAACTTACTCATCCCATAGGAATGTAGATATGGGTATTCCTCAGGGATCAGTTATTGCTCCCATGTTGTTCACAATCCTAATCCATGATCTTCCTGGATCAATGTCAAAAGCAACGCAGGTAGTTCAATATGCAGATGATATCGCTATTTGGATTAACTGTAAATTAAGGAAGCATTCCAATAAAAGAACAGTAAACTTTGTACAGAAGTTGTACCAAAAGGAACTGGATGAATTATCTATATATATGAAGAAGAACGGATTAGAACTATCTGGAAAAAAACATGTCTTATGTTGTTTAACAATGGTGAGAACCCAAAGATACTACCGTCGCTTTTGCTAGATGGTCAGATTCTGGAATATAAACAAAAGGTTAAGTTCCTGGGCGTATTTTTAACTCCTAAGCTGAACTGGAAAACACACATTGAACATTTGATTGATAAAACAAGAAAAAGATTAAACGTTCTTAAAATTATATGTTGTCAACCATGGGGTCAGGACTGTCAAACCCTTTTACATCTATACATCTCTTTAGTCCGATCAAAATTTGACATATGGGCAGGAAGTGTATTTCTCTGCGCCTAATTCTCTTTTGAATAGATTGCAAAGCTTAGACAGTAAGGCCATGAAATTAGCTCTGGGAGTCCCAGTTCATACAAACACTCATAGATGTTATAAAGAAACAAATATATTACCACTAAATGAGAAGCGAATATTGGATGTATCCAAATATATTGTCAGAAGTCTTTCTGTTGAAAATTCAGTTACTGAAGAAATACTGATGGATTCCAGTAAAGATTTTCCTAAGAGGTCTAAAAACATGTCACATATTCAACCAATTAGAAACTACACATCTGACTTTATGTCACATTGTAATATTGATATTACTGACATACCAGAATTTCCTGCGGTACCTACAATGCCTCCTTGGGAGCACCTAAATGCTTCTTTTGATTACAAATACACTTCGATAAAGAAAAGTGATAATGTAAATATTTTAACAACTGAAGTTCGTGAACATTTAGAAAACAGCTATCCAAATCATTTAAAAGTGTTTACAGAGGGGTCTGTAATGGAATCCTCTGACTGTGGTTCTGGCTTTATTATACCAACTTTAAATGTCAGGAAATCATATTATTTAGGAAAGGGGTTTTCAATCTATACATCAGAATTATATGCAATACTGAAGGCTTTGACTTACAAAATGTGATACACCAATTGCTTTCTATAAAATTTTACTTTGTGTTGATTCCAAATCTGTTTTACAATCACTAGAGCGTTGGGACTGCAAAGCTAGAAAAGATTTGCTTTTTGAAATAAAACATCTACTGCATTGTGTCATAACTCTAGGCATAAGAACTGATTTTTGTTGGGTCCCATCTCACTGGGGTTTAAAGTGGAATGAAATAGCAGACAGTCTTGCAAAAGACGGAGCAAATAGAAATGCTGAAAATTTATTAAACAGTCCCTTAGATTTATCCGCTTGTGAATTAATCCAAATCATGGGAAAATATATACATAAGAAGAATTTAAGTGAAAAAATGTCTAGTTTACCATCGTGTCCCAGGCACATTGTCAGATTAATTCATAAGTTAAGGCTGAATACTTGGAACACTAAATATTCTCATGGTATTACTTGTGTCTGCAGAGAAAACATTTCTGTACATCATCTTTTATTTGAATGCTCAGTGTTGACCCCGCTCTATCAGGAGAAAGGTATTGAGACGACAAACTTTGGTAATGTTAGTACTGTCTTATATGGTTCCCATGTTGCTGAAATTGCCATGGTTATTTCGCAGTCACCAGTTGCAAAATTTTTATAAAGATCAATACTAGGGTATTTCACTTATGTAAGCATGCACATATCAGATGTGGGTTGAAAGTACTCACGTGGATGATAAATTAAGTGTGGAGTTTTTTGACGGTCTTTTTTTTTTTATTTTTTTTTATTTTTAAATAAGTGTCTAATATCATCTGGCGATGAAAAGACATTAAATAAACCACTGAACTGAACTGAACTGAACGGGATGTTCCCATTTCGTTAGAAGTGTGTCCGTGGGACACTTTCGTCCAAACGATTACAAATATAAAAATTTTGAGGGATGTCAATGTAGTGTAGACAAAAGAAAATGATCAACACAGTCGTCAAATGATGACTTTCGTACCCTCTCCAATATCTTCGCCATTTGCGATGTTCAGAGCCTCAAAGATGTTCATTCTTTCAGCCATAGGGTTGAATTGAACTGAAAGGAAATTCGATTTTTAGGTGGATAATGCTAACTTATTTCCATGTATGTAGCAGACAATATAATGGTGAAATTAGGCAAGTTTGCGTCCGCATGCACACCGACACACTCACAATCACGCGCCGCGCGCACATGCGCACACACCACTCGCACTGGCCTACAGAAGCTGGAGCACCAGGAGGATGTTTATGTTACCAGGTCTGGCCTGCTGCTGGTAGAAAAAAAAGACGTCGGTATCTCATACAGTACCGTTACAAGCAGTGTGTAGGCCTACAATCCAAAACACAGTACTCTGATGAATTGGTCACTGCACCTCTGCTTTCAAAATCGTTAGTTGTCATGTATACAGTATTGTCATTTTTGTAAAGCACAAAGAGCAGTCTTCTGGGCAGTCTGTTATATAAATATTCATTATTATTATTTAGAAAGCAGATCTGATGAAATTTGACGTCGGACTTGCAGTCCCAGAGACACATGGAGAGAGCGATTCCCGCCACTGTAGCAAAATTTGGCCACATGCGCATGCGCAGCAGTCGCGTGTTTATGTCAGTGATGTCAGCCATTCTGCTGAGGCTAGCGCTTTGCGGGAAATGGATTGCGAACGGGAGGTTCAGTTTCTGTGTTTTTAGAAGGCATGGGTCCGCTTGGACCCACGACGTACGGCGCTCAAGGTTTGTTCTGTTTCAAAGCATGGGTCCGCTCGGACCCACGACGTACGGCGCTACAAGGTTTGTTCTGTTTTCAAAGCATGGGTCCGCTCGGACCCACGACGTACGGCGCTCAAGGTTTGTTCTTTGAAAGTATGGGTCCGCTCGGACCCACGACGTACTGGGACGTTTGTTGTTTGTTTACTCTTTTGTTTTTTGACAAAAACAAAGAAATTTGGTACATAAGTGGGGCTATGCTAATTGACAAAGTCATAAAATTTAGTGAAGACAGCTTTAAAACTTTTTTTTATCAACTAAAAATTACCCCTGTGGGTCCATGGGGACCCACGGCGTACGGGAAAGGTTAAGGACCTTTCTATGTCGAGGAAAAATCTACCGGTGCTCGACATAGTTCTGGTGTATTTTTAGCCCTGTTGAGGGCCTTTCTATGTCGAGGAAAAATCTACCGACGCTCGACATAGTTCTGGTGTATTTTTAGCCTTTAGGCTGGAGCATGCTTCCTCGGCCAGTATTGATTTTTTCACAGCAACTAGCCAGAAGGCCTCGTTTTTAACCACTCTGCCAGAACTCGCGAAAGCCAGCGTCACATTGCATATATTTTAAAATGAGCTTTCTTTTCTCATACAAGCTGTGAATTAAAATTCCAAGCTTGTGAAACTTTGGATAGTAGAAAAAACAAAATGATAATTCCATCAGTTTTCTACACAGCGTGGGTTCAATCAGAATTTCAGTTTTCAAATAATTCTCCCAGGACGCTTTTGATTAGATTTTTTTAAAAACAGTTTTTGTTCTTTCAAGCTAATGACCTAAAAACAAAGATTGTAGAAGAGTTTTACGATTCCCAGCTTTGATCTCAAAACCACTTTCCATAAAACAGGCGTAATTTCACTTATGTTTTTAAGTCTCATAAAAGAACCTTCTTCAATCGACTCATCATCAAGTTGCTCTACAAAACAATTACGTAAAAAAACATCCAGTTCACTTACTGTCATTTCCCGTTTTCCTTGCTTCGTTTCCAAACGATTTAGGCTCTCTTTTGGCCGGGTCGGTTTTGAGCAAGGCTCACCACATTCTAATTTTCAAGATACAAAATCATTTCCCGATAATACTTTTTGTATTATTTCTTTTTGCTCATCCGAATACAGCAAATGTTCAGTTTGGCTTTCTTGAGAACTAACATTCATTGCAGTCTCTTGTGAAGACAATCCAGCTTCCAGGTTTGACTCTGCCATTTTTTGTTCAGTGCAGTGATAACACACAACTTGACTCGTAAGCAGCCCACTGAAGAATGAGGGTAGGCCGCAAGCTCGGCGTCCCCAGCAGAAATGATGTCATACCTCCTGTCAATTGGTTGAACGTGCGCACGTGACAGCTCAGCCCACCACGTGAGATTAATAATGCAGTATTAGCTGCAGGCCTCCTGTGCAGCAGAGCGTGCAACGCAGCCCCGGCTAATATCGATTAGAACCAGTCTGGGGTAGGACTGCCAAGCCATATAAATGTTAAAATGTTTAGTTGATTTTATGTCCCTAGAGAGAATGTAAATATACGGGTTCACAGTCACCAAATCTTATCTTGCACGTAAGCCCCCATTTTAATGTACCGATTACGTCGATTTTTGGAGGTTTTTGCATGTTAATTTTGTTTAGAAAACAGGTGTTAATTTTGGCTAAAAAGTGACATGAGAAGGACGTGATTTATATGTGAAAAGGGGGGTTTTCGTGCAAAATATGATGGGGTGGTCGTGAAACCCGCATATTTACATTCTCTCCTTGCATCTAGAAATGAAAACATTCACTGAAGTCTTGCTATGTATGTTCAAGAAGGATAAAAAAAAAATAGGCTGCGTACTGAAAATTCTTAATAATGATTGTATGATGCATATGAGCTTATTTTTTCTTTTTTCGTTTTCTTTCACAATAATATTAATAGTATGTATCTTCCAGGTATACCCTTCAGTATGAGGCTCTGGCCTTAATCTCAAAGAATTTTCGTATTCGTATTTGTATTCATATTCTCTCTCTCTCTCTCTCTCTCTCTCTCCTCTCTCTCTCTCTCTCTCTCTCTCTCTCTCTCTCTCTCTCTCTCTCTCTGATAGCCCCCTTGACATGAAGACTGTATTTTGTCATTGTCAATAAAATGATTCTGAAGCGTCTGAAGCATCTCTCTCTCTCTCTCTCTCTCTCTCTCTCTCTCCTCTCTCTCTCTCTCTCTCTCTCCTACCACCCCCTCTCTCTCTGTCTGTGTGTCTCTCCCCCCTCCCCCCCCCCCCCAGTGTGCGCGTGCGTGCGTGTGTAATCATGCATTTATGTATGTGTGCGCACACATATATATGTCTGTGTGCACGCGCGCATGTGTGTGTATGTGCATGCATGCGTGCGTGTGTGTGCGTGCGTGCGTGCGTGTATGTGTGTGATAAATTGAGAAAGAGGGAGTGACGCCACAGAGAGAGACAGACAGACAGACAGACTGAGACAGAGATAGAGACAGAGAGAGGCTGACAAACAGACAGAGCGACAGGTGAAAGACAGGCAGAAAACACAGACAAAAGCAATGATCACATCACTACTCACTGACTGACAGAACACTTTTTATTGTTTCTTTTATCCGTTTCACGGCTAAACTATTTCAGACGCTCGAAGCAGAACAGAAAAAGGCACCTGTGCCTTTGTTTTCTATTACCAGGCGAGAAATGACAGACATAATTAGAAAGAAGATGTCGCCATTAAGATGATGATGAAAACAGAAGAAAGTGAGAAACAAAAACAAGCTTTAACACGCAGCAGGCAATCAAGCTTAATTTAAAGGGAGCGTTTCTTTGAATAAAAACAACTAACTCCTCCTTTCTCCTCCAAAACTTCCAGCAGCCGGCACCACACTGTACTGGTAGACAATGTTGGCTGGCATTGCTGAAACCATTGTTGCTGGAGACTGTTTTGGTGTTGGAGTTTTGTGTCGGCTTTTGTTGGAATTTCTTTCCCACTTAGCCGAGGGTCTAGTGAGTGGGCTCGCCAGGACAGGCCACAGCCTTCTCACAGCAATGCGGGTAAGGACGGTTCGGGAACTTGTCGATGACATGACAGCCTTCAGGCGCTTCAAACCACGGCGACCGCTGAGCCAGAATGGACGCATCTGTTTTGGATCT
>CM031595.1:120691987-120714487 GCA_018398815.1 Conus ventricosus
AGAAAGAACTTCAGAGGAATCCAACGTTTTACATCCATATTCTTGTGCTGTCATTCATAAAGTGTTCTCACAGTATTTTTGCTTTCTTTCTTTCTCTACAACCTACCATTACCCTCTCTCCCAAATACGCAAACACTCCTCCCCTCTCTCCCCTTCCTTTCTTTACCCACAATCGACAATACTCCCGGCAGTATTTAACGAAACTTGATTCCATCACAGCTTATGCATCATACTTACATTTTCAGCGACCTGAACATGCTAGCACCACACACACACACACACACAACACACACACACATACACACACACACACACACACACACACACACACACACACATACACACACACACATACACACACACACACACACCACACACACACACACAACACACACACACACACACACACACACACACACACACACAAAGTGGCTGAGGGGAGGAAAGGAGAAGACAGACAGACGAAGAGGAGAGAGAGAGAGAGAGGAGAGAAGAGGAGAGAGAAGAGAGAGAGAGAGAGAGAGAGAGAGAGATGAGAGAGAGAGGAGGGAGGGAGTGAGGGTGGGGGGGGGGGGGGGAGAGGGAGAGAGAACTCTGAACTCTGAAATTTAATGATTATAGGCCAACAGCCCCTTTCATGGGGGGAACACAAAATCATACCTCACTTCATAAAGAACATACAAACAGGGAAAACTCAGATCACAGAGAAAACATAACTCTGACTGGACAGACATATAGTATGGGGCTGTACATGATTTATATAATCAGGATATTTTAATTCACATGTTTGTGTTGTCGATGAAGGCTTGTCTAATTCTGAAGGCAGAGACTAGGAATTTTGCCAAATTGACTATTTGATCGGGCATTCAGTAGTAAATACACCAATCAATTTGCATTCCAAATTCTCACCCGCAGTCACGTCAAATTTATGCAAACTTTCTGATCTGATTGTACAATGGGCACTTGAACATAAAATGAATTTCGTCTTCTTGTAGATTTAAACATACAGGGCATGTCGTGTTTTCAGCTGTAGGTGAAAAGCGAAATATGTGTACATTTAATTGGACACACCCATTCTAAATTGTGCTAGAACATTCCTGTAATTTTCTACATACAGAATACTGATATATTTTTCTCGAGAAAACATGTGTTTCAATTTACCATACATGGACAACCGTGGACTGATATCCAAATGGTTTTCGCCATTAATGGCAGAATTTACTAAATAATCTGAATTTTAATTCTTTTATGAATCCTATTTTCATTACCCAACCACAACCAAAAATCCATACTTCTTGAAACCATTTTCACACAGGATATTCTTGACATGTGTGGCCAATGTTACATGGCTTTCTCATGCATAGACAGTGACATGTTGTACGCTTTCTTTGAAAATCTGGTATCCGGTTGTTTTAATAATCTAGACCAGTACTTGATACACCGGGTAACAGTTGATATCCATAATGGAAACGTCCAAGTTCTCCATACTACGTCGTTTGCTGATTTGTTTCTTACATGTAAAAATCTTTTGCATGCGTACAGATTGACTTGCTCCAGCTGAGGGTAAGCTTTGTACCCCCATATCTCAGAGCCATAAAGAAGCAACGGGACAACCTGTGCATCAAAAAGTTTGAAGAAAATATCCGGTGAATTACACCCAATTCTTTTTAGTGTGCACAAGATGTCGTTTGTACATTTCTTCCCTCTAAGTTTTAGTTCTTCCATGGCAAGTGTAAAACTATGTCTAGTAGAAAAAGTAAGACCTAAGTATTTGTACGAATTAACCACTTCTAGCGGGGTGCCATTCAGAAACCATCTCTCCCTTGAGCTGAGAAACCCCCCCTTCCTGAAAACAATAATTTTTGACTTGTCTAAAGTTACTGTTAACCGCAGTCTTTCTGTTTCTCTTTGGAGAATATTCAGTTGATGCTGTAGCCCAATCGCAGTAGAAGCCAAAAGAGTGAGATCATCAGCAAACGCAAAAGGAATAGCTCAGTTTCGTCTGATGTGAGGGGTAGCACCATGTTTACCATTTAAAATTACGTCATTGCAAGTTCATTTATTAACAAAGAAATAATAATGACTATTAACACATCCTTGCTTTAAACCTTGTAAAATTCAAAGAAACTTGAGTAACGTGTATTATTATGACATAAAACACACGCTTTCACACTGGAGTACATTGCCTGAATCGTTTTTAGCAACCTACCTCGCACAACCTGCTCGTAGCAGCACCGCCCACAAAACCTACGGTTCACAGTATCATATGCTTTTTTAAAATCGATGAAGGCCACGTATAGTTTCGTACTCTTCTGCAAATATTTTTCAATTACTGCGTTTAAAGTGAATATATGATCTATCGTTGAGCGGCCTTTTCTAAAGCCTGCTTGTGCTTCACAAATGATACTGTTTTGCTTGCCCATAAAGTTAACCTGCATTGATAATATGTGCAAAAACCTTACTAAAACACTCAAAAGAGATATGCCTCTGAAATTATCAGGAATGTTGGCATCACCCTTCTTATACAGTGGAATTATGGCTGCCTCCGCCCATTTTGATGGGAAAAAAACTCCTAGAGAATATAGCGTTGAAATACTTCTTCAAGTAAGGTAGAACTTTTGCTCTACATTCTTCAACATTTCAGGCAAAAGACCATCTAAACCCGCTGCCTTCTTATTTTTCATGTGTTTTAATCGCTTTACTGATTTCTTTTTCACTTATCTCTTCATCCAATATATGGTCAAATAACGTTTCGTCCGATTCATCATTTAGGCAATCTTCTCCGTTAACAAATCATTCGTTGAAAACTGATTCAAAGTGCTGTACCCACTCGTTTTTCTGTTATGTCATTTAGAACAACACTTTTTTATTCTTGTTAATTTCATTCCAAAACTGACTGGAGTTTTTCGCTGAGCTTAAAAGATTTTTCAAATCAAAGTTTCTCTGTGCACGCTCTTTCATGTCGAGCATAGTCCTGTATTCTTTCCTTACTCCGATGTATTTAACGTAGTCAACTTTATCTTTAGTTTTTCTAGCCCTTCGAAGGTGTCTTATTACTTCCCTTTTCTTTGAAAAGCACTCATTATCAAACCATCTGGCTTTACGAGCACTTTGTTTACCCACTAACACTTTCCTTTTCATTGGTTCAGCTGCCACCTTTAATGATGAAGTAAAAATATTCACCGACTCATCTAGATCTATATCAATCAGGAAATTGCCAACTCAAGTTGGGTCTGAAAATGTTCCGATCTTAAGTGTTCAGTGAACATGTGGGCTTGATCTTCTGACCAAATAATCTTCTCTAGCTGGACAGCGTTGTTGACAGTGGGTTGAACAATGGAATTACTATCTTACAATACAATTCAACAGGCATGTGGTCTGACTCAATTCTGTCTCCTATGACCATCCGTTCAAAACTGCTGCAAAGATCGAAGCTTGTAAGGAAATAATCAATAACGCTATGACCCTGTTCAGATAAATATGTGAAATTACCAGAACCCTCGAGCTCTGGACACCCATTTAATATTTTCAAATTATAACAGGCGCACATATCAAGTAACTTCTTGCCAAAATCATTTGTCAGTAGTCACGTGATATTCTGTTGTCTATGAATGTAGTAGACCTATCAAAAACATCAGAGCAAAAATTCTGAGTAAATGGACTGTTGATGATTTGTACATTACCTGTTCGTCCATTAAAGTCGCCATTACAAAGCAAGTACAGATTAGTATCCGCTGCCAATAGATCACTATAAATCCTTTCAACTTCCAGTGTATGAGAACTGGATTCCGCCGTGTCATAAAACGGGCTACCATAGGGTGGGACATACACAGATACGTACAGTATGTCAGATGCACTGCCAAAAGTTACCGCATATTCTGACTGCAACTAAATTATCACATTCACATTGTATTACTTTAATATATTTGTCAGGTTCTTTTTTATCATTACAACTACGCCACCTGACCAACGGCCGTGATGAGATAATTTCAAAGCGGGAGAAACGAATTTAACAAAATTTGGAAAACATCAGACATATCAAACGTTTTGTCCATGAATGTTTCTGTTAGAGTAACAAAATCAAAATTATTTAAGTAGTTCACCAAGTCCCAGTCTCTGAGTTTGTTTGCAAGTCCCGCTATGTTGAATAGCAGGAAGGACAGTCGCTGGGGCCGGCCTTCATCCTAGGTATCAGCATCAATGAAGGGTTACTTCGCCACTATCCTCCCCTGCAGCGTCCGCTTCACCATCAGGAGGGTTTGGCGTGGGTGAGCCTGGACACACCACATCTGCATGGTCTGTGGTACCGCTCGTTGGGTCTGCAGCATGGAGTCTATCCGCTGCTGAGCTCCGGGTGTTCCACGGCCACGACCTCTTCGGAATATCTCGGTCGTTCAGCCGACGGAGTTAAAGGCTCTTGGCTTCCATGCACGCTGTTTGTTGCCTGGCATGCCGGTCACTGGTGGATGGTATAGCTCGTGCCCGTAAATTATACACAATGTTTTCTTTCAGTACCGAGTCACCACTGGTATTTTGAACTGGTTGCTGTGGTACAGTGTCTGTGTCCCCAGTGGTGTCTGTATGCTGGGGCAGATCTTTAGGATTGGCTGCCTCCATGCGTGAAAACCCGTTCTGTTGACCGTGCAAGCTCCTTGCACGGTCTGTTCCAGTGGGAGGAACAGGTGGAACGGGTGACGGTTTTCACTGAGATTTCCCCTCTCACCCCCTCTTGAGCGCTTTGAATCATGATAAATAACGGACGTGTTCCTTCGTCTGGAGTGTAGGGGCTGATCACATCTGAGGATTCTTTTGTTGCGGAGGTCATAAGTGTAGACCGCCTCATCCGTGATCAGCCTGTCATAGCGTAAACTGGATCTTTGCCCTTCATGTCTTAGCTGGCGTTGCACAGGGAGAAGTTCTTTCCTCTTCATGTTGAGTATTTTCAGAAAAGTCTTCCGAACAAAGATATTCTGAAAACCGTCTGAATTTCTCAGTTTTGGTGCATTTTGAAGCACTAACTCTTTTGGCTGTAGCTCTGGAACGTCACAACAATAGCTCTGCCAGACTTGAATATTCTATCCAGAGCCAAGTCTTCTTCTATGCCCATTCCGACTCGCACAGTTTGACGAACCTTCCATTCATAGTCTTGAAATGAAGGGCCACTTCCATCGAAAGGAAAGCCCCAAAAAGAAGATTGTTCCGTCTGTTCTGACTACCCAGGTAGTCGCATTTGTCTGATAATGTAATAATCGTTTCTGTCAATCTGTGCACTTCCGACCATAATGAGTGACACTGATCCTGCATCTCTCTGCTAACAATTTGCGAATTGAGCTTGCTGGTCTTCTAACAGGCACATACGCTTCTCTATTTTCTTTTCCACATTTGATAATTTCTTTTCTACTGACACAAAGTGTTTTTCAACGTTTTGTTCATGACGAACATTGTTGGCTTCTATTCTTGCAATGGCGTCATGAAGAATCTGGGACATGTCCGACTGGAGTCGATTAAAAGAAAGATCAATTCCATAGAAAATGTCATCACGATGTACAGGGGGCACACTGTTATTGAAGTAGGGCTGTGGTGTATAATAGGACTCCCGGTCATAGCCCCTTCCCCTGGTACGGAACGCTGGATAATGGAAAAGACTCCCGTTTTTGCCCCCTTCCCTCAGTAGGACCAGGGTTCGGTTCAATGTCTCCACACACAAGGTAAGCAGCAGGACAGGAAGACAACGGCCGCATAATATTCCAGTGTCACAGGTCAAAACAAACAAACAGTCAACACATACCTGTATTTCTGTGGTGGGTCAGTATTTGTTGCCTGTAGAAATCGAACAGTGGCAAGCATAAGAAAGTAGAGATTACGGAGTTTCGCCTGATTGTACAGTGTCCAAATTTCCCGCATAGTCCACAACGCACAGCACAGGACTGTTTGAGGTTCACAACAGGAAAACAACCACACAGCACATACAGCACAACAGCCAGGCAGATTGTTCTCACTGCACTATTGGCCAGCACAACACAAGACCGTGTTTACGCGCGGCTATGGCGTTCAGTGCGCGTTTCTGCATGAAATTCTGCATGTCCAATTAAACAGAGCACAGCTGACTCTTGCACTTGAATTTGGTATTGGCATGATCGAAAGGAATTAAGGGAAATGAAAAATCATTAAATGAAAAAGTTAATCTTCAACTTATTAAAATCATTAATTAGTGGAGCGCGACCTGAAGATACGTCTTGTCGCCAGCGTGAACCTGTGTTCACCCCGAAGAGAGAGAGAGAGAGAGAGAGAGAGAGAGAGAGAGAGAGAGGTTAAGAGGATCAACCATCTCACCGGGGCTCCCCCACACAGCAGCCTGCACCTGCATGACACTCAAAGACAGCAAGACGACAGTCAGCCCCCCAATCACCAGCCGCGGTGACAACAGTGTGAAGCAGACTGCCATTGTCCTGAAATGTTTCCGTGGATCAAGGGATGGATGCTGGTTAACGCTGGCGCTTGTCAATGAAGCCGGACGTCGACTCGTGTCTGTTTTATACCGTTAGGCCCAGGCCACTTATGACATCGGCGAGGATCCACAGCCAATATATGAGGTAATGACACAGTAGGCTGTAATAGCCTGATATCCCTTTACTACACGACTTCAGCCTGCGTCACATCATAAGCCAGTGCTCTGGATTCTGGTCTGTAGCAACATGGTGATTAAGACATTCTGACAGATATGTATGTGTACGTAAGTGTGTGTGTATGTATGAGTATGTGTGTGTGTGTGTGTGTGTGTGTGTGTGTGTGTGTGTGTGTGTGTGTGTGTGTGTGTGTATGTATGTGCATGCACGTGCGCACACACACACACACACACACACACACACACACACACACACACACACACACACACACACACACACATACACACACACACACACACACACACACACACACACACACACATACATCTATATCTATGGATGTGTGTGTGTGTGTGTGTGTGTGTGTGTGTGTGTGTGTGTGTGTGTGTGTGTGTTAATGATAAGTACTGTATTCTCTGTTTTCTATTTTAATCGTCCGCGACCTTTGGAGCCTCAATAAAATAATGGGAATCAAAGTGTGTCTGTATAATTTACTTTCTTCAAATTCCATGATTCGATGGAGTTGAGGTAATAATTTAGATAATGCGTTTTATAATCTTGTATTATGTTCGTGTACATCACTAATACCAGTTATTGTGTAATTCATTCGTTACGTGTGCCCATTTAAAAGATTTTTAAAAATTCTAGATTAAAAACAATGCATGTACATCCGTTCGCTTTAAATATGTGACTACCTTGTATTAATGTATGGGCGTTATGTACGTTGGTTATCATAGTTGCATTGCATATTTGGACTAACTATGAAAAAAAGAATATTTATGTACGTCATCCACAGATCTGCTCATTACATATGTGTGGAAATCTCCACGCACTGTCTTCTTTCTGCGCATGTGTAAACTCTTGTATTACCTGATTGAAATGCGGGAGCCAAAAAAAAAAAAAAAGAAGAAGAGAAAGATATTCTGAAATCCTGTGACCATCGTTGTTCTTCACATGTGGATGTGTAACTTCTGACTTCTGACTTCTATCTGTTTCAGGTCGAGATGGTCTCCCAAATCTACCCTGCATCCTCTGCTTGAGTCTAAATTCCTGTTTCTTGATGTGTGTTCAACTGTAGAGTATCACAGATGTCTGTTGAGAGCAAAATGTTCGAGCTTTGAGTTATTCTCAGGACCGTATTTAAGTCTTTTAAGTCAAAAGGGAGAGCGAAGAAAACCAGCCCACTTTTTCAAGTTTGTAGCATTATTGTAAGCTGCATCTGATATATATATATATATATATATATATATATATAGAGAGAGAGAGAGAGAGAGAGAGGAGAGAGAGAGAGAGAGAGAGATACATATATATATATATATATATATATGTGTGTGTGTGTGTGTGTGTGTGTGTGTGTGTGTGTGTGTGTGTGTGTGTGTGTGTGTGTGTGTGTGTGTGTGTGTGTGTGTTACGGACAAAAATAAAACAACCAAAGTCGTGGTCCGTCGCCAGGCAGTTGGTTTGGACATAAGCTCCAACTCAAACAGTCTGGGCGCCAGGCAGACGGCCTCATGCGTCGGGCCGACGCCTTCAAGCATCGCCTCAGCCAATTTGGGCACAGCGAGGAGGCTAATCCTAATCCTCCACGGAGACAGCACCGGCCCCGTAGACAGTCGGAGTGGCTGACCAACGTCTCAATAGGTCTGGCCAGACGGATTGCAACGTCTGGGCCAGACTGATCTAGCCAATTTACGGACCAGTGTCCACAGTCAAAGCCAGACACCGCCAGCTAAAGTAGGAAGGGGAAGGTAGTGTGTGGTGGGGGTAAAATCAAGCTAATTAATTAAATGACCATTGACCACCACAGAGAGTAAGGCGGGTAGGCGTGACTGTCATGATTTGAATATCCAATGGAATTAGAGGGAGGTAACTTCGGGTACAAGGCGGTAAAAATATTGACCAATGGTACTACCCTTGGACACATGGGATGATAATAAGAAAGCGATGGGAGAGGAGAGAAGGAACAGACAGAGAGAGAGGAAGAGGTTCTGGGTGTAAGCTCTGCAGGAGAGAAGAGCACAGAGATGAGAGGAGGAGAGAAGAGAACCAAGTTGAGGCATTAGCACGAGATAGAGTCTGCAGAGGGAGGACTAAGGAGAGATGTGGAGAGTGAGAGTTGCTAACTAATGAAGAGAAAAAAAAAAGAAAAAGAAAAAAAGAAAAGAAAAGCAACCATGTCCATTTGATAGAGCAGACTAGAAGAGAGAGAGAGTGCCAATGCGTTAATGTAGGAAGAAGGAAAGGAGAACAGATCGATGTCTGATAGTCACTGTTCCATCTGAACCGGGGTTCGACCTCATGCTTGGCCAGCGCCACTTTCATCAGCAGTCCAACCTGACCAACGCCAGCAGTCTAACCTGACCAGTGCCAGCAGTCCAACCTGACCAGTGCCAGCAGTCCAACCTGACCAGTGCCAGCAGTTGTGTTGTGCTTGTGAAAGTGACAGTGAAAAGGAACAAAGAAAAAAAAGGGGAAAGAAAGACAGTGATTCGTGAATATTTTTAAGATCACCTGGCCAGGTAAAGTAGAAATCTATTTATACCCGGGTTAGTTAATGATGATTTAGATAAAATGGTTTTTGTGAAGTTCAAGGAAAGAGAGAATGTTTTATTTTGTTTTGACTCCATATGCATGATGTGTGGTTCTATGATCATGTGTAGTAAAGTTATAGACTTTACTAGTGGTTTGATGTGACGAATGCATGATTATGATGAGATTGTAAGCAGCTGTGAGTGTGTTTGGGCTGTGCGCTAGTCCTTCCTCCACTGACATACCCCGAGGTTGACAATTTATTGGCGAGCCTGCCAGGATATTTGGCCCATTTATTATAATTGTTCAACTTCTCAGACAGGAAGCTGGGTGGGATCAAGTATTGTAATCCTAAGACAAGGTGTTGTCTTACTGTATGTTCCCAAGATAGTTAAATTACTAGGCTTGGCATTGCTTCCAAGATAGTTAATACTAGGCTTGGCATTTCAGCCCCAGAGTACTTATTTCGCACAGATTGCCTATAATTCGCTCTCATAGTTGGGTCAGGCGCTAGGCGTCTTATAAAAACTAATTACGTTGTCCCAAGCTAATATTATCATTCATAGGATGTGCTATTACGTCACTCGTGTCGGTTAACCACCAGTTTGGCTGTCGTAGTAATAAAATCTTGTTCAAAAAAAAAAGAGAGGATATAATGGCGGAAGAAAAGAACACCCCATTGAACAACTTGTGAGCGTCGCTCGTGATTTAGGCTACTCGGGAGAAGAGTTACGAGCATTCGTTGAAAACCAACAAAAGATGGAAAGGGATGAACGCGCGGAAAGACGCCGTGTCGCATTGGAAATAGCAGAGCAGGAAAAGGCTAAAGAAGCGCAGGAAACGGAAAGATTAAGGATCCAGGCTAACGCTAATCAGGCTAGCGAAACGCAGGACACAGAAAGATTAACGCAGGAAACAGAAAGAATAAGGATTCAGCTAATGTAACGCAGGAAACAGAAAGATAATGCAGGAAGAAAGAAAGGAGAACAGATCGATGTCTGATAGCCACTGTTCGATCTGAACCGGGGTTCGACCTCATACTTGTCCAGCGCCACTTTCATAGCAGTCCAACCTGACCAACGCCAGCGGTCTAACCTGACCAGTGCCAGCAGTCTAACCTGACCAGTGCCAGCGGTCCAACCTGACCAGTGCCAGCAGTTGTGTTGTGCTTGTGAAAGTGACAGTGAAAAGAAACAAAGAAGAAAAAAGAAAAAAGAAAAGACAGTGATTCGTGTGTAGTTTAAGATCACCTGGCCAAGTAAAGTAGAAATCTGTTTATACCCGGGTTAGTTAATGATGATTTAGATAAATGATTTTGTGAAGTTCAAGGAAAGAGAGAATGTTTTATTTTGTTTGATTCCATATGCTTGATGTTTTCGTCTATGATCATGTGTAGTAAAGTTATAGACTTAACGAGTGGTTTGATGTGACGAATGCATGATATATGAATGAGATTGTAAGCAAGCTGTGAGTGTGTTTGGGCTGTGCGCTAGTCCTTCCTCCACTGACATACCCCGAGGTTGACATGTGTGTGTGTGTGTGTGTGTGTGAGGGGGGGGGGGCGCTCATTGTGTGTAATGTGTTAGCTCAGTGTGTATGAGTGTGCGTGTGTGTGTGTGTGTGTTGTTGTTCTTCAATTTAACGTCTTCCCACTTAACGTGATTGCAGACAGATTGTGTAATGATGTGTGTGTGTGTGTGTGTGTGTGTGTGTGTGTGTGTGTGTGTGTGTGTGTGTGTGTGTGTGTACGCGAGCGCGCGTACCTATGTATGTGTGTGTGTACGTGTGTGTGTACGTAGTTGTGTGTGTGTGTGTGTGTGTGTGTGTGTTGTGTGTGTGTGTGTGTGTGTGTGTGTGTGTGTGTGTGTGTGTTGTGTGTGTGTGCGCGTGTGTGTGCGTGCGTGGCGTGCGCGCGCGTGCGTGCGTGAGCGCGCGCGTGTGTGTGTGTGAGTGTGTGCGTGCGCGCTTGTGTGTGTGTGTGTGTGTGTGTGGTGTGTGTGTGTGTGTGTGTGTGTGTGTGTGTGTGTGTGGTGGTGTGTGTGGTGTGTGGTGTGCGCGCGTGCGTTTTTTGTTTTTTGTTTTTTTTTAAATAAATGTAAGGGTTGTTGAAAGTTAAAGATAAATTCCTACTGGACTGCGTAATAAATGTGGGCATAACGAATAAAGCAAAGCATAATTATTTATCATGTAAGGTAATGTCAGTGTGTCGATCTATCATGTGAAATATCAATACCAGCCTTGTGCACTGTATTCTTTGCTTTTGGACAATCTAGTAATAGTGACTTACACTAAGAATTTCCCCACATACGCACTTAACATTTTGCTGTATTTGGTTCGAAGTGAATTCAAACGCATCCTATGAGTTAAGGTTACTACCCCCTTGATATCGGACTTTGAATTTGTCTAATTTAGTCTGGGGTGAATGTCAGGATTTGGTTGTATACAATTGTAAAAATATTGACTATCTGTGTCCCTCAATAACTTTTTGAAACTGTTAAAGGATGCTTTATTGATCAAAGTATAACATTCTGATAGATCTAACGGAATGCTCAGTGCAGTCGTGCCTTCAATATTTCGAGCTGCTCTCCGGCAGCTTGATCAACTTTTCTCATTTGTTGAGATTCCACAATGTGAGGGCACCCAACAGAACGTCACATTTATTCTTTTTCATTGATAGGAGATGTGTCACGTAATTGATTTCTGTAATTGTCTTACAACGAATCTTTGGATTTAAAGACTGTAAGGCAGAAAGAGCTGACTTTGAGTCACTGCACAGTAAAAGTGGACAATTTCTATGGAAGAATTTAAAACATACTTTAGGGACATTAAAATAGCAACTACTTCTGCAGTAAAAATTGACAAGTGTATGCCAAGATGATATAATTTCTCTACTTTTAATTTGGTATTATAAAAGCTGCTCCTGTTCTATGGTCATCTAACACTGAGCCATCTGTAAAAATTTGAAGATGATCCTTATATTGATTTTCCAAATGAGAATTTACATAATATTTTAAAAGATATGGAGGGTCGTTTTTGTTCAGTTCAGTATAGTTTGTGTCATAATTTGCTTTGGTTTGTTTTCCATTTGGTAAAAGGTGAAAAAGAACGAGTTGACAGCTATTTCACTTTGTTAATGTTGGTTTTTTTAAGAAGAGTAGATGTGTATGATTGAATAGATTTAGTTGATTTTATGTATTTTGCTCTTTTAGCAAAATCTGTCTCTGAATTGAGAGATACTTCATTTGTACAGAAACTTTTCTGTGAAAGGTTCTTTAAAACAAATTTAGAGGAGACATTTTTCGAAACTCGTTCAAAGGTAAGATTCCAATTTCATTATACGTCCCGATGTTACATGTATGTGTGGGAACTCCAAGAGCAAGTTTATATGCTTGCAATCTACACTTTGTAACTTATTAAGTAAATGCTGTGGAGCACTGAAGAAGACTTCTTGAGCATAAATCAATCTAGACCGCACAAGAGCAGAAGATAGGAATGTTAAACTCTCTTTATCTTGTCCCCCATTTTTGTTTGCTTATGATCTTTAGAAAGTTCAAACCTTTTCTTGCTTTATTCAATATATATTGAATATGTTGGTTCCATGATAGTTTTGATGTTAAATATACTCCTAGGAATTTAACAGATTTGACGTATTGTAAGACAGACCCATTCAGGGTAAATTGTGGAAGTTTCTCTGGTCATATCCAGAGTTTAAAAAGCATTAGGTTGTTTTTTCGGTCGATAGTGTCAATCCATTTTCATGTAAGAAACTACTGATTTTGTTTAATTCATGTTGATATTTGATCTTATGTAATTTAAGGATCTTAATGGGGTTTTTCTTTCATAGTGACTTTCATCCACAGACATATGTCATCAGCAAACTGTACTAAAACTATGTCTTTGGATAAGCCTTTTGTTATATCTGCAATAGGATATCAAATAAAATGAGATAATACTGATCCTTGTGGAAGACCCATTTCCAGTATTCTAGTGTTGGAATATGCATGCTCTATTCTTGTTTGAATAATTCTACTTTGAAGAAAAACTTTGACATAGTTATTACATGGTTCCATTTATTCCAATAGTTTTCAGTTTATACAAAAGTCGTTCATGCCATACTTGTTCGTATGCTTTCCTTATGTCAAAGAACGTTGCCAGATATTTTTTCGACTTACGAATTGTTGTTTGACATGTGTTGTGAGTTTCACTAGATGTTCTGTGCTGATCTGCCTTTCTGAAACCAGCTTGATTTATAGGGATAATTTGCTGTTTGTTACAAAAATAAGCAATCATGTTAGGACAATTCTTTCCATTAGTTTGCATGTATGCGACTTAGGGCAATTGGGTGTAGCTGTTTATGTTGCCTTCGAGATTTTCCTTGTTTATGTATAGGAACTATGATAAATGCTTCCATAATGAAGGCAAATTGCCATCTTCCCAGCATTTTTGAATGAATACTGAGATAAAGCGCTTTACAATAGGTGGCACATGACGTAACATTTCATTAGAGACACCGTCTAAACCCACTGATGTTTTTCTGGTGCCCAGATTTGCAAGACATTCTTCTACTTCTTGAATGGTTATGGGAGCATTTAGATAGTGGTTTATTACTGGGTCTGGATCGTTGTACATGACTTTCCGTCTTCGTGTTCTCTGTGCAGTCTATTACTGTTAATAAACTATCTTTGCTGCTATTTTTGGCGAAAATGTCAACAAAAGCTTCGGCCTTTTCTAAATTAAAGGGAATCAGAGTTTGGAAGCTTGACAGACATTTTGGCAGTTTACTCCATTTTTCATTGTTCTTAATTTTTCCCACACTTTTTGGAAATCTTTATGATTGGATATTTCATTCTTACAAAAGATAGACCAGTATTGCTGTGTTTTGCTTGTGCTGTGCACATTGATTAAAATGATTTTTTGCTCTTTTTTTCTCAAGAGCTTTTTAGCGCGCTCTTCTCCTTTGCTTCGTAAATATTCTCTCAGTTTGATGTTTTTCTCCTTTTTCCCTTTTTCACATGCCTCATTCCATCAGACATTACCTGTGTGCTTTTTTAACTTGATTTGGCAGTTTTATCCTAGGTATTGACTGATTCGCAGCAGAAAGCATAGCATTCTGAAACTGATCGTATAGGTCGTCAATAGATGAGTATCAAGTTCTTTTGTGTCGACATAGAATGTTTTCAGTAATTCCGTGAATTTGCTCCAGTTAGCTAATTTATAATTGTATTTGGGGACTTTTTCCTTTGTTAAATCTTTTGGTTCAGACCTTGAAGTTTCAAAGGTAGTGATGATAGCAATATGATCACTGTTGAGTGTGTCATCAAGGGTTTGCCAATCACAAAGTGGCACTAATCTGGAGATACTAGAGTTAGATCTATTGCACTTGGCTTGTGCTTAGGGTTGTCAGGAATACGTGTTATTCTCCCGTCATTTAAAAGATATAAGGACGAGTCGACTAGATTTCAACAAAACGGTTACTAGTAATTAACTGGCAATCCTTTCCCAAAACGGGGAATGAGCATTAAAATCTCCAGTTATAAGATAACTACTGTTTTCATCTGGTCTTAAATGTAATGATCGTAACCATTCAGAATTAAACTCGTTTGGTCCCCGTTGTAGATAGACTGACACGACAGTTAATATGATGTTGGTGTTTACCTGAACCTTGACTGCGCAGAATAGGAATCAGGTGTGTTTGGTGGAACAGGACTTGCACAGAGGTGTAGTTCTCTCCTTCCTTAATGTATATGGCTACGTTGATTTTTCATTAGTGTTCCCCTCTTGAACAACTGGTAGGAAGTAATAGCCAATGAGTTTAGGTAATTTGTTTCTATGTGTGTTTAAGGATTGTAAGGCCATACATTGTAGTTTTCTTCTGCAGTTTTTGTGCTAGTTGGTCAAGGGAGGTTATAATAGATCGACAGTTCCACTGAAATACCTTAAAAGAGAACCGTCTTTTAACATTAGAAATTTTCACTTATCAACAGATAAAATAGGTACCTGTAAGTTAATGCAAACGATATTCAGATAAAGTAATAACAATTATATATTAATGAATGACTGTGCTAATGGAAAATGAATGATTATTTTTTATACTGCAATTTCAATATTAACGTGAGTTGCACTCTGGTCACAAGTGGTGGGTATTTTGCAAAGTTCCACTTTCACCAGTCCCCCGCACGCTGAACCTGTTGCTCCAGGGGTCCAGGTTGTAGAGCAGAGGTTCTGGGTAGGTCTGGCAGTACCAGGACGGCTGGTACCGTGATCGTCGGGTCCTCCTGGGTCGGCTCCACAGCAGGTCTCTCACGTGACGCCCGATATTCCTGGCCAGACGCTTGCACCACTGTTGGTGGGGTGGAGGCCGTCACGGAGATGCCAGGAGCTCGCGCGCAGGTGTTATGGCTGATCAGGCTGATGTCCTCGTCTTCACTCAGCTCTGATGTCAGGAGGGCGTTGAAGAGATCTCTCTTAATGGTTGTGTGTGTGTGTGTGTGTGTGTGTGTGTGTGTGTGTGTGTGTGTGTGTGTGTGTGGTGTGTGTGTGTGTGTGTGTGTGTCCATTAAGCACTTGTTCACCAGCGTCCCATTCAAACTAGTTTCCCGTCATTTTGGCAAACAAAACAGAGAACGCAGAGAACTTCAGCTGTTCACCAACGTACTAAAACACATCCGCTTACAGTCCTAGTTAGCGTCATAGCACCGCACAAATCGCCACCATTAACTTGATATATGTGAGGGAACACACGACCTACCACACGATCAATTTTCTGATGCTGCTTATCAGCCCGCCGTACAACACAGATAATTTGATAGGAATAAAGGGAGCTAATCGCTGAAAAGACGGGCGATACTTTGAGCGACCCAGCATTAAGCAGGGGAAAGACTAAAGTGTTGCAATTTGTGCGACTCGGTCAGACATGCCATAGCTCGGACGGAACAGAGCCGGAAAAATGGCAAATGCGTTCCGTCTATCCCGGTCTAACTATGCTCGCAGTTGGTACGCGTATATTCCCACGCTCCCCCTCCTCCGCCCATTACCCCTCCTCCCTACTCTATTCCACCCCCAGTCCCTACCCTTCCACTCCCTCCTACTGACCATGTGTTCACCGTTCCCTCCTCCAGTCAAGATATCCCCACGCCCCGCTGTTCTTTACTGAACTTCGATGCTTCGGAAATCAGGTTAACAACAACAACGACGACGACAAAAACAACAACGACGACAACAAGAACAACAACAACAACAACAACAACAACGCCAACGACGATATCAGCAACATCATCAACAAAAACAACAACAATCCAGCAAAAGCCACTGCCCGTGCAGTTGTAGCAACTACAGTAGCAAACTGGTTGAAAGCAAATCAGATTATTTTAGTCGAGCCGAGAGTTGGTGTCTTCAACACGGATAAATGTAGTGAAAGTAACCATTCGGTTCTCTTTTTTAATCACACTATCTTTTTCCATGTACAAGTCTAATCGGTTTATCCCTCACACCCTCCTCCCACTCTGCTACCTCTCCCCCACCCCCACCCCGTCTCTCTCTTTCTCTCTCTCTCTCTCTCTCTCTCTCTCTCTCTCTCTCTCTCCTCTCTCTCTCTCTCTCTCTCTCTCTTCGCAATAAACACTACTGCACACAAACAGCGTACAGATTCACAAAATTCAACTAGAAACATTACTCCGGACACATTTAACGCACACTTTCTGTCATTATCAGATATCCTTACTCAAGCTTCACAGGCTATAAGGGTAACTAACAAATATACATGTCCGACTTCCCTAATATCATTTTGCAAATAAAGACTTCGATCCAGTAACTCACTCAAGGTTCCCCCCTCTTGCTGTACATGAAGTAGGAATGCACATAGCGCAGTTAAAGAACACAAAAAATCCATGGGTCCTGATAACATACCCACATTTCTTCTGAAACTCGCTCTACCTTACATTGTTGAGTCTCGTACATACATATATAATTTATACATTGACACTATGTCTTCCCTCAAACGTTCAAAAATGCCAAAGTGATCCCCCTTCAAAAATCAAATGATTCGTCGGATCCAAATAATTTCAGACCTATATCCTTACCCCTCGAAAGACACATAAGCGCACACGTATCTCAGTTCATGGTGGAAAAGAAACCATCTCACACAGTCCAATCTGGAATCCGATGTAATCACTCCTGCCACACAGCATTATCACGAATGTGTGATTCGTGGCTTTCAAATATAAACCAATCACAAATGGCAGGGGGTGTCTTTCTTGACTTCGAAAAGGCGTTTGATCTTGTTGATCATTCCATTCTTTTAAAGAAACTATCTACTTAAACCATTCCTCGACAATCTCATTATTCCAATCATGCTTGAACGATGGGGCTTAGTCTGTGGTGCTTAATGGCAAAACCTCTGCTTCAGATTTTTGTCAAATATGGAGTCCCACAAGGCTCAGTACTAGGCCCCCTCCTATTCTGCATCTTCATCAATGATTTACCATTGTCCATATCAGATGAAAAAGTCACAACAGATTTATTTACTGATGACTTGTCACTCCAAACAAATGGTAGTGATCTACAGACAATAAAAAGATCTCTCCAGGAAAGCTTAAGTGACGTATCAGACTGTGTCATTCAAACTCAATGGTCATACACCCAGCCAAAACCAAATTTATTATGCTACCCACAAAAAGCACCAACTGACACCTCTTTGCCTAAAACTTCAATTAAATGGCAATGCTTTCGAACAGGTAGATGAGCAACTGTTTGAGGAATAACGATAGATAAAGAATTGAAATGACAACCTCATCTCAATAATGTGTGCAAGGTAGTCTCAAAAAAACATTTTCCTCTATTAAAGCGCTACGTCAACAGTACTGTGCTTAAACTTTTCTCCAATGCACACATAATGTCACGTATCAATTACACTTCAACAGTGTGGGATGGGAGTAGTGATGTTCACAGAAGAAGGCTGAATTCCCTCCATAGAGGTGCAGCAAAGTTACTCCATCTAGCCGCGCCTCTAACAACGGATGAAAAACTAAAAGCGCTGAACATACTTCCTCTGGGTAAGCAGTTGGAATTCAACAAGGCATCATTTATATTTACAATCTCAACAGATACTATGCTATGTTATATCAATGCCCTTTCACAAGATTGAATACTTCTTCTGGCTCGAAGAAATTCCTTCTCCTCTACCCACGCATTGATCAATACAAAACATGCCCAGATTACTTTGGGCCATATATCTGGAACTCACTTCCGCCTAGTCTGCAATATACGAATACGTTAAAACTTTTCAAGAAACATTTACATAAGTATTTTTAGTCTCAATAATTTGATTAGTCGGTTAAAATCATTAGCGTCCATTCGCAAAGTATTCTGTAAACCACACTTTGAATACACTGTCTAAACATATGACCTACTCCATTAAATCTCTCATCCCCATTCCCACTCTGTCTACCATCCTTCTTCTCCTCTCTCTACCTACCATTCTCCCCAACCCCCTCCTCCGTCTTGTTTGTTTGCTCGTATGTTTGTTTGTTTGTTTCCTTCTGTTTGACTACCAAGGCAAAGGTAACATGCAGGAGAGCTCAGAGAACAAAGGGAGCCAAGGTTGCTAGTGACGCCAAGACAAACCCGAAGGCATTTTGGAACTACATCAAGTCAAGGACAAAGTAACCACACACACACACACACACACACACACACACACACACACACACACACACACACACACACACACACACACACACACACACGTAAAAGATGTCAAAGTCAAGCAAGTTTGCAATATGCTGACTTGAGAGAACAGCACAATCTGATATTTCAAGTCGGGAGTCACAGCAAATGCCCGCAGCCCAACAGGTCGTCAGTTACTTCAAGATAATGTAATGGCCATCTTCCCACATGGTGCAGACTCGAGTATCGTTAATGACGTGGATTCCAGCAGACGTTGTTGGTGAGTAACGGGTAATCAGGCCATTACGATCCTATCGTGTCATCATTACGCCTTAGGAGGAAAATTACTCACAATTTGAATAATGGATCCTAAGTGCCTGGAGCTCCCAGAACGTGGATCAGCCCTGCAGGATGAAAAGGGTCACCACAACAAGCCGAAGACTGAGAGTGTGACAAGTGGCCTCCTGTACTGGCCTTACTATTTAAGCAGCCCCGAGTTGCGGACCGGCTTCATTAACAGCTCGAGCTTTGACCAGCATCCGTCCCCTCCCTAATCCGTGGCAACGTTCCAGGACAATGGCAATCTGCTACACATGCTTCCCACTGCTGCTGGTGGTTGGGTTGACTCTGTTCCTGTCTTCCAGCGTCACAGAGGTGTATAGTGCTGTGCATGTTTCACGTGGTAAGATAGTTATAGTCTGTATGTATTTGGTCAGTGTATCTTTGTTCTCTCGGTCTCTGTCTGTCTGTCTGTCTGTTTCTCTCTCTCTCTCTCTCTCTCTCTCTCTCTCTCTCTCTCTCTTCTCTCTCTCTCTCTCTCTCTCTCTCTCTCTCTCTCTTGTTGTTTGGATTGTTTGCATGATCGTTTTTGAATATGATGGAATGATATCCGCTGATCAAATAACGAGTTTAAGAATGTGAGCCCCCCCCCCCCCCCCCCCCCTCCTCCACCAAAAAGAAGAAAGTCTAAAAAATAAATAACTTTGACCGTCGAGCAACTTCTATGACCTCATCTATAATTCTGTCTTGACCTCATGTATAATTCTGTCTTGACCTCATCTATAATTCTGTCTTGACCTCATCTATAATTCTGTCTTGACCTCATCTATAATTCTATCTTGACCTCATCTATAATTCTGTCTTGACCATCAGCTTTCTGGTTTTATCTTTCCTAGAACCACGAAAAAGCTCTTCTTTAGAATGTAACGATTCAGGTTGTCATCACCATTATCAGTGTCAGTTATGAACTGTTCATTCATCAGTTCGTTGTGAGAACCAACGTTTCCTTCCTGTAGATGTCTGAAATGGGAAAAAAACCACACTGCTCGCTAATCACTTACAGGTTTTCTTTCTCTTGACTTCATTTGAACACAGTTCCAATTTTTTTCTGAGTGTTTCTATTGACGAGCATTATCATGCTCTTGTATTTCTCTTTGTCTTAAAAGAAAATGTTTATATACGTGCCTAGCTTTCCGGTAGGACTCACGAGGCGCCTCGGATAAAGATTGTCGATATTTTTCAAAACAAAATACGAGCATTTCTGTTGTTAACTTAGTATTCCATATCTAACCAGTCGTCTTCTTTTGACTATTTTCCAACACTATTTTTTTCATACATTTTGCAGCCACTTTTACACAATAATTAAAACAATGAATGTCTCCTTAATGTTAACATCAACCAACTTCACTGTCTCTTGTACACGCACTTGTATGTCATTGGAAAAAGATATAAATCTAAACATATGAACATGTCCTTCATTCCAGACAATTTTAAATTGTACAGCGCCTGTTGTTTCCTTGTGACGAGTTACTATTCTGACTCGGCAAATGCCTAGAGAGGAAATGGTTGTATAAAGTCAGTAGTAAACTGTACACTGCTATCCTTAACAGGAGACCACAGGAGCGAGTGGAATAAAAAATGTGACAGGAATATTTCAAACAGGGTTTAAAAAAAATACTATACTATTGATCACATGTTCTCATTGATGGCATTTATACAAAAACAGTTGTGTTTAATTTGTAAACTATAAATTACATTTATTGATTCTGAGAAGGCTTTTGATTCGGTTTATAAAAATTTACTGATAAAACTTTACTGTGGTGAATATTGCTAAAGAAAACAGTACTCATGGAAACTTTATGAGTATGTCGTAAGTCTGTATGATTCTGTTCAGGCAAGGGTGCGATCTGGCGCAGCTTTAACGGATTACATCAATTGCAATTCTGCTTTGAAACAGGTTGATGTATGTAACTCTCTTTTGTTTTCTTTATTTATAAATGAACTGACACAGGAAGTTATACATTCTAGAGGCGTGGTGCAGATGTATATACTTCTTTTAGCTGATGACATGGCCTTGGTATCAGAAACTGGATTTGGATTATAAACTCAATGAAACGCCTTTCAAAATGTTGCCGCTTGGTTAGTTAAAGGTTAACTTGCCAGAAAACAGTATAATCGTAGTTAGAAAAGGTGGACATACAAAGAACGACGGACATAGAACGAATCAATGATGCTTGTTGTCAATGTACATAAGCATCTAGAGATATATTTTTCAATGTGTTTAAGTTTTTCTTTGAAGGATTTTGCCACTAGAGTGGAAAAAAGGCATTATGATGAATACTGACGAAATTATCATCGCTAAATAACTATTCCCGTAATTTGTTTTCGAAATTATGTGATTGCCAAGTTTAGACTTCGGAACAATGTGGAGCTGAAATATAGGACATTGGTGCAGCTTCTGTATACTGTGAGAAATTCCATCTTTTTGCTTTAAAAAAAACTTGTGGAGTGTCGCTACAAACGCCAAAAGATGTGGCATATGGCGGAACAGCTAAGCAGTCTATGTATTTAAATTCCGTTGTTAATGCGTTCAATATTTGTTTTAAAAAATCATTCAGATGCATGACCACATATTACCATACAAAGTATACAGAATGCTGTTAGACTTAGTTCATGAAGGTAAGAAAAACTAGATGACCGAGGTGATGATGAAACTCTGTGAATATATTGTATGGCTGAACTAAAGTGTCGGTGATATGAATGTATTTATTCAGATATTCAGCGAAAGACTGGTTTATTATACTCGGCAAAATCGGCATTCCCATATACAAAAACAATGACAGATTTGAATCGTATAGAGAGCGTACTGTTATTTATGCTGTTTACCTATTCATGTGTCAAACGTATAATGATTTGGTTTGGATTTGAGGTGTCTGATATGTATACTTACTGTTTTCGTTATAGACCGTCATGTGATACAAATATGATCAGTCTATTACGTTAAAACTCAATAGAAGGCAAAATTCATTTTGTATTGACTTGTTCAATATTAAGATGTCTTAGAGAGAGCAATTCGTTCCGCAGAAGTATTTTATAATCCTCGCCTTTTTATGTTGGTCTTGTAAATGTCATCACGAAATGAAAATACTGTCAGACAATAAGCTGTTTGTTTATGTAAGGCTTTTGATTATATAAGGCTTTCAAGAAGGGAAGTGTTTATGTAACAGTCAGAATACCAGTGTCAATCTGCGATATGAATCACAATGAATATCTCCGTTCTAAGAGGATATGGCCTTTGCCAATAAGATATGACTCTCTCTCTCTCTCTCTCTCTGTGTGTGTGTGCGCGCGCGCGCGTGTGTGTGTTTCGGTCAGTTTTGTACCGTCTTTGTATGCCTCTTCG
>CM031595.1:120719487-120726987 GCA_018398815.1 Conus ventricosus
AGAAATAATAAATAAATTATAAAAATTTAAAAAAAAAATTAAAAAAAGCAAACAAACCAACAACTTACGTTGTTTCTGAATCTGTAACAGTGACTTCCCCTGATCATCACATTTGCGCTGAGCGTGATTTGGGCATCTTACCTGTCGGACTTGCTGACTTAACAAACTCACGATCATATCAGATACCAACTGAAAGAAAGGTCACAGAAATCGGCGAGACACGTAGCTTGACACGTGTATTTACCTACAAAAGTAGAGAGAGAAAAGGCAGGGTCAAAACACGACTGTGTACCGTTCTACTCTAATTCAGGTTTCTTTTTTTTTTTAACTCTCCTTGTAATTTCATATCCAGGGCAGATCACCTTGTCCATAGATTGAGTCTGGTTCGATTTGTCTGTATGTAAACGAGTGAGCGATTGCCCCTTTTTATTGCTTCTGTCTGTATCATTCAGATGCTTCAGTTAACGCGCACAGAGTGACATAGTATTCCCATAAAGTTTGGAGCAAACATTTTCAAGGTGGTGTTTTTTGTTTTTTGTTTTTTTTTGGGGGGGAGGAGGGGGGGGGGGGGGGCACGTACCTCGAATCTGTTGACGTTCCAGGTTTCAAGATTGGAACAGACAAAAAAAAACTGACCTTAATCTTCACAGGGAAAGAAGACAGGTGTGTCTCTTATCAGTATTTTGTATATAAACTGAGAGAGAGAGAGAGAGAGAGGAGAGAGAGAGAGAGAGAGAAGCACGTGCATGTGTAGGGCCTATGCGCGCGCGCGCGCGTGTGGTGTGTGTGTGTGTGTGTGTGTGTGTGTGTGTGTGTGTGTGTGTGTGTGCTCTCGCTCGCTTTCTAAGACCCCCGATGTACGTATGACCAGAACTGGCTGCCACGGCGTACCAAGACTATGATTTGAATGTAGGTTAGCTACAGCTTGCCCCAAGTTGTTGCTCGCAGTCACGTGCACGATTTTAAAATCCAACGTCCATCGACCGCGACTACTACTGCTGCAACACTACTACTTCTGTTGCTGCTACTGCTGCTGCTGCTGCTGCTACTGCTGCTGCTGCTGCTGCTATTACTATGACCTCTGTTTCCACTGCTGGGAGCCGCGGCTGCTACTGCTGCTAGAAATACTGCTCTGTTGTAGCACTACCTACTGTTTGTGCTGCGGCAGTTACTACCACTGCTGCTGTACTATATGGGTCTACCATTATTACTACTGCCATTGCTGCTGCTGCAGGGCGGTGTCTACTCAATCTTTCTAAAGCGAGGAGGAGACAGAGGGGACAGTTCTTCTCTCCCAATTCTTTTGGGATGTGTGTGTGTGTGTGGGGGGGGGGGGGGGGGGGGGGGGGGGGGGGGGGTGTTACTCCCTCGCAAAATTCGGCCAATGTTACAAATACCTCAGCAGATTTTTTTTTTACAAGCTGAGGAAGAGTACGGTGAGGGGTGGGGTTCCAAATGGCGTCTGGAATTCCTTCACAGGTGCATTTTTGCCAGCAGGAGTTGAAAAGGCGGGGAAGGGGAAGGGAGAGGGGGAGGGGGGGGGGGGGCTCCGAGCAGTTAATCATTGGCAAAAATACCAGGTGTTCAGAAATACATGCTTCAGAGAGACGGCTTTTTTTTTGTTTTGTTTGTTTTTTTTTTTGCTTTTTCTTTTTTTACCTACTACGGCAAGTAGCAGTTTAATGCCCGTGCCGGTAGATGAAACCAAAAAAAAACCCCACCTCTTTTAGCAGTATTCTGACACCGCAGTTTGCCTGGATAATTAAGACGGGTGTCTCCCCCCATGACTCTGCCCAACGTGTCCAGTGGGATGCAGCGCAGGGCAGACACCATAAGACCAGACAGGGTAAAAAAAAAGTCCTGCATGGACAACATCAAGGACGGAACTGATGATAAACACCTGTGGCTCAGTTGCAGCGACGTTAAAACATCAAATGAATGCAAGAAGCCGATACTGACAAGTCTGTTCGGACGCATACCAAATGACAAGCACCTCAAGGAAAACAAAAAAAAAGGTTTTATTGATATTTAAAACATTATAGAATCGTATAAAATATAATAAAATTAAATTAAAATAGAATACAGTGAAATATGATACAATGAAATAAAATGAAATAAGATAAAATAAAACAAAAGTTTGTTTCTATGGTATCAGAACTGACAGGCGATGTTTGTGGCCCAAAATCCAGATTAAAAGATACCGTCTTTTAATCAAGCGTGGACAGATTTTGATGTATTGCTGAAGAAGCAGAACACAAGCTTCGTGATCAGTATTGATGCTGAATATGGGTGACGTTAATGCTAGGGAAATCGCTGTACCGTGACCAACTTAACTGGTGTTTCGCCGAAAAACTGCTATGAAAAATTGCACGATGAACAGATATTTCAGCACGCAATTATTTATTTGGGTTTTTTGTTTGTTTGTTTGTTTTGTTTATTCATGTATTTATTATTTCATTTACTCATTTATTTATTTATTCATATATATATATATATATATATATATATATATATATATATATATATATATATATATATATAGACAAAAAGAAAAACACAAAAACACAACAAGCTGGATTTCATTTCCAAATATTTCGAGGCCTTGCGACCTCTTCCTCAGTGGGACCTTTAATGACAGTTTTCCACACTGTAACTGACAAAACGAGTGGAAATTTTAGTTGGAAATTGAACAGTTCTCGTCTGCTTTTTCTCTGTCAGGTGAGGCATACTCACGTGCCTGCTAGCAACGTCATTTACTTGATTTTACATTACCACCTACACATGAATCTCCCGTCCGCTCCCATCTTTCCTGAGCAATATATATTGAATTATAAACAAAGCTTGCTCTTATGTCTTAGACCGAAGAAACAGGGGCAGATACGCATTCATATCTGTAGTGGCAGATGATTCTGCCTAACTAACAGTATGTGCTTGAGTGGGTGAATGGGGAAAAAATAAAATAAAAGCTTCTCAAAATGAGCCTTCAGCAAGCTTATATTCTCCAAGGGGGAGACATCCTCCAATAGGGAGGAAAACTCACTATATATATATGTTAAGAATATTTTTAAAAAATATTCTTAACAAATGTTGCTCCCCAAGGGGTTGAGCACCTTCAGATTTTTAAAGAGCACTTTTATATTGTTCATAATATATATATATATATATATATATATATATATATATATATATATATTTATCTATTTGTTTTTGTCATTTGTTTGTTTTCAGGTTCTTACGCTTAATACATTTTGTTGTCGAAAGGAGACGAAGTGCTAAAGCGTAAACGAGCACGTCAAAAACTGTTCCTTCATCCCACATCCAAACGTCTACCATTCATTCTTGGCCTTTAGAAACGAGCTGTAAGCTGTCACCACATTAAGCAATCGTGATTGTTAACTAACTAAGGGGTAAACGGCCTCCTAAAAACCCAGTCAGCTGGCGTGTTAACGCATAACATAATAATCAACAGGGTGTTATCCCAGAGCTCATTTCCCAAGGCGTTTGGTTTCGGTAAAGGACAACATGGGGGTGGCATTCTCATTATGGACAGAGGACAAGAGGGAAAGGGGTGGGGGAGGTGGGGTGAGGGATGCTTTAGAGGCGTGAGAATTGCCGAGGAGAGGCATCTAGAAAAAGTACGCCCGTTACAAACCGAAAGATTAGCTGGGAGAGAAATGGAAGTCCGCTCACCCTACTCCCCTCTGTCCCTGCCTATCCAGGGTTTGAATTACCGAGTCATTACCATCTCCCTGCGCCCCTTCCCCGCCCCCCTCTCCCCGAATCTCCATCCCCCACCCCCACCCCCACCCCCCACCTCTGCCCCTTCCCTCCTCCCCATCATGGCTATGAGCTCTAATTATACCTGTCAAATTATCTGCGGTGTTGCGTTGGCTGCGCAGCATACGTCAAATATATTAGAAGGTATTTTGCTTGTTCCCTAACATATGTCAAGTTAATGGTGATACTTAGCGCGGTCCTTGGAGGCGAAACCAGCTGCCAAAAGCACACGTGGTCCCTACAGAGCATCGGGACTGCGTGAATCAGCTCATGAATAGTTTCTGAGAGGCGGCTAGTTAAAAGACGGCTGAGGGCAATCACTGCAATTGCTGCTGCTCTTCTTGTTGTTGCTGTTATTATCATTATCATTATTATTGCTTGATGTTGTTGATGTTGTTGTTGTTGCTGCTGTTGTTCTCATCATCACTGATGGTCACTGGGTTGCCGATGATCATGGTATTATCATCATCATCATCATCATCATCATCATCATCATCATCATCATGTGTACACATCAGCATACAGTGTTGTGTGTGTGTGTGTGTGTGTGTGTGTGTGTGTGTGTGTGTGTGCGCGTGCGTGCATGCATGCGCGCGCGCATGTGTGTGTATGTGTGTTTGTGTGTGTGTGTGTGTGTGTGTGTGTGTGTGTGTGTGTGTGTGTGTGTGTGGTGTGTGTGTGTGTGGGAATTTTAAGCGTAAGCAATCACCCATTTCAACATGAAGCTAAAGAAACAGAACGGTGACACTTGTTCGTTTCAAAAACAATCTTCTCTGAGCTTTAGCCCCGGGGAGGAAGGGGGTGGGGCGGGGTGGGGCGGGGGCTGGAGGTTGAGCTGAAATACACAAACAATCTGTGAATGACAGAAGCCAGTGCGTTGCGAACCATTTCTACACAAAATGGAGACATGAATGAGTCTATACAGAAAACACAACCAATTTCTCAATAAACATAAAATCGAGCGTGGTGTTGTCATCATGTCACAACGGCAATTTCTGATTATGCCTGTACGTTTTGGCAAATAAATTCATTATCTCATGGATAAATTTTGCGAGTTTCGATGGATGTAAATTAAAGCTTGTTTTTGGTCTTATCTTCTGTGCCACTTCAGTGGCATTGGACCCACGCCGCTCATTCCGAGCCCTCGTCCACAGCAACAGCCCAGCCCAATCACCGGGAGGTTCTCGAATCAGAACATATAAAAAATAATCGCCTCTTCATCTTCTCTTCTTTAACACACACACACACACACACACACACACACACACACTATTTATTCCTTTTGCCCCCCCCCCCCCCCCCCCCCTGGGTTTTGGAGGGAGGGTGAGTTTAAAGGAACAGCAGGAAAACGAAAACAAACAAACCAAAATAAAACGTAGATCGCCAGTCAATGCTGACATAGACCAACAATTTACAACACTTGAGATAGTCTAATTTACTTTGACAATAGAAATTTGCTTTCGATAAGTAGGAGACATCATTGGGCAAAAATTACAGACAGATTTTGAGAAGTGAAATCTTTTTGGCAAATGCGTGTTGCGCAAAGTAGCATATGATAAACATTCCATGACAAAAATTTATGAAATTCATCACCTGTTGCAGATAAGTCACATTTATTACATAACTGTTTTCTTTTGGAATAGCAAATCGATGATCTACTTCAATTGGTAATTTATGATTAGAACATCTAAATTTGATAAGAGGGTAAATAAGAATATCTTGTAAGCGCGCGCGCGCAACACACACACACACACACACACACACACACACACACACACACACACACGCATATATATATATATATATATATAAATATATATATATATATATATATATATATATATATATATATATATATATATATCATAAACAGTATAAAAAACGTCCTTAAAAAATCTGAAAAAGCTCAACCCCTTGAGGAGCAACATTTGTTTAAAATATTATTAAAATGAAGTGCTAAAATTCATCTACAAGCTTGTTTCAAGATATGTCTCTCTCCTCAGGATGACTTTTTTGTGGCACGCCAACGGTCTTTTATGGCGTGCGGGACCTGATCTTGTCTCTGTGTGTGCGGGTTTCGTTTGCTGCACGTGGGGCCTGTGTGTGTGTGTGTGTGTGTGTGTGTGTGGTTGGTGGGTTTTTTTTGTTTTGTTTTGTTTTTTTGTTAGGGCCTGTTCAGGTGGAATGTGCTAGCAAAGATTTCCACTTGTGCCTGCAATTATTCACTATTTCTACTTTTGTGTTCAGAGTTGCTAAGTATGGTTTGCATAATATCAACCATTTTTCTGTGGAACATAGGTTGCATTTTTTTGGAAATATTGTTGTATGGTGTTGCTCTTTTTATGATTTTCCATGATATGCTGTAGTCTATTTTTTTTTATCTTTGAGTTTCCAAATGTATTTACTCAGTTCTGTTTGATTTTTGTATTTTTCATTTTTGAATGACTGTTTATGGTTTGCGTATCTGGTTTTGAAAGTGTTTTCAGTAATCCCTATGTATGTTTCTTTTTCATTTTCTGATGTTACCGTAGCTTGGTATACAATATTGCTGTGAAGACATTTGTTGCTTAGGGGGCACTGTTCTTTTTTGGTGCAGTTGCAAGATGTCCTTTCAGCACCCTTCTCTTTTGTGTTGCTTTTCATTTTGTTAGATGAGTCAATTATGTTTTTGAGGTTGGGCATACATGAGTATGATAGTTTAATGGTGTTTTTGTTGAATATTTTGGACAGTATGTGTTCTTTTGGAAATGATGTTGCCAAGATTTTAAAGAATTCTTTTCCTACATTTGTTTTTACTTGTCCATCATATGGTGGGTTGTACCATATGATCTTCCTTTTTCTGCTTTTCTTATTTCTGTTCGTGTTATTGTCTGGGCTATATTGTAGTTTGTAATTGTAACCACTTTTTTGTAATGCTTCTTGGTATTCTGTTGCTGCATTATTGAATGCATTTTCATTGCATGATAGGTTGGATAGTCTCTTGTTTATACCGTTGGGTATTGTTTTTAGTATAGATGGTGGGTGGTTGCTTTTGACGTTTACATAGATTGGTATGTCATTGGGTATGAAGTCATCCAATGTCATTGGTATGAAGTCCTCCAATGGTTTAAGGAACTCAAAAAACAGAGAAATACAGTGTTCATCACATTCGACATAGTAGATTTCTACCCATCCATAGATGAAGAACTACTCACCAAAGCTTGAAATTTGCCAACAAATACACAAATATAACATAGTCAGAAATGGAGATTATTTTCCACACCAGGAAAACCCTACTCTACAGCAGAAATGAAACTTGGACAAAAAAAACGAGCAAAAACTCCACATTTGATGTAACCATGGGATCGTATGATGGTGCCGAAACATGTGAACTAGTCGGACTTTTCATGCTATCCAACATCCAAAAACAACTTGGAAAACAGGTCGGTTTGTACAGAGATGACGGCCTTGCTGCATTAAACAATAATCCAAGAACTATTGAAAACAAGAAAAAAGAATTATGTAAAATCTTCAAAAACCACAATTTAAAAATCACAATAGAAGCAAATAAAAAAAGTAGTGAATTACCTAGACATAACATTAGACCTCAATGACAATGTGTACAAACCATACAAAAAACCCAATGACATACCAATCTATGTAAACGTCAAAAGCAACCACCCACCATCTATACTAAAAACAATACCCAACGGTATAAACAAGAGACTATCCAACCTATCATGC
>CM031595.1:120751987-120754487 GCA_018398815.1 Conus ventricosus
CGTGCCAAGGGATAAACAACTACACTTGTCAAAGGTGACTCATCAATCTTGTGTGTTCTATCGTGTCATGTCGTGTCACATCGAAGTGCTTTGTGTTGCGTTGTGCTGTATTGCTTTTTTTTTTTTTTTTTTTTTTGGTTTTCTTTTTGTTTTTGTTTCTTGTTTGTTTTTTCGGGTTTTTTGGTTGGTTGGTTGGTTGGTTGGTTGGTTGGTGCTGTTGGGTTTTGTTTTGTTTTGTTTTTTGTTTGTTTGTTTGTTGTTTTTTGCGACCTCAGTGGCATTGCACCCACGCCGCTCATATTCCGATTCCCCCGCCCACAGCCACAGCCCCGGCACCGGCGATCCACAGGGAGCAGTCAATGTCAAGTCGTCAATAGGCAACCCACCAGAGGGACACTGCGCTGCTGCCGAGTCACTTCGGTGGTGTTCGGTGGCGCCTGTTCTGATCCAACATAGGCAAGATGCCGTACTGAGGTCAATAATTGCTCAGTCGCGGATCCGGCGTGAGTGAGCTTTCTCTCCAGAGGGCGCCACCACCACGTACGTCCAACGACAGTCCCCATGAATTAGCCAATACCAGGTGACCGCGGCAGAATCAAACCAAGACCATAGACGCGAAAAGACAATCAAAACTGAGGTCATCGTGAAAACAAAGGATGAAGGGCCACAGAATTTGAGACTTTTTTTTGTTTTCAACGCTGATCGATGAGTATGAGGATGAAGAAGATGATGCTACGGATTTCCATTCTGGTCTGAGACTGCATGCAAGGCTGTACTGTACGCTTACTTTCATAATATATCCCCGCATGTACCAGGCCCCAGAGATACAGCCACCTGCAGTGTTGGTCCGGAAATTTGAGCAACTCTCTCAGACACGCATCCATTTAGTGGATGAAACTCGACTGTGTGGCACCAGTCTTCCTAGCTGAGCGCACAGCAAACTGAACTCTGGGTAGGAACCGGTCAGGGCGGAAACAAAAATCCACAAATAAATGGTTCTGATGGGCAGCAAATCACCTCTCAGCCGAAAGTCTGCGATGTTAACTCCTCTCTCTCTCTCTCTCTCTCTCTCTCTCTCTCTCTCCTCTCTCTCCTCTCTCTCTCTCTCTCTCTCTCTCTCTCTCTCTCTCTCTCCTCTCTCTCTCTCTCTCTCCCTCCCTCCCTCTCTCTCTCTGGTGAAGTTATTTGAGTGTTCTTTGGCACACAGGACAGAGTGAGAGAGACAGACAGACAGACAGACAGACAGAGAGACAATTGGACAGACGGACAGACAGACAGAAGGACAGGACAGGCAGGCGATGGCAAAGAGAGAGAGAGGGGGGGGGGGGGGGGGGGGGGGGGGGCAGAGAGAGAGTCAGTCAGACAGACAACAGACAGACAGAGACAGACAGACAGACAGACAGACAGACAGACAGACAGACTGACTGACAAACAGACAGACAGAAAGACAGAAAGAATCGTAATGTTGGTGACAGACACACAGAGACACACACAGAGACACACACAGACACACAGACACACAGACACACAGACACACACACAGACACACACACACACACACACACACACACACACACACACACACACACACACACACACACACACGGTGAGTCCACCACACACGGAGACAAAGACGTACTTTACATCCCAACAAACCACAGGCGGGGAAACAAACACAGCCGCAGATCGCCAGATCTACAAATTCCTCCCCCTTCCCCCGCCCCCCCCCCCCCCCCCTCCGTCCCTCTCCCCCCGGCCCCATCCCTCTCCTGTTATTGTCTTGGTCCCCAGCTGTGAGCAGTCCACATACAACCAGACCAGGGAAGGCTGCTACTTGAGGAAGACACACCCGAACGCAACCTACCCGAGGTGTTGCCAGGAGGAGGAAGTGTGCCTCTCCACTCATCCATCGTCATCAGCGACAGAGCCTCCTGCAATGAAGAGTAGTCCCCCCCCCCCTCCGCCGCCCCCACCCCACGCACCCGGTTGAAGTTTTTTTTTTTTTTTCAAATGTTAATTTTTTTTTTCAAATGTTAAAAACAAACGCTACCTTCAGTTTGATTGCACGTTGTTTGTCGCTTGTTTATTTGTTTGTTTGTTTGTTTAATTGTTTGTTTGGGAGGGGGGGTCTGTTTTGTTTCTTGTTGTTGTTGTTTTTTTGTTGTTGCTGTTGTTGTTGTTGTTTGTACAGTGTATCGAAAGAGCGACAGTCTTCGTTTCACTGATGTGTACTTTTATTCGATTTCATTCTTTGTTGAAAGTATTGGGGGGTTTTCATCTGTCAAATACTGACATAGTGTGTCGTATTGGGTTTTGTTTTTTATCTGTCAAATACTGACATAGTGTGTCGAACTGCATCAGCAGTGAAACAATTAAAAGAATAATTTTAAAAAAAAAACAGTTCAATGAACACAAGATGCACGATGTTTCTGTTGAGAGCATCTCTCTCTCTCTCTCTCTCTCTCTCCTCTCTCTCTTCTCTCTCTCTCCTCTCTCTCTC
>CM031595.1:120764487-120769487 GCA_018398815.1 Conus ventricosus
CCCTTAAAGATAACGTCTGTTATGCGTTTGCCCCTTCCAGCAGTTTCGCGTGGATCCTTCAAAAGGTGAAGAGATCAAACCATGCCAATGCCAGACTGGTCCACTTACACACGGCAACCTGTCATGCGCCAACTGTTGGCGCTGTCGCTGAGACCGACCTGCAGAAGCAACCCACAATGCCTCCCAAGTTTTCAAGGGGAGATCGCGCTCGTTGATTCAGAGGAAGTGACGTTACCTGCCAGTTTGCAGAATCTCAAGCAAACTTTTAGCGAGCCTACAATGTGCAGGGAGGCAACAGATTCATTGATGAGTTCCTGAAGACCAGCAACAGTACAGGCATATCACTCGTACTTCAAACAATCGCAGGACATTGGAAATGAAAATAAAATGGTGTGTCCCTGTCATATTCATCTCTGTCTGTCTGTCTGCCTGTCTGTCTGTCTGTCCTCTTCTCTCTCTCTCTCTCTCTCTCTCTCTCTCTCTTCTCTCTCCTCTCTCTCTCTCTCTCTCTCTCTCCCTCTCTCTCTCTCTCTTCTAAGTTGTGCAAACTAGTAGTTATCCTCGCACGCAGTACAGCCTCTATCCATTTGAATAACGAATGGACTGATCATTTTAGGCGACCACCAGACTGTCTTCAGACTGATAAAAATTAGCGTGCCAAAGCAGACATTCTCTTCCATGATACAGATCTTGATACCTGATCTGATGTTATGTTGGATTCTCCTGTAGAGTGGCCAAGCATGAAAAGACAGATCTAATTTGAAACATTTGTAGTTATGGAATCACGCTCCATTCCTTAGCTTTATGGCAAAGGCCGGAAGCCAGTCGTTACACACTCTACTTGTAGATGTGATGTGCAGTTCAAAGAAAACAAATTCGTCATCGTAGATGTAAGGTTCAATGTCAAAGCAAACTAGGGACTAAAATCCACATATCTCCTCTTCATATGAAATCATTGAAGAACAAAGGTTATACGAACACGTGAGGTGTCCCATTCAAAAGAGTGAGCCTACATTCGCAGAACAGAATCACTGAGAAAAAGAAGAGAAATGTTAGTTTCCTTTACAAAATCTAGCAGAATCATCGAGAAAAGAAGAGAAATGTCGATTTCCTATACTAAGCCTCACATTCACGTCTGCAGAGACACTTTTAAATGGTAAATTATGACAGCTTTTAGAAACAGCAAGTACACACACTTCTCAGATATCGGCTCTTGGCACAGAAGCAGCCAGGACGAGTACATTTGTAGCACACTGCAGGACTGTTAACGGTCAAAAAAAAATCTTGCAGGTGGCTAGATGGTCAAAGAAAAATTCAGTAAATTGTTTTACAAACCTGTGGCTGAAGAAAGGCAAAAAAAAAAGAGTTTGGCACATCCAGCGCTGGATAAATTTACCAGTATACTCTTCTGATCAGTAAATGCTCATGTTTTTTCAACCATGATCTGTTCAGATGACCGGAATTTAGTGTACTCATGTGCTTCTCCACTAAAATCGTGTTGGCATAGAATACAGTCTGACCGGATGACAGACGATAAGTAATTACAGAACTGAGCAACGACGAGTACTCTTACCTGGGAAGATGATGGTTAATTCAGTTACTGTTTCGAGGATGACATCGGAAACGGCAGTTACATGCCTTTCCACCATTCTTGAAATGATTCAATAACCAACCGAGATGTGACTTGTGTTGTTACCAAACAGCGAAGAGGAACTCTCGCGGCTAAATACAGGTGTGTTTCCCGCGCACCGCATCTCATGCAATCACCGTCTCCGATGTCATCCTCGAAATAACCATAATTTCCTTCATCTTCCGTGTAAGAGTCGCTTAACACTGTAACTGAGTTATTATCGATCCACGTTAAGATGTGTGTGTTTGTAAGGCATGCTGTTTCGGTGTGTGTGTGTGTGTGTGCGTGCGTGCGTGCGTGCGTGCGCGTGCGTGTAATTCATTAATAAAGATGGCAGGGTAAAGATCCCGAGGTGAAGACCAGCGTTTGACTTTCTTCAGAAATAGAGACGGAGCGCATGTTCTCCTGGCTATGGGAGCATTAGCAAAGTTGAGCCTAATGGGATAAACTGAATGGCAGTCCGACATACCTGAGATCCTGTATCAAAGTCTCAGTGATCATCTCAGAGCAAATGCAAGATGAAGCTAAGGCCCTAAGTATTGAGATTACGCATTGGTTGTATTCATGTCATCTGTTTTAATGGTATAACTGTTTGCCAAAACATGGTAAAATCTGTTAAGATGATGAATGAGTATTGTATCTTTTAAAGTATAACCTTATGCCAATGCTTGATAAAATGTGTTAATGTGATTGGTGAATACTTTTGATTGTCTTAATGTTTTGTAATAGGCGACACTAATCAACAAATGTGCCTGGGTTTAGAGTATTCCAGTAGCTAATTTCTTCAACGGAATATTTTACTGCATGAATGAGTTGTTTCCCTTCTGCTGTCGGAAGCATCTCATACCAGTGGAAACCTGAGTGAAGAACTAAACTGGAGACTGAAAATCAAGGCAGACACATTTATGTTAATCATACCTCTGCCGGCTGAGACCTCACACTTTTCCTGAATGTCAATGGGCAAGTGTGAGGATTCGTCAGGCCAGACTCCCAGCCACTTAGCCGCAAACGAGAATCTGTAATGTTCGCAGACCTGGGATGGCGACTGTCCAAACACAACAGGATCAAGAATCGAAACTACCACGTGACCAGGCCGACATCAAACTGATCCGTGGGCCTACCAAAAGGGTGGACCAGTCATCAGACAGTGAAGGGCGATCTACATACCTCTCCAGCTAAAGATCGGTGAACCCATTGAACACCAGTTCAAATAACTGAAAGTTCCCTCCCTGTATGGCGAGATCAAGTGGGGAAAATAGTCAGCCCAAGCAAAGACGGATTCGACTGAAGTTCCATTAATCTGTATACTTTAATCTTGTGTACACAAGTAGAGAAGGTGTGCGTGAAATTGTACTTAACTGGTGTCAATCTATTCGTTGTTCACACATCATTTACATATTGAACTGACTTTGAATACCTGAATCAATTGCCGGGTTGAGAGAGAGAGAGAGAGAGAGAGAGAGAGGAGAGAGAGAGAGAGATGAGAGAGGAGAGAGAGGTGAAACGACACTTCAGGAAAGAAAGCCTCCCTTATCATGAGGGAAGAATGGGATGTCGCCCCTGCACTGCACCCATTTTCTGTCGGCGAGTGGTTTTGTTTCGTCGTTGTTGGGCAAATTGACTCTCAAACAAATCAACACTCTTATGAATGTTTAAAAAGAAGGCTAAGGCCATAAAGGAAACTATGCACACACCACACACACACACACACACACACACAGTCGCTGTCAAATCAGAGCCAGGATGTACATATAGTTTGATTCTGTCCCTTGGCGATATATCCAGCGGCTTCTCGCGACGCTTCATTAGAGACGCTGTCTGCCAGTTACCTGACCTTGTCAATCAATTCAGTCAGTGAGTTGGTACCCTCTTGTCTAATTGCACTGTCTACCCTTCTGTCGGTTTTTTCCCCCAGACCTGAGAGCAATGTGAATGCTAGGGCATTTCCTCTGTTTGTCTATTGCCTGGTGTTTTTTCTCTTGTCCTTTAGCCTCTTTTATTTCTGGCTTTTTTTTTTTTGTTGCAAAGTGAGGAGACTGCAGGCGGATATCTAAGCAAATTTGAAAAGTTATTGATAACGCACCGCCAAAGAACGTGGACAAACGAATCACAAGACAAAACACGACGCGTTTCGACCGCTCAGGTCTTCTTCAGACAAGATACAAACACTCAGGACAACGAAAATGAACGAGCAATCACTTTTCTTCATCCAATTCGGTGCAAGATAGGCGTTGAGTGAAAACGAGGCTGTCAGGAAGGAGACAATGTGTGAGTCGAGGTAGTAAAAGTGATAATGATAATACTGATAGGAATAATAATGATGATAATGATGTTCAAAATATTTGAAAAAATAAATAGAGAGGATTACTACCACTTTTGGTGATGATATGGCAATAGCAGTTGTAGTATGAGAGAAAGGAGAGCGGGTTTTTTTTGTTTTTTTTTTCCTTTTCTTTTTTTTGTTTTTTTTTTTGTTTTTTTTTGTTTTCGTTTCGTTTTTGTTTTGCCTGTGTCTTCTTTCTGGATCTTTGTTTCTGTCTTTTCTTGTCCTTTTCCTTCACACTTCCCTTTTTTTACCTGTCTCGTCTTTTTTTGTCCTCTTCCCTGTCTCTTCTGTCTCGTCCTTTTCTCTGTCTTTTTTTTTCTTGTCCCTTTTTGATGTCGTTTCTTTTGTTGTCCTTTTCCCTGTTTTCTTCGTCCTTGTACTTTTTCCTGTTTCTTCTTGCTTGTCCTTTTGATTATGAATGATTTTCCCTAGCTTTTTTTGTTTTTGCTGTCTCTTCTTTCTTGCCCCTTCACCTGTCCCCCCCCCCCCCCCCCTTCCCCCCCCTTTTTCTTGTTTCTCTCGCCACTCCCACCCCCTTTCTGTTCTTTCTCACTCCTCACCCTGTTTCATTTGTCTCGTCCTTTTATTGTGTTCTTTTCCATGTCCTCTTTCCCCGTCTTCTTTTCTTTTTTTTTTGTCCTTTTATTCGTTTTTTACTTTTTTTTTCTTTCTTCGTCTCTCCCATCTTTCTTGGTCTTTTGCAGCATTCTTCTTCTTCTTCTTCTTCTTCTTCTTCTTGTCTTTTTGCCTGTCTTGTTTTCTTACCCAATTGCTTGTCTCTTTTCTTCTGGCCCATTTACCTCTCTCCCTGCCCTCTTTTGTTCCTTCCTGCGTCTGTCCACCCTTTTTGTGCTTTGGCTCTTTCTTTTTATGTCTTTTCGTCTGCTTTGCTTCCTTTTTTGTTGCCCCTTTGTCCCTTTCCCTCGTCCCTATCTTTCTTTGCAGTCCTTTTGCTTGTCCTTTACTTTCTTGTTAATTTGTCTGTCTCTTCTGCATTTTTTTTCCTTCTCTTTCTTGTGTCCTTTTTCAAGTTTTTTGTTTATT
>CM031595.1:120774487-120776987 GCA_018398815.1 Conus ventricosus
TCTCTCCTCTCTCTCTCTCTCAATGTAGGTATGGCGTATCATTGTTCCCACACAGAATCCCCCACCTGGGTTAGCCCGGTCTGTCTGCAAGTGTGTCAGCAATTGCTCTTTCTTTTAGTGATGTGTCTGCCAGTGTGGCCTTTCCACTCGATTTTTAGCAATGTATAGGTGTGGTCTTTTCCATCCCACATTTTGGAGATAATTATGTCCGTAAGTGTCGACCTTTCACCCCGTGGTTTGTTTATGTGTGTGTTTGTGTGGACTTTTTCACCCCATACTTTGTTGATGTGTCTGTCAGTGCGGGCTTTTCACCCCCCCCCCCCCCCCACGGTTTCTTTATGTGTTTGTGTGGACTTTTCACCCCGTGCTGTGGACTTTTCACCCCATACTTTATTGATGTGTCTGTCATTGTGGACATTTCACCCCGTGGTTTTAGTTATGTGTCTGTCAGTGTGGACTTTTCACCCCGTGCTGTGGACTTTTCACCCCATACTTTATTGATGTGTCTGTCATTGTGGACATTTCACCCCGTGGTTTTAGTTATGTGTCTGTCAGTGTGGACTTTTCACCCCGTGCTGTGGACTTTTCACCCCATACTTTATTGATGTGTCTGTCATTGTGGACATTTCACCCCGTGGTTTTAGTTATGTGTCTGTCAGTGTGGACTTTTCACCCCGTGCTGTGGACTTTTCACCCCATACTTTATTGATGTGTCTGTCATTGTGGACATTTCACCCCGTGGTTTTAGTTATGTGTCTGTCAGTGTGGACTTTTCACCCCGTGCTGTGGACTTTTCACCCCATACTTTATTGATGTGTCTGTCATTGTGGACATTTCACCCCGTGGTTTTAGTGATGTGTCTGTCAGTGTGGACTTTTCACCCCGTGCTGTGGACTTTTCACCCCATACTTTATTGATGTGTCTGTCATTGTGGACATTTCACCCCGTGGTTTTAGTGATGTGTCTGTCAGTGTGGACTTTTCACCCCGTGCTGTGGACTTTTCACCCCATACTTTATTGATGTGTCTGTCATTGTGGACATTTCACCCCGTGGTTTTAGTTATGTGTCTGTCAGTGTGGACTTTTCACCCCGTGGTTTTAGTGATGTGTCTGTCAGTGTGGACTTTTCACCCCGTGCTGTGGACTTTTCACCCCATACTTTATTGATGTGTCTGTCATTGTGGACATTTCACCCCGTTGTTTTAGTGATGTGTCTGTCAGTGTGGACTTTTCACCCCGTGGTTTTAGTGATGTGTCTGTCATTGTGGACATTTCACCCCGTGGTTTTAGTGATGTGTCTATCAGTGTGGACTTTTCACCCCATACTTTATTGATGTGTCTGTCATTGTGGACATTTCACCCCGTGGTTTTAGTTATGTGTCTGTCAGTGTGGACTTTTCACCCCGTGGTTTTAGTGATGTGTCTGTCATTGTGGACTTTTCACCCCATACTTTATTGATGTGTCTGTCATTGTGGACATTTCACCCCGTGGTTTTAGTTATGTGTCTGTCAGTGTGGACTTTTCACCCCGTGGTTTTAGTGATGTGTCTGTCAGTGTGGACTTTTCACCCCGTGCTGTGGACTTTTCACCCCATACTTTATTGATGTGTCTGTCATTGTGGACATTTCACCCCGTTGTTTTAGTGATGTGTCTGTCAGTGTGGACTTTTCACCCCGTGGTTTTAGTGATGTGTCTGTCATTGTGGACATTTCACCCCGTGGTTTTAGTGATGTGTCTATCAGTGTGGACTTTTCACCCCGTGGTTTTAGTTATGTGTCTGTCAGTGTGGACTTTTCACCCGTGGTTTTAGTGATGTGTCTGTCGGTGTGGACTTTCCACCCCGTGCTGTGGACTTTTCACCCCATACTTTATTGATGTGTCTGTCATTGTGGACATTTCACCCCGTGGTTTTAGTGATGTGTCTGTCGGTGTGGACTTTTCACCCCGTGGTTTTAGTGATGTGTCTGTCAGTGTGGACTTTTCACCCCGTGCTGTGGACTTTTCACCCCATACTTTATTTATGTGTCTGTCATTGTGGACATTTCACCCCGTGGTTTTAGTTATGTGTCTGTCAGTGTGGACTTTTCACCCCGTGGTTTTAGTGATGTGTCTGTCAATGTGGACTTTTCACCCCGTGGTTTTAGTGATGTCTGTCAGTGTGGACTTTTCAACCAGTGGGTTTAGTGATGTGTCTGTCAGTGTGGACTTTTCACCCCGTACTTTTAGTGGTGTGTCTGTCAGTGTGGACTTTTCACCCCGTGGTTTTAGTGATGTGTCTGTCAGTGTGGACTTTTCACCCCGTGGTTTTGGTGATGTGTCTGTCAATGTGGACTTTTCACCCCGTGGTTTTAGTGATGTGTCTGTCAGTGTGGACTTTTCACCCCCTGGTTTTGGTGATGTGTCTGTCAGTGTGGACTTTTCACCCCGTGGTTATAGTGATGTCTCTGTCAACGTGGACTTTTCACCCAGTGGGTTTAGTGATGTATCTGTCAGTGTGGA
>CM031595.1:120786987-120881987 GCA_018398815.1 Conus ventricosus
AAGACTGTACGCCCTACTCCGTAGGGCGAACTATCTTTGGTCTGATCGTTAAGTCTCCAACAATGTTCAATCCAAAATAACGAGTTTACCCAATTTTCATTATAATCACCTTTAAAGGAATTAGGGTAATATATTAGAGACAGGAAAATTCCTGTTCTAACTTTGATATGTTTTTACCCGCGCACTGCAGCGCTCTATAAAGATGCAAACAATGCAATAACAACTTTAATAACTTAAAAGAATAATGTAAACAATAATAACGTGGATATCTTGCCTAGACCATAAGTGCTAACATTAAATGAGAACTAAAGTCAGGCACGCCTGCGCCTGCTGCACGCGCGCGCGCGCACGCACACACACACACACACACACACACGACGTGAACGCACACATGCACGCACACACACACGCCCACATAGACGCACACACACACAAACGAAAGACGCGCGCACGAGCACACACACACACACACACACACACACACACACACACACACACGACCGCTTACACAAGCACGCAAACACACACACACACACACACACACACACATACACACACACACACACGCACGCACACACACACACACACACACACACACACACACACACACACACACACACACACACACACATCAAGAACTGAAAAGGACAGAGAACAAGTAACGATCGAAGTAAACGTTTCCCCCCTACTCAGTAGGAATGCCCTAAGGCTGTCTCCTCTCTCCTGTTGCTTTCAACGTCTTCTATAATGCATCACATACTCCAGGACTTCGACACCTCAATGCGCACTAGAGGGCGACCTCTTTCTCAACCACATTTTGCTGACGAAATCAAACTGACGGGGACTCGCCGCCGCCAGGCTAATACAAGCAACTTTTTGGAATCCAGCATAGAGAACAACGATACCCTAAACATATTCCAGAGGTCTAAATCATCAACAGAATTCAGGAACACGCTGGACGGAAAGCAATGACGAGGAGGACCTCTTTGAAACAAGTTTTGTCCCTTTCTGAGCAAGAGTGGCCATTCTTGTCACAAGACTCAATGCCATCTCGGAAACCAACTCCCACTGGAGAGAAAATGTTTACAACTCAGTGATGACATCCATGATCCCTCCGTGCAAATGCGGAAGCTGGATCTTATTTTTAACAGCAGATCTAGTAACAGGCCCATGCAGTTGAGAATGCAGCTTTTATAGGGAACATAAGACAGGGGTGGCTTACCCGACAAGTCTTGATCACAGGTCAGGGAAAGAAAGAATGGTGGAAGAGTGGCGCGGCTGAAGATAAAACCAAAACTTTGAAAAATGAGATGCAGTAATATCTTCATGGCTAGAGTCTATGGACTATCTAAATAAGACAAATGGTTGTGTCAGTATGCACACACACACACACACACACACACACACACACCACGTCAATCAAAGGGAAAGCATGGGATCGGGGTGAGAGGGAAGGGACTTCTTCTTCTGCGTACGCGGACACTCCCTATATGGACAGGCAAGTATTAATCCCATCTACCCAACAAAGGGAGTGGAATTTTGGGTGTATGACCGTTTTTTTATCCCGCCATTAAGGCAGCCATACTCCATCTTCGGGGAAGGTGCATGCTATGTGTAACGTGTCATCCATACCAACGGCCAAACTGGCCTTCTCTTCCGAAAGTTGGTGATGGGATTTTACGTGTGTGCAAGATGTTATGCGTGCGGAACCTCGGAACTGTATGAGAAATGGAGTCAGAACCAATGTTGACTCCGAGGGAAAAATCCCCTGTGCCGAAACGACCCGGCGGAGATAACAACCCTTGGATTACGAGTCCGGCGCTCTACCAACTGAGCTATTCCGGCCCGTGATAGGGAAGGGACGATTTGAGGTGGGAAGTCACCTCCTCAAAACGCAGTTGACATTCTTTGGTAACGAACAACACGTCAACAATAAATGAATAAATGTATAAATAGATAAATGTATAAATAGATAAATGTATAAATAGATAAATGTATAAATAGATAAATGTATAAATAGATAAATGTATAAATAGATAAATGTATAAATAGATAAATGAACGTGTCTGCCCGTAAGACAGTAGTTTACGCTACATATAAGTTGACGACCCCAAGAGAGCGGAGAAAAGGGGACTCATCTGATCCCACACTGATACCACCAGAAAGAAAGAAAACAACAACAACAACAACAACAACCGTATGATGAGTAGACTATTGCCATGTTGACGTTGGTCGCTAGCGGCACTGGAACCCACAACACAACCAGTGAGCTAGGCGCTTTACCACTGAGTTTACTGCGTGCACACAGTCCGCATTATTGCGAGTTCTTGTGACACGGCCGCCTGTCTATGAATACCGCGCCTAGCCCCACCCCCACCCCCTGACGTTCCGAGTGTTGTGGCCAGTTTACCGGGTTGCCCGAGTGAGCACAGGAGGTGATTAACCGAGGCGGGCAGGACAAGGCTGGACTGCGAGGTAGGACGGAACAGACAGTTCTAGACACGCCTCCCTGCCAGCCGGCCGCACAGAGGGTACCGTGACGTGACGTGGCCTACCCACACGCTGGTATTTAGTTTCACTCTAGAACCGGTTCGGCTGAGACTGTTGAACGTACTTACCTTGTGTGTTTTGGTGTCTTTGAGTTTTCAAGTCGTCTGCTCGAGCCCAGAGCCAAGTTTCAGGAGATCGAAACGGCTTGTCGTGTCTGGTTGCCGGCGTTGCGAGATGAATGAAAGCTGAAGTGTTGGAATTGGTTCTGTGATCACGTATTTTGGTGGCTTAACGTCACTCACACTGGAAGATACAAACATCTCAAAGCAGTACACAGTGCAACATTTAAAGCGTGTGATTGTCTTATGAATGAGGTTTGATCTGGCTGTTGTTTTTCCCATCACCAAGTCCAGTCCCGCCGTTTCAACGCCATACTGAATAAAACTATGTAAGTCACTGTTTTTTTGTGCTGTTTGAAACTAAAAACATTTATTTTGTTGTACTTATAGAAATAAAATTTCTCTGTTTGTAATTCAAAACATTAAACTTCTCTGCTTGTAATTCAAAACATTTATTCTGTTGTATTTGTAGAGATTTCACTGCGTTGTTGTTTTGTACATCACAGACTCCACAGTGATTTTGCTGTAATACGTTCTTGGGCCAGTTGTGTGTGTGTGTGTGTGTGTGTGTGTGTGTGTGTGTGTGTGTGTGTGTGTGTGTGCGCGCGCGCGCGCTTGCGTGTGTGTGTGTGTGTGTGTGTGTGTGGTCGTGCGCGCGTTTATATGACTCCAACCTCTTAAAATTATCATTATCGGTGTTGATAATCATTGTCGGTTGTCACTTTTTCTCATCTGTACAAGTATTCAGTACAGCCTCATACACGGTGTGCAGAGTGCAGAATACCATTTCGTTAGTCACAGTTATCAGTGTAACTAAGATCATGCTGCCAGATTAGATTAAGACTACGCCAATAAAAACAATAATAAAAAAAAAACTTGTTTGCTTGACAGACAAGGCAGCGTGAACAGCCTGGTGTGCTAAGCCTTGTCACGTGGCTAATCACAAATACTAGGCCTAGACTTGTCCTTCCAATCCTGATTCAGTCACAGGCTGTGCAGTCACCTAAATGATGTGTACAGCATTGTTCAGTTCACTCTTAATCTGAATGGAGGAAACTTGGAAGAACAAGATCCACACACAAAACAAACGAATCTAACTGTGGTTTTGGAAATTGATAAACTTCAGTGTTTGCTTTAAACAATGAAACTATAAGCAAAAAAAGCAGAATGGTTTTATTGGTCTAAATGAGAGAGAGAGAGAGAGAGAGAGAGAGAGAGAGAGAGAGAATAAAAACAAAAAGATTTGGCCTGGTGGGAACAGAATCTGGAAGCGAGTCGTAAGGACGTGAGTGGCTTTGAAAGTGCAAGGGAGCAATTTCGTTCGGTTTATCAGCTGAGCGGAGTTAAATGACCGGCGGGAGGGCAGCAGGTGTGCAGAGCGACTCGGGGCAAGTCAGGACGCATTCGACAGGTGAGCGCGCGCTGAGTGAACCGTTGCAGGAGCTCGCCGCTTATTACCGCCGTCACCCGTCGTCGTCGTTCCTTGACAAAAAAACAAAAAAAAAAGCCATTGGCGGCTTTACCGTTTAGCGCTGCTCGCGACCGCCGCTAACCTCTGCTTCATTTTTCTTTGAATCTGTCAAACCGGTATTGTCGTCTGATGATGACTGACGGCGCTTAGCAAAAGCGAATATCTAGAATTGCTGCTTGTCGGAGCCAGCAGATTTCCGTCTGTGAACAATATGACCGAGTTTCGGTTAGAATAAAACGATGATCTCATTCAAAGTTCCAGGGAATGACGTTGGGTTGGAGTTTGACAATGTTTCTGAATTCCTCTGGAAGTAAGCGCGCAAATACCGAGCCACATCACACACACACACAACACACACACCACGCACACACACACACGCGCGCGCACGCACAAACACACGCACGCACGAATACACGCACGCACACACAGACACACACACACACACACACACACACACACACACATCACTGGAAATAATGCGAGCGTGCATGCACACGTGTAGGCCTACCCACTAATACTGTCTCAATTTTACGCTGTCGTGAGTCAATCATGTATTCAAATTAACCAAGTAAGGTGCGGCATCCAAAACAACAAGCGCCCGCACAGCGGCACGCGCGTTCAAAATTGATCGCTTGGGACCGTCCCAGACCTCGAATCAGTCTAATAATAGCGTGAACTATCGGTCAAAATGGGGCAGAAACTTTACAGCACCCGAGATTCGGTTTACGCTCCATGACAAAACCACAAAACGTGTAAACAAACGACATCAAGACTCGCAACAGAAACCTAGAGTACATTCCCATTACCCGAATCGTATATGCCATACTATATCATAACACACGATACGATGCCAATGTAGGACCAAACTCATATATATAATAGGCTAATGGGAAAGGGCAAAAGCGACAGAAGTCAATTTAACTCCTATCATTTGGATGGAATACAAATGAATTTCAAGATAGGTCCCCGAGTCTACATGTGAAAACGAAAATCAGAATACGTATTTCATGGAAAATGTACATTTGATTGGTCGGGTGTGGGTGAGAGAGAGAGAGAGAGAGAGAGAGAGAGAGAGAGAGAGATACCAGAAATACAACTAGAGCATATGTGTAACTGATTTCTGAACAGCACGTCTCTCACACACACACAGAGCGAGAGAGAGAGAGAGAGAGACAAAGAGAGAGAATGTTATTATGTCTGTGATCCATAACAATTGGAGAGAGAGAGAAAGAGAGACTGCTCAAGTACCTATGGCTACCTATGGCTGAAAAACCAGGGACAATCCACGTCAGCCGTTTTTCAATCAATAATACACAGGGCACCGGTGCACCACATTCTTTTGTTGTCGCCGCTTTTCAACCGTCACGTCTCCTCCAGCAAAACTCCAGGGGCCGCAATTCTCTCTCACTGAGAGAGAGAGAGAGAGAGAGAGAGAGAGAGAATGTGTTGAGCCACTAAAAGATAGGGAAAGCTCACAGCGCCCCCACCTCCACCCCCACCCACCCACCCACACACACAGAAACAGTGCAAGTTCAGTCATGCGCGTACACGCACGCACACATACACACTACAGACACAGAGAGAGAGAGAGAGAGAGAGAGAGAGACCTTGAATAGTACTGCATTAGTATTCAGAACTGTGTTGCTTATACATTTACAGAGAGAGACCGGAGGAGGAGGATTTGCCCTAACCCCGGAGAGAGTATACATAATTGGCTGATTGATTTATTTATACTTTGATGGATTGACTGATTGATTTAAGCATATGCACAATACAAAGCACAATCAGTACTGTGAACTATAAGAGGGAAAACTCTGATTCAATAAACAGATACCAATCATTATGAACAGAGCTGTCATGGATATCAAATATTCTAAATAATGCTACGAATAGATATGAATCACTGTGAACAGCACTATAAATGGATACCAACTACTATGAATAATGCAGATATCTGTCTCTGTGAACATAGTTATGAATAGATATAAAGCACTGTGAACTGCACTGTAATATGCACCATAAACATGCTACAAACAAATATCAAACACTATAAATCGTATATAAGATGAATGGATGTTAATCATTATGAACAGTATTTTGAACAGCACAATCAACAAGTGCTATAAGCTAGGACCAAACACCAAGAACAGAACTACGAATGGATATCATATTAAGCACTTTCAGTAGTACAAGGAACAGATATCAAACACTTTGAATCATGTTATGAACTGATGACAAGCACTATGGACAGATGAACATTATGAATGGTGTTATGAACTAAAACCACAGAACATGAACAGTGCAATGAATAGATGTTAGCTTGACAAACAAGACAAAGAACAGATAAGCAAGAATTATGAAGTTTAAGCATGAGCACTAAGAAGACATACCTGTAACTGTACTCAGCACAATCAAGTTATAGCAAATGGTGCTGTACACAATATTAATTTCAAGCATGGTAATAAAATTGTATGTTCCTAGCATATACAACGTTCAGTCTGAGAACATGTCCTCAGGAACATGGGGCTATCCAGTTGTTAATCTCATCATTCATTCACATATACACAACATACATTAATTTGCTTTTTAGAGCTACAACCATGTATCTCTATACATAAATTAGTTCAGAGATGCACGGTTGTGGTTCTGATGTATCATTTGATAAAGAGCTGAAAGAAATACTCTCAGTTCACAAGACTGCATCCTTGGTTGACCTGCTACCCACTTGTTTTCCAACAGATGTCCCTATGGTGAGAGCCAGCAACAGCCACAGACCCAACGCCATGAAGTTGCCCGTATTGGTCTGTCCCTCGCACAACACCCCCGCCCCTCGCATCACCCGCATCCGATCGGCGCCCCCCTCCTCGGTGGGCATGTCCCAACTGGCGCAGCGCCTGCAGCAGAACTGGCTGGCCCAGCACCCCACCGACACCTGCAGCAACGGCGGCGTCAACCTGGACGACTCCCTCACCAGCCTTACCTGGCTGCAGAACCTTAACATCCTCAAGATCACCTCCCCAACCCCCCTGGCTGGTCCCCAGGTGTCTAACATGGCCCCCTTCCCGCACAAGTTCATGAAGAGTGCCTCCTCCCCACCGCTGATCCAGCCCAATGCAGTCATGGGGGGCATGAGCAAGCCATCCAGACTGGATGCCCAGATGCCCCACGCAGACATGCCTCCCCTCTGCAGCAGTTCTCTCCTGGGTTCTGAGGCTGTGGATTACAAGAAGAACCCCTACGTGAAGCCTCCGTACTCGTACGCCACTCTCATCTGCATGGCGATGAAGGAGACCAAGAAACATAAGATCTCCCTGTCATCCATTTATGAATGGATCATGGACAACTTCATGTATTACCGCATGGCTGACCAAAGCTGGCAGGTGTGTATAACAGTATTAAGAGTGTGATAGTACCTTTTAATGTCGAGAGGCATAATCTGTTTATAAAGAAAAAATGAAAGCACTATGAGGGAAAAAATCACTTTTTGGTCATTTAAATTTACTTCTTTTTAGACTTAGAAAATTGATGTGTGTGTGTGTGTGTGTGTGTGTGTGTGTGTGTGTGTGTGTGTGTGTGTGTGTGTGTGTGTGTGTGGTGAGTTGTGCAGGTTTTGAAAGTCAAACAAACCAGTCAGTTGTTGGGGCTTGAGTAATTTGAATATGAATGTTCGCATCAATTTAATGTTGGCTTCATCCAGTTTTCTTACTTTACAATCCATTAGCTTTCAATGATAAAAGTTATAACACAAGAAAACACAATTCAAACCATGTTTCTGCCATTTAATTGCAGACAAATGCATCATGTGATTGTGAGTCCATAATTTTTCCCCTCTGTGTAATAGACTGATAGGAAAACTGCAATCATCACCATTTTGTTTGTCTACCTTCCAACAGTCTGTCTGCCTTAACTCTTCTCTTTATCAATCTGTCTGATTAGTATTCTTCTGCATTGTCAGACCAAAACTGAACTCCAAGCCCATGAAAAGTGTGTTCATAAAACAGTGCACCCTGCTTCCTATTACAAACACGTGTTACAGGTAATGCAGGTGAACTATAACAAAACTTCTTATTTTCAGAACTCTATACGACACAACCTCTCCCTCAACAAGTGCTTCGAGAAGGTCCCACGGCGGAAAGACGAGCCTGGAAAGGGAGGCTTCTGGCGGATCAACCCCGAGTACAGCGACATGATCGAGAACGGGACGTTCAAGAAACGACGGAACAGCAGAGACATGTGCCCGGTGCCACCAGCCAAACGGGCGAAGCAGGAGGAGGATGAGCTGTTGATGGCCGTCAACAGCATCAAGGGCACCAAAGAGGACAAGCTGCTCAGCAACGGCTCTCTCCACCTTGACCAGGATGACTCTGATGACAATTCACTCTCAGTGCAAAGCAGTTTCAACTGGATGGCCATCATGAACCAGGACATTGTCATCGGGGGTGTGGCTGTGAAGACGGAACACATCATCGACAATGAGGGCTCTGGCCCTCTGGTGGCCATGAGCCCTCCATCCTCGGACAACAACTCCGACGATCTGGGTCTGGACGAGCTGTTCTCCCAGACAGACATTTCCATGGAAGTGCCATTGGACTGCACCACTCACAACCGTCTGGACTTGACAATCACGGGCACCGGCATCCAGCCCCCAGACTGGTGGTCCGACAATCCTCTGCACGACCTCAAGACAGACCCCGAGGGCTCTGATCACAGCAGAGGACTCCACACCCCCGTGCACCCCTCGTCCAGGTCAGACGCTGATGACTTGTGGGCCAACGCCACCGGACTGGATTGTCACAGCGCTTTTGATCTGGACAATCTGTTTGACATTGAAAACATTCCCAGTCCCCCAATGTTGTGATAGTTACTTCAGCCAGCAAGATGCCACCCTTTGTTCAGTTACAACTGTTGATTTTTCAACTGTCGTACAGTGAATGACCAGACATTTTCATTCTTTAGTCTCAGGTCTCTTTCTGCAACAGATCTCTGAAAGTATTATTATACCATGTTCTTGTAAAAGTGCATAAACTATGGTAACAGTGTAAAAAGATGGGGGGGGAAAGCCATTCTATAGAGATGGAATATAAGTTTGATAAAATGCCACATGACAAACAGGTGAAAGTATGCCGACAGGTAAAAAAAATACATATATATATTTTTTTTTCTATGCCATCAGTTTTTCAATTAAGCTAACTTGCAATTCAGATTTTTACCAAATCTTTGGTTAGAAGTTTAAACCAAAAAAAAAGATACTCGAAGGAGGAGTTGGGTATTTTTGGTCAAACTACACACACACACACACACATAGACATACACACACGCATACACACATTGCCCAGGTAGACTATAAAGTTTTTACCTGTCCACCGGGCAAAACTACCTGAATATCAGTCGCTGATAAACTCCAGTTACAACCTACGAGAAGACGAAGGAATTAGAAAACACAATTTATTGTCATCTGCTATTTTGTCAGCAAGCCTCCAAAACGCAGACATCCTGTGTACTCCATTCTCTTTGCTGAAGGATTTTGATGTCATGATAACTGATCAACAAACAAACAAAAAACTGATACAGCAATAAATAAATGAATTGGTAGTTTTGTAAAGTGCAACCTGTGGCTGTTGCAATGATATCCCTCACAAAATTACACTTAACTTTAATTTCTCCACAGCCAGGCGCTCTTTTCCATCCACAGCCAGGCGCTCTTTTCCATCCACAGCCAGGCGCTCTTTTCCATCCACAGCCAGGGGCTCTTTTCCATCCACAGCCAGGCGCTCTTTTCCATCCACAGCCAGGCGCTCTTTTCCATCCACAGCCAGGCGCTCTTTTCCATCCACAGCCAGGCGCTCTTTTCCATCCACAGCCAGGGGCTCTTTTCCATCCACAGCCAGGCGCTCTTTTCCATCCACAGCCAGACGCTCTTTTCCATCCACAGCCAGGCGCTCTTTTCCATCCACAGCCAGGCGCTCTTTTCCATCCACAGCCAGGCGCTCTTTTCCATCCACAGCCAGGCGCTCTTTTCCATCCACAGCCAGGCGCTCTTTTCCAACTGGCAGGTCACAGATGTCACCATCTGCTTGACACAAATGATCACTGGCCAGAGGCAGGTGGATAGACATTTTTGTCCAACCATGATCTCCCTCTCTCTCATTCTCACCACACACACACACACACACACACACACACACACACACACACACACACACACACATATATATCTTTTTTTTTTCTTAACAATGACTTGAGCTGATTGAAATACTGTCATACGGAATGTTTAGAAATTAGAACTGAAAGACTCCCACATTAACACCCATACAAAGCATAAACAATACACTAACTACAAACTCACAAGTGGCCTTACAATACCTGAAGAGTATGTCTTATCTTTGACTGAAATTAATCATACCCTTTAATTAATGGTGTGCCTCACATATTTACTTTAAAACAAATGGCAACATGTTTTGATTTGTGTTTGACATAATTTTATGTTCCAATGCAGAGATTAGAGAAAAATGTAGCATCTGCAATACTTTACTGCTGCCAATTGTGATAAAGAAAAGGCGAAGAACTATTGACAAAAGTTCAGTGGCTGCTTACAATGCTGCCAGTATTGTGGTTCTTGCACACTTACTGGACTTGTAAGTCTGCTAAATTGTTTACTAATTTCAAGCCTTCCAATATTTTTGGTCCAGTGCTACATTTCAGTTCTGCCAGCAGAGCTGAATATATTTTTAACCAAGTTATACATTTCAATCTATTGAGAGAAATCGAATATTTTCAGTCCAGTTGTACATTTCAATCTGCCCAGGGGAGGGTTATTTTTATTGTTTTTTTAAATTAAAAAAAAATTTTTTTTATGTCGTCCCATTATACATATCAACCCGTCCAGAGGAGTTGAGTAATTTTGGTCCAGCTATGCATTTCAGTCCATTGAGAGGAACTGAAAATATTTGGCTTAGCTATGTGTTTTAGTCCATTGAGAGGAACTGAAAATATTTGGCTTAGCTATGTGTTTTAGTCCCTCTAGAGGCTCTAGTACTTTGGGTCTATCTCTTCATTAAATGCGTCCCGAAGAGCTGAATGTTATTGGTCTAGTTATACATTTTATATCCGACTAAACGATGTTTGTTCTTTTATTTATGGTTGTTTTTTGTTGTTGTTTTTTTCTGTGAGTGTCTAGAGGAGTTGAATATTCTTCCTTGAGCTTTACATTTCATTCCGTCCGAAGAGCTGGTATATTTTGTCCGTCCAGCATCACTGAGTGAGCGCATTTGTAAATGACCATGCTATTTATTACTACACTGAACGTTTGTTGGTCTGAGTACCATGTCTGTGATTTAAAGATAAAACTAATTCTGTTGTGTTCTTAAAGTTCACCCAGTGATGTGTTGTGTCCATACCTTTGCAAATTCTCTGAGATTGTGATTGTTCTTTGTTGTCTTTTTTTTTTCTTTAACCTTCACATCATCACATGATCATTTTTTCGCATTCGTTTACTTTTGTTGTTTATGAACTGTTTATTTTTGTTCATTATGTCTCTAATTCTGAAGCTGATGATTCATTTCATCTTTATTCAAAAGATTGTTTGGTGGGAACCACATTTTGACAGCCTACTTAATCTTTATTTTGTATCATTTGTAAACAAGAAAACAATGTACAACAATATTACTGTAAACTGAACAAAACAATCTTATCAAGATAAAAGAGAGAAAAAAACTTTAATTAAACAAAATCAACATGCTATAACAATGTTGTGTTTTTTCCCAATACATTTTGGATTCTTCAATTTACCACTATTGTGGATATTAGAAAAAAATTTAAAAAAACATAGTCTTTCCAGCAATTGTAACTGTAATCAGTGGATTGTAAAACTATAATCCTGACGTTAAAAAAAAAGAGGAAGGTGATGGGAGAGGGGGAGGGGGAAATACACGAATATCAGTGCAGTGAACATGTATTTCAAACACACACACGCATGCACGCACACAGACATACACACACACACACCGAGGTATGTACACTCTATGCACTTTAATTCTAGTTTTATCATACCTGGCAGACAACACGGTCTCTTGAGGGCTGACTTTATGCAGTTATGTTCTATCATATGTATCAAACATTATTACAGTTAACTCTTCAACTTTTCACCCCCATAACTGGGCCTTTTTGTACCCCAACACTGTTTTGACACATCCGGAACAAACTCGTAATGTTGTTTTGGTGCAGCATAGAAATTTTCCTCCATTTGACGACAGTGCATATCGTTTCCCTTACCCTACTCCACTTTTCACATATCCGATACAAACTTGTGACATTGTTTTGGAGCAGCATAGAAATTTTCAGCATTTGACAATAATGCACATCATTTTGATTTAAAATGATAATAAGTAAACAAGAAGGTACTCATTAATTAAGCATTGCACATCCTCGATTTCCTCCCCATTCCAGCAAGTGCTCACTCTCCAGTTTTTTACAGATTGTCTGATCTGCAGCACTTACGTCACTATGGGCACAATGTACATAAAGCGTCTTCATGTGTGGGCATGTGTGTGTGTGTGTGTGTGTGTGTGTGTGTGTGTGTGTGTGTGTGTGTGTGTAAGCATGTGTCTGGGAGGGTTTGTGTGTGTGTGTTTATTTTATCATGTGCTGGTGATTGTGTGTGGCATGCAAACCTAGACAGTAACAGGCCTATGTATCTTATTTTCAGTGTGAAAGGAAGGGTTAGGGAGCAATTGATCAATGTTTGTGTGCAGCGAGGCTGGTCCTCAGTCTGTGATAATGGTGTGGGAGATAAGGTGACGAGAGATGTGTGTGTGTGTGTGTGTGTGTGTGTGTGTGTGTGTGTGTGTGTGTGTGTGTGTGTGTGGAGGGAGGGGGATGAGGGGTCTTTGATTGCATGTGTGATTCAACTTTATTAATTCCTTACATGTTTTACTGTCCATGTAGATCTGTACCCCTGTTTTAAGTCAAATTTTACTCTCTTTTTTTTCACAAGTCATCATCACCCATTTTCATCCCCATCAAAGATGACTCCCATATTTTCAAGTATGTTATGAAGAGGCTGGCTTGATAATTTTCCTCTTTTTTTTTTCTTTTTTTTTTTGCGAGTCAGCATATAACTATATATGTATCAAAGAGAGTAGATGCTATTTTAATTACCTATTTCATTGTTGCTTTACAAGAGTGTTTGCAGTGAGCCAAAGTGTATGACTTTGTTTGTTTTGTTCACTTTCTTTGTTCTTTGCATTTTCCAGACAAAAAATGCCATGTAGGCCAGTTTTCATGTGTCCATTCTGAAATCAACCAAATAAATTTTGGTGAAAGTTTCATTATACTTGTTTTCGTTTTTACTGTTCTTGTTAGGAAGATGATCTTTTCCTCAAAATTACACATTTCAGAACATCACAACAGAATCATGCCATACACATGAAAAGAATGACTCAAATCAGTGAATCAGAGGTGATTTCCTTTCCTGGCTCTGCTATATCAATATGAATCATTACTGATGCATTTTGATCCTCTTCATCATTTGACTGACAACTCATTTTCATTGAAATAAATATTGTACTTACTATGCATACATACAACTAGACACTAAAAATGCTTTCAAAACTGTTTTTTAAAGAATGTTCTGCTCTTGCTCATATGTGAGACTACTTATTACTAGCCAATGCAAAAGAAATGACGGCAATTTTCCTACACAATCATTTCAAACTCAATTTTTCTGCAGGATTTTTGTTTAAGTAAAGCTGCTGCCATATCTGTCTGTATATTACAATGAAAGACCTTTTGGACCTCCATGACAGAAGAAATCCACAAGTCTCATGTTCTGGAACTGAAGCTCAGCATTTTCTAGAACCACCTCTGTGGTAGGGCCAAGGCTGACCAAGTAAACAGACATGATCAAATATGTAGCAGTCCTGCAGGTGCAGCCCCACAGAGGGAGGAAGGAGGTGAGGAGGAGATGGGAAAGCTATGAGGGTGATAGCGGTACACGCTGGTAGCCGAAGATACCTACTGGTCGTGACATTAACTTTACATGAGCTGGGGAAAGGGACGAGATCAGAACATCAAATTAGCTGTGTTCTGGTGGAATGGGAGTGGGAATGGTACCAGTGGCCAAGAAATAAATGGCAATGGCAATCATCAATAGGACAGACTGGGTCGATTCACATAAATTGCGGGTGATCTGTGTCATGGGAAAGCTTATTAAAAGCTCAGGTAGTTTCTGTTCCGTACTGGAAGGGTCCACTAGTGTATGATGACTGTATTCACCCATTTCGTGTGGGAGATGTAATTACAGTGTTGGTGTTTACAGGGCCATACAGCCTTGGCTAGGATAACATAACCCAAGCGCCAAACACTGATGAATCGGGGACTTTTTATGTTGCACTTAGTAGATAAATTATATTAAAAGCGAACAGATATTCAACATACAGAATAAACAAAATTGGAAAAAAAAGAATGCATATGCAATGAAATATGCTGAATCAATATGCTAAGAAATAGCAGGGACTCAGTGTCATACCAGTGCTTAACAAATTAACTGAGAACAGAAAGACAGAACACGCAGACTTGTTGAAAGAAAGAAGGGATGTGGGCATTTCTAATGTGAGAATGAGAATCACAGCACAGAGTTAAGATTTCAACACATTTCACTCCCTAACCATAAATGTTAAGTACAAATCAGTATCAAGGCTAGAGGTACAGTTCTCTGCATAGCAGACACAGAGCTGAGATTCAAACACATTAAACGCCCTAATTTCGAACATGAACAAGAGCAATACTCCCGACTCCTCGACATCAATGTCAAGACTGAGGGTCAAGTTCTCACTACAACTTGCAATGAGTTGAGATTCCAACACACTCCAAGCCCTAATCTTAAACACTGACGAGAACTACTCAAGACTGCTCAAAATCAGTGTCAAGACTGGTGTTTTCTTTCTGTTTTTCTGGTTTGTCTATTTGCTTGTTTGTTCTGGTGCTTATTTAGTATTGCTAGTATGCATGTTAGTACCCATATCCTGTCTGAGGCATTTTAACGTGGTGACAGCCCTGATGTAGCCCTTTGCGGTCGGCTGGGCTATAAGCAACATTATCCTATCCTATCCTGTCTGAGGCTATCTAATCAGAAAATATTATTTCACAGAATTGTAACAATATGATTTTTTTTTAATACTTTTATTGCATTCATTTTCTTTTTCAAATAAATATCAACTCTTCTACAAAAACCATACAATATGCTTTTTCATTTGCCCAATATTTTTTGTTTGTCTATGGGCACACATGAAGAAAAAATTCCAATGATCAAAATGAACAATGAACACAACCATCATAAAAGATTATACAACATGTTAAATAACAGACTGGTGGTTTAGCTCCTAGCAAACAGATAAGAGTTGAAATTCCAACACATTCCACACCCTAATCTTAAACATTAACTACAACTATTCCTCAGTCCTCAAAATCAGTATCAGGACTGGAGGCTTTGTCCTCAGCTCAGACCGATGTCTGAACCAGCAAGGTATACAGCTGCTTCTGCACTATATCAGGCACCGGCCAGGCCATGAATAGTGATAGGCAGATTGTCTAGCCATAATGCAAATGAACTGGTGATAGAGGGGTTGGCAAGATTTACAAGGGCAGCATTCCTTTCAAGGGCAGCCTGGGACTTTTTCTTGTCTGAGCACGCCCCTGTGGGAATGTGTGTCAGCAACAAGCTGTGGAGCAAGATAAACCTCCAGTCTTAAGAAATCCACGTTCTCAGCGTTAAGCACTGGGAAACATACTCCGCATTAAAAAAAAAAAAAAAGTGGCTTTTTTATGCATGTATATAGACTGTTCTTTATCGACACATAAAAGATGGATTATTTGGGCTATAAGCAACATTATCTTATCTTGTGCATACCCATATGGACACATGCTCATTCATCGACATTTGCATATAATGATAGTTGCAGGCATACACGTACGAACAAGCAGGTTCGGTATATCATATATATATGTACACTTTCTCTCTTTCTGTCTTTGCTGTTTCTTCCTTTCTTTTCTGTCTCTGGTGTACACACACACTCATACCATCCACACACAGACCAAGCCTTTCTTTTCCACCTCTTTCCCAGTTGGTAAAAAGGCTTTGACTAAGAGCGTTAACCCAGTTGTGTGCTGTGAATACTGCAAGGATTGGCAATAATCCGTCAGCGCCTGCAATTCATGCACTGACATGCACTCTATTAGTTTTAACAATGAGCAGGTTCACAATCAGCACTGTCTGAGGACCAAGTGTGACATGAGTTACGTACGAATAATGATAAACTATTAAGTGAAGGCATTAAAACACACAATGCCTATCTACACAGTTCAATTGTTGTTGTTGCAGTTGTTGAAGTTGTGTGACTGATAGTCTGATGCAAGCATGTTCTGGTGGGCTTTTTTTGTGTGTTTTAGTTCCCTTACTAAGTCATCACTTTTCACCATGTATGTTAACCTGACAAGTAATGAATCGTAAGATTGAAAAGAACAGTTGCGGCAAAGAAGTCCATATGGTTGTCTGATGTGCTATTAAACAGGATGCGTCCACTCAGAGAAGTAAAGAAGAAGAAACATCAATACCCCAAGTACAAAAAAAAGAATATCTGACCATACAAAAAGCTGATGCCAGCACTTGTAACAAGGGAAACAGGGGTGGGGGTTAGGTGTGGGGTGGCCAAGGGAAAATGAGGAGGGGGAGAGGGGAGAGGGCATGGGGAAAAAAAGGGTGGACTCTGCATAGCCAACACTAAAAACAAAACAGAAAAACCCTGAGAGGAGTATGGGAGTTAGATGTGTAAATTATATATTCATGTCCCCAGCAACCTTGATTTTTCTACACAGTTCATCAACTTAAGACATTCCAAAAGTGCACTTATGCTTCATTCCATTTGGCCAATTAACAGAATGCAAACTGTTCAGGAATGAGTTTGTAAAATGCATGACTGCTTTCAGTTTGTTTGACAGTTTGTTGTCATTTTTCTGCTTCGTCTGAGTGCACAAAAAAGCAGAGGCTTGTCAGCAATCTGAAAAGCACTCATTTGGTACCCTATTTAAACACCATCATATTCTGATTTTCATTCAAATGTGACTCTGATCTTATTTTTTCAAACTAAGACTTTCTTATCTCTATTTGTGTGCACTCATATTATATACCTATACGGTAAAAAAAAAAAAAACAAGCAACAGAATATTTTGTGATAGAAACATGTCAACGACTCAAGCATAGGTAGAGTACTTCCAGGTGTGCCAGGATTTACTGACATCTTTTCTGAATAGATCAAACAAAATCAAAATTCTTAACAACAAAAAACAAACAACAAAAAAAAGAATAATCATAAAGGAAATGTTTCATCTGTCAATCGATTTCAATCATGACAGCTCTTGAACCGCCAAAATCCAGATCAAGGAATCAAGAATCAAAATACATGCTTACTCATATTGATGTCTATACAATGATGATAATTGTTGTAACATAAACCATTAACGACTTTTTTCTTAACGGCATCACGTGATGGTCTTATTACTGCATTAGCCACAAAAACTGCCGTTGAATGCTATGGTCTGACATGGTAAAGTATATGACGCCAAAAATAGATCACCGAGACAGATATGCTACAACCCTGATTACATGCTATCATTACCAGCTCTTACTATATGTACCTGAAAGAATTTGGCAACACTTTATGTGTCAAACACAAACACTCTCTGCCACCACACTGAAATGCTTTTACGGTCGCAAAGGAGGACAGAAGAAAGGCTTACAGCACTTCTGGGTCCCTCCCTAAGTATAAGTGTCAACAGTTAAACCAGCCAAGAAGGAACTCAGGACAATGTAGTGTTCTTAGCTCCAATGAAAACACACCCTGAGCAAATATTGTACCAAGCACCACTTTAGTGGCCGTTGCTAAAATCCCTCTGTATAAATTTTGACCTAATTCTAGTACTTTTTTGCCTTGACCTTCAAAAGTTGTTTGGAAACATGGTAGGCAAAACAAAACATCACTGCAAGCTGAGGTTGGTCAAACCTGTAAATGATATTTTTTAATTTTCTTGTTTCCCTACCTTTTTACACACACACGCACGCACGCACGCACGCACGCACGCACGCACGCACGCACGCACGCACGCACGCACACACACACACACACACACACACACACACACACACACACACACACACTCTCTCTCTCTCTCTCTCTCTCAACGATGCACTGGCATCACAAATGATAACATTCTGGTGAGAAGTCCCAAATTCATTTTATTTGCGCACTTGCATGTTTACATGAAATCATAAAACAGACAGAAACTGGGAAACCTGAAATCCAGCTTCACTACACCTATGTTTCTGTTTACGTAGTTTGTTTCTCTCTCTCTTAATAAATGCTGTATAATGTAGTGCTGAAACATTAATTTTAAAATAGATAAAGAATAAAGCTATCCCCGCCTCCCCCCCCCCCCTCCACTGCTAAAAAAACCCTGTCAAACCAGAATCAGAGGTGTATGTATATATTTTTTTTACATGCTGTATTTTTAACAGTATTCATCATCTTTTCAATGAAATGATAACATTTCTAGTTTCATGCTGCCAAAATGTTCCTGTTCCTCGACACCTGAGTTCTCAAATTTCAAAATCAATTGAAGTCCAGTGCTCAATGAAAGTTTGGAGGGATAATCTGAAATCTACAACAAAAATTATGATATTGTTCCATTGTTTCAATTAACTGTATCCACCTTCACCAGTCTGGTTCCTTACAAGTCAACATCAGATTCTCAATATACAGCTTCAAGTTGCAATGAAAGCATTTTTTTAAGTAAATAGTCTCTCCCCTGATGTGTTCTGTGTTACAATCTGTCAAATGAAACAGTTCATATAGTTACACCATCGCAGAAAATCTCATATCTGAAAAATATACTGGAATTTCATGTTTCCTATGCCCTGACTGGTTCAAGGACACTACGCGCAATATATCATGATTACCATCATCATCTGTTTTGTGGATGCCAGCACCACCGAGTCCCGATTTACCTTCAACAGCAGCAAACAAGACTCTTGCCTGTAAAAGCATCCACGATTTTTTGCTTTTGTATTATCTCTCTTGTAAATGTTGCACTCGGCAATACTGAAAAAATAGCCCTTAGAAGAGAATGCAAGTTTGAATGAACGTTTTGGGAAAATCATATTGCTGAAAAACAAGAAAGCCAGAAAGCTGGAGAGCGGTAAGGTGCATGTTCCTCCACCAAAGAAAAGGAGATGAGCTAGGCTGAGTATGATTTGATGACCGGAACTGAACTAAGGGTGATCATTCTAGCTGGCTAACTAGGAGTAGATGTGAGATTAGCTCCCTGCTCTCCTGATTTTTCTTGTTTGTTTTTTGGATCCTAGGAATATGGCGATGTTCCACACCATATGGGGATAAGCATTTGTTTGGACGTGAAAGTATGAGAAAAACGTTATGAAAGGTAGGCCACATATGAACAATCTTGATAAATATGGATATATGTTAGACTACTTAAGCAGTCACAGAATCTGAATGAAGATGTGAAATCATATCTAAGAAGCAAAAAACAAAAAAGTCTTACCTAGTTTTACAACAACTGATGTTTACTAATACTATATGAATACCTATAAATTTTACATTGTTGCTAAAACTACAAAACATACACAATAATTTTAAGAAAACCTAAACTGGATGCATTACACAAGAAGTCATATCTCATTACATCAACGTTACACAAATGCTTAGCCTATTAGACAAAGAAAAAGCAAAGCATTTCCTTGAACTACATCAATGCTAGGACACATGCCCTTTTCACCCCAGATCATCCACCGAGAATATATTGTGCACAACCCACCACTCACCTACACCCTCATTCTCTCCACACACCCTTCTACCATAATCCCTCCATTCCCAACTACTACACTTCCGGATACTGTACTCCGACTCTATACATATCCTTCGACTGTTTCATGAAAACTGCACTCTGTTGCTGCTATGCAATGCATAAGATTTTGTCATGCAAACTAGATCTGCATGCCTCTTTCCATCCCCATTAATGTGTTTAATCTTCCTTGTGGCCTTCATCCTTCTGTTGTGCATACTCATCAATTTGAGTCAGAATGGGCGAAATGACTCTCTTGTTCTGATTAAACAAAATGCAGGTCAGAATTTGCCCAGACACTAGGTCCCGTGTTCTCCACACACACACACATAGCAAAAATACAAGCATGTATGCTTTACATACATATTCTCACACATTCATATGTGTCCACACACACACACACACACACACACACACACACACACACACATACACACGCATAAAGAGTGGAGATAAAAACACAGAACCAAAGAACTGACAAAGGAAAGAAAAAATGATAAACCAGCACAGTTACTTTCTGTGTCCAACAAAATTTTAATAAATTCACCATCCAAAGTATCTAATGACCACAAACACAGTTCACTCCAAGTTGCAGAGGAGGATCAACAGCTTGAAACTGTCTTGTAGCGCACAAAGCAATATGGAAACAATGCATGTTATCATTCAGACTATACAAAAACAAATGCTTCATCAGATGCACACATTTCACTTCAATTATTGTCCTGGAAGTGACAACTGAGTTATTTTCGTAAGACGTTCAAACTACAGCACAATTTTTCATGAAGAGAAGTTCAAAACCTCACCACACAGAAAAAACAAACAAACAAACAAACAAATAAGCGGCAAACCCAATCAGCACCAACGGATGACCTGTCTCTTCAGTTCCCACTGGTCGCTTTCGACATCTAGTCGGTGAATTCTGTTTACATGGAGGAGCACTTCATCTAAACACAGGGAGGAAACAACTTTCTCAGAACAGTGGGTGGAATGGAACCACACCATTGAGTTTCATCCGTTTAACACCAACAATGTGGATGTCTGTGTCTCCTGGTCTTGGCTGACCCTGGTATACCTTAAGAAAGAGAGCAGAGGATGCCCTGTCATGTGGTCTCAGCCCATGCGTGTGTAATTATTTTGTTGTCTAGGTATGCTTTGACCAAAGAGCGAAAAATCTCCCAAACTCTCACATGCGAAATTGCATCTGGCTGTGTCTGAATCTTTGACAACATGCTGATACATTCAAACAGATTTGGGAACTACAGGCCCAGAAACTTGAAGTAAATAAATAAATGAATAAATGAGACGGGAAAAATGAAAATGGTGAGAGAGCATGAATTTGTACCAAAGTATGCTGATGAATTAGGCTTGAAAGTATCTTGCATTCAGAGACACTACTTCAACTGTAATTACCGGAAAACCAGCAGATTATGTGATGAGTGATGACAGGTATTTGGAGACACTATATCCACTGCAGTTACTGGAAAACCAGCCGATTATGTGATGAGTGATGATAGGTATTTGGAGAAAGTATGTCCACTGTAGTTACTGGAAAATCAGCCAGTAATTAATGTGTGATCTTAAGTGAAAACAAAACTCCTCTAACCTTCCCGCTCTTACCAAAATTAAGATCCCCCCCCCCCCCCCCCCCCCCCTCCCCCCTTTCACTTTTACAAAAGTTTGAAAGATCCCTCAACCCTACTTTTGCCAAAATTTGGAAGACTCGTACACACACTCTGCATAAAACGTACTCATTTCAGAAGACAACTACACATATAATGGTTTTAGGGTAAAGAACTCTGTGATAGCGCCTTTGATGAAGTTGTGTTCAAAGATTTCAGTGTCAGCAAGTTTACTAGGTTCATTGTTGGATGGATGTGATGCCCACCAGAAAAGAACTCTCATTCACACTGGCTCTATTAGTAAGTGATTATTGTCTTCAGGTGAGGATTTCAGTAAATGTTGGCCTGCGTTAGCTTGATCAGAACAGGCATCACTGAGCACCACCAAAGTGACTCAGCAGTCGTACAGTATCGGCTGCCTCATAACCTGGTTGCTTCCCACAGACTGTAGGTGCTGAGGCTGTGACAGGACAAACTTGGGTGTGGTAACAACACAGAGAACAGAGTGGAAGTAAAGCAGATTTCTTTTCTGTTTTTAAATATGATGTCACACAGTTAATCGAACAGTGTCCATTTATCACCAAGCATGGGATTTGACATATCTAAATGATCTTTAACACATACATAATTACAGTGAAAGAATATCATCAATGTCACTGAATCATCCACTGAAAGTCGAAAAGCGTATAAAATCTACCAATGAAACAGCTTTTAACATTTCCCTATAAGACAAAATTCATGAAGTTTTAATGTCAAAGAACAAAGATTCTAAAACGAGAAAACATCACTGGTTATCCTATACCAAAAACATCATTGCCCTAGATTGTCCTTTCTTAGTACTGACCTTCCACTTCATGAAAAATTATTCACAGAGGTCAGTGGTGTGCGGGGTTTTACCAGACAGCCATGATAGGAATGCTTCAGATGAGTCCAGCCATTTCCTTCATGAACTCATCATAAGCATCATCCTTTGTCTTGGTTTGGGAGGCAGGGGTAGGAGTCGGCTTGGTGGTAACATTCAAGGCAGACACCTCATCTCCCTTGCCTGAAAATGTCAGTAGCAATCACATTCAAGTATTCATGCTGAAATGAGTAGGTGAAGCCTAATAAACACTCTCACACACTCACACACATACAAACACACACACACATACATAAACAAGCACACATTCACACTGACACACACATGAACACACACACACACACATACACGCACACTAACACCAACACTAAAGACACACACACACACACACACAAACACACACACACACACACACACACACACACACAACACACACACACACACACACACAACACACAACACACACACACACACACACACACACACACACACACACAACAACACACACACACACACACACACACACACACACACACACACACACAACACACAAACAACACACACACACACACACACACACACACACACACACACACACACACACACACACACACAACACACAAACACACACATTCCAATACAAATTTCTGTCTGCCTGTTTTCTTATGCTTTGAAAAATTAAAAAAAAAAAACATACCATAATCAGCAAGTGCACAATACAACATAATGAGGCAGAAAAAATACTGGTAAATATGAATAGTACCTGTTACTAAGACAATACAGCATAATGAGGCAGAAAAATTACTGGTAAATATGAACAGTACCTGTTACTAAGACACACAAACACAACCTTTCAATACAATTTTCTATTCACCTGTCTCTAAAACTTCAACTCATTAACAGCCGAGAGGAAGGGGAAAAAAAAAAAAAGCAGCAAGCACACAATGCAAGACTTTGAGGCAGAAAAAATGTACCTGTAGGTTTTAAGCGGCCCTTTTGCTGTGCGTTGCGCTTGATTTTCACGGCTGTGGGAGTGAAGCGAGTCACGTCGCCCATGCCACTCTTGATCTTTGGCTTGGCCTCGATGGTGGCTGAACTCTTGTTTTCCTCATCCCCATGAGCCCGCAGCGGAGGCTTCATGATGCTAGGAGGTGCACTCAACACATTGGGGTTGGAGGCTGGCATGGGGATCATGCTGGGGGGTATGTTTGGAGGGGGGATGTTGGGAGGGGCGCCAGGTGGACGCATCAGGCGAGGTGGCGGAATACCTGCAACATGATATGAAGTAGGTACAGATCATGTGAAAATAAACATAGAATTTCTTCTCCTTCTTTTCTCTTGTTGTTTTTTTTTTTTTTTTCCAAACATATACCATCATCCATACATGTGTCTCATCAGCAGAGGTATGTCAAGGGAGAAAACCTCCATTTGAATAGCGTTAAGCGAGACAGTTGAAAATGCAGCTCAAGTTAATGAAAGCCAGATATTTAGGCAAAAGACAACACAGGAGATTGAAACTGACCGCAGTGTTACTGAGAATCAGTCAAAATACAAATCATCACACAAACAGAGTAAAAACAGAATACTGCTTATTCAACACATGAAATAAAACAGATGAGTAAATTTCCATCAAAAGTGTCTTCTTCAGATGTTACAACCGTCATGAAAAAAATGCATGACACAAAATTCCCCATATGGCTGTCAGCATGATAATGCCAACAGATGAACAACGAACAGAATACTGCTTTTGCTAAAATGTCTGTTAACTGGAAAGTATGTTAACAAAATACTGGTAATGAAGAATATATCCAAATCTCGCTCATATGGAGAATACCTAAACACAACTTTACTGATGTGAATATCTGGTTTATTCCAGAAGACTTTCACCCTGTTAGTATATTTCTTTCGTCATTTCTGCCTTCTTTATAAGTACCAATGTGCATTTTTCTCAAACTTACCTATCCAAATAAATGCCTTTTTCCTATTCAGCATGGAACACTGCCAAAATATCTGGATCCTCATGAAAATAACATTGGGAGAGAATGTGAGTTAACTATAGCTCCTACACTGAGGTAGAACAGCAGAGACACTCCTGGCTGATGTACTCTGGCAGGAAAATATTAATGCTTCTCTTGCAGATGATGATATAAATGTTGTATCATTACATTTTCTAATACGTTATCAATGAATTTTACATGATGTAGAAAAAAAGAACAGCTTCCTTTGTTCTGATAACCCTGACAAGATCCTCATGACTTACTGAGCCAAAATCATAGTGGCTATAATGACAGCATCACATCATCCCCAAACCTGTGCCACTGCTAACATTATCCTTAATCATATGCATCAGGATTGTCATCACTGTGTACCAATCATGCCATTTCAGTGGGCATGTCAGTTATGCCATTTCAGTGGACAAAGTGAGAATACTAGGCTGTGCCTATCACCTCTCAGCACAAACTGGTGCATGCGATTATTTTCAGGTTTTCCTGATGCACAGAAAGCCCATTATTGACTATGAAGATAAGATCTGCTTATAAATACACATAAATATGGAGAAAATATGAGAACCAACAGGTCAGCAAACATGCACTGGTCAGCAAACATGTGCTGACCTGAAAGGTAGTTCACAGTCTCCCTCCATCCTTAACCCAAAAGCACTGTCAGGATTTGAACTTGCAAGCCTAAAATCAACAGCCACATAGAAATCACTCGGATATCACATCAGCAACCATGCCTGAGAGTAAGTAGACATCTTGGATATTGGTGAAAGACAATGGTTGTACACATAACTTCAATTCTTACCAGGGGGGCCTGGGGGCACTCGTGGTGGAGCTCCTCGCAGACTGGGAGGCAGGCCAGGAGGAGGTCCAGGAGGCAATCCCTGGGGACGTCCCGGTGGGGGTCCAGGGGGCAGAAGACGAGGCAGGGAACCAGGGGGTGCTCCAGGCATCATGGGAGGCCTCATGAACATTGGGGGAGCACCTGGAGGAGGACCTAAAAGAACAAACTAACTGATGTCATTCCATTCATTTGTAATAAGGTCTGTATTTACCATTTTAATAAAGAGCGTGCATACTAAGGATTGGTGGCACAGAAAGCTTCCATTTCACCAATTTTCGGATATGAGGAATCTGCCATCACTACTTTATGTTAACACAACTGAATCCCACTAAAATCCTTATCTAGCCTTTTTATATTGTAACCATAACCTCCTAAATAAAGCTGTTATTTTGCAATCCTGTGTGTGTGTGTGTGTGTGTGTGTGTGTGTGTGTGTGTGTGTGTGTGTGTGTGTGTGTGTGTGTGTGTGTGTGTTTTTGTGTGTGTGTAAGTGTGAGTGAGTGTGTGTGTGTGTGTATGTGTATCTATGTGTGTGTTTGTGTGCAATGGCTTTTCATAAGATGACAGTTACTACTGATTGGTAATGATAATTCATTAATTGCAATAATTGTAAAGCTAACAATATCAATAGTAACAACAAAACATGTATAATAATAATGATAATGAAGGTGAAAACAATAATAGTGGTAAAAAATAAAATTGACAATAATAATATTTAAAAAAATAATGATGACAAGAATAATAATAATAAAAATAATCATGGGAATTACAACCATAATAATACTATTGATAGTGATATTGATGATGATGATAGTGACGACGATGATAATGATGATTGGTGTCACATTGATACTTTACGAATGATAATCATCATCATAATAGTACTAAAGGGAAAGATGTGAATCAGTAAAAGTAAAGAGCATATTATCTAAAACTAACAGTGAAACAAAACAAAAATAGAATTAAAAATAAGGAAAGACACATATACTTCAGCCAATCAGTGGAACTACAGACATATCACTATTCTTCCCTTCCATACTCCTCCCCTCCCCCTCCATCCCTCGTAACCACAGCACATGGAACACACGACCCACGCAACCATAACTTTCCTCTACCACCACTACCATCCCTATCCCATACAAACACATGTGCCTGTGTATCACGCACAAGACCACCACCTCACTCTCTCCATTCATCCACATCAGCAAGACTACAGCATCAAAAGCTCACAGCTTGGGTCCCACTGATCTGTGATGTACGTACCCCAACACGCCCATCACCCATAATGCTTAATTAACCTTTCTACCCCCGTTCCGCCCTATTCCGCCCGACCCCTCAGGCTCCTGATCCGCCCTATACCGCCCGTTCGTCAGTAGGGTGATTGTCTCGGTAAAAACAGGTAAATTGACAATCATACTTGTGTACACAGACACGGACGCAGACATGGACACACACACAGAGTACACATACACACTTGCATATATGGACGCTCTACATTACACAGTTGCATCACTTCACATGTGCACACTTACCAGTACATACGTGTTTGCAATAAATGAAATAAGAGATCCTGAGACTAGTGAGAGATTCAAAGTGTACTATCTCGTTTGATGTGTGTTTAGTATTGGTGTCAACCTTAGGAAAGTCCTGGAATTACTTTTGTCCTGGATGATGCTACATGTTTTGTAACAGACGATAAGACTAAAAGAGAATTAAAGATTGCCATTCCAGCCTACTGATGTGATAAAACCATACCTGGAGGAAGGCCTGGTGGAAGACCAGGAGGAGCACCAGGAGGAGGTCCTGGAGGAATAGGTCTGGATGACCCTGATCTGGCAGACTTGGCCTCTGCTTCATCCTCTTCATCCTCCTCTTCATCGTCATCCTCATCATCCTTTTCTGTACCTGGTGGACGATCATCTAGTCTGGAGATCTCATCCATTCGCTGCTTAAGCTCTGCAGCCTTCCGAGCCTGTGAAAAATAATACAATACCAGTAAAAACGAAATGGGTATAAAGAACAAATCAAAGATTCCAGTACAGTGTAAAAAAAGTAATATACAATTATGCTCTAAATATGATCTTCTTCTTCTTTCCTTAACAATTCCATGGGGAATCACTGAGGCATCACACTGAAGACGAGTTCACCAGGTTCCTCAAGTTCTATCAATTGTGTATAATGTTTGGGTTTCTGCAAATGTTTCCCACATCAATTCTGCATTATTGTTCGTCCATCATTTTTCATCTGTCTCCCTCCTTCAACATTTTCCTAGAGGACTGTTTACGCAAGACCACATGATCTTGTCACATGACCATACCAACATAGTTTTCAGTTTTCATTTCCTAACTGATTTTAATAGATCTTCGTATGGTCCAATGTGCTGCTTGCTGATTTGATGCACTTCTTCATTGGTATTATGATCTGATGTTTAGTGTCTTGCTGTAACAACTCATGGCTTCCATGGCTTGGATTTTTCTTTCAAAATCTGCTGTGGGGGTCTATGTCTCACATGCTAAGAGTGGTATTAAAAGCATGGTCATGGAAATGTTACTGTTCTTCCATACAGGTTTAAGTCTGGACAGTACTGATCTGCAAATCAAAGCTTCATTATGGTTCCCACTCCAATGCTGACATGATCTTCAAGTAAACCAGCCATGATATGTTTCTGGAATATGCTGATGAAAGTGGGAGGTAGAAGGCAGCCCACAAGAAATCCAACTGAAATATGGAACCATCCTTTAACAGCACCCTGTGCAAGCACTATTCTGGTCGCTTTGGAATACAATTGCTGGATGGTGTTGATTAGCTTCTGCCTGAAGTTAAATTTCTTCACTGTGGCCCATAGCATCTCCTGCCAGACTCCATCAAACTGCATCTTGAAGTCCATGAAGACAGTGTAAATTCCCCTTGGTGTTGGAGATACTTTCTGTAAAGGGTAGGCATGTTAAAGGTCTGTTTGATAGTACGATCGCCTTTGCAAAATCAGGTCTGTTCTTAAGCAATTATAGCATCTGCTTTCGGTTGTAATCTTTTCACAACTACTATGAGCACTATTTTCCTGGCATCGTTGATTGAACTGAGAGTGCAGTAGCTATGGCAATGTCTGAGATTTTCTTTTCTTGGGTGACATTTGTCACTGACTTCATGGCATGGGCCACTCCCCAGTATGCCAGATTTACTGCTGCCTCTCCACCACGTTTCAAGAATTCTGAAGGGATGATGTTGATGCCTGCAGCCTTTTAACTCTTCGGTGATTTTCCTGCAACTACATACACTTCATGGAATAAAGGAAAGTCATAAACATCTGATGAATCTTGTACTGACAGCACACTTTGATCTCGTTAGTTCTGTTGCAGAGTTCAGAGCAGTATTCATTTCCTGAACGAGACAGTTGCCATCTTTATCCTGAATGGTACTGACTTTGTGTGTGTGTGTGTGTGTGTGTGTGTGTGTGTGTGTGTGTGTGTGTGTGTGTGTGTGTGTGTGAGTGTGTAAAATCTTTTATCATCTTAAAAGGTTTCTTTGTGTCACTGTTGTCAAAGTTTTTATCTTGTATGAACATACAAGGATATACGAATAATGAGTATCGTGATATCACCTGATTATCTATTTGAATAATGAGTATCGTGATATCACCTGATTATCTATTTGACTGCATTAAAACACAAAACCACACAATCCTTAAAAATAGAGTGCTCTGATTACAAAAGCTCATTTGCATAGTCAAAGTCAACGCATTTCTCTTTAATTTTCTTTATCATATCAACAAATAATCAGGTCCAAGCGTCTAGTTAAATCATTTAAAGTGCTACTGTGGGGTGGGAAAAAAAAATCAAATAACCAAACTTGAGATCTTTCAGAAACTTTTCTTTTTTAAAAAATGCATCCTCAAACACTTTTAATGCAACCCATGAAAGCTTCTTGGTGTCATCAAGTTTAACACTCACTTATTTGACTCATTTTCCAAAGTGCTGGAGCAACTGATAATTCTATCAATGCCAAGCATGTTCAAGCCTGAAACCATGTGCAAGGCTTAAAATGAGTTTGTTTGATACAACGATTGATGGTCTGCTTTATTTTGTAAGTCAAAAACCGAGTAAGCCTTTTTTTTTTTTTTCTCAACAAGACACTTACCTTCTCCTCCCTCTCATCCTCGCTGTCACTGTCACTGCTGCTGGACTCTGAGGACACCTCAGGCACTTCCTGACCTGCCATCTGCAGCATGCGAGCCTGAAGTGCAGACACTCCTCCTCCGCTGCTGCTGCTGCTGCCACCTTTCTTCTTCTTCTTCCCTTGCTTTCCCAGCCTCAAGCGAGTGTCTTTTTCTGGTTCATCCTCATCAATCTCGTCATCATCTTCAAAGCGGATCTTACGAGATTTTGCTGAAAGTTCAAAAACCAAATTTTCGTGAGTTTGTTTAGCTTCGCATTTTGTGTGTCAAATTCTCAGTCATATTTTGAAAGTGACAAGGTGCATGAGAGTGGTCTGGTTGTAAAATGAAAATATGATTACGTCAGACTTCCTGTACTGAGTAACTGAGGGTTCAGACAGACAATGTCCAGTGCAAGGACAGTATGATCAAAACTTCATCAACTCTGAGACATTTCCGAACCCTTTCCACAAAACAATCTCAATCTTCAACGATTTAAAGATAAAATGTGCATATTTTTGTTTCTTCCACTAAATCTGAGATTCAAAAATTCCTGACTTGTGGGGAGCTGACACCTGTGCTCTGTTATTCACTTGCAACATGATCCCTGAATAAATGCCAGGCCACCCACAATACTGCTATGTGCATGACAGTTTTTTTAATCACTTTGCCAAAAAGGCAGCCACATGCCACCTTCAGAGAACTGAACCCCTTTCTAGGAAAACCAAAGAGCGTTATACCAGGAGTTTACTACAGCTGAGACAACCTCCCCAAATCCTGCATAAAATAGCAGTAAATTATCTCAGGGTCTAGTCATATTTTCCGAAGTTGTTTACAGACAGCCTACAATAGTTTTCATTCATTCTATATGCAAGTTTGAAGACCTATCATCAATCAGTAGCGTTTGCTTCAATACTTAACAAAATTCAGAATGTAAGCATATAAACATCACAATCTGAGACTCTTAATAAAAAGAGATCTGTAACATTATGTTTCAAAACACACAAAACATACCTTTCTTGAACCAAGCTGAGAGTTTGTTTTACACCTGTTCTCAGTCAGCAAGTCAAGACTCATACCTATGCACTTCTTTCCAAATCCATGCTCCCAAGCGACAAAAAGACATGAAACTTGGGATGATATATAGCACATGGTTTCTTACTTCACAGAAATTTGCAAGCATGTACTTTTTACATACACATTAAAGTACAATGACACAGACATGTGTATCAACACGCACACACGCACGCACGCACGCACGCACGCACGCACGCACACACACACACACACACACACAGAAGCAAAAGTAAGGCACTCACATGGGGGATCTGCTGTCTTTGCCAACAGCTCAGCCAAGTCATCTGGATGTTGTATGGCATCCAAGTCTACATCTAGTGGATCTGCTATGTCTGCAACGCATATCAAGATTCTCAGGGCTTCTACTGCATCTTTTAAGACTGACTGATAAAATAAAAAGAAAATATTTTCAATATTCTTTTAGGAAGGAGGGGGGGGGGCCCTACTAAGGAAAATAAAAACAATATGGGACTTCCATTTAGATCATTTGTCAACATCTCTTATTCTATCCACAGTATAAAAAAATGATGCTTGTGCTTGCTTATTTCAATTCATCGATTTAAAAAAACAAAAGAAAAAAGAGAGAAATAACACTTCCATCTCGAACTACTCACTGGTGTTGCAGCAAACATCTAACAAATTGTAAAAATGGTAATAGGATACTAAGATTAAAGCATTTCTATCTTGGACTCCAATAGACTGAAACAGCTCTTAAAACATAAGACAGAAACAGTCAGCTGTAAGCCACATCAAAATACTGTAATACACTCTTGCTGAGCTATGCTTTCCTCTCCCAGGCAACTGAGAAACTGAAGGTACAGGGAAGAAAGGAGAGTGGGGAAGGTTGAAGATGGAGTATAAGGGAAGGAAAGGGGAGGCCGTTATGATGTTCCACTGAGATGCAGAAACAGTGACAACTTGCAATAAATAAAAACTCCACTCTTGAAAATGGTGGGGAGGAAAGGGCAGAAAAAGGGACGGGTACAGGAACAGAGGATGGGAGGAAGGGAGTGAGCGAGGGAGAGGAGAGGGGACAATAAAAACATTCTCTAAAACACAAATTCAAAGGATAGTTTTCATTTGTTAAAAAGAAAAGAAGAAAAGAAAAGATAGTGCATAGTTCAGGAGAACTGGTATGATGTTCCACAAAGATGGAAAAAAGAAACAGAAAGACAAAGCCGTGTTTAGGCAAACTGTAATAACGTTCCACTCAGAGAAAAGAAACGGAGGTGGTGTCCAGTTCAGGCAAACTTTTATGATGTTCCTCAAAAACAGAGAGACAGAGTCTAGGGCAGGACAATTGTCATGTTCCTCAGATGCACGGAAAAGAAACACAGACAACGCCTAGCTCAGGTAATCATTTTATGATGTTTTTCAGAAACAACGAAGAGAAACAGAGAGACAGTATCCAGGGAAAAAAAACCTGTAACCAAGGTCCCTAAAGATGGAGAAAAGAAACAAGAGCAACAGTGTCTAGTTCAGGCCCACTGTTGTGATATTTCTCAAAAACACTGAAAAGAAACAGAGTGATAGTGCCTATAAAACTGAAATTATGTTCTTCAAATATGGTGAAAAGAAACAGAGTGATAGTGCCTATAAAACTGAAATTATGTTCTTCAAATATGGTGAAAAGAAACAGAGTGATAGTGCCTATAAAACTGAAATTATGTTCTTCAAATATGGTGAAAAGAAACAGAGTGATAGTGCCTATAAAACTGAAATTATGTTCTTCAAATATGGTGAAAAGAAACAGAGTGATAGTGCCTATAAAACTGAAATTATGTTCTTCAAATATGGTGAAAAGAAACAGAGTGATAGTGCCTATAAAACTGAAATTATGTTCTTCAAATATGGTGAAAAGAAACAGAGTGATAGTGCCTATAAAACTGAAATTATGTTCTTCAAATATGAGTGATAGTGCCTATAAAACTGAAATTATGTTCTTCAAATATGGTGAAAAGAAACAGAGTGATAGTGCCTATAAAACTGAAATTATGTTCTTCAAATATGGTGAAAAGAAACAGAGTGATAGTGCCTATAAAACTGAAATTATGTTCTTCAAATATGGTGAAAAGAAACAGAGTGATAGTGCCTATAAAACTGAAATTATGTTCTTCAAATATGGTGAAAAGAAACAGAGTGATAGTGCCTATAAAACTGAAATTATGTTCTTCAAATATGGTGAAAAGAAACAGAGTGATAGTGCCTATAAAACTGAAATTATGTTCTTCAAATATGGTGAAAAGAAACAGAGTGATAGTGCCTATAAAACTGAAATTATGTTCTTCAAATATGGTGAAAAGAAACAGAGTGATAGTGCCTATAAAACTGAAATTATGTTCTTCAAATATGGTGAAAAGAAACAGAGTGATAGTGCCTATAAAACTGAAATTATGTTCTTCACAATATGGTGAAAAGAAACAGAGTGATAGTGCCTATAAAACTGAAATTATGTTTTTCAAATATGGTGAAAAGAAACAGAGTGATAGTGCCTATAAAACTGAAATTATGTTCTTCAAATATGGTGAAAAGAAACAGAGTGATAGTGCCTATAAAACTGAAATTACGTTCTTCAAATATGGTGAAAAGAAACAGAGTGATAGTGCCTATAAAACTGAAATTACGTTCTTCAAATATGGTGAAAAGAAACAGAGTGATAGTGCCTATAAAACTGAAATTACGTTCTTCAAATATGGTGAAAAGAAACAGAGTGATAGTGCCTATAAAACTGAAATTACGTTCTTCAAGTATGGTGAAAAGAAACAGAGTGATAGTGCCTATAAAACTGAAATTATGTTCTTCAAATATGGTGAAAAGAAACAGAGTGATAGTGCCTATAAAACTGAAATTATGTTCTTCAAATATGGTGAAAAGAAACAGAGTGATAGTGCCTATAAAACTGAAATTATGTTCTTCAAATATGGTGAAAAGAAACAGAGTGATAGTGCCTATAAAACTGAAATTATGTTCTTCAAATATGGTGAAAAGAAACAGAGTGATAGTGCCTATAAAACTGAAATTATGTTCTTCAAATATGGTGAAAAGAAACAGAGTGATAGTGCCTATAAAACTGAAATTATGTTCTTCAAATATGGTGAAAAGAAACAGAGTGATAGTGCCTATAAAACTGAAATTATGTTCTTCAAATATGGTGAAAAGAAACAGAGTGATAGTGCCTATAAAACTGAAATTATGTTCTTCAAATATGGTGAAAAGAAACAGAGTGATAGTGCCTATAAAACTGAAATTATGTTCTTCAAATATGGTGAAAAGAAACAGAGTGATAGTGCCTATAAAACTGAAATTATGTTCTTCAAATATGGTGAAAAGAAACAGAGTGATAGTGCCTATAAAACTGAAATTATGTTCTTCAAATATGGTGAAAAGAAACAGAGTGATAGTGCCTATAAAACTGAAATTATGTTCTTCAAATATGGTGAAAAGAAACAGAGTGATAGTGCCTATAAAACTGAAATTATGTTCTTCAAATATGGTGAAAAGAAACAGAGTGATAGTGCCTATAAAACTGAAATTATGTTCTTCAAATATGGTGAAAAGAAACAGAGTGATAGTGCCTATAAAACTGAAATTATGTTCTTCAAATATGGTGAAAGGAAACTGAGAGACGGCATCTAGTTTGGGCCAGCTGTTATGATGTGCCTCTGAAAAAGAGAAAAGAAAGAAGTAATGTCTAGTTCAGGTAAACAGTTATGCAGGTAAACAGTTATGATGTTCTTCTAAAACAGTGAAAAGAAATAAAAAGAATGTCAATTTAAAAAAAAAAAGAAAAAGCCTATAATGATGTTCCTTGGGAGAAAGAAAAAGAGAGGCAGTGTCTAATTCTGGCAAACCGTGACAATGTTTCTCAGAAACAGAAAAAATAAACAGACAATATCAAGTTCAGCCAAACTGTTTCTCTGACACAGAGAAAAGAAACAGACAAACAGTGTCAACTTCATGAAAAGTATTAAGATGTTCCTCAAAAGATGGAGAAAAAGATACCCGAGAGGTGGTGTCCATTTTAAGCAAGTTGTCATGATGTCAATCACATAATTATGGGGGAAAAAGAGAGACTGTATCTACAACAGGCAAATCATGATGTTCCTCAGAGACAAAATTAAGAAATGTGGACTAATTGTCCTGTTCAAGTAAACTGTTCATTGCTCCTCAGACATGATGAAAAGAAACACTGACAGTGTCTGCTATTATGATGTTTCTCTGACCAGAGACCAAAAAAAAAGAAACAAAGACAGCTAGTTCAGGCAAGTTTTCATGAAGTTCTGAACAGGTTGAGAAAAGAAACAGACCATTTCTTTTTTAGTTCTGGGAAGTTGTTCAAATGTTCATCAAAGACCGATAATAGAATAAGAGACTATGTTTAGTTCAGGCAACCAATTATGATGCCCCTCATACACAGGTAAATGAAACAAAAATTAAAGTCTTGATTGGATGGTCCTGACAGGCAGAAAAAGACAGAGACAAAGAAAGAGAGAGAGAGAGAGAGAAAGAGAGAGGCAGAAAAAGACAGAGACAAAGAAAGAGAGAGAGAGAGAGAAAGAGAGAGAGAGAGAGAGTGTGTGTGTGTGTGTGTGTGTGTGTGTGTGTGTGTGTGTGTGTGTGTGTGTGTGTGTGTGTGTGTGAGTGAGTGTGTGTGCCTAGTTCAGGCAAGTCATTAACAAACAAGCAACGACCTGACCCTGTGGGACATACCTGTAGCTGGATCATACTCATCCTCACTGTCACTGAGAGGTGGAGGAGGGCCTGGTGGGGGACCAGGGGGCTTTCTCTTCATTGGGACATTTTCAGGCAAAGCTGGCCCGATCATTGACTGACTGTTCAAACACATTAATGACAACCTTTACCAATAAAATCATCATTGCACTTCAAATAAATGCACATAGCAACAAGTTTCACCGCTGATAGAGTAAATCAATCCAAGAAGTTCACATAAAAATTGACAGGAAAATACTAAACAAAAATTCAGAAAACTGTATGCACCCAAGCTTTCTCTCTCTGTGTCTCTCTCTCTCTCTCTCTCACACACACACACTATTAGGACCACTCATACACACCCACACATACTTGCACAGATACAAATGGTCACAAACTTACTCATAAGCTGATCTTTTCTTCAAGATGCTGGGAGGCATGTGTTCTGGATATGCCCCCAGCAGGGGAGGAGGAATTTCATTGGGTAACGGAATCATTGCTGGCACTGCACACAAAGTAGTGCTTTGCTGTAAACTCCTTTTCTCTTGATAAAAACAACTAAATGAATGAACACTGAATTATTAGGAAAATGAGTAATAAATAAATGAAAACAAGGCGACATAATTTGACAAATGCTGGACAAAGGTAAAGTTCCAACAGTAATTTGGAACCTTTGTGTCCACTCAGCCAAGATTTTTATTATCAGAGTTGTTCATTTCAAAAGCTTTTCCAGGTCCATCTCTTCAAATGAAAGAATGCCGACATTTTTTTCCCTTTAAAGTTCAATCCATGAGTAAATGTGGAAGGTACAAAGTGGATTGTTATTTCAGATGTCCAGAATCAGTTCTACATTACACTCAGTGGTGTGTTGTTTATGCACCAAACTGTAGAACTGTAGATGCAACAAATCTAAAGGAATATGCAAAACTGCAGAACTGATACGAGGGCCACCCCATAAGTTCTCAGATGGGAAAAGATGGAAGTACACTGGCATTTCTTACCTAGCCCATCTTTTCAAAGTATCCTCCATCAGCGTGTATGCACTTTTCCATCCTTCTAAACCACGAATCCATCACCCCAGCCCACTCCGACTTAGGTATACCAGAAATCAAGCCCTCGGCAAACGCTCGGGCATCTTCAGGGCTCTCAAACGGCTTTCCTTTCAGCTGTTTTTTCAAACGAGGGAACAAAAAGAAGTCACAAGGGGCTAGGTCAGGAGAATATGGAGGATGAGTGATGAGCTGCACGCTGTTCTCTTGCAAGAAGTCTAAAGTTGCAGCTGCCGTGTGGGCGCTGGCGTTGTCGTGGTGGAGGAATAGGTGGCGGATACCGGTCCGTGGTCGCCGTGCACTCCAAGCCTCGAACACTTTTGGCAGGTGTTGATGTACCATTCAGCGTTCACTGTCTTTCTTTCCAGAAGCGGTACAGTAATCACATGGCTGGACCTTGCGAAGAAAACTGCAATCATTTGCTTTGTGCAGCTTCTTGATCTCTTAAATTTCACAGGTGCGGCTTCCCCTGGAAACAGCCAAACTGACGACTGCTGCTTTGTTTCGGGGTCATACTGGTAAACATAGGTTTCATCACCTGTGATGATACTGGAGACCCTATCTGATCTTCCTCCGTCAAATTTTTGCAGCATAAACTGGCACCATTCAACCCTAGCCCTCATCTGCTCCCCAGTCAGCTGGTGGGCACCCAACGGGCGCAACGCTTCCGTACAGAGAGATTGTGCCGAAGAATGCGGTCTAAGCTTCCTGATGAAAGGTTTAGAGTATCCTTGAGTTCATCCTCCGTGATTCGAGGATTTTCTATGGTCATGGCCTTCACTGTGCTCACGTTCCCATCGGTAGTAACTGAAACTGGACGTCCACAATGGTCACGATCTTCCAACGACATTGTACCAAACTGAAATTCTTTGAACCACCTATGGACTGTGGATAATGATGGAGCCTTGTCGCCAAAACAGTTTGTCAAACTTATAAAACTTTCCTTGAAAGACTTCCTTTGAAGATAGTCATAATAAATCATGGCACGAAAATCTCTCCAAGACAGGCCCTCTGCAACACTTTGAAAACCGTCCCCCTTGCCATCCATTTTGCTGTCTAGAGCAAATTTGGCTCTGACGATTTTAATCATTTTTTGTGTCATAGCTATTATGACATCGCTTGTGACGATGATATAAAAATTGAAATTATGACATCAGTGGTTTCTGCGCATCCGAGAACTTATGGGGTGGCCCTTGCATAAAACATATTCATAGGAATGTATATGTAAGTTCATGTCTTCTGTAGGCTTTGGTCCAAATTAATCAACTGGAATTTGAATGACCAGTATAAAACTCCATGAATTCATAAAACAGCATTTCTAATTTAGTTTTAAACAATTATAAACTACAATGATACTGTCACTGCAGGTGTCTATTGACAGTGAACTGTCTATGACTCCCTGAGTTTGCAGGACTCTACACATATATTAACAGTAAAGCTGACTCAAACAAATTCATACTTTGAGGAATTATGGTGACAACTTTGCACCAACAATGTCAATGTCACAGAAATACAGCAATAGAAATGAGATCTCTACAGCTGGAATGAAGTAAGAAATTTAGTTAAATGCTGATATCTTACAAGTCTTAGCAACACCAAGCATCAAATTTTAAAATCTTCAGAATATGAATAGCAATTCCATTAAGAACTTGATACCCATAACCACAATGTACCCTAAGTAGAGGACATTTAACTTAGTTCTATAGTATTTGGATAGACAAAATTCATGTAGCTTCACAAAACAGAGCAATATACAGACCTCAGATTAATGAAACAAAATGTAACCAATAGGACAGAAACTCCTAGAATAAAATGAACAGATAATGCAAGTTTAAACAGACCCTTACGTCAGGTTTGAAATGGCATCAGACACAAGTATATACAAAGAAAGTCGAACACATGATATCAATTTTTTTTTCTTCAAAAGTTAGCATCTAAGGTCTTTCGTGGCAACATTAAAACCAAGGTACACCACTAAACACAGGAAATGCATGGGTGGCAAAAAGATAGATGGACAGAAGGCTGGTATAAAGGGATTTGACAGCACAGTCTGATTAACTGACTTACATGTGTCATCCACTGGGGCGTCAGGAAGTGGGATCTGGTCCAGCTGAACACGCTCAGCATTTCTGACTTGCTCTGAAAATATGCATAACTCTTGAATTAAAGTCTCTAAAATATCTTCTCAAACGTCTCAGTCATGTGATTTCTAACTAAAATCCTCTTGTGAACATATATCTAAAAATTTACCCTGAACATGATTCACATTTAAGGAGAACAGAAAGTTTAAACAAAGGTAAAAAGGCATAAAAAAAGCAGCAAAGAAGAAATTAACATTTTTCTTACCAAGTATTAAACTGTCAAACTGCATCAGCTTATGGATACTTTGTGAACATGTTTACTGATAACAAGACACAAACAGCTGTGATGTTTCTCAAAGCTAAATCATATGAAGTGTCCTACATATAGCATCAACGCATACAACAGCTGACACTTTGAACATACCATTTCAAAAAGACTTTCCTTCTGTGTTCATCATCACATCACTGCACACTTCATTATACCATGAAAACCTCCCATGCAGACTCAAGTCAGGATGCACATCTGAAATCAACAAGTTAAAATTATATAAAGGTTCTCTACTTACCAAAAATTGCACTAGTTTCTGACGTGTCCTCTCATATTCTGACTCAGCCTTCTTCAGTTCTATGGCCCATACTCTGGCTTTTCTTTTTCCTGCAAGGCAAAAATTTTCCCACTGTTTCAGGAAGTTTAAATTTCTATGCATAGACATTATCACATGTCTCCTGGGACTTAAGAATACTGATAACCATGAACAGTTCAACAAGTATAGGCTTGCCTAGTGTTTCAGGTTTTGTTGATCCTGTGTTCTGATTTTCTTATTTAATTTGCTCAGCACACTTCCAGACGTTAATTATTGACTCGCTGTTGACAAAAAACGCTGTACCTGAAAGATGTTGTTATAGCAGCAAACTGTAATGCTCTGCACTAACATTATGAACAGTGTTTTTTCCTACAACCTCTCTGAAACCCGTGAGTATAAATCGGCAAGAAAGGTGATAGCAAAAAATGAAGTGCATACATTTAAAAAAAATAACAAGTTTGTCTTGTTACCACTGTCAGCAGTGGATCCATTTATCAAAACTCAACATGAATTCCCAGTCTTTCAGTTTCAATGTTTACAATTCTCACGTTCTGTACTTTGCTGTTCATTGTCTCCTCTTGATACGATACTGAATTCAAAACCACATAAGACTGACTTGCTGATAATGTAACACAAACACAAAACTATGTAAGACTGACTTTGTAATGCAACACAATCATACTTACATACAGTTTTTAAAACACGGTCAAAGTATCTCGCAGTTTTTTCCTTTTGTCTCTGAGGACTTTCTCATTAAGACTGGAGCTTCCAGAGGATGTATTCTGGTGACAGTAAAAAGGACACAGCAACGATTAGTATGACATGCATGCAGTCAGACTTCAGTCTAAGTAAGTCATTACACTCAGCCAGTTGCATTCAGTCTAAGTAATTCATTACACTCAGCCAGTTGCATTCAATCTAAGTAATTCACTACACTCAGCCACTTGCATTCAGTCTAAGTAATTCATTACACTCATCCAGTTGCATTCAGTCTAAGTAATTCACAACACTCAGCCAGTTGCATTCAGTCTAAGTAATTCATTACACTCAGCCACTTGCATTCAGTCTAAGTAATTCACTTACACTCAGCCACTTGCATTCAGTCTAAGTAATTCACAACACTCAGCACTTGCATTCAGTCTAAGTAAGTCATTACACTCAGCCAGTTGCATTCAATCTAAGTAATTCATTACACTCAACCACTTGCATTCAGTCTAAGTAATTCACAACACTCAGCCAGTTGCATTCAGTCTAAGTAATTCACAACACTCAGCCAGTTGCATTCAGTCTAAGTAATTCACAACACTCAGCCACTTGCATTCAGTCTAAGTAATTCATTACACTCAGCCACTTGCATTCAGTCTAAGTAATTCACAACACTCAGCCACTTGCATTCAGTCTAAGTAAGTCATTACACTCAGCCAGTTGCATTCAATCTAAGTAATTCATTACACTCAGCCACTTGCATTCAGTCTAAGTAATTCACAACACTCAGCCAGTTGCATTCAGTCTAAGTAATTCACAACACTCAGCCAGTTGCATTCAGTCTAAGTAATTCATTACACTCAGCACTTGCATTCAGTCTAAGTAATTCATTACACTCAGCCACTTGCATTCAGTCTAAGTAATTCACAACACTCAGCCACTTGCATTCAGTCTAACTAAGTCATTACACTCAGCCACTTGCATTCAATCTAAGTAATTCACTACACTCAGCCATTTGCATTCAGTCTAAGTAATTCATTACACTCAGCCAGTTGCATTCAGTCTAAGTAATTCATTACACTCAGCCAGTTGCATTCAGTCTAAGTAATTCATTACACTCAGCCAGTTGCATTCAGTCTAAGTAATTCATTACACTCAGCCAGTTGCATTCCGTCTAAGTAATTCATTACACTCTGCCAGCTGCATTCAGTCTAAGTAATTCATTACACTCAGCCAGTTACACTCAGTCTAAGTAATTCATTACACTCTGCCAGTTGCAAACTGTCTTGGTGCCAGCTCTGAAAAACTTCCTTGTCAGTCCCTCTATTCCTGGGACTTATTCTTTAAATATCTCAGCATAATTTACCTGTCAGTGTTACTCAGCCATGTACAGAATGAAACCATATATGAAGTGTCACATGACCTGGCATTACAGATATTCCTTCCAAGACAATCTTCAAAATATCAATAGCAATAATCACCTTCAACCTTTACGAAGTGTCAGTCCATTCGTATTAACCAAAACAACAGCACCGCATCAGTTTTCAGGTCAGCTGCATTTTACATTCAAAAGAAATGTTGCATGCTAAAATAACAGACTATACTTTCACAGCTCTGTCGATTTATACTATTCGCCAGTGACCACTTGCATACACCTCTGTAGAATAACAAGACTGAAAATACACAGGTCTTACCCATCCTGTCAATAGCTTCCATTTCTTCAAGCAGTTTCATTGGATCTTTTCCTTTTAAGACAGCTTGTCGTACCATCATTCTCTGTTTCTTGTTCTAAAACAAGAATACAATGGGTCAAATATATATGTTTATCAAAGCAAGTGAAGAAAAAAAGCATATAATTCAGAAATAAATGAAAAGACAGTCACTTATAAATCTTTCAACATTTACATCACAGAAAAAGTTCGAACATTAGTAACATAATATATTACTATAATAAATGCACCTTTTCTAAACCAATAAAATAAATAAATAAAACAACACAAAACAATCTTACATTTCTTTCAAGCATGCAAGTATGCATGCTTTGGTTTATTGTTCATTCACATCCTTTACTTTGACTTTGCAATTTTTAAGCAACTTCCCTTTCAAGAATTTTTAAGTCTGATGGTCTGTTTCAAACATGCCACTGAGCAACAAAAACAAAAACAAAAAATGAAGTTTTTGCTGGGGCTGTGTATGTTCTAGTTTGGGCTGCTATGGAAGTGTGAAAGTCAAGAGAACCAAGATCATCTCTATGGTTACAAACTGGGACAAACAGAATGGTCATCAGCTGTACACAGCAGACAGAAATGTAACTTAGACCAGTTCATATCAACTGATAGAGCCAGTAAAGAAGGTTTTTCTTGGTTTCTCTTGAGTTACAATATATATCACTTTGATAACCTGCTTTGATTCATTCCAGTTCTGGACAACTTGCCAATAACACCGCATGTTGCTCTTTTTTTCTTTTTTCTTTTCTCCCTCTTTATTTTTTTTCTATTTTTCCCAAATGAAATCACCTGAGTAGTCTAAAAAAAAAATATTTTAATTCGTGTGTTATATATCCTAACACTTTATCGTACTATCTGCCAAAAAATGTCCTATTAATTTTCTTTGAGCTAGGACATGTGTCCTAACCTTTTTCATTTTCAGATGAAACATTGCAGTATATAAAAATACCATTCACCAATGGTAGCAGGACAGATGGGAAGGGGTGTGGCACAATGGTGAAATCAGATCATTTCAAATGTACATTACAAAAATATAAAATATATTATACTGCTTTTCTTTTTTCTGTAAACAAGCTGAACCAATACTGTATGAAAAAGCAGCAATAGATTTCTTTACCTTCTTCAGTTCCCTTTTCCTTGCCTCTTTTCCTGAAAAGTAAAGCAAAATAAACATTAAATCTGTGTTCTAAAATTTCTGTATGCCCCATAAATACAACATGATAGGATCTTCATTATTCTGAAGCACATTATATTTAATATTGTAATGAAGAGAATCCAGTGAACACACACACACACACACACACACACACACACACACACACACACACACACACACACACACCATTTAGTTTCAAACATGAAAATGGTACTGGAAACTAGCAGAGTGGAATAACACATTACATGTTTGAAAATAACAAACTAGGCTGCAGGATCAATTAAGTTACAACATTGCAACTAACAATAAAAAAGATAAAATTTTACGGAAGTAATTTTCATGACAAGCTGGCAAATTAAGTAAATCACTTCAAATATTGAATTAGAGAAGTGTTCATAACTTCACACAGTGTTACAAAATAAAGCTAAGAATTTCCCTGTTAATAATTAAACATGAGAGGTCTGTCTAACTCTAAGTCTAAGAGAGCCAAAGAAAGTATCACCTTCACATTTGGCAGTGAACACAATTTATTTTCTTCTTCTTCTTCCAGTAATGACCATCCATCAAAACATCCATCATTACGGCCATTCTCAGGGTTCTCAGCATTTGGGGGATTTAAAAAAACAAAACAAAAAACAAAAAAAACAGAGTTTGAAGTTGGACAGCAAGGAGGGTATGGTGGGGGTTGGGGTATGGCAGAGGGGGGGTGGGGTGTGAATGAGGGATTGTGCCTTCTTTCAGAGGGAAAGAGGATATATGGGCTGGGGTGGGGCCTTGAGGGGGCTTTGGGGGGTGAGATGCCTTGAGGACATGTTCAGACCTCCACCTAATGAAGTGCGAACACCGCAATGGTCTCCAACACAACACCAGACTTTGCTGGCCCTACTCGGCAACGAGGCTGGGGTGGGGTGGGGAGGAGAAGGGGTGCGGGAAGGGGGTGGGGCAAGGGAGGAGGGGCAGGGGAAGCGGGGTGGGGTAAGGGAGGAGGGGCAGGGGAGGGGGGGGGGGGGGGGTTAGGCAAGGATTGACACCCTCCTAGTGAAGGTGTCAAGTTTGGGTATGAGGCAACTTCCGGAGGGAGTTTATTCCAATCCCTGATGGTCCTTGGGAAGTGGCTGGAATATCTGTAGTCCGGCTTGTCCTGAATCCTTTGGTACTGCAGATGATGTTGGTTCCCCTGTTTCGTTTTCGTTGGCTTTTTCTTCTTGAGACTGGGACAGCTGACATGACCTTGGCCATGCACTACCTTGCAGAACATGGAGAGTTGAGCATTGCGGCGATGAGTAGCCAAGGAGGGCCAGCCGAGCTGCTGCAGCATGTGGAAGTGCAGTGTAGGACGAAGCGTGCTGCCCTGCGTTGGACTTTCTCAATTTGTCAAAGTGGCAACATTGATATGGGTCCCAGACGGACGAGGCATATTCAACAAGAGGGCGGACTAAGGTTATAAGCAAGCTCCTTTGTTTTTGTTGAACATATTTTGAGGTTCCGCCTGAGGAAGCTGTTGATCTTACTGGCTTTGCCACAAATATAACTGATGTGCTCCCCCGTCTAAGGTCGTTCTAGATAGTCACGCCCAGGTACTTCACAGAGTTGACTGTTTGCAGGACTTGATTATGCAGGGTGTAGACGCCACTTGTGGGGTTCTTCTTTCGTGTAATGGGTACATAGCTGCACTTGTCTGGGTGGAAGGCCATATCCCATTCGTCTTCCCATTCTTCCAGCTTGTGTAGATCTGCCTGCAGTGCATCTCGATCTTGTGGACAACTGACAATAAGACGGTGGACTGCTGTGTCATTGGCGAAGAGTCTGGAGAAGGAAGTAGCTCTGTCTGGCAAATCATTAATGTGCACCAGGAAGAGGCATGATCCCAGCACTGATCCCTATGGTACTCCGCTTTTGAAGTCGCTCCTACCACCACTGCTCGTTTTCTGCTTGTCAAGAATGACTTGATCCATGTGTTGATGTTATCGTGTGCGCCGTAGTAGGGAAAAATACATCAAACTGGGATGTCATATCAACAGCTCATAACTTCACCCTGAGTGAAGCTGGGGTCTGGTCCATGGCTGTCTTTCCAGTATCTGTGCCAATAGCACCACCACCAACATTGTCTCTACCATCACCACTAGCACCATTTGCACCGAGTGATAAATTATTATCCACAGGGAGTGCTGGATATTAACCGCTACTTTGTCCACTGTGTGAGGTAGGATTATCCACAGGTTAGGCTGGTCGGTTCTGTTGCATTGTGAACCGAGTAGACACCAAGTCACACACACACACACACACACACACAAACACACGCGCGAACACACACATCCATACACACACAATCGATCATTACTCTTGCAAACATGCACAATTAATGCTTACTGAACTGATCCGTGGGATTCATGTATTTCCCACTCTTCGTGGTATTAATTGATCTTCTGCCCATGGTTAGAAATTCAAGACTCAAAAACGTTTACAAATGAAAAGAAGAAACTGTCGCATAAGGAGCGACCACCATGACAGTCACGTGACTAAAAGTTTTAGGTTTTGCGCGATCAGTGGCTATATAACAAGTAGGCCTAGTGATTAATAAAAGTTCTTTAGACGGGTTACAACATGTCCTTGAGATCCTCCGGCTGATAGGACATTAAACTCACCCTTCGTCCTCGGAAATATTCATGAAATATATACAGAAGCCTAATGTGGATATGTACAGTAATTCTAAACCGTTTGATTTATAAAACTTACAAAAGTACATCTTCTTCTTCTTTTTTCTTTCTTTGAACATCCGCCATCATCATTTTGATGGTTCTGATTGTGTTAAAAAACTGGGGGGGGGGGGGGGGGGGGGGGGGGGGTCCACAGGGTGTTGACGTAGATGCATAGGGCTGGCAGTAGGGGGGAGGGGACTTGTGGGGTGGGGGGGAGTGGGGGTGAGGGCGCTGGTTGGTCAGATTTGGGACTTGAAACACTCCACTGAGGCTGAGGAAATAACCTCAGGAGGCAGGCTGTTCCAGTCCTTGACAGTCCTCGGGAAGAAGGAAAACTTCCTGTAGTTGGTTTTGCAAGCAGGGAGGAGATAAGTCTCCCCGTGAGACTGTCTTGTAGACCGTGCTGGGGTGTTTGGTATTGGCCTGAATGGGGTGTTTATGCTGACCTCTTCACGATGGTATTTGAAGAAGGTGGTCAGCCTTGCTGCTCTTCTTCTGTCAGCTAGAGTGGACCACTGTAGATGTGTCAGCATGGAATCGACACTAGAGGTGTGACGGTGGCGGTTCACAACCCATCGAGCTGGACGGGGTTGGACTTTTTCCATTTTGTTGATGTTTTGGCAGTACAGGGGTCCCAGACAGGTGAGGCATATTCTAGGGTGGGGCGAACTAGGGCCTTGTAGGCAGTTTCCCTGATTTTAATAGAGCCTACTCTCAGGTTTCGCCTGAGGAACCCTAAGGTCTTGTTTGCCCTGTTTGTTGTATTGGAGATGTGGGTGTCCCAGCTGAGATCTTGGGAGATGGTGACACCCAGGTACTTTGTCTCTTCAACGCTTTTGAGATTTTGGCCATGGAGATGGTATGTGCCAGTCAGTGTGTTTTTCTTCCTGGAGACGTGGAGGGCTTGACACTTGTCTGGGTGGAAGGACATTTTCCATTTTGTTTCCCAGGCTGCCATGTGGTCCAGGTCCTGTTGTAGCTTCCTTTGGTCTTTGGGGGAAACTACAATACACACACCAATACACATACCTCTTATTTTCTACTTTTTCTTTCTGTTTTTTTTCTTTCTTTTTTTAAGTCCATCTAGTATAAGTTCTAATGAAGAGACAGTAAAATGAGGAACGAATAAACAAGAAATATGAAAAGAAAAGGGAGGGGGGGGGAGGGGGGGTCTTCGTGGAGAGAAACAAATGGATTGGCGAAATATCTTTGCTGCTGTGTATATAATTTGACTTTTCAGGATTGTCGTTATCTGAATGACAGCATAACTGACTTCTGAAATCCCAGTCAAATAGTATTCTAACAAATATATCTAATGTTCACCCTTTACAGTTTTCTTTGTTTATCTTTAAGCAGAATACATTTTTATGTCGTTATTGCAGCAAGCTGTTCCGGTTCTGCAGACGAAATTTTATTAACAACGGAAGAAAGCATTGGAAGTCTCAGGTCGATGCGGTTTGTCTGCCTCAACAATAAACAATGGATGAGATTGCAGAGCTGAAGTATGATATAGACAGGAAGCTTGAAAAGGTAATCATTATATACTGGACGAGTTTATCAATGAACCAACAAAGATGTCTCGGTCTTCTGTTTAATCATGCCCCTCCCCTCTCTTCATATCTTCATATGGGGAGTGGAGTGGAACAGAGAGCGGGGAGGGGGGTCAGACACAAGCTTGTAAGGTTATTTTAACCAGAGGCGTCTCTGTTTTAACAGCCTTTTCAGTATACCTTGTATCCATATCTCAGTGGTCATATCAATTTTAGTGTTTGTCGACATCTTTCTGTCGCCTTCTTAGTTAAGTTGAAGCCAGCCAAACAGTTGTTGTTCTTCTTCTTCCTAAAATACTGGTTCACTCAAAAACGAGTAGGTCACCAGCGCGCATGTTAAAAAGTAAAATAAAATAACATAAAATACGAGCGACAACAACACAAATCGGAATTTTGTGTTCACACACACACACTCGCACACACACACACACACACACACACACACACACACACACACACACACACACATTAAGCCTACCTGGCATACTATATAATCTTGATATGAAATTTAATTTGTTTAATTTGAAGCATTTGTGACAGCCCTGATGTGGCCCTTTGCGGTCGGCTGGGCTATAAGCAACATTATCTTATCTTATCTTAATGAAGCATTTGAACCATATGGAAGTTTTTAACAATTAGTCAATGAGCTGATGTTTTGCATGTGACTATTGTGGGAATGTCCACCCATTCCAAAGTCCAAAAGTTTGTAAAGTAAATTTTTAAAATGTTTATTTTCCAGTGGTAGAGTACCAACTTAAGGATTTTGTAATCAAGTTAAATGCATAGTGACCAACTCAAATTTAATAGGGCTGTACACACAAACGCGCACAGGTACACGCACGCACACACACACACACACACACACACACACACACACACACACACACACACACACACATAGTTACCATTCATAACTAAATTTTACATTTCTATTAGTAGAAGCAGTCTATTGATTTTAAAGTTTAGTATGGAAGTGCTCTTTAAAAATATCTTTATACTGATTTGGAAAGCACTCCCTTTGTTGGGTAGATGGGATTAATCCTTGCCTGTCTGTACAGGGAGTGTCCGCAGGATTATCAGCCTGTGTACGCAGACAGACAGAGAGAGAGAGAGAGATTTGGAGAAAAAAAAAGAAAGAAAGAAAGACAATCTATCCCCACCCCACTTCCAAAAGGCTTTGGTTTGCTGTTATTCATGTAACTGTCCTGTTCAAATCGGAATGCAGCATTCTCTCTATGTGGACACTGGGCGAGTCACACTCAATGAAATGATGCTTTACAAACTGATGACCCCCCAAACAAAATCACATGCACACACACACACACACACACACACACACACACACATTGAGAGTTAATGCACACATTTATATGATATATGCTCACGCTTCTTTTCTTGTTAAACTCCTTGAACTATAGATGTGAAGAGCTCTCTGCTTTACTGCTGTGAGCAGGAAGCCAACAATCTGGCCATGCTTAAGGACTGCCTAAAACGCAGCAGCACCAACTCGCAGAACATGCTGGGCATCCTCAGCAGCTTCGAGAGTCGACTCCAACACCTTGAGAGCACAATTGTTCCAGTCTACAATGAAACTGAAAACCTGCGCAGACGACAAGAGAATATCCTTGTTTTGTGCATGTGTGTGTGTGTGTACCTGCGCGCATGTGCACATGTGTGGGTGGGTGTATGTGTGTGTGCGCGCATGCGTGCAAGTGCATGCATGCACTTTGATGATTTCATAAAGAAAGCATTGTGGAACATCAGGAAGAGGAGAGATAAACTTAAATGCAGATGATCTAAGATTAAGGCATGGATAGACCTTGACTTTTACCAGACATTGAAAAAACGATGCAAACACTGGACTCTGTGCTCAGTTACTATCATGCAGCAAAGGATATGGAGGCCATTGTCAAAGAAGGTGAGTACTGAAATTGTAAATAGCATACTATGCTATACAGATTCGTTAATGAAATTGATCAGAGTGGAATAAGAGGTGGGGAAATTGTGTGAAGAAATTGTATCATTTATCTATTTGGATTCTTCAGATGCAAAATGATATAGTGCTTTTAAAACCAGGCCGCAACAGAGAGATTTGTGGATACTGACAACTTAGAGGTGGGGTAGGGTAAGGACATTCAGGTGAATGTAGGAGCAGCGTGCACTTAATCAAGCTGGCCAAGTCAAAAATTGAGGTCTTTACTAATTATGCTGTGTTTTTATTGTACTATTTACCTTATTGTCAACACCTTTCCCCATTCGTATTCTGCAGTTTGGGGAACCAAATTTAGATCTTGTGGAAACTATTAAGTAAACGTTCACAGTTTTTAATAATGTTAATCACATGAAAAACTCTCTGGCAGTCATTCGTACAAATGCCTTTGGAGAAAATTAGCAGATTTTCAATTGGAGAATTCTGTTCTGACAATAAAACAAATATACCAGTAGTCTGGGTGCCAGGTTTTGCTTTGTATTATTGGTTTAAGTGTTGTCTTTCTTTTCTTTATTGTGTTATTGTGGTGTTGATCAGTGTCCCAGTCTGGTTTGCTATTTTGTTATATGGATTAAATTGGCTGTGTAGTCCAGCAGGTGTGACCTGGACACGTACCTGTCCTACATGGAGAAGGTGCTGAAGGCCCAGAAGTACTTCGAGACATACAACTCTGGCAGTAAAGAGCTGGCTGACATTGTGAGTCATCCTGTTTCCATAAAACACCCCATCCCATCTCCAGCTCCAGCCAGTGTTGTGTTCTCTTGATTATGTTGAACTTGATTACTTATCACATTTAGTGCACTGTCTGCTTGTACACATCAAAACATGGTTTCATCTTTTTCAAAGAGGAGAGTAATATTACTTACACATTTATTTAAAACACTGTACAGTATTTTATGGCGTTGCTGTTATACAAACAGTAAAGTACAGTGCACCATAGTTGTGTACATTTTGGTTCATTATAATGCCACAGAGTATAGTTATCTAAAGTAGTGTGCATTCCTGTACGTCAGGATTTTTTCAGTGCTCGAGAGTACAGTACAGGTGAGAACAATATAGCTCAGTCTAGTACATAACATAATATAATCAGTCAACATTTAGTTTTAGTTACACAAAGCAGTTAAGTATAGCAGTACCTTGCTGAACAGAATAATTCTGAGCACTATCTTATTCACTTCTAAGTTCTATCCAGTACAGCAAAGCACAGCTCTCGAGGGTATAAACTGCAGCACAATTCAAACTTGGTTCAACTTGATTTGCAATTTGTCAGCAAGCAATAACTGTTGAGCACTGCATGATGCTTGATTTTTTTTTTTATGCTCATCAAGGTGAACTACTTATAGTTTCCAAAGTGAGGACTGAAATAATGTGTGTGTGTGTTGTGTGTGTGTGTGTGTGTGTGTGTGTGGGGTGTGTGTGTGCACATGTGTGTGTGTGTGTGTGTGTGTGTGTGTGTGTGTGTGTGTGTGTGCAGAAACACATTTTTGTGGATGGGACACAAGCCTTGCAGCATGAATTCAGATCTCTGCTGAACAGACATGGCACCCAGTGCCTCCAGTGGTGATTGTGGACATGCTGTCTTCTGAAGATGGTACTGTGGCTCTGTGTGTCATTAGGGTGTGTCTGTGTGTGTTTCTTCTGATGGCTCTAAATGTGTGTATGTGTGTGTGTGTGAGTGTGTCTGTGTGTGTGTGTTTTGAGTGAGTGAGCGAGTGCACATGCATTTGTGAGTGTATATGTGTGTGTGTGTGTGTCTGCGTGTGTGTGTGCATGTTGGTGTCTGGATTTTGTTAACTTATAGCCATATGTTCAGTGAATATTCCTTCAGTTTACCAGTGACTTGCTCAAACTTTTGTTTGGGAGTGCCAAGTATGGTGGAAAACGTACAGTTCTGAGCATTGCACAGAATGTTTACTTAATCTAAGACTTGGTTTTACTCGGAAGTGACATACCACTACCAGTGCTTACTTCACTCCACAATAATGAAAGTAATCCTGGATTACCTATCACAGTGAAGACGGAGAAATAACCAAGGAAGGGAGGGAAAGGGGATGAGGTTTGTATTTCTTCTTTCTTCTTCTTATTTGTATACACAGCATACGTACTTCAGTTGACAGAAGGTTTGGGAGAAGGAGGGGGAGGGGGAAAATGGTGAATGAGATGTCATCAGTCAAGAATTTCTCAAGCATTATGTCTTGACACATGCATGACTAAAGGTTTTACACATGTGATACCAGTGTTTGAAACCTGAGAGCCTTATTCGTTCTGCGTGGGCTCCATGTTGCAGAGTTGCCTCCAGTGACCACAGACACTGATCTGCCATATGAACATCTGCCTGAGAAGGTGGTGGGTGACTTGGTCAAGATTTCGCAGTGGCTGGTACAACAAGCTCAGTCCTACCAGCACCTCAAGTCCTACGGCCAGGGCGTGCTGCCATGCTGAGTAAATCTCTCCAGGGGTGAGCTGTGTGTGTTGTGTGTGTGTATGTGTGCGTGGTGTTGTGTGTGTGTGGGGTGTGTGTGTGTGTGTGTGTGTAAGTGTGTGTGTGTGTGTGTATAAGTGTGTGTGTGTGTGTGTGTGTGCATATGTGTGTGTGTGTGTGTGTGTGTGTGTGTATGCAAATGATCGTGTGTATGTGCCTCTCTGTGTGTCTGAGGTTGCAATGTTTATGCTTTTAGTAGTATGTATGGGTGTGTATGCATGAATGTGTAAATGAAAATGGTTAGTCTGTGGATGAAGAACAGTTTTCACTGTCTTGCTGTCTATTTGGTACATTGTGGAAGATACCAATAAGTACTGTCCATCCTGTCCATATTCCCTCCGGGGGTTGCGACCTTGTCGTGGTCGGAGGGCTTGCGTGGTCCAGTGATCCCTTAGGCTTTGCTGGCGGGGGCATCAATACTTGAAGATAGGCTGGTTTTTTCCAACTGCTTCTAGGTCCGAGAAGCTAAGATGCTGTCTGGCCTAAGCATAACGTGGTAAGGAGTTGATGCCCCTGGTAGGGCTTCCCATGTCAGATAGGCTAAGGGTGAGGATCCTGACTAAGAGTAACCCGCCTTTCCCCTTTTCTTGTTTTCTGCCTTTATTTGGCCCTTTTCTATCTTCGTCTCCCCTTCAAGTCTTCTTTTCACACTCCTTTTCTCTCTGTGGTCTCCTTAAGATCCGCCGTGTTTGCCGTGCGGTGCGACCTGTGTCGGAGGGGAATGAGATCCTGGTGATTGAGAGGGCCAGCGCTCTCAACACATCACTTTGGCTCGGACCTCTCCTAGACAGGAAGTACACTTTGGCCCGGGTGTACTAATCGGCTCCCTTCTTGGGGCTGGGTCAAGACAGACAGTTCCCCTACTGGCCAAGTTAACCCTGCAGTGCTCAGCTCTCTGTCCCCGGGAGATGAGCATGATCAGGGGAATAGGGTTGGTAGTTTCTGTTTGTCGTATATCTCTCCCGAAGCCTGGAAGGGGTCAAGACATTGGTTTCTTGGTTTCTTGGCCCTGGCCCCTTATTGTCATCAAACCAGCAGACAAGGGTGGTGCAGTGGTGGTCTGGGACAAACAGCTGTACATAAAAGAAGCACACAGACAACTGTCAGACACAAATTTCTATACACCACTCACAGCATCAACCCTCCCCCAACACCAGAAACTCATCTCAACCACAGAAAACAAGAAATCAAGCATAAAAACTTACGAAAACAGCCAAAACTCCTCATAAGACAGACCCCAAAAAACCATTTTTAAACCTTCCAAAAATACACAAACCAAACACCCCCAGACCAGTTTTGCATGCAGCGCCCAGAACACTTTTTCCAGACAGATCTTCCCCAAACCCCATAGTCAAGGCCCCCCCACTCCTCAAAACAATACACACACTTAACATGTTTTATAAAAAACCAGATCCCACTTCCACCCAGCCTCCTCTTTACACTTGACGGTCCCCTCTCACACTTCCATCCTCTGTGATGGATAAAGGGCCCGCTTCTTTCTTAAAAAAGGGCCCTTAACAAAAACACCCTCCCACAGTCCCTGGTCGTTTTAGAATTGTCCTACCCTCAATCTTTTGAATTTAACAATCACACATTCTCACAAATCAGTGGGTTCATGGGAACCAAGAGGGCAACCTATGCCTGCCTCTTATGGGAACCTAGAACACGCAATAACCTTTACACAGGCCTACACCAGAGTTTACAAAAATACATGAGATGGAGGGGGGCCCACATCCTCCCAGAACTGACCCCCAAAATTTTCCCTAATTTGACAGACCTTCCACCCCACCATCCAGCTGCCCATAACCATTCACAGCAGTTAATTTCCGGGCCAACACTATCTCCCTCAAAAGGACGTTCAAACCTCAGTCTTTACAAACCTACTGGCACACTCTCCCGGACACACATCTTCCCCCCCAGTCCCAAAATAGCTTTCCTTATTCTAATTTCCTTTGCCTCCGCTTGCTCTAGCGAAGATTTTTTCCAAAAGCAGCCAAAATGCTATTTTTTACCCAAGGGTTTTTCCCAAAGTGCGCATCAATATGCTCTCGCCGCATGCAGAAATCCAAAAAAATTTACTCTGGAAACAAAACCCCCCAAAAGGGAACAGACACCCCATCCCAGCCTTCTCTTCCGCCTCAAAATCCCCCATCTGCAGGATCCTGAAGTCTAACTGGAATTAGAAAATAAAAAACCTCCCTTGAGAGAAACCCAATGACACTTTCAAAGGAAAAAAAAACCCTCAACACCTCGGTGCGCTCTAAGGAAAAAAAATCTTCACACTAAGCCCCGGATTTTCCCTTCAAACCCCAATGCAAATCTCTGTTCTCACCCCAAAACCCCCCCACCCAAAAAACCATGGGCCCCACAGGCCCTTTTCACTATTAAATCATTTCTCTGCCAGGAACCATTTGGTTTGGGGCACCCACGTCAGCGGCGAAGATCATGTGGGTGGGACTTCTCGCACATTGAGGGTTTTAAACCCCTTTGGGCATCGCCATTCCCCAAAAAGTGCAACCCCTTAAACCCATGCCCAAACAACAAAAAACCTGTCAAAGTCTTGGCCTTTGGCAATTAAGGTGAAAACTTTGAAGCCTTAGAGGAATCAATCCATTCCCAAACGGGACCGTGCCCCTCGGGCACAACCCAAAAGTAGTATGTGCCTTCCACTTGAGCCCCAGCCTGAAATATCCCCCACCTTAAACCCCCCCTTTTGTTTACCTCAGACATATTTTGCAGCTATCTTCCCCTTTCCCCTTTTCCCCAAACCTCGAGTTCTCCTTTGCCATAAAGACTTCCCCCCACCCCCCCTGCCTTTTAATGATGTGTGTTGGGGTGTTGGGGTTTTATGGCGTTTTTGGGGGTTTGGGAGGTGGGGTAACCAATGTAAGGCTGTTTTCAAATAAAAACCCCACACACCCCCAAACACATCACCCCCCACACACACACACACATACACCCCAACATTAAATAAAATTGTAGCTCCTTTATCGTTGGTCGTAAAAAATAGGGGGGGGGGGGGGGGGGGGGGGAATTTATATTATATTTTTATATATATATATATCAATTCACCCACAATATCCTCCCATACACACAAAATTTCTCCCTATCTCCCATTTTCACCTCAACTGCTTATTGTTTTTTTTATGCTTTTATTTGATTAATTTTTGTTTTCTATTTTATTTTTTTTAATTTTTTTATTTTTTTTATTTTTTATTATTATTATTATTATTTATTTTTAATGTTTCTTTTATTTATTTATTTGATTATTATAAAAAGTATTTTCTAAAATATTTTGTATCATGCTTCGTTACTTCCCCTTCATAGTTGTTAGCAATTCATTAGAAAATATTTTGCTAGTTTTCTCTCCCCCTAGCACTGCATCCCACCCCTTGGGGCTGTTGCCCGGCAACCCTGCTGTTAAAAAAAACCTTACCCACTCTCCTTTCTCCCAAACATACTTATTGACCCCAAAGATTGATCTTTTTTTTTTTTTTTTTTTTTTCTTTTTTTTTTTCCCCCCCAATATTTGCCCTTAATAGTATTCCTATCAGTTATTATCTCATACGATTTTGCTCGCCATACCCCCTTCCCAAACAGCTCGTTCTCTTTAAAACCCTTCTTCCTTGGCGAAGCCTGACGATCTGAAGCGCCCAAAGCTAATGAATTTTCGTTGTTTTAAATTATCCCCAAAGCGAAGACCTAAGAGGTAAAAAACGGCGTTTTTGTTTGTAACTCGTTTTTCACGTTTTTGGGGCGGTTGCAAACATTTATTTAAGATTTTTTTTTTCCTGGCCCCTTATTTGGGGACTCCAAGGTGGGTGGGAAAGGGGGAGAGATGAAACATACTAAACTAAACATGGCTTATAAAAAAATATCCCCCAAAAGGAAGAGGAAGGCAGCTTTCCCTATTTCAGGAACGTTATTCTGACAGCGATTCTGACACGGAGGTACGACAGAGAAACAGGTTTCTGGGCTTCCGGGCTCGTGGTGGAAGGGGCGGAGCAGGAAAGACCCTTTTTCAGCTCTAAAGCCCTTTTGCTATTCAAAAGGGCTTTCAAGGCTTAGCAGGTGACCCTCAGTCCGTAAAAAGGTTGAGGAATGGATCGTTTCTAGTTCAATATCGATCAAGAAAAAAATCTGAACAGCTTGTTGAGGGCAACAAATTGGGTGGATAGGGAGATCAGGGTGATTTCCCAAAAACAGTTAAATTCATCGAAAGGTGTGATTCGCGGCAGAGATCTAATGGGTGTCTCAGAGGCAGAAAAAAACGGAACTGGCTTTCCCGGGGTGTGACGAGGGGGCGAGGTGACAGTCAAGAAAGGTGCAGAGAGAGTGGCCACCAACACCCTCTTTCTGACCTTCTGAACCCTGTCCCTGCCTCGGTCATCAAAGTTGGCTACCTGAACGTCGTGTTCAGCTGTATGTCCGTCCCCGTTGAGATGCTTCAGGTGCCAGAGGTTTGGACATGTCAAGCCCGCTGTTCTGGGCAGGAGGTGTGCGGTTTTGCTGCAAGGCAACCCATGATGGGCCGTGCAAAGATCCGGCACATTGTGCTAACTGCGGTGGCGACCATCCCTCCTCTTCAGAAACTGTCCTTTTTGGGGATTCAGGAATCTCCCATTCAAACGACTAAAAACAGAAAAGAAGACTCCTTTTTTAAAGCCCGCAAGCTGGTTGTGGGTAGTCAGACTCCAACGCTTCATATGCTTCGGCCGTAAAGCAGTTCCCACAGTTCACACTCGATCAGTCTGCTGTCAGACTGATGACTTTACTTTTTCCCAAAGAAAACTGCAAGTCAGAACTGTCAACTCTGGTGGAAGAAGGTCCACCACCTTCCAACCCAAAGTGACTCCCCCTGGTGAAGCAAAAATCCGCCACCCCTCAGACTGCCCAGCAGTCTACAACATCTGCTGCGGGCAGACTAAAAAACCACAATTCCGCCTCGAACTCCCCTATCCAGTCCCCGTGCGGGCAAGGGATTCCCACCCAGCGTGGAGATGGTGGAGATGAAGAAGAAACCTCCACCATCCCCCAAATCCAGACCTCCACCATCTCCAAACCCGGGCCTTTGTCACCTGCGGGCAAGTCTGCCAGCAGGTCCAAAGACCAACACAGTCCAGTAAAAACTAAATAATAAATTCTCTCCATTGGACGCAGACGTTGAGGAGGAGATGACCTGATCTCTCTCCTTTCGCCCTCTGCACCATGGTAAAACAATATTCCATTGGAATTTTCCGTGGTCAAAATTTCCAACTTCGAGGAGCTGCAGCTTCTGTGTCAGTCTCAAAAAACCTTCCGTCGTGGTTTCTTCAAGAAACTCAAATTCAAAGCCAGAAGACCTTTACTCTTTCTGGCTTTAATATTCTTTAAAAACCCTGACACAACCATCCACGTTGGGGATTTGTCGGGGGGTGTTGCCTTCTCGTACACAAAACCTTGCTGTATAGTTCTGTTGATCTGTCTACCTCCTTCAGGCTGTAGCTGCGAGAGTCACTCTCCACAAGACTGTGACAATCTGTTTCTTTATCTACCTCCTTCTGTCCCGGTTTTGTCGTCAGGCCCTTGTCAGTCTGATAGGTGAACTTCCTCGACCTTTTTTGCTGTTGGGTGACTTTAACCGGTCCAATCCTCTTTGGGGTAGTGTCAGTTCGTCATCCAGAGGTCTGCAATTGAGGATGTCCTTTCGGATTTGGATTTGTGTTGTCTGAACGACGGATCCGCAACTTAACCTCCACTCTTCCACAGGTTCACTTTCGTGTTTAGATTTGTCGGTTTGTGACCCCTCGCTGGTCGGGACTATGAGTGGTCTGTCCATGACGATCTGCACGGAAGTGTCCATTTCCTGTCCTTTCTACAACCTGTAATAACTGAAAAACGTCTCTGTCTCTCAACATCTCAATTAAAGAAAGCAAACTGGGATCTATTTGCAGCCACTATTTCTAAGGCATTCCAAAGGACGTGTTTTTTCTTCAGAGTCCGGACCCAGCAAATCACTGACTAACACTGTGTAAAGTGTGCCTAAAGCTGCATTCCAGTGTCTTCCGATAAACTTCAAATCCCAAAAAAACACCCTGGTTTGATTCAGACTGCCAACAAATTTCCAAAGTTAGAAAACGGGCTCAGCGTCTGGTGTACCATCGACCTTCGGGTCCCAACGCTCGAGCCCATCAGAAACTCCGTGCCAAATCGAAAACACCTTTTAAAATCAGTAAACGTCGGTCCTGGAGAAGTTTCTGCTCCAGGCTGACATCGAAAACTTCCAAGAAAAAAGTGTGGAACATCATTAAGAAAATAAAAGGGGAAGAACACCTGTCCCACTGTGAACCATCTCAAGTTTTCTGACTCTTTAATAACAGACAGAAAAGCAGTTGCAAATTTGCTTGCTTCAACATTGAAAAAAATTCCTCCTCTTCTAACAAATCACCCTTTTGTCAAAAACAAAGCCCTAAAAAGAAAATCACCCTGCAACTTTTCACCCGACAACATGGAAGACTACAATCTTGCTTTCACTTTGGGGCGAGCTGAAGTCTGCCTTGCTTTCTTGCAGCGATTCCTCTCCAGGTATAGATGAGGTTCATTATCAACTGTTGAATCATCTTCCGCAGGAAGGTCTGAACATACTGCTACAGGTATACAACCATGTGTGGACTACGGGTTTTTTTCCACCCTCTTGGGGGAAAAGCCCTCTTTAAATTTCCATCCCCAAACCCTGGAAAGATCTTTTAATCATAAAACTACCGTCCCTAGCTTTGACCAGCTGTGTCTGTAAATTTGATGGAGAAAATGGTCAACGCTAGGCTCATGGGGAAAAACTCGAAACCGATGGCCTTTTGGCGAAAGAACAGTGTGGTTTCCGCAAACATAGGACTACAGTTGACCATTTGATTCGTCTGGAATCTACACTTCGGAACGCCTTTCTGAAAAAAACAGCATGCAGTGGCAATTTCTTCGACTTGGAGAAGGCCTACGATACCCCTGGAAGTCGGGGATACTTCATGATCTCCACGATCTGGGTTTTCGAGGTCATCTTCCTTTTTTTTCAAAATTTTTTGGCAGAAACGACAGTTTCAGGTCGGGTTGGCACCACTCTCTCTGATGTTCACGAGCAGGAGTTGGGTGTTCCACAGGGGAGCATACTGTCTCCTGCCCTCTTTAGTATTAAGATCAACAACATTGTTCAATCAGTCCAGCAGGGTTCAGACTGCTCATTGTTTGTGGATGATTTTGCCCGTCTACGCAAAATGGAAGCCTGTACCCGAGTGTCCAGCGCAGGCTCCAGCTTTGCGTAGATAAAATCCATCGGTGGGCGAATGAAAAAGGTTTCACCCTTTTTTCCAACAAAGACCAGTGTAATTTACTTATTAATAATTCCGTCAGTTTTTTTCCAGATCCTGAACTTCAAGTAGGGGAAAACTCCCATTCCAGTTGAAAGAGGCCCAAATTTTCTGGAGTCCCTTTTGAACTCAAAAACTTAACTTTCTCACCCTATTTAAAAACCTCAAAACTTCTTGCCCAGAAGGCACTGAATATTCTGCGGGTCCGTAGCACACACCCGACTGGGGCGCTGATAAGAAAACTTTGTTGCACCTCTACAGAGCCCTGGTCCGTTTCCCAAAATGGACTACGTTGTGCTGTGTACGGCCCGCAAGTTTATCTTACCTCAAACTCTTGGACCCAATCCACCATCCCAAAGGCTTCATCTCTGTCTTTGGGGCGTTGCACCACCCCCTGTGTACAGCCTGAACGCAAGGCGGTGAACCTTCACTGTCCAACCGCAGGCTGAAACTGTCCCTTGAATTATTATATCCGACGTTCTCAAACCTCAGAATCCTGCCTATGACTGGTCTTTGGACCCTCCGTTCCAAAGTAAGTTTGAAAACCAACCCAAAAGTTTTCCGCGTTTGGTTCTTTGTATGCGGCCTCACGTGCGGAATGCAGGTCTAGAACTAGGGGTTTTGTCCATTTTTCCAAGTTTCCGGAAAACCCTCCGTGGACCTTTTTCACCCCCCAGAGTTTGTTTTGACCTCGCAGCTTTTCGCCCAAAAAGTCTACACTCTCCTGGCTACAAGGCTTTGTAGCTGAGCTCTGTTTGAAATTCCCACCTGGCAAAAGTTTTTACTGACGGTTCCAAGTCTGAAAATGGAGTGGCCTGTGCAGCCCCAAATTTCCCTGGGGCCCTTCTCAGAAAACTGTTGGAACATATTCATTCAGATGCTTCTGTCTATTTGCTGGGCTTACTGCTTGGTTTTGGCTTTGAAGATTTAAACTCACATTCTTCAAAGAGGGCCTTTCGGTTCTGTCGGATTCGCTGTCAGCTTTGGAGGCCCCTAGCTGGCGCAACCCTTCCCGATCCGAAAATTTTACTTTTTTTTTAACTTTTAGTAGTTTTAAGGCGGACTTCAACATTACTCTTGCTTTGGGGTTTTCCCGGTCATGTTGGGATCGGCGGGAAAAGAAATGGTTGATCGTTTAGCCCAAAAACGCCACAAAAAGAAACTGTCCAACACTTATAAACCCTGCTCGAAGTTTAAACCAAAATTAATGATTATGTAGAGGACCTCTGGCAGGAGGATTGGAACACACAGAACGGGAAAAAACAAACTCTTTCAGATCCGTCCAAACCTTAAGGACTTCCTCCTCTACGCGGGAGGTCGTAAAGACGAAACGGTTTGTGCCGCCCGCACACCGCCTTTGTATTTTACCCATTTCTTACCTTTTAAAGAGTGAAGAAGCTTTCCGTGGTGTATTCCATGTCATGCACCCTCACAATGAAACATTTTTTCTTTTAGAGTGTTGGGACTTGCAAAGATGTGAGACACAAACATTTTAACAGCGGAGTCCATGAAGATCCTGTTTAGGGATGTCCTGCCTGACGTGATCCTTGAGGTTTTTGAGAAAGATTAACATTTTTCATCTGATTTAAGATTTTTTACGGCAGAAAGATTTTTAACAAAGTTTCTGGTGCGTTTGTAGACGATGTCATTTAACGAGATGTGTGAAAGTTGGTTTTTTTTTTTTTTTTTTTTTTTTTTTTTTTTTTTTTTCATGACTGGTGAGTGATTTTAACGTGGTGACAGCCCTGATGTGGCCCCCTGCGGTCGGCTGGGTATAAGCAAAAATTATCTTATCCTGTCCATATTACTTGGAATAATGACATTTTTTTTAAATTGTGTTTATTGCTATCTGAATTACTTGAAGGGGGCAGACAACAATTTGAGTTTGTTAAACAGACCCATGCAAGGTGCTGCTTTTGTGTGGTGCTCAAAGGATCTGAGAGGAAGCAGAGTTTTTCTTCTTTTGGTGTTGGAAGGGATGGGAATGGAGGTGTTTTGGGAAACTGTGTGGTGTGGAGGTTGAGGGGGAAATGATTATATGTGGCAATTGATTGGAGCTTGCATTTGGGGCTGGTTAGAGCTTTCAAACACACATCACACACACACACACAAACACACACACCACACCACACACACACACACACCACTTTTCTCTCTCTCTCTCTCTCTCTCTCTTCTCTCTCTCATCTCTCTCTCTCTCTCTCTCTCTCTCTCGTCTTACACAGGGCTTCTGAAAACGCAAAAAATTGCGTACAGTACGCATTAAAACTTTTAAAGGGACACACTGGGTGTCCGTGTAAGGGGTCCCCCGGGACCCCTTCAAATTTTGGTGAAGTCAGACATAAGTGAGAAAAAGACTGCCTTCAACATTGTAAGTTGGGTGCCGTAACATCGTAGGTCTGCTACACTTTGGACCGAACCCATCCCTTTTCGAGTTTGAACGTAAACAAAGCGAGTAGGGCACCTCCTAACAACGTACGTCGGTCACTTTTGTCGTCTGCTGAGGGCCACAGCCTCGTTTTCAATTTTACCGAATTTTCTTACTTTTGAGCCATGTGATGTCACGATGACGCTTTTCATTTTCCCGGCAGGGGAGAGGCATTTCCGCGAAGCCTTTGTTCCAACATGTCTCTCGAAGCGTGGTTAACGAAATTATCGTCACAAAAGCGAAAAAGCGTAGCAGAGGAGCAAGATCGAGAACGGATACAGTTTTTGATGTTTTTTGTTGTTTTTTTTTGTGAAAGATGTGTCTGTGACAATTGCAGTGCACGTGCAGGGATGCAAATTTTTTAATGTATATTTTGTTGTTTTTATTGTGGTGTAGGGACCCCTTAATGTTAGCCTGGGACCCCTTAAAAACTGATGAAGGGGGTCCCTGGGACCGGAAAAATTTTCACCCCAGCAGAAGCCCTGCTTACATCACATGATTTTGTGAAATTATGTAAAATGCAAGTACTACTACCACTACTACTATTACTACTACTACCTACTACTACTGCTACTTTCCACTACCACCACCCCCACTACTACCTACTACTACTACTTTCTACTACTACTACTTACACACGCACACACACCACTTACACACAAAACACACACACACACCCCAACACAAAAACACACACACACACACACACACACACACACACACACAGATCTTTTTTTGCGTCATCCAGTTCCCTTGTCTCTTACCAGTCAGGGCACTGTTGTCTTTGTGCAGACTGAAAGACCATCTGAGGAGTTCCAGTGGGACATCCTCACAGCTGTCTTTCATTAGTCAAACTCCCCGTCATTGGTAAGCAAATTTTGAAAAGAGGTTGGTATGTTTCTTTTCGCAAGTACCAATGAACACTCATATGGAAACATGAAAACTGGCTTATGCATAAAAAGCAAAATGTTACATTTCAGCTGGAAGTAAATACATACATGAGAGCACATGGGCAATTTGCTTTTATGACTGTAGAGTTGTCAAATGGTTGTGTGAAAAATTGTCTATTTTGTTTTTAGCCACTGTTTTATGACTGTAGGGTTGCCAGATTATTGTGTGGAAAACCATCACTTCAGTGTTTAACCACAAAACAAGAGTAATGTAGTAATAAAAAGAAAAATTAAGTGCATTATAATCAAGCTTCATTCTTTGCTTTTGAAGATAAGTGAACATAGGCATTTTGAAAGATTGTATTGTATGTATATATTGTGTATATATATATATATATATGTACATGTAAATGTGTGCGTATCTGTGAGTATGAAATGTGTGTGAGTGAAATGATTTTGAAGTTGAGTTATAATGTGGATATAGGACTTCTTACTGTGAGTAGAAAATGCTGTTTTTCTTCCTAACTTTAGGTATTTTTAGTTTTTCTTCTTGAATAAGCAGCGTCCGTTTTCTAAATAACTATAATTTTAGAAATTAATATCAGTATCCTTTGGTCTTTCTCTACTGTCCAGTGTACAGAAATCTGAATCCATTACATTTTTTTCCAGGGTGGCAAATTCAGAGGATCCAAAGATGCACCAAACAGGAGAAGTATGATGCGACTTGTGTAAGTATCTCTGGATGTCATCTGTGTCATCTTCGATGACAACAGTGTAATATGAGTAGCTCCCTTTGTACAGTGGTTAGTGGTGTGAGAGTTTCAGGCCACAAAAGAATTGAATCAAGTCCCTTTGGGTCTTTGACCTTGAGGAATGTTTGGCTGTGGTGTGCTCCAGTCCAGGGGTATCTGACTGTGCCATGGGCGTAATTGGGAGGACTGGAGCCACATGGTCTAATTTCAGCCACTTAATGGAAGTGTGTCCATGTGTAACTGAAATTTCTTGACTAATATCACAGTTATCTGTATCTCTAAGGTCTCATCGATGCTAGGATGTATACATAGTCATGTTTACTAAGGATCACCTTGAATTTTATAGGATGATGTTGTGGTGCAGAGCTGTGTAATAATTGAAAGCATGAGGGGTAGAGTTTGGTTACCGTGAGCTTTATGAGACTGGCGATCAGTATAACATTCTTAATTAGAATGGCAGAAATTATCACACTGTGACATTTTCTTACAAATCTCAAGGTGCTTTTGCCAAGTTGATTATGAGAGGAAGTACAGCCATGTCTTGTAGTGTCAGACCAAGTGAAACTCCTTAGCATCATATTCGTCATTCTGATTGATTATCATGGGTCTCTTATCCTGTCGCCTTTCATGCCCTGCTCTTATGATGACTTGGTAAGCTCTCTATGTTCATGTACATGATCGGTTTGTTTCCAAAGTCTTCAATGTCAGTTAAGTTCATGTGGATTCTTGTTGAATGGGTGAATTGGTGATCACTTCATGAATAAGATGTTCAACGATGCTGCAACAAATCAATGACTGTCATCAGAGAGGGGCGTAGTCATCTAAAAGGGGTTTAGTAGGTGGTCTCAGGTGTTTGTAAGATCGCCTCTGGCTTCACTTAAAACCACCAGAGTTGATTAGGCAATGATGGGATGAATGTCTCCTTTGAGGGATCACCTCATGATGAGCTAACATTTATTGTTCCATGTTTAATGTTGGAATGACTTTGTGAAAGTTGCAGTTAGTTGTGGGCCTCTGTAAAGGAAACTTTTTACGTTTTTTATTAGGCTTTTATTCTTCGACCCACTGCACATTTTTGTGTGTTCGTTGTAAATCTTTTATGTAATGAGTGGCACAAATTGTGATTTATTCGTGATTTTTGTGTAAAAATCAGGGAAAATTTTTATGTTGGAATATTTGTTGTTTTTGTTGTTTTCAGAATAATTTAACCAAGAAGTTAATAAATCCGGCTTTGAACCAGGTAAGTGATTTAAAGACAAAATGCAAAAATGATGAGTGCAGTTTCTTAGGAAAATACTCTCAGTGGATGTGTGTGTGTGTGTGTGTGTGTGTGTGTGTGGTGTGTGGTGTGTGTGTGTGTGTGTGTCTGCATTTGTACATTCAAGAAAATTTTTGCAAGAATGTGTGATTTATTCAGAAATGTAAAAAACGATCAACATTTTGATTTTTTGACATGGAACTGATGAGAAGATGGAGGGGGTAAGGGGTGGGGTTGTACCTGTTCAATTAAAAATTCCTCTGTATCACCTTGGAAGCGAGGAAACCCCAGCAAGACTGAAAAGTTAAAGAAAAGAAATCCAAATACAGCAAATTATAGACAAGATTTCATCGCTTTTCATTATTCTGTTAATCTAAGAAATTGATTCATATGGTGTTGTAATGACAAGAACTGACCCTTGTCATATTCCAATTGCAAGGACATCGACGCCAGGGGTCCAGCAGCCAATGACAGCATACGGGAGGAGTGGCAGATGTGGAGACAGACTTGTACATCAATGAGCTCAGTGCTCTGCTTCGCCTTATGCAGGTTTGCTTGCTTACAACACAGTATGTATCTAACTACAGTCATTCATGTGTGCGTGTAAACTTGCAGGTCAGATGACAGTTGTGTGTATCAGTGAAATAGGGTTGAATCCAGAGAATTGTTTTTATAGCAGAAATTGAAAGCTTAGTTAGGTGTACCCACCCAACAATGTACCCAGTCTGCTTGAAGGTATTCTGGGATTTGTGTGTTTCATTTATCACACACATGACTTGGTACCTTTTTCACTTTCTCCAGTCCAGATCTCCTCTGGGGATTTTGATGCACATCACATGATGTTGTTCAAAAACATTAGTACTTTTTTAGGGAGATAGAGGGAGGGCTGGAGAGGAGAGGAAATAACAAATGAACGAAACAGAGAAAATTACCACCCTAGCAAAGATGGAGAGAGAGGGAAAGGAGGAGGAAGGGAGAGGGTAGAGAGAGAGAGGGAGTGGAGTGAGGGGAGGGGGAGTTGGAGCGAGAGAGAGAGGTAAGGGAGATGAGGAGAGGGGGGGTGAGGGAGGGGTGGGAGAGCGAGAGAGAGGGGAGTGGGGGGGATGGAAAGAGAGAGGCAGGAAGGGAGGGGGGAGAGGGAAAGGATGAGGGAGAAGAAAAAGTGGTAAAATAGAAATTCAAAATAAGTGATCACTGGTGGGAATTGCAACGCGCTCTGGTTGGAGCCCCACAAAAAAAAAAGAGTAGAAAAAAAAAAGGGGATTGTTTTAAATTTATTCAAATTTATTCAAAGCAGTAGTTGGGAAAACTACAGTGACTTCAGAAACACCATTGAAGAGTTTGTGTGTAATTTATGTAAAGAAATGTAAAATAAATCTATTTGTAAAGCATGAGTGTTAATTCAATCAAGTCGCAGCCAAAATGGACCAGTTTGTCCCTCAGATCACACAATTTTCGGCAATTTTCAAAAAATCATAAAAAATCAACCACCTCACTTGGAGCATAAAGCATACACTGGATAGAAGAAACAATATATACATCAAAAATGCTTGCCCTGAGTGAGGAATCCACACAGTTTCACATGATGTAAGTAATCCAAAATGATACACATTTGCAGAAAAACAAAAACTTTTTGTGCACACTGTAATCCACTTCTTCATGCTCTCTTTCCTCCCACACACGTTCAGTTACACTTCTGACCTATAGATAATAGTATGTTTATGACAACTGCATAAAACACAAGAATTGACCACAAAATGCTTTATCCCCTCAAAATCATGTGATCGTGTTCAAATCATGAGATCTCCAGAACTGAGAATAGGACAATTTAAATCCTTATAAAACTACTATAGAATACACGAAGAACAGTCTAAGGGAAGCAACTGCAAGAAAAGGCCCTAAAACGAGATCTCTTGCCCTTTAATAAAAGGCGGTATGATTTAGAAATCGTCAAACTCTGTCGGAAGTATGCGTTCGACATGCCTTCAAGCGATGTGAACAGTGTCGGAAACCCGCTTCTGACGAGACTTGATTGAGTTAAATAAAATGGCCAGGAACTGTGTACAGTGATTTCATTTATCTACAGCTAGGATGTGTCTGTTCAATGTGTTCTGTTTTTTCAGAGTGAGATGCACCTTATGAAGGGAATAGTACCTCAGAAGCATGAACGCACTGTGTTTGACACAATCATCCAGCAGGCTTTGGATTCCGTTGTCAGCGAAGGGGAGGTAAGTTGTATGAGAATGCTAGAGAGGAAATTTACATTGTTTGAATGATAATGTTGATGGATGTTGTCATAAAGTCTTCAGTTTGATTGCTTTATGTTTAAAGTGATAAATAGACATATTTTTTTGTAAATGTTTATTGGAGCCAACTTTTACAAAACAGAAAAAGGTGAGGAAAATGATTTTGAGAGAAGATGTTGCTTTAAGTGATTAGCATGTGCATGATAATTGCTTTCTAGAATGTGAAATTTTCTGACTAGAATCAAGAGTGAATGCACTACAAAAGAAGAAGATGTAACATTCCGGATTTTATCTGGTTTGCAGATGATAGCCGGAACAGCAAGGAAGAACATGCAGCGTCATGAGTATTCAGCAGTCTTGTCCATTTTCCCCATTGTTCGACACTTACGGTCTGTCAAACCAGAGTTTGATTTGATTTTGGAGGTGGGTGGAATTTTCTTTAGCATTATAGCTGGTTCAAAGTCTTGGCTCTTATATGCAGTGTTAGATGTGTTCATTGGTTTGTACACATTGTCTGTTTAACGTAATATTTATCAAAACTTAAGAAAAAGGGATTTTTGAGGGGCAGCATAGCTGTTTAAGTATTATGCATTTGATGCCTATAGGATGCATGCTTAGCGGATCATAAGGAGTGCTGTGTTTTAAGATCTGTGTAATATCATTAATGTATGTATATATCTACACACACACACACACACACACACACACACACACACACACACACACACTCATATATATATATTCAATTATAAACAAAGCTTGCTCTTATGTCTTAGATTGAAGGAACAGGGGAGATAAGCTAGGTTGTTTACTGTTTGTTCATGAGTGTTGCTGCATGTGGGTCAATGATTGAAAAATTAAAATGCTTGTGCCAGTTTGTTATTCAGTGTTGAATTTTTCAATCATTGATGAGTTTGCAGAAAGAATGTTTTTAAAATGTGTAAATGTAGAGTAAAGAAGATTGATTTCAAGAAGCCTAACATCAGAGTATTCAGAGAGTGCTAATCAGAATTTCCATTGTACAAGAAATTACCTCTCTATCAAAGTTTAAGTTGGGCATCTTGTAATCCAAAGTGCTCAGCGAATGACATGCGAGTATTATAAGCCAGCTTGTACAAATGGCCCACAGACATGCTCAGTGTCTGTGTCTTATGTCTGATTTGGCAGGCACATTATTCCAGCACATATACCATGGCATGTTTCAGTTACATGTGCATGCTCCAGTACTCATGAATCAGAAACACAAGTGCAGACTGTGGCTTTGTACATATTTCAAATTTACCTTGTATTCACAAACACCTCAACTATGATTGAAAGGGTTTTTTTTTTTGTTTTTGTTTTGTTTCGTTTCTTAATACATATTTATTCAAATTTACTTTATATTCCCCAACACCTTGATTGTGATTTAAAGTTGTTGTTTTTTTTTGTTTGTTGTTTTTTTTTAAACTAAGGGAAGCAGCTTGTATTCCCAAACACCTGGTAGTCTGAACATGGTGGTATTGTTGTTAATAGTAACCTAAAGGTTTTGTGTACTGTCACTGTTGGCAGGGATGCCAGGCACCCACCAGGGCCAAGCTGGCCTCTCTTCTCTCCACACTGGATAGCACGGTCAGTATATTGTTTCGTTCTTTCTTTTTTTTTTCTTTTGAAGCAAACTTTGTTTGAGTGTGTGAGTGTGGAGTGAGTATGAAAGCTTGTTATGCTGTTAGTCTGGGTATCTGTAGGGAGAGACACATTTACAAAAAAAGCAGAGATTGCTTCTTTGCAGGGCAGGCAGGCATGTATGTGTGTGTGTGTGTGTGTGTGTGTGTGTGTGTGTGTGTACACATTTTGCATCTTCTTGCAAATTTTGATTAGTACACATGTCTGAAGACTAATTGCTTAAAGCTGTTGAGCATTCAGTGAGCATCACTACATAACTGTGTGCATGGATAGTGATAGAAATTTGTTTCCCAAAAGAGAACCATTCGACAGTGGAGCAGGCTTGACAGAAGCAATGTTAATATACTAGAATATCTTTGGATACAGTTAGAGAATTATTGTTTCAGATTTGCCTGAGATTGGTTTTATGTGTATGCTGTGCTGCAATGTTCTGTGTGTGTGTATGTGTGCATGTGAAGCATGCAAGCACACATTTATGTGTCTGTATGAATCACTACATATTTGTATGTTTATGACACATGCATGTAAAGAACGAGGGAGAAATATCGGCTCTTCATTTAAAAATGTCTCATGAATGTGTTTGATATGAGCAATGATAATGACTGTAAATTGTTTTTTTTTCAGGGGGCAAAAGCTCTGGAGGAGTTCACCGACAGCATTCGAGTAAGTATGTTTTATAGATCAGTTTTATGTAGTGAGTATAAGAAGCAAATCACAAGGCTTTTTGATTGTTTTTTTAATCAAATATGGGAAAACATTTTGGGAATGAAACTGCAGTTAACGTCAAGAAAGAAATTTTTGTTGTTGAATGTCTTTAGCTACTGGAAACCAAGTTTGCAACTGTGCATTAAAAGATTTTGAGGGTTTAGCTTGTCTGCATACACATTTTAAATACTGTGCTTTGTTCCAACAGAATGATCCTGACAAAGCATCCAACATGCCTCGAGATGGAACAGTCCATGAACTGACCAATCACGTAAGTTTGGGACTGGGAGAAAGCTAAATACCCATATCAAATTCTTTGTGTGTTGATAACAAAGATGCTGTACTCATTGTGTTGAAATAGCATTGTTTTGAAGATTTGTGTGTGTGTGTGTCTGTGTATTTATAGTAGGTTGCACATGCTTTTGGATAATCATACCAGTGTTGACTTCCTTCTGTGATTCATTTTACACTTATGTATGCCTGTGCAACTACACATACACACAAACATGTAGACATAATGTTGATAAAATACACTCTTACACACATCCACATATGCACTTATACACACATGCACTAACACACACACACACACACACACACACACACACACACACACACACACACACACACACACACACACAAATGTATGTTCCATTCATGTGTTTGCCTTGTTCCTGAGAAAACTGTATAGCTAAGTTACTGACATGTTTACCATTTTGAAATACAAAATATAATGTTTGCCTTATGTGTCAGTATTAGACTTATAGGCATTTAAAAGACTTCTTTTTTAGTTTTGATGGGAGAAATCATGTTGAGAAAAGTACCAACTTTAGCCAGTGATAAAGTTTCCTGTAAGCACTCACTTGTGTGAGAAGGTTCTATTGTAGCATGCTGCTTGTGAAGATGTTGGTTGTCATCATTAACATTGATTTATGCCTGAGGCCTGCCTGGTTGCAGACCATCATCTTCCTGACCCAGCTGCAAGACTATGCGGAAACAGCTGGCGCCATGCTGTTGATGCATGGTAGGTACAGGCTCCAATCGGAGCACAGATATAATGGAGTTTTATAGGATTTCTTTTTTTCCTCATGTTTACACATGTACATCGCAATACCATGTGGTTTGGATTGTCGAATATGTTGCTACTTGGGTACACTTGTCATGCATTTTATTGTCATCATATCTGTTCATTTATTCTATAGTCATAACTTCTGTTTGCCTCATCTGTTCTTGTCATCATTTTTGTTATTTTTGCCTGTCTTTATGATTATTTCTTTTCTCTTTGCATGTGTGTGTATAATCACCATTTCTGATTACCTGTGTTTAGTATCATTTGTTTGCCTGTACTTAGTTCTTTTCACTTTGCATGGATTCATTATGACGTGAATTTTTTTCATACTTACTAGTTCATACAAATGCCTTACTTCTACTTGGCCTGCTTGGGGATGAATCATTGTCTTAATACCAGGAATGTCCTAAACTTTGAGGAACAAGGGAGCTAAACCATGCCTGCAGTCCCTAGGACTAATAGAGTAGTGGTTTTTGATACATTCACTACTTCCTGTTCAAAGGTGTTAGAACAGTTTCGCTCTCTCTCTTTAAGGCAGTGAACACATCCTTTAGTTTCTCTCTGTTCTTTTACTTCATTATTTTGCAACCGTATAAAAAAGCATTTAAACTGGCATTGATCTCTAAGTCCAGACTTCTTTCACCTTGCTATCGCAGGGCTGATTTTTGGTGGAGAATTCCAGAAAAATTTATGAGATTGCTGTTTCTCAGCGATCATCAGTTCCAATATATGCTATGGGGTCAGTTTCAACTTCGTTGGCCATTCCCTCATGTACAGAGATTGGTTCATGTGTCTGTCAGTTGTCAGTAAAGTGGTACCATGGTGTCCTCAATTTAAAGACCATCTGACTTCTGGCTCGTGTACCCATTGCTCACTCTTTAAGCCATGCAATGTGTGCAGAGTTTGGTCTGCCATAATATGAAGGAGCATTCGTGACTTTGGCCTTTAGGTCAGTTTTGGCCTACATGTACACATTATCTGCAGTTACATTTTATGTTTGTATCAACACTGCTCTAAGCATTGATCATGCGAAGTAAAAGACATTCTAGCACACACATTGTGGCATTATTTGGCTCAGAACATTCACATTTGTAGATTAGCTCATGCATTCTTGGTTTATTAGTTGTGCAACATGTGCACTCACACATTGTTTGTTTAGTTGTGCAACATGTGCACTCACACATTGTTTGTTTTACAGTGATAACTGGCTGAAACATGACTGGTTAAAGCTTTTTGGTTATGGTAAATCCACCACTGCAGTATCAAAATGCCAAAGTGCACTACTTGTATGTACCATGCAGAACAATTGGTAAAGGAACAATTATGAAGTCATGTCTTACCTGTTCCCCAAAACAGATGGTTAGATGGCCATGGCAGGTGGAGGAAGAGAAATGGTTATTGGCACAAGCTTTTTTCTTTTGTGCCAGTCCATTTGCATCTTTGCGCACAATTCAGTCTGAACTCGTGATTTAATACATTTTTTGCAAAATGTATGAATTTCATTTCCTCAATTTGTCAGGGCTGCCACAAGTATTCATTAACATTAGTGCTGCTAACTTTTCCTGCTTTTATGAATGTCAGTTCTTTTATTGTTCCTTCATTCATTATTATCAACACTACTGTTCTGCATTCATCTTTATCAGTTCATTCATTTCATTTTTATCAGTACTGCTCACTTCTGCATTTATTATCATCACTTCATTAATCCTGTGTAATCAGTGGTACTGCTCATTTCTCCTGCAGTCTTCATCATCATTTCATTTGTTTCTCCTTTATCAGTACTGCTTAGTTCAGCATTAATTATCGTTGGTACTAATCATTTCAGCACCCATTTTCACGAGTACTGCTCATTTCTGTATTTGTTGTCATAGTTCATTCACTTCTAAATTCATTATCATCACATTGTTTGCTTCTCCTGCACAATTATTATGAATTCTGTTCATCTCTGATGTTCATAAATTGTGTTCACCGTTCATGTATTCATTTTTCTTTTATTCATAAATTGATGATCAGCGGTTTATTTCTGTAATGTAAACCTGTATTTACGGACTGAAATCCAGACAGTTTAAGAGGCAGACAGTCATCCTCAACTCAGTCTGGCATTTGGGTCATCAACTGTTGAAAGGATGAAAGGTGCAAGGGCTAATGTAGGTCCTCTGTCAAGAAATTCTTTCCCTTGTTGGGACTGTGAACAGGTGGCATGTTTGTCTGCTTTCAGGGGAGCAGGCAGCACCCTCAGCCATGATCACTGCTGACACCTGCAAGATGAAGGTGGCCGACTATATGAGTGAGTACACTGTACACAGTGGTTCTATATTGGTTTGGACAAAGGGTAGATAACAAGTCTTGGACTGTTTGGAGAAGTGGTCTGAAATGATTTTGATTGATTATTGGTAATGAATATAACATCGTTAATTTTGATTATTTGCTGATTGATTATTGGTATTGAATATAACATCGTTAATTTTGATTATTTGCATGTAATGAATCTGAAGTCTGCAAGAAATGGTCTGTCATTTCATTTGAAGGAAAAGCACACAAACCGAGTGGAGAAAGGTTGTGGATGGGTGTTTGGGAGAAAAGGATGTTGGGAGTAAAGTTGATAATTTTACTTTGTAAAATGGTACATACGCTGAAAGGTCAACATGTAAGCAGAAGAAAGCCCTGGGATCAAGCATTGTTCTTGTTTGCCTTTGGCAGAGTCACAGTCAGTCAGTTACAGACAAACCTTGTCCACTGTTTAGATGCGGATGTACGTGTGGTGCTTGTACTGATTAACACCACAGACATTTTTTTTTTTTTTTTAACCTTTCTTTTTTTTTTTTTTTTTTTTTTTTTTTTAAGCATTTTTTTTAATCACTTTGAATGAAAATTACATCACAATTTACATGCATACATATAAACGTACACGAATACATATATACGCACAATGGGTAATTATATCAATACATCAATGGATATTAAAAACACATCACATTACATCAAAATGTATGTATCCATACGCATGTACACATACACTTATATTTACTCACACATATACATAAACAAACATAACGGCACAGACATTAGGAAAGATCAATCCTTAAAGGGGGAGAGAGAGAGAGAGAGAGAGAGAGAGAGAGGGTGGATATCGGTTCGTTTTGCAGCTATTTTTACATTTGGATTCACGGCTTTACTTTTTCTTTTTTTTTGTTTTTTCCCCTTCCTTCCCCTTTTTTTTTTCTCTCCATTTTTTTCCTTTTTTTTCTTTCCCTTTTTAAATTTTTTTTAAAGACCTACTGTTTACTGTTTCAATGCATATTTCTGAATAGCAATTCATATGGCATCCATATTTTATTAAAATCATCCGTTTTCCATGATAATCTGGCATTGTGTTGTTCTATTCTATGTCTTGAAGAAAAGTATCTTTCAAAGGTTATTATGTTAGGTATGGACTTTTCAAATTTACATTTATAAATATACATTTTGCCCAGAAGTATCAATAAATCAAAAACATAGTCCGTAACTATATTATTTTCTATGCCAAATAATACTATGTTTCGAGTTATACTGATGTTTGTACATGTTGTACATTTTGTTTTTAATAAATGTTCAAGGTTTTTCCAGAAACGATTTGAGATGTTGCATGTCCAGAATATATGTTCAATACTGTCTTTGAATTCTCTACAGAAATCACAATTATAACTGTTTGTAATATTCATTTCTTTCAGTACAACATTTGTCCCGAGAATTCTATGTACAATGCGCATCTGCAGCCATTTCAATTTGACATCTTGTATTTTATGCACTTTTTTAAATACCTCTTTCCACTGAATATCTATCCCTAACTTCTCAGTCCATTTTTGACAGGAATTGGGAGGTTTGTTATCATTGATTAAGATGTCATAAAACAACCTCGTACCTTTAGATATGGAATATATTAGTTTCAATGCCCCTGGGATATCATGTGCGCAATTGTCTATTTCATTTATCTTTGTTAATTTTATATATTTCTTAATGGACATTTTACAGCCATTAAAAGCCAGAAAATGTATATTCATTCCAAATTTTCTATTAAATTCAGTATGTGTAAGGAAATTTCCGTTGTTGTCAAGAAAATGTGCAACACAGCTGACACCTCTTTGGATCCAATTTTTATGCTTAATCATATTACCTCCAATTTTAAATTTCTCATTATAAAATACTGGTTCTGAAAGTAATTCTGTTTGTGTTTTTGGTTTTACTAGATTGCAAAAATGACTGTATGCCACATAAATATGTTTCCAAAAGATGTTGTTATGATTTTTATGTAAACCGTAGCTTGGGCCATATTTTTCGATTTCAGTAAGAAATGGATATAATTCCAATGCAACATTTTTCCATTTATGATTCGTAGTTTTCAACCTTCTGATCCAACTAAGTTTCAGTGCAGCAATGTATGCTCTGATATCCGGTACATTTAAGCCACCATATTTTACACCTTTCGTTACCGTATTTCTGCTAATTTTATCTCGTTTACCGTTCCAAATAAAACGAAAACACATTTTCTGGAGATTATTCACAAAATCATCTGGTGGGTTGGGAAGCAGGATCCAGAGGTGTATTAATTTTGATAGTATTAAGGATTTTAATACTACAGCAACTCTTCCAAGAGGAGTTATATTTCTTTTTATCCAAATATTGAAAAGAGCTTTTATTTCTGACATTTTTTCGGCATAATTAGCCTGATCACAATCTTTCATGTCATTTGTAAACCATATACCGAGTATTCTAAATTTTTCTGGATTCCAAATTATATTTAGATGTTGCATGTATTTTGTTTTTGAATTCTTTTTACTTCCAAGCCAGATTGCTTGTGTTTTGTTTTCATTCATAAACAGCCCTGAGAAATTTCCAAATTTTAAAATCAACTGAATAGACTTTTCAAAGGATAATCTATCACCATTATTCATTAGCTGTGCATCATCAGCAAATTGAGATATTTTGTGTTCTTCATGGTTGATGTCAATGCCTTTTATATCTTTGTCTTCTCTGATCATAATGGCTAAAATCTCTACGCAGAGTATAAATAGATAAGGGGAAAGTGGGTCTCCTTGCCTACATCCTCGTTCTATTGGAAACCAATCAGCTACTTGGCCATTGACTATAACTGCTGATTTGATATCTGTGTAAAATGTTCGTATCCATTTACAGATACCCTCTCCAAAACCAAAGGATTCCAGAACTGTAAACAAAAATTGCCAATCCAAAGAATCAAAAGCTTTTTCAAAGTCTAAACAGAGCAAGAGACCAGGCCTATGTGTTGTGTCAAGATAACAGATTAAATCATAGATCAATCTGATATTGTCTCCAAGATATCGGTTGGCTACAAATCCAGTCTGATCCTCATTGATTAATTTTTCAAGAGTTTTCTTAATCCTGTTTGCAATACACGATGCTCCGATCTTATATAAGACATTTAATAATGAAATTGGTCTCCAATTCTTTATGTGTTCTTTAGATTTTTCTGGTTTGGGAATGCAAGTAATAAGCCCCTGTTTTTGTGTTGCTGAAAGTTCTCCGTCTTTGAACGACTGGTTTAGAGCACGCACAACGAATGGTCCCATTTTTTTCCAAAAGAATTTATAAAATTCAGCTCCAAATCCATCCGTACCTGGACTCTTTCCATTTTTCATATGATGTAATGCATAACCTGCTTCTTCTAAAGTTATGTCCCCTTCTATAGAGTCCCTCTCTTCCTGTGATAATGTAGGATGCTTATTAACTAAATCACTTATTTCACATACATTTAAGCTTTGTCTTTTGTATAGCTTACAGTAAAACTCATTTACTTCGGTTTTTATTCGCTCTGGTTCATCAAGCAAATCTCCATTTTGATTTACTAGCTTTGTCATACTTTTGTTTACGAAGTGCCTTTTTTCCAAGTTACAAAAATATTTTGTTACCTTTTCCCCTTCTGCTATCCATTTTGCCCTAGACCTTAATATCACTCCTTGTATTTTTTTTTCTCTGAGTGAAACTAGCTCTCGGTTCGTTTCCTTTATCAATTTCATGTCTTCTTCTGTTTTGTTTTCTTTTTTTTCTAATTCTTCAATATTTTTAACTAGGTTTTCTTCTTTTTCAGTAGCTTTCTTTTTCCTCATAGTAGCATAAGCAATAGTTTTTGATCGAATTTTCATTAATAAAAAATCTATAAATAATTTATCAGGCACGGTTAATTCAATTTCTGTCAAAGATGTATCGTTAATTGTAGTAGTATCATACTGGTCGGATGAATACTCACATATGACCTCGTCTATCAGTTTGTTTATTTCATCTACATATTGTTTGTCTCTCAACAGATCATAGTTAAACTTCCAAAAAGTATTTTGTTTCACAGTTTTCCCACTCTTTAATGTAAGTAAAATCATAGAATGATCGGATCGATATCCTGGAATGATATCCGAGTCTTCATAGTTCCATATAAGACTCTCTGAAATTAGAAAATAATCTAAACGACTTTGTTTTAACGGAGAATTTCTTCGCCAAGTAAATCGTTTGACTTCCGGATTACTCTCCCTCCACACATCTGCGAGACTTAATTCTAATATCATATTTTCCACAGCCTCTTTAGCCCTAGGGTTATTTATATTGTTGTAATTGTTGTAATCTAAATATGGATCAAGAACTAAATTCCAGTCACCAACTATTATGAAATCGTGACCGTGATAGTTCATTATTTTTTCTTTTAAATTAGTATAAAAATCAGGATTATCTACGTTCGGTCCATATAAGTTTATTAACAGTATGTCTTTATCCATAGTTTTTAAAGATAATATAATGTAGTTACCATAAACATCCCTATCAATATTGCTGATTTTAAATTCAAAATTATTATTAAACAGCACTGCTACACCTCTTGCGTTGGATCTATAAGAGGCAAAGAGACATGTATAACCCCATTCTGATGTAACATATTTTTCTAATTTGGGGGTAAAATGGGTGTCTTGCAAACAGTAAATGTTACAGGACTTTTTCCTAAGATAGTGGAAAACATCCCTTCTTTTCTGAGAGTCTCCTAGTCCCTGACAATTCAAAGATGATATCGTAATATTTGCCATGTTATCTTACAAGAAGGATTATAATTTTTTGTATCGCACTGCCATATAACTGGAAAGGAATAACCAGCTTCTTTACACAGTAATGTACACATTTGCTTTGGGAAATATCACAACAATACAAAGATTGCAAAACAGCATGGTCATTAAAAATAATAAGACAGACTACCCAAACAAAATAGCATAAACATAATGATGACCAAATGAATCTTTTCCGTGACAAACAGATTAAATTTTTGCAGCAAAAAGAAATTGCTCTATATAACACACTAAACAAACTTACAAAAATAAAGTCACATCGACAACACGGCACGAAACACATAAATGTTAGTAGACTCAATAACGATCGCTCACGAGCGAAATGCACAGCTTCTCTGCGTTACTGAGTTACTGATAGTCACAGCAACGATTGTGTCGAGAGTTAAGAAAGGTAGGTTAATTCCAACACCATTGACACCTAAAGTGGTATATGGGAGAAAAGGAAAAAAAAACAACAACAAAAAACAAAACAAAAAAACAAAAACAAAAACAAAAAAACTATCCTACAAATGTTTATGCCATTTTTTTCACCAACTCCAAAAGTTCAAACAATTTGCGTTTTTTGCAGAAGTGAGAAAAAGGCTATAGGAGAAATAATACATGTCATACACGGTGTGTGACAGCGTACATGTGTCTCACGATAGGTGAGTGTAAGCAAATGAAAGCAAACGTTTCCCCCCCCCCCCCCCCCCACACACACACACACACAGACCAAAACATAAACATGTGTTAATGTATATGTCTGCATATGTGTGTGTGGAGTGGGAGAGGAGAAGGCAAAGACGCTGGGGAGGGGGAGGGAGGGGCAGGGAGACAGGAAGGGCACGGGGGTGGGGGTGGGGGGGCGAGAGGCAGGACAGACAGGAACAGGTGGGGAGGTGAAATCACCCATCTTTAAATTGATCTACAAACACATCGATCAAATATAAGCAAACAATTCAGTCAGTCATAAAAAGACACTCACAATCAAGTAAACAGCCAAATAATACACTGGGCTAACGATCAACAGGATGTATAATAACTTCCACTAAACAACTGAACAGTGCAAGTCCTTTCCATCAAGCATCGATTGGCTAAACAAAACTGCGCCTTCACATGTTACTGACATGGAGAGGTAAGTACAGGAGGGGGCGTGGGGGGGTGGGGGGGGGGCGTGGCGGGGGAAGAAACAGGCAATGATTTGGGGGTAGCAGTGGGGGAGGAGAGTGGGAAGGGGAGAGTCTTCGGGGAAAAGAAGCAACGTTTTCCTCTTATTTTTCTGTTTGTCACCCCCCCCCCCCCCCCCCCCCCCCCCCCAATGAAAATGTGGTGATGTGTATGTGGACAGGGAGAGGAGGGGATGGAGACGTTGGGGAAATGAGGGTTGGGAGGGGAAGACAGGGAGGGGCACCACAGACATTTGATTAAGAGGCTGGGTGTGTATGTATATGTCAACATTCAGTTTTTATCGAGTCCGTCGAGTTTTTCATTCCATCTTCCACTGTGGACAGTGGCATGTCAGAAGTTGACACAAATCTGTCGTTTTACAGCAAGGGTATTGTCTGCGCTGGGTTTGAACTTGAGCAACAAGTCTGAGACGTACAGTGACCAGGCTCTCCGGCCCATCTTTATGTTGAACAACTTCAACTACATCCTGAAGGCCCTGAAGAGAACGGCTCTGCTTGAACTGCTGCTGATGTGGCACAAGGATGTCACCAAGTATTACGATGATCAGATCATAGAGCAGAAGAGGCAGTACTCTCTCAGGTAGAAGGCAAAATGTTTGGTGCAGCTGTTTGTATATTTTTGAGCACTTGTGTGTGCATTTTGTGTGTGTGTGTGTGTGAGCAATCGAGCGGTCATTCATCATATGAGCATTTGTAAAAGAACACTTGTATGGGTGTGATGAAAGAGAGAAGGGTATTAATTGGACAATGACTGCAGTCTGAATCGTTATCCCTTTCCTCCCTTCTTAGAAAGATCTATCAGGCAGGTATTGATATATGCGTGTTTCTTTGGTGCATGTTAATAATGCACAAATGTATATATAAATCAGCACTTGAAGCCAAGAACGTGCTAAGGTATTTATGTGGAATGATGCATATTTGGCAACATTCTAAATTGGACATAGAACTTTTATAGATATATATATATACAGGTAGGTCCACAGCATGGTGGGATAACAAATCTGATAGGCCATTCATGAACTGGTCAAGATGTTTACAAACAAAATCATTGCTTTGTAGGCTTCAAACTACCTATGAAGTTGATAACTGTGATAATTAGAAAAAAATGAGCTTATCTCAACTCCAAGTGTAAGTCTTGATGTTACAACGGTATAAAGCACCCTTTGTTATACCCTTGCAGTTGGAGCAAAGTTCTACACTACATCTTGGAAGTAGACAAACCTATGTCCATGCAGAGAGCCACTCAAATGGACTCCACAGTAAAGGTATTTACTCCAGTAGTATATCTTTTTTGTTAGTTTTGCTCCGCCCATGAAAGTATATCTTTTCATATAGGATTTGCATTTGTGTGTGTATGTTTGCAAGACTGTATAGATGCGGTTATGAATCTTTAGATGGGTTTATGCACATCTGTCATTTGTTTTGCTTGTGTGTGTGTGTGTGTGTGTGTGTGTGTGTGTGTGTGTGTGTATTCAAGTTTCAGTATTTCTTGCCTCTGCTGCTTGGAAGTCTGAATGAATGTAGCATGTTTGTTACACATATTGTTCCATGTCCTAGACGATGTCATTTAACGAGATGTGTGAAAGTTTTTTGTTTTGTTTTTTTTTTTGTTTTTTTTTTGACTGGTGAGTTGATTTTAACGTGGTGACAGCCCTGATGTGGCCCTTTGCGGTCGGCTGGGCTATAAGCAACATTATCTTATCTTATCTTATCTGTTCCATGTCCTTTTCAATTGGTTAATGGTTCAATATTTATATTTCAGCTGAAAGACAAAGAAAGGCAAAATATCAAAGACAAGTTCACAGTAAGTGCTCTATTTCTATTTTTCCTGGTTTAACATCTCGTCTGTGTTTTACTATTTCCCCATCTGATTCACTTTTTCATCCCATCATCTTGTATTTTGAGACTGTGGTACATGTACTCATGGAGGTTGTGGTACATGTACTCATGGAGGCTGTGGTACATGTGTATTAACGGAGGCTACAGTACATGTAGTGATGGAGACTTTGCTGCATGTTCACAGGGATTCAACAAGGAGCTGGAGGACATCCACCGCATCCAGAAAGGCTATGCCATTCCTGACCAGGAGCTGCGGCAGCAGCTGATCCAGGAGAACAAGGACTTCCTGGTGCCTCGCTACCAGATGTTCTACAACAAGTACAGCATCCTCAACTTCACCAAAAACCGCTCCAAGTATGTCAAGTATGACGTCGAAGGTGTGAACAAGATGCTCGACAGTTTCTTTGACGCTTCTGCCTAGTCTGTGGTCATTCCACGATTGAGAAAACGTCATCACGAAGACTTCAGTCATGTTCCAGTTGTTGAGTACAATAATGTCTTCACTGGTTCCTGGCCATCAGCAGCGGTTTGGATGCAAAGGAAGTAGACAACCAGTTAGTTTCTCTTTGCATTTGCTTATGTCTAGATGTTTCATGGTCACAGATCTGAGGTCGACATTCTTGACAGTGTGAGTGAGGTTAGGATCAGGATGGTTCAAGTGTCATTCATATGCTGGTTACTCAGTGCTGTACCTGGAAAAGCTATCAGTTGCAGTTGTGTACATGCGTTTCAGAGATAGAGAGTTTGTGTGAAAGGTGTAATTCACAACTGATTTGGAGGGGTACGTTTGAATGAAAATGTTAACCAGTATGCCAGTTTTGTATTTTTCAGTAACACTCGCATTGTATACAAATTGTGTACGTCGGGCTGAAAAAAACATTAAGCATTATAGCTTCTGTGTCGCTTTTTTGCATTGCGGGGTGCTATGACTGCTTCTTGTTCATGATAGACTGAAAAGCAATGTCATTTTCAAAAGTGGAGGAGGGGGAAGGGGGTTATTCTAAGGGAGTTGGGGATAAGAGGAAAATTGCTGCTTTTGTGCTTTGTTTGTATATAATGTGTTAAACTGTTAATTTATTTCACAGGCATTTAGTATTTGCACACAGTATAAATTTGTAATGTAATGAAATGGGTTATTCTAAAGGGGGTTGGGGATAAGAGGAAAATTGCTGCTTTTGTGCTTTGTTTGTATATAATGTGTTAAACTGTTAATTTATTTCACAGGCATTTAGTATTTGCACACAGTATAAATTTGTAATGTAATGAAATGAAGCACAGAACAGTTGATCATGTGCAATATTTTTCAAGCAATCCCTGTAAGTCCACTATTTTTATAGCCTCATTTTTAGAAGTTGTGAATGAGATCATGAGTTGTTTTGCTGTTGTTTGGTTACTTGCGAGTATCTGTGACATGTTTTTTCTTCAACACTTCATGCACTGGCCATATCTTGCATTGTCACAGATGTGAATTAAGCTTTTGGAGACTAATATCTTGAGCTCTGCTAGAGTACTCTTCAGCCATTCTACCCTTCTGTGCTGTTCTGATGAGGAAAAAGAAAAAACCCTGAAATTGTAGGGAGGTCCTGTCACGACCAGGAACACTTATTCATACAGATTTTGTCACAAAGCAAGACATTATTTTGCTTTTAGCTGAGCAGACAAAATGGAGACTGCCTGATCTCAAGAGGTCGACACAAGCTCTCATGACTTCAGTGTTGTCTCCTAGCTTACCAAAAAGGCAACCAGCATTCCACACTTTCCACTGCCACTTTTGTTTCTTCCCTCCACCTTCTTCCCTTATTGTTTAAGTTATTTTTACATAAAACTGAAATATGCATGTCAGGGGAAAAGTGAGGGCCCTGTTGCTTCAAATGGCCAGCTGGAGGTCTACTGTACCTTCTCGTCTTTTGTGTTTGAAACACTTCAAGTATGCAGAGGATTTTTTTTCTGTGTGTGTGTGTGTTATGATGGCTCAATAGAACTGCCATGCTTTTGCCACATCAGGGTCGGTCTATGATCTGATCCTGAATAGTGAGGAACAACACGGGCATGGTAGAGGTGATCTTTCTCAGAGGATGGGGGGAAGGTGGGGGGGGGGGGAACTAGAGCCGCCCAGAGATGAAAGTGGGTAGGAAGCCTGCAGCCTACAGACCAAATGCATGCACATCATTTTTATCTAATCCTGACTCGGTCATCAACATCAGCGTTTTTTGATTGGCAAGTGAATTTTGTTGTAATCTTTGCTGCTGCTGTTATTATCATTATTATTGAAAGCACTTGAACTGGTGGGTGATTTTTGTTTAAACTTTGCAGTTGTTATTTTTATTGAGTGTTTATATAGCACCTTTCATTGTTTAAAACGCCGAGCTTTTTGTGCTTTAGGTTCCATGCACTCGTTTATGCAACATGCTGCCTGTTTGCCTGGAACCAACTGAAGAGCTGCCAGCTATCACTAATCTTAACTGCTACGCCAGCCACACACCTGCAAAGTCAAGATGGAATCTTCTTCTTCCTAAAATACTGGTTCACTCAAAAATGAGTAGGTCAAAAAAGAAAAAAAAATGGGGGGAGGGGGGCATGCTGCAGTTTAAAGGGAGACAACTTAGATTTACATCTCTTTATCTCGTACATACTAGTAGTTTGCAAGAAATGGGAATCGGATCCCTGCTTGCTTTTGCACCAGCAAGTCGCAGTTAATATGCTGAATTGAATGGCTTTTCCCAGCTTCTTTTAGTGTACATTTTTAAATGTGTGTATATCGTGCTGAAGGAGATAATAGTGAACAGTTAAGCCACGCTCTCTTTGTGATGTATACAAATACTTGTGCCAAGTAAAAAAAAAAATGTTGTATTAAAGCAGATGAAACAAAAGCTGGCCTGCAAATTAGTGTGGACATGTGTAGCATTCATGTTTAATTAAAGTGCATTTGACATGTTGTTTGAAGTACCAGTGTGCCCTTTTATCCACAAGATATCGAAAGTCAATAGAGGCTACTGAAATAGTAATTCTATGATACTTGGTGGAGAAATCAGCTGGTTTTCCTGTTAGAAAAGAAGCCATTTCCTATGACATGTTTGTCTGCACATTGAATATAAAGTAGTACCTTTGGACAGGACCTTTGGAAAGAAAATGGAAACTGGGGTCACCATTGACACAGGACATGCAAGGCTACAAACTTGACACTTATCATGAGCATTAAGCTGGAGAGGAGAGGAAATAAAAATTGACGTCACTGTTAAACTAAGACATTGGAGTTTCCAAAGTTAAGTTCCAGTCCTGTTATTTGAGCCCATAGCATATTCAGCTAGAAATAACAGGAATCGACTGGGTCCGATAACCTCTACAGATATAAGTTGGGATGGAATCTTTCCATGACATCCCAGCCAAAATTCACCACACTAACCATTGCACCAAGGCATCTGCTGGAGTACTGACTGACCTGATTAACATGCACACACACACACATACATGCACGCATGCATGCACACACACACACACACATACACACCATCACAACCACAACCACCACCACCATACATGCACATTCTCAAGTACATGTGGTGACTAAAGATTACTCAATCATACATATCATTGCCAAATTACTACAATAACCAACCAAGAACAACAATGGCAAATGCGGTCAAATTGTGAGTATGCTCAGTCAATTAATGATAAGAAAACATGTCGTTTCAATTTTCTTACTTTGCGTTTATTCTACTGACCAAAAAACACAAAATCACAGAACAACAACAACAAAAATACATTTTTTGCTTTTTCATTTAGGCCGACGTAATTCTCATGGCAGTAATTTTCATGGCAGTTGATCATCATTGTGTTCCTTTACGTTTCTATTCTGTTCGACCCTCCATCTATGTTCCAATAAACAGCACTGACAGTTGTGAGTCATAAATTCAAACTATACACACATGCACTAATAAACAATGACAGACGGTTGGACAAAGAATAAATTCCTTCCATCCCTCCCAAACCCTCCCTTCCTCTTTTTTTTCCTCTCTGTCTCCTTTTCCAAATTCATTTTAGTTATGGTCTTATAAATGACCTCAGACCCCAATAATGTTTTGCCAGTCTGCCATTTAGACAGACCTACAACCTGGTAGCTAGAAGATTTGTTCCAGATAGCTCATCAAAATGAAAAGAGGTTTCCTAAGACTAGCAGATCAGTAGAAAACTATCATAAATCTGGCCAATGAAAGAATAAATCCAGAGAATTAATCACATATTTCCTTGCTTTCATTGACGTAAAAATGTTCCAAAATTTCAATATGTCAAGGACTAAATAACAAAAGTGGATAGCATATAAAGGGACGTAGCTTAACACCTCACAGAAGCATCTAGAAAAGGTTGAAGAAGCACAAATAGAATTTCCATGTCAAGTCGCAGGAAAATGCCATTTCATAAGGCAAAATTATGAATGCTGCCCGTCACAGTTTAGCAGAAAGCACAGGTTTTAAAGAAAACACGTTTCACAGGGAGTACTTCTCAAAAGAAAAAAAGTTCCATAAAAAGTGCTACAAAAGACGCACATTTCATTGTTTAATAAAAATTTAAAAAACCTAGTTTCACAGGAAACACAGTTTACAGACAGCTAGGTCTTACTCAACAAAAATCACATTTTCTTAACAAAGAACCATCGTTTCATTTTCACCAAAACAGGACTCACAGACAGACTTTGGTTAGTAACGGCCCAGTTTAAGCTTGCAGATATTAACATGTTACCAAAATAAATCCATGTACAATCTCTGAAATGAAATTCTTTCGTGATATCTTGAAGTAATACAAATCTAGGCAAATCTGTACAGAAAACGTGTGACATTAAAGGATCCAGAATCTAGATGGGAAAAAAGTGATATTTGTATGCCTATTTCACAAAATAAGCAAACAAACAAAATTTCTTTGCTTACACTGAATATATTATGCTAAAAACGCTAATTCATAACAATATCATACACCTTTTCTATAATCGGATAACCAACAAAACAATTTGAATTATGTACCAACTAAATTGGAGTCTTGCCAAAACCATTGTTCTAGTCTGTGGTTGCAGTAGATTTAAGCAAGAACTCATGATATGAACAAAGATATTGTGACTGCTTTTTGCAGCTCACTTTAGTTAATATCTTAAACATAATTTTCTGCATCATCACTTCAATCAAACTTTATCAATACACATAATACAACGTTACTGTGTATTGAATCATTTGTTTACATGCTTGTTAGCTTGTTGCAGGTTTGCTGTGATGATGGGCTGCTAGTGGAAATACATGTGCGCAGTGTGTATGCGAATGCATGTGCTTGTGACAGTGAAGAAACCTTTCTTCAGCACATATACTCTCCACATGCTGCATCCAAAATGTTCCATCAGCCCACGTTCACATGAATGTTGTCCGAATGAAGCACAGCCTATACTGGAGATCTCTACAAGATGAAGAAGTTTTGCTAGAGCGAGCCCGATGGAAGGTGACTGTGTGTATGCTACAACTGGTGCTTGCAGTACAGGGCGTCCACAGTGTCTTTGAAGAACTTGCGAAGGGCAGGCCTCTTGTTCTTGAAGGTGGGCGTCAGCAGCCCGTTTTCCACTGTGAACTGCTTGGGGTGCAAGTGAATGTCCTTGGTCTGCACAACCACATCCAGACAGTCACTAGGACTCCACGGGGAAGAGTGCAAGTATTAGAAATACACATTTTCTGCTAAGGTAAGGAGCTTTTACTGTGGTAGGTTCGTCATTTAGCCTTTGTAAGGTAAGGTAAGGTAATGTTGCTTACAGCCCAGCCGACCACAAAGGGCCATATCAGGGCTGTCACTGCGTTGAAGTCAACTCACAAGTCATTCATTCACACAACCGTTTAAAATACATCTTCCAAAAACACATCTGAAATTTTGTTAAAAATCTTTCCACTATAGAATCTCAGATCAGATGAAAAATGTCAATCTTCCTCAGAAATTCAAAGATCACATCAGGTGGAACATCTCTGAACAAGGTTTTCATGGAGTCTGCTGTAAAATGTTTGTCTCACATGATGCAAGTCCCAACACTCTAAAAGAAAATGTTTGATTGTGAGTGGTACATGACAAAGAATGCACCACGGAGCTTCTTCACACTTTAAAAAGTTTGAATGAGTAAAATATGAATGGCCTGTGTGCAGCCGGCATAAAACCGTTTCTTCTTTGCGACCACCAGAGGTAGATGAGAGGAATTCTTCTAGGTGTGGGCGGATCTGGAAAAGTTTGTTATCCATCTGTGTATTCCAGTCCTCCTGCCAGAGGTCTCTGACATAATCATTAACTTTCGGTTTTAGATCTGTGTAGGGGATGGATATGTTAGACAGTTTCCCTGTTGTGGCATTTTTAGCCTGTTGTAAGTAAACAATCTAAAAATCCTTGTTGCTAATACTCGCGCTTCTCACAATGCATCCTCCAATGAGTGTGGACTGCTTTTACATTTCAGCTGTGCTCATACTTTGTTATATGTTTCAAACAACATCAGCACACCATTGTCATAGGACAGGGTGAGCTTGGGTGCTGCTTTATATGGGGGAGTCAGAAATGTGGCACTGGAAAAGATCCTTTGAAGATGGCACAGATGACCGTATCATGCTACCATCATTACCACGGCAATCATCCAAAACATCAGAACATAAAATAATCACATCCTGGGAATCCACATGTGCTAGCAATGATCTGAGGATTCCAAAGCCACTGCTAAACAATCTGAAAAATGAGCAAGTTGCTGCTAGTGTTTTCCAGTTGAACAAATTGAGAGTCACCCAGCAAAAAAAAAAAAAAAAAAAGAAAGAAAAGCTAATAGTGGAAACTGTTTTTGTTTTTTTTCCCGCTTTTTGTTTTTTGTTTTGCAGATGAAGAGGACAGTGTGAAACACCAAAAAATGAAGAGGTGGATTTCGGCCTTGGGAAAAAATAAAAATGTCACGGCCTTAGGTGCTCCAGTGATCCCATGACTGATGCCCCCCCCCCCAAAAAAAAAGGAGAGTCACCCAGCACATATATTCTAACAAACAGATGCAAAGTGCCCTTCATAAGGTGAGAAGGTGGTGATTTTAAATGACTCCATGGGTATGCACCTACACAGTGTGTACAGAGGTGTTTTTAAATGACTCCATGGGTATGCACCTACACAGTGTGTACAGAGGTGTTTTTAAATGACTCCATGGGTATGCACTTACACAGTGTGTACAGAGGAGTAAGGCCACTGATCCATGACAGCATTCCACAGCTACATGTACATACCTGTTCAAAGCCCTTAAGCTCGTTGCCGTTCCCCCTCTCCAGCATGTCCTTCAGGATAATCTCTCTGGCTTTCTGTGAACATAAGACACACCAGGACTGGTGATGTTAAGAAAACTCCTTAACCGATCACAGACCGAGTTCATGGCAATTACATGAAGCAAAATGATGTTAAGAAACTCCTTCATTGACCACAGATCCAACTCACGGCAATTACATGAAGCTCAGCTATGTTTAGGAACTTCAGTAATCACAGATCGAAACTCATGGCAGTTACATAGGGCACAATTATTTCAAAAAGCTCCTCAGTGATCAGGGGACAAACTCATGGCAGTTACATGAAGCACAGTCATGTTAAAAAAACCTTCACAGATCAAACTCATGGCAGTTACATGAAGCACAGTAATGTGGTGAAACTCTTCAGCGATCACAGATTGCACTCAAGCAGTTACATGAAGCACAGTCATGTTAAAAAAAAACCTTCACTGATCACAGATCAAACTCATGGCAGTTACATGAAGCACAGTAATGTGGTGAAACTCTTCAGCGATCACAGATTGCACTCAAGCAGTTACATGAAGCACAGTCATGTTAAAAAAAAAACCTTCACTGATCACAGATCAAACTCATGGTAGTCACATGAAGCACAGTCATGTTAAAAAAAAACCTTCACTGATCACAGATCAAACTCATGGTAGTCACATGAAGCATAGTCGTGTTAAAAAAAAAACTTCACTGATCACAGATCAAACTCATGGTAGTCACATGAAGCATAGTCGTGTTAAAAAAAAAACTTCACTGATCACAGATCAAACTCATGGTAGTCACATGAAGCACAGTCGTGCTAAAAAAAAACCTTCACTGATCACAGATCAAACTCATGGTAGTTACATGAAGCACAGTTATGCCTTTAAAAAAAAAAACTTCAGAGATCACAGATCAAAATCATGGTAGTTATATGAAGCATAGTTATGTCTAAAAAAAACCAAACACCGATCACTGATCAAACTCATGGTAGTTACATGAAGCACAGTTATGTCTAAAAAAAAAAAAAAAAAAAAAACCAGTGATCACAGATCGAAATCATGGCAGTTGCGTGGAGCAAAGTAATGTCAAGAAACCCTTCAGTTGTCAGGGAATGAACTCACGGCAGTTACATACAGCACAGTTGTTAATCGCAGATTAAAATCACGGCAGTTCCATAAAGTGCCATTATGTTACGAAACCCTTCAGAGATCAGAGAATGAACTCACGGCAGTTACATAAAGTACAGGTGTGTTAAGAAACTCTGGTGTTCACAGATCAAAATATTCACAGCAGTTACATGAAGCACAGTTATGTAAACAAACTTCAGTGATCACAAATCGAATTCCAGGTAGTTACATGAAATCTAGTTATGTTAGGAAACTTCAGTGATCACAGATTGAACTCAGAGCAGTTAGAGGAGGGGAAGTTACTCTTAGGAAGTAAAAAAAAGCTGTGAAGATGGATGTGAAACAAGGTTCTTAACTACTGGAGCAGTGCATCTTGACACCATGGTTTTTTTTATGATGGACAAGAACTTGCTCAAAACAATATTTCCATGTAACATCATAACAACATACACATATTCACCAAATAAAGTAGCAAACTACAGCTCATTCATGTAAAGAACATCAATAATGACAGCTTCTGTCTACTGTTATTGTGGATTCTTATGCCAGATTTGGGCATTACAAAACGTGGGTCTTGGACATGGCATCATTAACTAGTGAATGGCATTACTGCCAAACGTGTAACTACGTTTAAAAATCAAATACTGTAAACAGCACAAAAACCATGGGACTTCTTTTTTTAGCAGATGTTTCCTATTTTCTGCTGCCTTTGAGAACTGAACAAGTAGAAAGAAACCAAAGACTTGAATATAAAAAAAATGGATAGGAAAGTAGTTGGGAACATTATAAGGTGGAATGTAATCAGTCATCCAGTCTTTTCATACAGTGTCTGTTCTGTGAGAAAATAAGTTACTATTAACATGAAATCAGCAACAGCGAGGAGAACCCAAATGCTGCAGATGCTAAAAGTCAATTTTTTTTATGTGCTTCAAATGTCTTTTGTTCCATTTGGCAATTTGATAGTTTTGCACCCAGAAACTAAACATTTAACCAAGAACAGTCTTGCATCTTTTTTCTTCCTTTTAATCAAGACCTTTAAATTGCCTGCGAGTGATCTTGCTGAGAGACAGACAGCGAGGACTAGAAGACTTACCTTGGTTCATAGTAGTCGTATGCAAGTTAGTTACAAAAATGACACAGTGAACAGGAACAGCATTTTCTTTTATTCTAAAGCCTTAGACACAACAGCAACCAAAAAAAAGATCCAGATAGACGAAAATACAAGTTTGAATTTTGTCCACTCAAAAATTATCAGACTTACAACCTGTGATGTATCGTTTTCATTTGTTAGTCCAGGGAGGAAAAAAAAAGAAAAATAAGAGCGAAGCAGAAATGCATGTGAAGGACTTAAAAAGAAAAGTGAAGAAGAAAGTGCTCTCTAAACTGCATGCAACAGACCTTTCCTCAGTCCCCTACTCCTGCCCTTAAGAAAACCCCTGTTACTAATACCGTGAAAAATTAGTTACACAACCCCAAGCAAACCTTGCTTGTGGCGCTGATGAGTTCCTCTTTAGTGTATGTGTCCGAGGCGAATGGGCACCACAAATAAATAGATCTGCAACAGGGTGCCTTTAGAACAAGTGTGATCATACACGATTAAGGACAGACAGGTCAGCACATAAAAGTGGGCGGACACAGGACTCAAACTGACCTGGGACTGGCAGAACTGGTCCATGTCTGTGGGAAGACCGGCCTCCCGGGCAAACTCGTTCACCACCTCCTCATCCGGCACCACGACCGCCATCAGACATGGCTGTTCCACAACCAGGACCATCAACATGAGGAGCAGCAATTATATGTGAAAATTAACACCACATTAGACATGGCTGTTCCACAACCACAACCATCAACATGAGGAGCAGCAATTATATGTGAAAATTAACACCACATTAGACATGGCTGTTCCACAACCACAACCATCAACATGAGGAGCAGCAATTATATGTGAAAATTAACACCACATTAGACATGGCTGTTCCACAACCAGGACCATCAACATGAGGAGCAGCAATTATATGTGAAAATTAACACCACATTAGACATGGCTGTTCCACAACCCAAGACCATCAACATGAGGAGCAGCAATTATAGGAAAATTAACACTCCCATCAGACATGGCTGTTCCACAACTATGACCATCAACATGAGGAGTAGCAATTACGTAAAATTAACACCACCATCAGACATGGCTGTTTCACAACCATGACCATCAACATGAAAAGTAGCAATGACGTAAAATGAACAATGATCATAGGATGAGATAAACAGAAAAGGTGATTGCTGGACAGAGATGGTAAAATCAGTGTTTCTGTGTCAGAGACACAAACGACACAATGAGAAAGTATGGGTAAAACTGGCAATGACTGTGGTTTGAATCTTTCTGTTCAATGTTCCATGAGTTAGGACGAATCGTATGACATCACATGTGGAAACCCATGCAACTAGGCATGTAATATACAACTATATATTTTTCATTCACAAACTAATGCATGCAAATTCCACCCTCATGTATGCTCATAATTATGCTTGCGCACATACGCATGTTAATATACACATGCACAAAGTTAATGTGCATGTTCACTGGCATACAAACATTACACACCGACTTTGGTTCAATACCTTGAGACTGTCGCCCTCCACAAAGCATTGGCCCACAAAACGACTCTTCTGATAGACGCTCTCCACCTTTTCCACTGCCACATACTCTCCCTGCAAACCACAACCATCTCAGCATGTGAGGATAATAATCACTATGATGATTGTGATGAGAATGTTGTTATGCTCTGCATAGTTATGCGGGGATTGTCTTCAGTTGTGACAAGCTCCTAGCATAACATTATCAGTCTCTAAAATCCCCCGAAGTCGGAGTGTGGCTGCCCATGTGGCGGGGTAATCAAAAACGGTCACACACGTAATGTTCTCATCCCCAGCTGATGCATTTGTACCATAGTGTTCAAGTACTTCGGCTGTTTGGATGATCCCTGGAGTCTTTTAGCCAGGGTACGACAACAACAACAACATATTATGACAACAACTGCAATAATAATAATAAAGAAAACAACAATAATGATGATGATGATAATGATGATAATAATAATATAATGATAATAAAAATAATAACAATGTTGATGATGATGATGACAATAACAATAATAACAATAACTATACTAATACTACTGGTGGTAATGATAATGATAATAATAACAATGATAATGAAGATGATGGCAAAGATCAGCCGATAAAGGGACTTAACGCCAGTATCACACGATCCACAAATTGAACTTATCTCCCTTATCAGACAAAGTCTCGGTCAACTCCATGAATACAGCTCTTTCAGTGCTGGTTAGACACTGGCGTTTACACTGCTTTGCTTGCCCTTTAATGTACATGGGATGCGTCATACTGCATATCTTTTTAGTTCGTATGACCTACTTCAGATGCGATCAGGTTCCGTTCTGCAACGCAACACTTCACAGCAATGTTTACCGTTTACTATGAAGATACAACAGTGGACATCAATCCGCTTCCTTTACCACAAAAGAAAAGCATTTTGAAGTAAATGCATACGCATCTTGGCAATTCTGATGTCTACATTGAGCATCATGGCTAGTATGTATGCTGGTATGACAAGTCGTTAAAGAACGAACACACACACACACATCCACACATGTACGCATGCACACACATACACATATGCACGTGTGCGCACACGCTCGCACACACACACACACACACACACACACACACACACACACGCACATACACACACGCACACACACACTGATGTGCACATAGGGCATGATGATGATGCTAATCAATGCTGTGGCTGAGGCTTCACAGATTCAATCTTGCTATTTATCATTGTCTATTCTTCCAATCAGCAGTGATAAATATTGATGATGACGATGATGTGGGGCACCATGAAAACGAATTCTGGAACTGATACAATGGTGTTCAAATTGTTTTGAATTCCACTTACTTGTGCCAGCTTAAAAATATTCTTCTTTCTGTCCACAATTTTCAGGGTTCCATTCTGAAAGAAATATAAACAGATGTTGATTTAATGCTTCACTCAATACATGTTCGTAGTTTTCTATCAATACTGGGTAGAGAACTGGCAGAAGAAAGATGGGAGGGCATGGGGGGGGGAAGGGATGCGGAGAGTGGGGGAGCGTGTGGGGGTGTGGTTACATAAACTGACTGCAAAAGAAATATAATACTTTTTGCTTTCTGTAGATAACTGGTCATTTGCATGGTTCACATATTGTAGCAAAACGCATGTTATCATGTCTGTAGAGGCAGCTTGTCTGAGAAACAGAGAGAGAGAGAGAGGTGGTGTGTGTGTGTGTGTGTGTGTGTGTGTGTGTGTGTGTGTGTGTGTGTGTGTGTGTGTGTATGTGTGTGTGTGTGTGAGTGCGTGCGCGCGCATTTGCGTGCATGCGTGCATGAATGTGTGCATGTGCATGCGTGCGTGCACAAGTGTCTGTGTGTGTGCTCTTGTTTGTGAATGTATGCATACATGCACGATTCTGTCCCAAGCATACATAATTATGATAACTGAACCGGCCTACATAACTGCAGGCATGCACACATGTCCACACAAAAAATCAGACTAAATTTGTGGAAAAAAAAGTCTCCCAGGCCACAGAACTCACGGGCAGCCACACGCCGATGTCACCGCTATGGAGCCAACCGTCTTCATCCAAGGCTTCAGCCGTTTTCTCTGGATTCCGGTAATAGCCTTTCATTACGTTACCTCCTTTACAGCACACCTGGAACAGATCAGTTTAGAACATACAGTGTTCACTTTTCCTGTCATTCTAATCTACTACGTTCTTTTTCTTTTCTTTTTTTTTTTGCATCACATTTAACATGGAACTCACACTATATATGTCATATACTTATAAATAACTAAAGAATACTTTATCTGTTATTGCAGCATGCATAATGAAGAACAGATCAATAATATCAATCGACTGACGGTATGTTCCTCTACTCACTCTGTTTTACTACGTCTGGTTTACAGCACATAGTATAACACTGAGCGGTGCGCTTTTCATCAAGATACCCCATCTTATGACATCATCGCCTGTACAGTACATCAGAAACAAAACAAGCCGAGTATGTTTTCATTCTCTTTATCTTAAATTGTTGTCGTTTTCACACTGTATCCAGTATGGTACTCTCTCAAACTTTCGATCACTTCTTGTTGTTGTTGATGTCATCCAGTTACCTCATTTGCATGCCTGACAGAGAACAAAAAACTGTGTGAAGAATTTAAGGTGTTAATAGGCCACCTAACGAAGAGAACAAATTACTACACACTTCTATCTGCCGGTCTCTTTACAAGTAAGACACCTGGTCTCCTTTACATCATGTCTAGTGTAGAACAAAATAATGTGTACTGCAGTCATCATTTCCTTTACATTCATTCCTTTACAGTGCATCCAGTACAGAGCAAACAAGATGCAAAGCATGTAAACGTACTCCCAGTTCATCTTCCTGAAAAACGTCACAATCAAACGTGCGTCATAATGTATTTGACGTCACAATCAACATGCGTCATAAAGAGATATTCAATAAAGAAGAAAAAAACTTTTGGGCCGTTATAGCCGTTAGTAACGGCTATTCTGGTAAAATAAAACATCGGACATCATCCGTGACCCATAATGAACATACCTACAAATTTCAGAAAGATCGGCCCAGAAGTTTTGTCTGGAGCGAGTGGAACACATTTTGACCACGGACAGACAGACAGACAGACACACAGACAGCATTTCTTCGTTCCCATTGTAAAGTACTCTCTGTTCTATAAGAACTGGGAGTACAAAAGGCACAACTGCAAACGAAAAACACAATCAAGGATTCTGCTTCCAGTTTGTCATACACGCTTAATATACGAACACAGTTAAAGATCACATCTCCCCTTTGTTCTCCTCGGCATACATTGAACACATAAAAGAATGAAAGAACCCCATCCTTCCCCGTCTTACCTTCGACCTCTTTAACATATACTTAAAATAAATGATCACACAAACAAGAACCAACCTCTCTTTTGCACTTTTTGGCTAACATAAAAGCATACACACACAAAAAACAAAACACCTCCCCTTTGCACTCTTCGATATACGCTACAAACAAAAGCTACAAACACACACAAGGGATCCCCTTTGTACTATTTGGCATGTACAAAATATGTTCCAACACAACTTCACCTTCCCTCTGTCTGCTTTGGCATACACACAAAATATACAAACACAACAAAGACCCCACCTCTTCTTTGTTGCCTTTGGTACAGACACAATAATTATGCAAATATCCCATCTTCCCTTTGTCCTCCTTGTCATGCACACAAAATATGTCAACACAAGTACTCCCCCCCCCCCCCCCCCCCCTCCAACTCCCATTTATTTTCTCAGATATACACACAAAATATACCAACGCAACCAAACAACCCCCCCCCCCCCCCCTCCCGCCATCCCTTTGTACTCTTTGGTATCAACACAAAATATACAAATACCAAAAAGGCCCTGTTCCCTCTCTATACTCTTTGGCACACACACACACACACACACACACACACACACACACACACACACACACAATTTACAAACACAAACACACTACCTCCCCTTTGTCCTCTTTGGCATAGTAGTCCATCTCCGGGACATCCACCAATTTCACATAGTTGCAGGTCAGAGGAGGGCCCACGTTACCTGCAGACAGAGCCGTTTAAGGGTGGGTGAGGTCGGGGTGGGTGAGCTTGCAGGGTAAAAGTCGCCGCATAGCATTCTGATATTGCTCAAAAGAAGAATTTTGGTCCTAAAATAGCGTCTCTAAACTG
>CM031595.1:120886987-120957265 GCA_018398815.1 Conus ventricosus
TATATATAAAGCTTCCAAAGATAAACTCGTCAATCTAAACAACGACTACTTTCCACATCATGCAAGTTATCATATTCTGTTCCCAACCACACACACACACTGACCACACGCACGCGACACGCACACACACACACACACACCCACCATGCACTGAACTATACACTGACCTTGGCCTGAAAGTACACAGACGACAGGAAAATGACGAGATTGTCGTGAGTTCATATGTCCAAAACATCAGCGCGCAGAACCACACACACCCATACTGATGCCGGCTTGCCTGGTACAGAGACAGATGCAGCGTAGATATTGGGTCCCTGCGTGTGTTGTTTCGTATGGTGTAACATAGCACCGCCAGCTAGACACCACCGCAATAGTACGCAGAAATCGTTTGCGCCGGTTTTCATTTTGATGTTATTTATGTCTGTGTCGTGTCGTGTCATGTTGTGTTGTGTCGTTTTGTGCTGGGTTGGGTTGTCTGGGGCTGTGTTGTCTGGGGTTGTGTTATGTTGTCTGGGGTTGTGTTGTATGGAGCCGAGTGGAGTTGTGTTGTGCTGTATTGTGTTGTGTGAAATGCTGTCGTGTTTTGTGGAATGATGTGGGGTGCTGTATTGTGTGGTGCTCAGTTGGGTTCTGTTTTGCCATGGCATGTTGTGTGGAATGCTGTTGCGTTTTGTGGAAATGATGTTGTGTGTCGCACTGATATGGTGCTGAGTAGAGTAGTGTTGTGTTTTGTGGTGTCCTGTTGTGTTGTGTGGAATGCTGTCGTGTTTTGTGGAATAATTCGGGGGTGTTGTGTTGTGTTTTGTGGTGTCCTGTTGTGTTGTGTGGAATGCTGTCGTGTTTTGTGGAATAATTCGGTTGTGTTGTGTTGTGTTGTGTTGTGTCCTGTTGTGTTGTGTGGAATGCTGTCGTGTTTTGTGGAATAATTCGGTTGTGTTGTGTTGTGTTGTGTTGTGTCCTGTTGTGTTGTGTGGAATGCTGTCGTGTTTTGTGGAATAATTCGGTTGTGTTGTGTTGTGTTGTGTTGTGTCCTGTTGTGTTGTGTGGAATGCTGTCGTGTTTTGTGGAATAATTCGGTCGTGTCGTGTCGTGTCGTGTCGTGTCGTGTCGTGTCGTGTCGTGTGTGTCGTGTCGTTGTGCTGTGCTGTGCTGTGCTGTGCTGTGCTGTGCTGTGCTGTGTTGTGTTGTGTTGTGTTGTTGTGTTGTGCTGTGTTGTGTTGTGCAGTGTTGTCTTGTGTTGTGGAGTGTTGTGTTGTGTTGTGTTGTGGAGTGTTGTGGTTGTGTGGAATGCTGTTGTGTGGAACGATGCTATGTGTCGCATCGGTATGATGCTCAGAGGAGTAGTGTGTGTGTTGTGCGTTGTGTTGCGCTGTGGTGTGGAATGCTGTTGTGATGTGTTGCGTTCTGTCATGCTGTGTTATGCTGTGTTATATTGTATTACCCTATAGTTTACTGCACTGTTCCGTCATACTGTGTTATGCTGTGTTATATTGTATTACCCTATAGTTTACTGCACTGTTCTGTCATGTTGTGTTATGCTGTGTTATATTGTATTACCCTATAGTTTACTGCACTGTTCTGTCATGTTATATTACGCTGTGTTATATTGTATTACCCTATAGTTTACTGCACTGTTCTGTCATGTTGTGTTACGCTGTGTTATATTGTATTACCCTATAGTTTACTGCACTGTTCTGTCATGCTGTGTTACGCTGTGTTATATTGTATTACTCTATAGTTTACTGCACTGTTCTGTCATGCTGTGTTACGCTGTGTTATATTGTATTACCCTATAGTTTACTGCACTGTTCTGTCATGTTGTGTTACGCTGTGTTATATTGTATTACCCCATAGTTTACTGCACTGTTCTGTCATGTTGTGTTATGCTGTGTTATATTGTATTACCCTATAGTTTACTGCACTGTTCTGTCATGTTGTGTTACGCTGTGTTATATTGTATTACCCTATAGTTTACTGCACTGTTCTGTCATGTTATGTTACGCTGTGTTATATTGTATTACCCTATAGTTTACTGCACTGTTCTGTCATGTTGTGTTACGCTGTGTTATATTGTATTACCCTATAGTTTACTGCACTGTTCTGTCATGCTGTGTTACGCTGTGTTATATTGTATTACACTATAGTTTACTGCACTGTTCTGTCATGCTGTGTTACGCTGTGTTATATTGTATTACACTATAGTTTACTGCACTGTTCTGTCAAGCTGTGTTACGCTGTGTTATATTGTATTACCCTATAGATTACTGCACTGTTTTGTCATGCTGTGTTACGCTGTGTTATATTGTATTACCCTATAGATTACTGCACTGTTCTGTCATGCTGTGTTACGCTGTGTTATATTGTATTACCCTATAGTTTACTGCACTGTTCTGTCATGCTGTGTTACGCTGTGTTATATTGTATTACCCTATAGTTTACTGCACTGTTCTGTCATGCTGTGTTACGCTGTGTTATATTGTATTACCCTATAGTTTACTGCACTGTTCTGTCATGCTGTGTCATGCTGTGTTATATTGTATTACCCTATAGTTTACTGCACTGTTCTGTCATGCTGTGTTACGCTGTGTTATATTGTATTACCCTATAGTTTACTGCACTGTTCTGTCATGCTGTGTTACGCTGTGTTATATTGTATTACCCTATAGTTTACTGCACTGTTCTGTCATGCTGCGTTACGCTGTGTTATATTGTATTACCCTATAGTTTACTGCACTGTTCTGTCATGCTGTGTTACGCTGTGTTATATTGTATTACCCTATAGTTTACTGCACTGTTCTGTCATGCTGTGTTACGCTGTGTTATATTGTATTACCCTATAGTTTACTGCACTGTTCTGTCATGCTGTGTTACGTTGTTATATTGTATTACCCTATAGTTTACTGCACTGTTCTGTCATGCTGTGTTACGCTGTGTTATATTGTATTACCCTATAGTTTACTGCACTGTTCTGTCATGCTGTGTTACGCTGTGTTATATTGTATTACCCTATAGTTTACTGCACTGTTCTGTCATGCTGTGTTACGCTGTGTTATATTGTATTACCCTATAGTTTACTGCACTGTTCTGTCATGCTGTGTTACGCTGTGTTATATTGTATTACCCTATAGTTTACTGCACTGTTCTGCATTGTGCTGTAGGAACCGACCGGAGAACTTTTTTGGTCAAACTGACCATCCTTGACCCGTTATTCTGGCCAACGTGCGCACACGGTGCAACGGGATAAGATTCACCACAGCCCCTGTGACAAATTGTCCCGTACCTCACATGGCAGTTGTTGCTGTTGTTGTTGTTGTGACTTTGGGGGATTTTGGAGACTGATAATGTTATGCTAGGAGCTTGTCACGACTGAAGACAATCCCCGCATAACTATGCAGAGCATAACACCATTTTGATGCACCCTTGGTGTTCTGGCCTATGTCAACTGGCCTGACACAGCCTTAAGCCGAGGAGGTCACATGGCAGTGTACGCTGCTGTGTTGCTCTACACTGCGCATTGGTGAGTTGCACTTCTCCTCCTCGCATGAAGCTGCTGATATGCATAACTCTGTGCAGCATTGTAATTGTATTAACTGCCTGCACTGCGTTATCGCCATCACCATCTTCCACATTTCTTGCCCACAATCTGAATAACGCCCCAAAGGCTTTACAGTTCATTAGGAGGGGCAGGGTGAGGTGAGGGATGGGCGCGGGAGGTGGAGGTGGGGGATGTGGCGGAATGAATCGACAAACTAATACAGACTGAATCACCACGACATGAAAACGAGCGCATTGTTAAGCCCAAGCACGCACGCACGTGCACACGAGCGCATATACAACAAACATGCGCACGCGCTTACATACAACCATGCGTGCGCGCTCGCGTGCTCGCTCTCTTGAAGAGAGAGAGAGAGAGAGATTCAGATTCAGATTCAGATGTTTTATTCTTATAGGCCTTGGCCCCTCAGAAGGGGGATGCACATGAGACACAATAAAGCAGCATCACCAGATTCAATATAATAATTACATTACATAAACGCTTCGCCATTTGAAAGCTTTATACAGATAAACAACAAACTGTTTTACAATGCTTTCATTCTTAGATGTCATTAACAAGACAAGCCTGAACAGGCAAGGTCTTGTGTAAAATTTCCGTTGAATGAATTTTTCTCTTAAATCTTGTAATTCTGGACAGGTTAATGCAAAATGCACTTCATCTTCTCTTGACTGTCGACATAATGGACATAGCAGATCAGAGTTATTGGTTTGTTTATAACAATAATGATGAACAAAAATATCAGACACTCCAGTTCTAAACTTAGTCATTATAAACTTCAGGTGCCTGTCCATACGCATTGACATGTACATTGGGAGAGAATGAAGATCATTAAATGTTCTATAAAAACTAAACCTCTTACTATTTTGAACATGGAAATTCCAGTCTTGCCATCTACAATCGATAAGTCTTTCTTTAAACGTACGGACAAAGTTGTTCATATCTCCGACACCTTGGTTAAGCCACACATACCCAAAACCATATTCGTATAATTTCATTCTAACATGCGACACCCAGTTCATCTTGCCTCTATTATCTAGTTCTAACAGCATTTTATACGCTTTATGAGGCAGTCTACGTTCAGCCATCTGAGTTAGTTTTAACCAGTACTTGACACATTTAACAGTGGAGTGCAAAGATATGGGATATCTGTCAGTCTCACCATACACAAGATCATTTGGTGTTTGTGGTGAGACACCCAAAAACTTTTTTAAAGCAAATAAATGAACCTTTTCGCATTGTGCAGCTCCAGCATCAAGACCCCACAGTTCAGCCCCATATTGTAACATAGGCAGGATTTTAGCATTAAACAATTTCAAAAACAAGGCAAGAGATTCATTGTTAAGCATCGACAATTTCTTCATAATACATAGCTATGCGTTTTTGGCTCTGCAAGCAATATCTTTACATGCAAAAGTGAAACTTAATCTCGTAGAGAAATATATCCCTAAGTACTTATATACATTTACAACAGGCATATATATTGCATTGTATGTCCATTTTGAGAGAAAGAGGAGAGAGAGAGAGAGAGAGAGAGAGAGAGAGAGAGAGAGAGAGAGCATCAAGTAGTATGTACAACTTTGCATAGAAAGCATCAAGTAGTATACATATACAACTTTGCATAGAAATACACTGGGTTTGTATTGTTAGTGTGCACTGTATTGTTCTCATTCTACAACAAAAGTATAACATTTTTTTTGGTACTGACTGCATTTTGCTGTTTGTAGTGTATCATAATAATCATATTCCTATTGTACCTTTATGTTAGTTATGCATGATCATATTATTTTGCATCTTGCTGGGACAGGTTGACAGACAGACAGACTGACAGGAAGACGAGCAGGAAAACAAAGAGAAAAAAGAGGGACAAAGAAAAAGAACATAAAAGTGAATTGACTCTCGTCTGACGGTCATTTTGGGCATGGCAGACCGGACGTGATAGCAAGACCCTGCAGGTCATGGCATACATGACGAGAGAGAGAGAGAGAGAGAGAGAGAGAGAGAGAGAGGGGAGAGAGAGAGAGAGTGAGAGAGAGCCAGGGGTAGAAGGGGGAAGAGACAGAGAGGTGGGGGGGGGGGGGGGGGAGAGAGGCGCGAGAGACAGAGAGAGGGAGAGAGACAGACAGACAGACAAAGATAGAGAGAAACACAGAGAGTGAGTGGAAGAGAGACAGAGACATAGAAACATAGAAAAAGACAGTGAAGGGAGGGGGACAGACGGGAGGTAGGGAAGGAGAGAGAGAAAGGGGGAGAAAGAGAGAGGTGGAAATCGGGGGGGGGGGGGGGGACGAATGGAGGGATAGAGATGGAGGGAGAGGGGAGTTGGAGGGAGGGAGGAAGGGAGAGGGCGTGACAGAAAGAGGGGACGGGAAAAGGGAGGGAGGGGAAGAGAGAGGGAGGGGAAAGGTGGGGAGAAAGAGGGAGAATAAGGGAGAGAGAGAGGGAGAGAGAGAGAGAGGAGACAGAGAGAAAGACAGAGACAGAGAGACAGACAGACAGAGACTGGCAGACAGACATACTGACAGACAGACAGAAGGATGGAGAAGGAGAGACAGTGAGATACAGAGGTGGAGGGAGGGAGGGACGGAGGGAAAGAGACAGAAGCAGATAAATAAGGAAATGGTGACAAAGATAGAGGGGAAGGGCTGGAGGAAGGGGGGGGGGGGGAGGGAAGAGAGACAGACAGACAGACAAATCTTTTTGATCTGTACAGGCCTTCTTCTTTATGTAGGTTAGTTAGCTGAGCGGGTAGCTCCACCAGCTGTGACGTGGAGTTAAGGGCCTTTGCCTCCGTGCAGGAGCAACAGTGACTGTAAAACTTCTGTTTGAACTGTTCGAGCTACTTCTCCATGCCTCTTTGAGTTGTTTTTTTCTGTTGTAGATGATTAATACAAAACTCACCTGTGGTTCCGCTAGTGTAACACAGTGTTGCCAAATCCTCCGGTTTGGGGGGCTGAAAACAATATGCTTTTAATGAACGTCTTCGTTCCCAGCTGACGTCAAATTGTACAATTTCTAATACAGTCCATTTACTGCCTGCTTGGATTTTGACCGAAACAATCTCTCTCTCTCTCTCTCTCTCTCTCTCTCTCTCTCTCTCTCTCTCTCTCTCTCTCTCTCTCTCTCTCTCTGGCGCCTCCGCCATCTCTCACTCTCTGTTGTGAGCGCCAAATATGCAGACACATACATATAAACACGCGCACTTATATGTAGCCATGCACATGGACAAGCGTACACACAAGCGCGTGGATATGCCCTGTCACTCACTCAACCATTCGGGCCAGCAGTCTAAACTATCGAGTCTCTACTCCCTCCCTCTCTCTCTCTTTCTTGGTCTGTCTTTCACACACACACACACACACACACACACACACACACACACACACACACACACGTGTGTGTTCATATTATAGCCCAGCCGACCGCACAGGGCCATATCAGGGCTGTCACTGCGTGCATGTGTGTGTGTGTGTGTGTGTGTGTGTGTGTGTGTGTGTGTGTGTGTGTGTGTGTGTGTGTGTGTGTGCGCGCGCGCGTGCGTGCGTGCGTGTGTCTGTGTGTGCGAGTGCGTGCTTGTGAGCATGAGAGAGAGAGCTATCGGTGGCACTGAGAGAGACACATAAAGATTGCGGCAGAGGAAAGTGACGCACATTAGCGAACAGTCTACCACAGAGAAATTAAAAAAAAAGACTGACCTTTGGTTCCTGCTTATTGTTTTCTCCCAGAACCTGCAAATGAAAGGGACGACAGGTTTCACTCAATCCAAACTGCTCTGATCACAATCATCCGGTCCATTGCTCTAACCATATTTATCAGTCTTCGATGTCTGCCTGAAAATTGCCTAGAGGATTGTAAAGTCGAGTAAGTCTACATACATGGGAAACACTAAATCAAAGGACTTCTTCTTTCATGACAGACAAAGGACTGACAACCCTGCCTAGCCCTTGACACAGCAAAAATGTGAACACTTGATTCATTTTGAACGACGACACATTTCTTTCGTTGGTTTAAGGCCGTATATAAACAATATCTTTCTGAGTATGTATGCGAGCGCATGTGAACGCGTGCATGCGTGCGTGCGCGTCGTGTATATGTGTGTATGTGTGTGTGTGTGTATGTGTGTGTGTGTGTGTGTGTGTGTGTGTGTGTGTGTGTGTGCGCGCGCGCTTGTGTATGCATGTGTGTGTGAGTGTGTGTGTGTGTGTGATGTGTGTATGTGTGCGTGTGTGCGTGTGTGTGTGTGTGTGTGTGTGTGCGTGCGTAAGCGTGTGTGTGCTGTGTTGTGTGCGCATGTGTACGAGCACGCGAGTGTGTGTGTGTGTGTAAACATGCGTTTACTTTTTCTCATACAAAGCGCGGCGAGTCTTTCTCTCGACAGGAAAACAGCGCCAAATAAAAAAAAATTCCTCCTCCTAGTCATCATCATCCCTCTCACCACATCCTCGTCGTCACGCGATAACCCTTCACACCACGTGAGATGAAGACCAATGGCCAGCAGGCTGACGGCCGGGGGCGGGGGGGTCAGTGAACTGTTTCAGGTTCACCGTGTCCGGAGCATGACAGTATGGAAAGCAGCCACCCCTCTCCCTCATCGTTTGCGTCCTTGAATTGAACCTACTACGTATTTACCCGTGGACAGAGAAGTTCCAAACCGTAAACCATCCAACCGTGTGTGGTTCAACGACCGTCAGCTTTGCAGTCAAATCGTCAAACCAGGTGAATTTCCGCCCCTCCAGGTTCGCACCGCAAACAAATGCAGTGAGTGAAAAAGGAAAGTACAGAACCCTTTCGCTCTCATAATCAAAGGCAGAGAACATTTCTGCCGCTTGCACTTACGCCACCCACACGTAGCACACGCATGAGTAACCGCCTCAGCGCCCAGCATGAAGAAATTGGCAGGCATTGTACTGCCCGTCTTCGCGTGCAGTTGTTCTGGTGGTACCATTGTACAGCTAAACAACACCCCCATCCTTCTACCGCCACTCACCAGCAATGGTCATTTCCGTCAGTGCGGTAATGCCTTTTGTGGGTGTGGACATGAAAGCTCAATGTTGCCCAAATTAATATTCAAGCCCACAACTTTTGCACAGCCTCTAGTCCGTTAACGGGTTCTGAACTACTGGAGGCTGAAAGGACGTAAATCTCACCATCCAACCAAACATACAAAGAAGCTCGTCTCCATCCACCCTCTCGACTCTCCCTCCCTACTCCCCCCCCCCCCCCCCCCGCCTCCTCCTTAAAAATATAAAGTCCCCAGCCTTTCTTCCTTTTATGCCCTACCTCCAAGTCCTTGAACAGGATGACCTCCACGTTGCGTTCTTCTGCTGCTTCCCTGAGGTCGTTGGGCAGGTCGTTGCCGATAAGCACGAACCTCTTCAAGGAGGGCAGCTGGTGGGCGTCCTGCAGCAAGCGGCTGGCCTTGCTGACGTCGTCGCAGACTATCGTACACAGCTCCGCTGCCGAGAGACAGAGATTGGGTTTTCTTCAGTAGTCATCTTTGGGAATAAGGGTGTGTGGGTGGGTGGGGTTCTCTGTCTCTGCATCTGTTTGTCTGTTGTTCTGTATCCTCTGGCTGCTCGGGTACCTCTCTGTGTCTGTCTCGCTGATCATGACTCCCGACTGTTTCTCCATCTTTCTTTGTGCATCCTTCTACCTGCCTGTTTCATTTTTCCATGACAAGCTCATTGAGTGTCTGTACTTGATGAAGATGGCACTTAATAGTACTTTATCTGCCGCCCCGTCTCTCTATCTGTCTGTCTGTCTCTCTCTCTTACACTCAAACACACACACCTACACATACATACATTAAGATGACACAATCACTGTTTCATACACACACACACACACACACACACACACACACACACACACACACACAACACACACACACACCACATCCGCGCGTAGTCAAATGATTGCTCGATGTTGGACTTCTAGGACGAATGCTCGTGGTCCATGTCAATTTGGGTTCATTACAATGGTTATATCTTAAAGGAACAATAGAATATCAATGGCACACACACACACTACACACACACACACACACACGCACGCACGCACGCACGCACGCACGCACGCACGCACGCACGCACGCACGCACGCACGCACGCACGCACGCACACACACACACACACACACACACACACACACACACACACACACACACTCACACACACACGCTCAAACACACGATTTCTCTCTATCTCTAACACACACACACACACACACACACACACACACCACCACCACCACCACCACCACCACCACCACCACCAACAACTATAAGAACAACGACAGCAAAAAGAAGGTAGAAGAAGGGACATACTCTGGTTGATGATGTACAACAACAATAAGAACGACAACGACAGCAAAAAAAAGGTAGAAGAAGGGACATACTCTGGTTGATGATGTACAACAACAATAAGAACGACAACGACAGCAAAAAGAAGGTAGAAGAAGGGACATACTCTGGTTGATGATGTACTTGCAGGCCTCGATGCCCAATGTGTCATAGAGGGGCACGGGCACCATAGAGAACATCTGACAACCCAGGTCGGCCACTGCCACTGAACATAATAGTACATCACAGCTGTACACCGTTATCATCCTCATCCTCATTGTCATCATCATAATCGTCATCGTCATCATCATTATCATCATCATCGTCATCATCATCACCATCATCATCATCGTCATCGTCGTCGTCATCATCACCATCACCATCATCATCATCATCATCATCATATCGACAGGTGAGTGGCTAGATGGTGAACCCATTGTTGGGTGTGTGAAAGAATGGGTCGGTGAACGGATCGTTGGGTAGTGGGTGTTTGGATGGATAGGTGAACAGATCGCAAGGAGAATGAGTGGATGGACATGTGAACAGATAGTTCGGCGGGTGGCTGGATGAGTAGGCGAACAGATAGTTGGGTGGGTGACTGGGTGGGTGGGTGAACGAGTCGTAGGCGGATGGATGGAGGGTAAGTGAACGGATCGTAGGGAAGGTCGATGTGTTCGTAGGTGACAGGATCCGAGGGTGGGTGGATAGATGGACGGACTGATAGGGTCTAGTTGGTTGGATGTATGAATAATGCACCAATAATAGGTGACTGATGCATGATTCATAGATGGGTAGGTGGATGATTAATGTATTGGTTTCGTGTGGTTGTATGGGCGGGCTGGTGAAGGGTGGATGATGAACAGATGGATGATGTAACAGAGAAGTGACGGACCGATGATGACTGATTACAATGAGGAGGACGACGATGTACGAGTATCTAAGATCATATTATTAAAACCCAGTCTGGTGCTGTCCACACAGAATAAAAAGATAGCTCTAGAGGAAAATGACAATGATGATGATGATGATAATGATGATGGTGGTGGTGGTGATGATGGTGGTGGTGGTGATGACGATGATGATGATGATGATGATGATGATGATGATGACGACGACGACGACAGCGACGACAACAACGAAGATGTAGATGATTTGCCTATAATACGAAATGCATAAACATGAATCTGCCATAGTCCACTGAAACCACACACATGTGGTAGGCCTAATGAGGGTGACGATTAAGACAATGGCGACAATGATATACTACCATCTACTGCGAATGCCAGAGCTAAAACGATAATGAAAAGATTGGTTGTGATTAGAGTATGAAAGTACAGAATGCACAATCCCATAGCTTGCCACTGATATCTTAGATCGTTCCTTTGCGATCTGATCATTGTAATGAACCCAAATTGACATGATTCACGAGCATTCGTCCTAGAAGTCCAACATCGAGCAATCCCTTTGACTAACGCGGATTTGCATGGTGACACATCTAAAACGATCAAAAAGAATAATGAAAAGAAAAACTCAGATATACTCATTTCTGTGAACGACTTTATTTTGGCTATAGGGTCGTTTTTTCCCCGAGAGTCATGATTTTGCACGTGCAATCATTATCTCTCACATGCTGTTGTCTGCTATCAAATTCACCTTGTGCGCCGTCCACAGGAGCTGACGGGTATGACACGAGGGCACAGGAATAATATATTCAAATATATTGAAGCCCTTTCAATTTTCTTTTTTTTAGAATGGAGCCATTTTCTCCGAATGGGATCTATTCTCGATAAAAATAGCAGTTTGGTCTTCCCGTCTTCTGCACACATCAAGCTATTCATGGGCCCAGCTGGTTGTCGCCAAACACAGAGTAGCCTATGACGCAGTAAGGACTTTCTCCGAGTAGAGAAGGCAACCAATCTTTGGAGAGAAAAAAAAAACAACGTTATTTCACGACGTTTTAATCATAAAAACTGAAGATTTATTGTAATCTACTACGCATTTGGAAGCAGCTACTGGCGCCATCTGTAGTGGCTGATACTGAAGACAGCAACAGCCAACGACATTGAGTAATATGACACAATCTGTTGGCTCCCAACTTTGTCGATGATATTGTAGCAATGTCACACAGTCCAGGGAGTCCACATGAACTAGTGGATGCCACCGATGAAGCGGCAAGAGGGATCGGTGCTTTCATCACTGGACAGAAGACGAAGAATATGATGTCATGCAACCATGATCCACAAAAAGACAAAGGGCTATTCATAGTGCGTAATAAGATCGACGTTGACGATTTCACATACCTGTGAAGCTCCATCACTAAGCATGATGAAACCAATAATCTGTATAGAACCGGAGAAAGTCTTTGAGTCGTTTCACCAACCCAGTCAGATCTAGTCGTAAAAGAAGTTTTTACTGAAAACCAAGCTGAGATGTTATAACTGAAATGTGTTGTTAGCCCCAACGTGCAATTGCGAAACATGCCACCTGAAAAAGAGAAGAAGCCTGATGCCTTCGACTCTAAAATCCCTTAGAAAGATCCTGTGCATTAAGCAGAGCGCCTTCATCGTAAACGAAGAAATCAGGAAGCACTCAAATCAAACTCCGGTATCATCCATGTGTAAACAAAACAACAACAACAAAAAAAAACCTACTAGTTGGGCCATGTAGCTAATCTCTCTCTCTCCCCCTTCCAACCTCATATCAAACGCTTTGGTGGTGGACACCCTTAGGAAGAAGACAAATAGGACGGCAACAGCTGAACAGGCACCAGGCCATAGAACGGGCCCGCGACATCATGCGCAGTTGCTGGAACGACAGACGTAAGAATGCTGACGCCTGACCCGTCCCACTGCAGTGACGACCACCCCGTGCATCGGACAACCGCGGGAGCCTGTTAGTCTACAGGCGCATTTCCCCTGAAGAGGCAGTGCACACTGCACTGTCACTCAGTGCTTCCTCACCTCCACACAGTTGCCACTGTAGATCCCAACGAAGGTGGTGTTGGCAGGAACCAGACCTTTGGCTAGCAGACCTGAGGCGAACCACTGGGCCTTGTCCAGCACCTGCAAACACAAACGCACATAAGCAAATGTACACACACACACACACGCACAGACGCAGATGGACGGATGCACGGAAGGATGGACAGACAAAAGATGGTGGGACAAACAGAAAGGGGGAATGGGGAAAAGGGGGAAGAGAAACATAGTAGCGGGGGTGGGGTGGGGTAGGGTGGAGGGCAGAGAGAGAGAGAGAGAGAGAGAGAGAGAGAGAGAGAGAGAGAGAGAGACAGATCTAATCTCAAAACCGATGGAATGGGGGGTAAAGGCGCCAGCTACTCTAGCGTTTTGAAATGGTTTTACTTGTAGCACTGCAGACATACGATGGGATCATTCTCTTGTGCTGCTCACAAGCTAAAAAGCTTTTCGCAAAGGCGACGCGGCGAGCATTCTCGCTTGCTTGGCAAGTGTCAGTGTTTCATTGCGCTCTCTTGTAGGGCGCGGGATTTAGAATGAGCGAAATTTTGCTGGAATGTCTCGGGGTTCTCTCGCATGCGAGAAAAAATGTCCGACAGCTGAAAACGTCCTGCGATTGGTGTACACAAAGTAGTAACCTTTCTTGATCGGTGGCTACGACGATCAAAACATCGAACTCGAGGGAAAAAGTAGAGTGGTCATTTTTTGGTTTGAGTTTTTCTCACGCCCGTTTCTTTTCTTCCCTGGCCTCTTACATTCCTCGCGCGTGGCATAAGCTAGCACACTCGCAATTTTTTGGTCTATGAAACTCGTCTCAGCTGTCGCCGAGTTTATCTCCCCTACATTTCCCGATCGAAAGCGCGCTTCCGCCTGTGTTTGATATGTGCCATGACTCTTCCCTTTCTTTGTGTGAACAAGACCTTGACATGTCAGCCTCACAAGTGAAACAGTTTAGAGGAATTAGAACTGGGGATCATCCCCCTTCTCGTAATCTGTCCCTCATTTTGGCGAAAATGGCGACTGAGTGAGACAAGTACACATGGTTTAGAGAGTATACTGTGCGGATAAATTTAAAATTAAAAAAAAACACTTAGAAAACGTTACTATTTATGATGCCTAAATTTTTAAAAATCTTTTTTACCTTCAGCCCCTACGGGCAGCACTTGTCTCGCCTGTATTCATGGGGAAGTGAAGGTTAAAAAAAAACAAGATGCGAAGCATATAAACGTACTCCCAGTTTTCCAAACCGCTTATAAATCAGCCAAGTGCTTTATGAGATAAGAAATAAAGCCGAAATAACGGTTTTAACGGTTATTTAACCGATGTACACTTTTGAAACTGGTATTTTAGTCCTCACTGGGCTAAAGCCTGTGTACATACCAAATTTCATCCAAATCGGACAATATGTCAAGAATAACGGTTTTTAACGGTCAGATTTTGAAACACTGCATGGAAGTGCCATTTGTGTGTGATGACCTTTCTATATACAAAATTGCATTAAAATCCACCAATATATAAAAAAAATAACGGCAAAATAACGGTTTATCGGTTATATAACCGATATGCACTTTTGAAACCGGTATTTTAGTCCTCACTGGGCTAAAGCCTGTGTACATACCAAATTTCATCCAAATCGGACAATATGTCAAGAATAACGGTTTTTAACGGTCAGATTTTGAAACACTGCATGGAAGTGCCATTTGTGTGTGATAACCTTTCTATATACAAAAATTGCATTAAAACCCACCAATATATAAAAAATAACGGCAAAAGAACGGTTTAACGGTTATATAACCGATATGCACTTTTGAAACCGGTATTTTAGTCCTCACTGGGCAAAAGCCTGTGTACATATCAAATTTCATCCAAATTGGACAATATGTCAAGAATAACGGTTTTTAACGGTCAAATTTTGGAACACTATATAGAAGTGCCATTTGTGTGTGATAACCTTTCTATATACCAAATTTAATTAAAAATCGACCTATATATAAGAAATAACGGCAGAATAACGGTTTTTAACGGTTGTTTAATCCATTTTCAGCATTACATCACTTACATATGGACAGAGGATCCGATTTGTCACAAGATCATCCATACCGCTTATAAATTGGCCAAGTACTTTCTGAGATATTCCATAAAGAAGAAAAACCGTTAGTAACGGCTATAACGGGGCAAACTAAAACATCAGGCATCATCCGTGACCCATAATGAACATACCTGCTAATTTTCATAAAGGTCGGCCAAGTACTTTCTGAGATATTCCATAAAGAAGAAAAACCGTTACAGGCCGTTACAGCCGTTAGTAACGGTTATAACGGTAAACTAAAACATTGGGCAGTATTTGTGACCCATAATGAACATACCTACAAATTTTCAGAAAGATCGGCCAAGTACTTTCTGAGATATTCCATAAAGAAGAAAAAGCGTTACAGGCCGTTACAGCCGTTAGTAACGGCTGTAACGGTAAACTAAAACGTCGGGCATCATCCTTGATCCATAATGAACACACCTACAAATTTTCAGAAAGATCGGCCCAGTAGTTTTGTCTGGAGCGAGTGGAACACATTTTTGACCACGGACCACACACACACACACACACACACACACACACACACACACACACACAACACACACACAGCATTTATTCGTTCCCATTCTAAAGTACTCCCTGTTCTTTAAGAACTGGGAGTACAAAAAGAAGCAGAATCACGCTGTTTAAAAAAAAAAAGGGGAAAAAAAAGCAGCCAACCAAACAAACAAAAACCTGCATTTTGTTCCTGTTTATAGCCATTACATTGTGTCTCAGGTTACATAATCCGTCGATTGGTAGTTATCAAAAGCTCAGTTCAGCAGTCTGATTCGCGCCAACGACGAAGAAGATAGTTTGTTAAAAGAGGCCGATAACCGTTTTTGAAGTTATTATCAGTAAATATCCGTTGTACTGTAAGTATTGGGGCTACAACGGATAAACGCGAACACCTGCATGTTGTATGTAAAAAGAAAAAAAAATCAGGTCAAGGTCAAACAGAGCAAAAGTCGGTCATTCTTGTTGAGTGTTTGGGCATAAAAATGACAGGACACTGACTTGACTTGGCTCGCTCATAGGTCAAGGCCAGAGGACTCGTCAACGGGCGTCTTTATACTGCGTTAGCCACAAAATGACGCTAAACAGACCTAACATATGTCTTAGCTCGTACTACTTTAAACTAGTACAATTTATGATCCCATGTGCTACGTCAAAAAAGAAATCTTTTGGGAGAAGTAGTCGAGACAACGACCCCTAAATACCAACGAAAAAAAAGTTATGGGTTGGAAAAAAATAAGAAAAAAAAAACGCCTGATTTTAACTGGCACGGTTCATTATATTGTGACGTGTTCGTTCACCTGTTGGTAAGTCAACCAGCTGTACCGTTTCTCGGGACCGGTCCTGGCTCCAAGGCATGGTCCATTGTCTGTGAGAGACAGACAGAAAGAGAGAGAGACAGAGAGAGAGAGAGAGAGAGAGAGAGAGAGAGAGAGAGGAGAGAGAGAGAGACAGACAGACAGACAGACAGACAGACAGACAGACAGAGAGAGAGAGAGACATGGCCAGTATGAAACAATGTGCAATTTTAAACACACACACACATACACACACACACACACACACCTGCGCGTGCACAAACAGGCACACGCACGCACGCATGCACGCACGTACACGCATACACATGCACATTCATGCGTATGAACGCACACAAAATGGCGTTTTCCAATTCACATACGATCGCATGGGAGCTCAACCCCCCCCCCCTCCCTCCTCTCGTTTCTGATTTATCAACGTAGTAGTCCTTACTTCAGTTAAGGAGTAATGTATGATAGTCGTAAATCTAGTTCTAATCCTTCAGATCTTCTGAACGAATGACACATAGAATTTCTGTTTTGACCTTCTGTAGCTTATTCATTAATGATGCTTCTGGACTTTTTTCCACCCCTTTCGTGTGTGTGTGTGTGTGTGTGTGTGTGTGTGTGTGTGTGTGTGTGTGTGTTTAATGACAATTGTGTAGGTTTTTTTTTCCACCTTTGTGGTTTACTGGCAAAAACACACAAGATTCACCCCAACCCCAACCCCCACCCCCCTCCTTCGTGATTTATTAATGAAAAATATTCTGAAATTCTGTTTTTTGCTCAATGATGTATGGGAGCTTTCACTGTCATTTCTTTGGGTTTTTGGCAATTTGTTAGCAGATGATGTACACAAATTCGAAAGCTTACTTGATACTCGCAGACCACGAAGAAATGCCTCATAGGTCGTTTTGGTGTCGTCATACAGATACGTCATCAACACGTGAGGATCATCAAGAAGCCTGCTTGCTCGTATCCTGTCCTGTAATCCACGTACAAAGCTCTCACTCACTCCGTGTCGGTCAATCGGCTAGACTATTATCTAAACTAACTAGAAACAGTTAAAATTCCACTACCTGAAAAAACAACAACTAAGATACCTATGAAGACAGTTACAGAATAGTCTTACTGAAAAAAGCTACAAACTATACTACTGGAAGAAAACTACAAATTACACTACTTGAAGGAAGTTACAAACTTCACTGCTTGATAACACGTACACAATAACGGGGGAAAATAACTTCGAGCTACACAAACTGAAGAAAGCTACAAACGTATAAACAGCAGAAATCTACAAACTGTCTACCTGAGTGAAGCTACAAATGACCCAACCTAAAGACAGGTAAAAACCTCACTACCTGAAGGAAGGTACAAAGAACACGAGCTGAAGAAGAAAAATGGACGGAAACTACAAACAAAACTAACTGAAGAACACTACAAACTACACTAAATGTGGCAATGCACAAACCACAATAATTGAACGAAGCTAAGAATGCTGCAAACTACACTAAATGTGACAATGCACACACTACAATAACTGAACGAAGCTACAAACTATTCTAACGTAAAAACAAATCTACAAACTACACTACCTAAAGTACACATACACCTGATTGAAGAAAGCTTCCAATAACACATTCTGAGGAACACTACAACCTACACTAACTGAAGAAGACCATCGCTGATACTGACAGAAGAAAGCTACGAGTAACACTGATTGAAGAAAGGTGCCCATTAAACTATGTGAAGAAAACTACATTAACTAAAGAGCGCTGCAAATGCATCAACTTTGAAGAAAGGACAGTACGAATAGCAGAAAGGTATACAGACACTAACAGAAGAACGCTACCAGGTATATTATCCAAAGAAAGCTAAAAACTATACTAACTGAAGAAAGGTATGCATTAAACAAAGTGGAGAATGCTAATACCCCTCTGAAATGGAAGAGAACTCAAAACTGCATGAACTGAAGAAAGCTGCAAACTACATTAAATGAAGAAAGCTATAAACTACACCAACTGAAGAAAGCTACCTGTCTTATCACCTGAAGAAAACTGCTACCTATACCAAAGGAGGAAAGCTACCGTTTATACTACTGATGAAAGCTGCAAAATTTCCGAAGAAAGATATGAAATACACCAACAGAAGAAAGCTGCTAAGTAAACGACCCGAAGAACGATATGTATCTGAAGAAAAACAGTAGCTATGTTAACGGAGGAAAGCTATCAGCTACACTCACGGAAGAACACTACTAACTGCACTACCAAATGAAAGCTATGTCTCAATTCTAGAACAGCAATGAACTACACGAACTAAATAAAGCTGTAAACTATACGAAATGAAGAAAGTTATCAGCTAAACAATTTGAAGTAAGCAATGAATTACTGAATTACGTCAGCTGAAGAGACCTATGAACCACAAAGATTGAAGATGGCAATAAATTTGTCAAACTGAAGAAACTATAAACGACTGACACGAACTGAAAAAAAAATGAAAAAAAAAAACACTGTAAATACACTGTAGAGAGTCAAAAACTACACAGACTGAAGATGGCCTTAAAGTGCACTAACTGAAGAAGGTAACCGCTCAAAGAATTGAATATCATATTATACTACACGAACAGAAAAAAAGGCTATACCTGAACTAACGAAAGCAATGAACTACACGAACTGATGAAGGCAAAGGTGGACTTGGATATAATAAATCCCCAGTGTAATGATTAAAACCAAATACAGTATTTTTTGTCTTCCCAGTTATCCCATTTGTAAATGAGGGAAAATAAAACAGTACACTAATTCCTTTTTCAGGTCAGACGAAGAAGAAATGATGGAGTAACTTGTTTCTTACTTTTGTTGTACTGTATTGTGGATTTCATGTATACGTACAATCATCGTGATGAGCGGATGTACATATGAAACGTTTAGCACAAGGAAACAAAAGTATTAATATATCAACACTTATCGGTTTGTAGCACACCTCAGTCAGGACATAAAACACGTCAACAGAACATCATTCCAGAATTGAGAAAGTGATCGCAGCAGCTGCTAAAAACTGATGGATCTCGCTGTTTTTGTTGTTGCTTGTGTGTTGTTGTTGTTTTCCTCTTTTTGTTGTTGTTGTTTGGTTTGGTTGGTTGGTTAACATCGTGAGAAAATCGAACGAATTGCGTACCCGACACAAAATCTACCGTAAATAGATAGAGATGAAAGACAAATTACAAAGTTAAAACAACATAGTCTCTGGTCGATTTTCTTTCCCGTTTAAAATCCGTTCGGTCAGTTTCAATTACACTATAAAAATGTCTGCATAGGTTAGAGACACAAATTAAATTGTTCTTTATTATTACCGCCATTATGAATCATGATCATGATGATTATTGTTATTAGTCCATCCCTGAACCTCATTAGTGGCGTCGATGATCGTGCATTAAATAAAACACAATGCGCGCACCTAGCCCCTTCCCTTCACTTGAGAGACTGTAAAAGAAAGAAAAAGAAGCATCACTTCAAGCAACAACTTGTTATCGTACTGCATTGTACCAGATTCTTGTGTGCTGAATACACTTCCCAACATGCATATCGTATCCACCAAACCTGTCCGTATGGACAGCTACAGCCCGGTCACAGTTCCTGAGCGCTTATCATTCGTAATGTTGGGGTAGGCCCTTTGAGAGAGAAGAGAAAATTATGATTTACATAGATTATTTTTGAACTTCGTACACGTCACTATCACCAGGCGTCTTAATACCTTTTGACCACGCGAATTCGATTGCGAAGAAGTATTTCTCAAGATTCGGAACAACACTTCAGGTGTCTTATCTCTCCGGCCTGGCTGACGCCGGATATAATGAACGAAAAAAGCGTCAGCCAGCCCAACGATACAGACACCGAAGGAGTTGTCAGGAAATTTGAGCAACACTCACACAACGCGTACGTCCCATTAAATGTTGAAACTCGACTTGTGTTACAGTTTGTCCCATTTAGGCCATAGCATCACTCAGCTCTTAGCAAGCACACGCCAAGGCACCCACCCTCCTAACACACCACACCACACACACACACACACCCTACACACACACCACACACACATTCACTGTCTAATCGAACGCAACAACCACCTCTCATCCCGCAAGTCCACTACACCTTCACAGCACTTACGGCGGATGTGTCTCCAGAAACCTAGACACATTTCAAGTTTAACGTCCACCGCCACTTCGCAGATATGGCTGACGGAGATAATAACCCGGGATTGGGGGGGGGGAGATGGACCCCCCCACCTATCTTGCACCGGTGGTTGCACAACAGTCCAACACACACACACACACCCCACACAACCACTCAACAACACACACACGCACACACGCACGCACACACGCACACACACACACACACACACACACACACACGTATGTTGCCCCTAGCGAAAAATTGCATTCCCTCTTTTTTATGTTGGGCACCACGTGGTTCGAACCGCAAACATCTCAGTACCATCTTGGGGCCCTAGCCAACTGTACCAGCCATCTCCCCAAAATTTACATCCAATATTTCGTGACTTTCGTGCAGACATGCTAACAGTCACGTACGTTAGCAGTCCCGACACGAAACAAAACAAAAACTGGAACTCTCGCTCCGACTGCCAGTGGGAAATCTGACGGGCAAAGTCTGCTTGGCCTGCAACACCAACTGTAAGTAAAAACCCACTTTGCAGACGGGCCCTGTGTTACCTTAAAACACGATCCAAAACCAGGGGACCTCGATGGTTCGACAGAGCGTATGCAAACCCACTTCAACAGGAACGCCTTATTGTCTCATGCGTGAGCGCCGCTAGACAAATTTCTCTTTTCTTGCCCTTGTCACGTCTTCTCCCACCCCCCCCCTCCCCCCCGCCCCCCCCCCAAGTAATATACATTCATAGGCCTGTTCGTGGCTTCCTGTCCAGCGTGTCTTACTCTCAAACTGTCCCGTAGTAATTCGGTGACACTACTTTGGCTCACACAAGTCATGGTTCACCTCGGCTGTTACCTGTTAAATCACTACATCCTTTGTTTTCTGCCCCCCCCCCCCCCCCCCCCCTCTCTGCTTCCCCTTGCCCCGCTTCCTCCTCGATCTCTCCGTTCCCTCCCCCCATCGTTCAAGACCTTGTCATCATCTTTCGCTTGCTCTCCTTACCGTGTACGCCTCCGCGCAGCGCGATTGGGACAGACGTTACGTGGAAAAAATTTACCAAGTATAAATGCTTGAAGGCACGCGAGGATGTTGTATTCGCTGGTGGCTCACGGAGGTAAACCTTCATTTAAAGGACAAAAGATGACCTGGTTTCGTTTTCTTTTTTTTTTTTTTTACCTTCAATTTTTTTTCATTCCTTTTTCTTTAAAAAAAATAGAAATTCGATGGGGGGGGGGGGGGGGGGGGGGAACAGCGGGCGTTGGGAGAAAGGGTTCCGGGTCGGATTGGGGGATCAAGACTGAAGGTAGAGGAGGGGGGGGGGTAGGGAGCAGGGGCCGTGAACCGATGCATGCCAGGCGTCCAGTTAGTCCTCGGTGGAAATGTGAGACCATGAGGTCAGAATCCCGCAAACGAATCTAAATCAGTCACAAAGGACACACACACACACACACACCACACGACAAACTATGTCCCCTATGTCAACTTTTCAGGCGGGTGCAGAATTGTTTACCGCTGGTGTTTTGGTGGTTGAAGACAGTACTTCTCTGTTTATTACGTGCCACTGCAGTCTTAAGCACATTGGACACGGCTTTAGTCGTATTGCGGCCACAGCTCATCTCAGCTTTTCAACACCTAGTCATAAAATAAAGCTGGTAACGATTTTGGAACTTCAACGCCCACTGTATCTGTTGAGTCAGCTTTTGCGTTTGTGTGTGCATTCGGGAGAAAGCAACGCCCAATAACTTCGAACCGATCCTGGTTTCACCTTTGAATCCGCATCCACACCACGGATCCACACCAAAATTGAAAAATTTGTTCTTGGACCATATTGTTTTATCTCTCACCTAGTTTTCGTTGAATTTCGGTGCTGTAGTTTCTGGGTGTAAAAATCGCTGAACGGATATGCTTCTCGTTGACAATGGATTCTCCCAAGTGACACTTTCAATCTTTCCGTAAAGCTTTGTTACATGATTCAGATGGCTTTTTCTTCCCAGATTCTTTCTGTGACACTCCCACGGACGCCGTAACACATAACCACTTTGACGGAGTAAAACACCATCCCCTGACGAAAAGCTGCAAACGAAGACAAAGACAGAGCGAGAAACATCAAACTAATTGTCAAGAGCGAGAGTTGAAACTGTGAATGAGGTTACAAAGCGGGTTTAGTGTGTGCTGGGATCACACGTTTGTTTTTTTCACTGAAGTTTATTTTTGGCCCCACATATCTTCTCGTGAAGCTCAATAATCTTCCCCCCCCCCCCCCCCCCCCCAAAAAAAAAAAAAAAAAAAAAAAAAAAACCCACAACCAACAACAACAACAAAAAAACTCCTCAAGACCCATCGGTATATATCGCCTGGATTATATATACAGAAATTGATTGGGAAGTCGCGGGAAGGAAAAGGGGGAGACTGGAGAGAAGGCTTTAAAGATCCCCCCTCCCATCACCTCGAATCTATCCTGTAAAAATCAAGGAATTGATTATGCATCTGGCGAATGTCTCTTCTAAGAACTGGTTGGCCTAAATTTTAGGTCACACCATCTGCTGAAAGTGTGCCGGAATGATCAAGATGCATAAATCCTGTTCTAACCATGAGATAGCGCCCGTGTAACGGATTCTGTTCCTCGGATATCATTTCGAACTACTCACTGAACTTCCAAAACAAAACCACCACTTTCCCTCATTTCGTTTGCCACACGCGCACAGACACCCGCATGCGTGCCGCGCACAACATCACACAGATACATCACACACACACACCACACACACATACACGCACCACACACACACAGAGACTGTATGAATTCATTCATAATCTATGAAGAGAGAGAGAGAGAGAGAGAGAGAGAGAGAAAGGTCTTAAGACAATCGATGAACAGATAACAGTCTGCGCGGAATCTTCAACGACTCCACACAGACGACAAAAAGCATGGTACTTGATCTCAATAGGACATACGCTTCTCTCATGTCCCCAAATATTTAACATGCATCCAATGCGTAGTACTAGGACAGAACTTGGCTGAATCCAAATGTCCAACGGGTCCAATATCCATGCGCCAATACTTGTAATACACCCCATGGTCAAAACAAACCACGAACAGTGGTAATTACACTGCCAGAAAAGATGAGTGAAACAATGGAAAGAGCCATAGAGGATGCTGTCTATCCAACTCGCACTTTATCTCCGTGGGATACTGAAGCAATGTGTCTGAAACAGGCAAAGATACGGTACACCGGTGGACTTTATTGAAAGTTTGGTTCATCTATTAACTCCTTTCATGAATTTTAACAGACATGGCAGTCGCAGGGCAGACTGACAGTCTATACATATATAGGACGGACTGGGCGTGAGCAATAATGATATTCAGATCTGCCCCTTTTTAGTTATTGTTCCTCTTGACCTATGTGCTGCTTATAATCTTTTGATCGTAACGCTTGTTTGAACCGCCTCCAGTAAAAGGTAAAAGGTGCCAGCTCTTCCTTTGAGAATCTGGAGACTGGTCTCCGCTTGCACTATTAACTACAAGCCATAAAATTACAAAACATGCGAAAACATCCTGATTCACTCTCGTACCTGGTCCCACCTGCAGAACTTGACAATCCTGATTCTCTCTCACCTGTCCACCTCAGAACTTTGATGCATGTACTTCCGCGGTAACGCTGCAGAGATTGCGTGTTCCTTCATTAACAAAGAAACTACTCTTCACGTGTGAATCGGCTTTCTCTGAATGAACTGTCCTATGATGATATTGTCTCATTTACACACATATACACACACAAGCAATCAATGTACTTTCTATACTTTTACACACACACACACATCAATCATAGTACTGTTCATATCTTTTTACACACCACACACACGACACACACACAACCACACACAATCGATGGACTTACTATGCCTTTTACGCACACACACACAAAAGCACAACACACACCACCAGCACGCAACACACACACACACACACATGCGTTGCGCGAGCTCGTTCCTTTGAATACTTTCTACATGTCCACACACACACACACTACGTCCTACATGAAATTTCTAAACGTGGTATACCAATTTTGTACCTGATTTGCATTTTGAATATGTGTCGGTTTGGGATAGGTGATAGTGCTACTGTAACGTTTGATTGGTGATTGTTGAATTATGTGTGTGTACGTGCATGCTGCGTGCATGGTGTGTGTGGTGTGTGTGTGTGTGCCGCGCCTGCGTGTTGCGTTGTGTTTACGCATTTAATCACTGGTGAGGGCAGAGATGGAAAGTATTGGTTGCCGTTGTGTTAGTGCTTACATCCATCGGTGAAAAAAAGTGGGTTGAACTTTAATATTTCGGTTGCCTGTATGTGTTTCTGGTAAGTCGCTACTGAGCTCAACGGAGATGCTATATCAGTGACCACATCACCCCCTACCGTTACCAACACCGTCGAACAAACAAACCACGAACGAACCCGTAAAGGGTCGACCGGATTAGAAAGTCCGGATATCATAATTTTTTTAGGTTGGTTTTGTGTTTTTGTGGATTCAAAACCCACGTATCTTTGCGACCAGTATCTCGCCCGACCCCTACCTCATCCCTCCCTACCCGCGGGTTATCCTCATATCATAACTCGTTGGATTTTGAATTGTTGTCCTCGAACCGCGCTGGCAAACGGGACATTGACCTCATCTCATGCGCCTATCTGTGCAACTTGCGTTTCCGCCGTTGACGGTCTGTTCGTGTGTCCAGCCCGCCTATGTTTGCACAGGCCCTCCAAGCTCAAGGCAAAGTAATCTGACAAACCGTGCACCTACGTGAAGCAGTTGGTGAACGCAACCGATGGTACGTGTTCCCCACTTGGGTGTGTTGCTGCGTGCGCGTATTGTGTGGTGTCGCGTATTGTGTGTGTGGTGTGTGTTGGTGTTTGTGTGTGTGTGTTTTAGTCGCGTATGCATACCTCGCGTGAAGAGGGGAGGGAAGGGGGCGCGGCAAAAATGCAAGTTAACTGTGACATCATCTTGACAATAACAAACAAAGAAAACAATAAAAAGGGTCTTCTCCTTTTCATGAATGAAATAAAGGAAAAATAAAACTAGAAGGAAGGTGGTCAAAGAGAGAGAGAGAGAGAGGGAAGCTCTTAAACCTGCCCCCATTTTGCTTATGGAGAGCAAGGAACCCCTTTGAGGGGTCAGAGGCGATGACTCGAACTGAGCTAATTTCCTTTCACCTGCATCCCACAAGAACCACCACTGTTAAAAACTGACAGTGTCAGAGAACAAATACAATGAGTTCACGGATCACAAGTGTGGAGGGACCAGTAAGTACTGTTAACCACATTTAGGTTTACCTGTATGGAAACTGTCGAGAAGTCAAAGTATTTACACAAGGAATAGTTTGTTTTGGCAAATTTTGTGCACTGCCCCCACCTGTAACAAGCTTTGCGAGAGAGAAAAAAAAAAGTCCATTATAGGTGCAAAAGGCCCACACAGCTGAGCTGAATTCAGGTATAACTGGTGTATTATGAAATAACTTCACATCATATATCACAACACTAGCTTAAGTTTGAAGTTAAAATAAGACAATTTCACCCCCATCCTATCTACCCTTCCGACAAACTTTTAAGTTATCCTCAGCACAAGCAGGCATGATGGAGTCAAAGAGTGATAGACAGAAAGACAGAGGAAGAAGAGAGAGAAGAACAGTCATGTATAACGTTATCGCCACTTTATCTTCTGCCCTCCCTTCCTCGCTCCATGCCCGCAACCCAGAGTGCTGCACCAACTTGATGCCAATCACACAATGCACTGTACACACCTGCTTTGTGGCTTTTACATCATGGCGCCAAAGGCATTGCTAGCCCATCTAACACCACTCACCATTGTCAAGACTCTAATTTCCACCCATTCCCTTCCCACTTTCAAACGGCCAAGACTATGACACAATCATAAAATATCTCAGTCAGCTGATGAAACAAATCTCATCTGCATTGTGATTTTGCCTGGAATGACTGACATCTGACCAAACATATCACGAAGCAGTCCGAAGTTTTAGCAAAAAAGCATGGAATTAGTGCATGGATGGAGTGTGCAACATCTTTACCAATACATTGAAAAAACAAAAATTGATATAAACGCATGAATTTGAAATTTTTCTTGAAAATACCAAACTCCGATCTGATTTCTGGCCATTCTGGATTTGTGCTTTCAATCCATGCCTTCTTCTGAATTTGCACGTACGAAATTTGTTTCCTCTTGAACATTTATATTGCTTATCTTGATTGGAAAGGGGGCCACAAATCTTTCATCTCCCGACTAAAACATGGAGACAATTGCATAGGGCTCTTGGTGCCACTGATGCCAAATTCCAGGCTTTGGGGAATAAAGTGCTGACCTTTATGTGCAAGATAAGTCTCTATTCAGTGACCACGCCGTGGCGAAGTGGTTAGCATTGCGGACTCCCGCTGGGAGTCGTGGTTGAATCCCATCAAGATCATGTGGTTTGTCTGACCCGACCACCGCCTCCTACCAAGAGTTGAGTTTGCTGCGGACTCAGTGGGAAACTGACCCCACAGTCGAGTTTCATCCACATAATGATGCCGTTTCTGAAGTTTTGCGCAAATTTTCCCTGACCAACACTGCAGTGCCGTGTATCTCTCGCCTGGTTACGCTGGATATATTATAAAGAACGTAGAGTACCAGCCCTGTCCGGAGTCTTCAACGAAATGAATTCTGTAGCTTCATCTTAATCATCCCCATTCTCATCGATCACATCCCGCCTTGGCATAAGGCTGTGTCAGGCCAATTGACATAGGCTAGAACACCAAGGCTACATCAAAATGTTGTTATGCTCTGCATGTTATGCAGGATTGTCTTCATTGACCACCGCCTAGCATAACATAGATCATCCTCCAACCCCCCCCCCCCACCCACCCCCCCCCCCAAAGTCGAGTGTGGCTGCCCATTGGCGGTAAATCAAAACGTCACACACGTACTGTTCTCATCCCCAGCTGATCATTTTACATAGTTTCATTATGCGGCCTGTTGGATGATCCCAGAATCTTTTAGCCAGGTACGACAACAACAACAACAATCGATCAGCATTAAAAAAAAGTCCCCAAATTCCGAGGCCCTGCATCCCTCTCACAATGGTGACCTTCACTTTCGAGCCTCTCCACGTCTGTGGCTTGGTTTGGTTCCGTCCGTCACCGGATCGCGAGTCCTGGGCTGTCGGTGGACGACCGTTGGCACCCTCCGAGAAGCTCACTCACGCCGGCTCCGCACTAACAATTTTTGTCGTCAGTAGGGGCTTAGTATGGGGAGAGTTCTGCGTATGTTTAGATCAAACACCCACTGAACACCCCGAAGTGACTCGCACAGTGCAGTGTCTCCTCCGGTGGGTTGCCTCTTGACTGGACATTGACTGCTTCCTTGGATTGGGTTGCCGGGGCTGCGCGGGCCGACCGGGCGGTGGCTGTACGGGATGTCGATATGGTGTGGTGCACTGCCTCTAGTGGCCAAAAAAAAAAAAAAAAATCTCTATCAGCAGCATGCTTCCCACCATCCATTTTGATATCTCCGGTATTTGTTTGGGGACAATATTGGAGAAAAAGCAAATTTTACAACTGAAATAGTATTTAATGAGATCACTTGCCTGCTCCAAAACCAAGATGGCCCCCCTCCAGCCACCCTAGGAAAAGTGTGAAAACGAACTTTGATTGATGGCCTAAATGAAACCAAGGGCAATCATTCTCTGGCCCACCCCCTACAGAGAACAATTCTTATATGCCAATTGGGAAAAACGCAACGGTTGGATGTAACCAACTGTTTTGGATGTATACTGAGAAACAGCTTTCAAATTAAATACTTTTTTTTTTTCATTTTCTATATGTAGTCATTTCCATTTTCCTTAAAAGAACTATAAAGAATTAGAATTTGCCCTGATACGGGCACTAATAATCCACAAATTTTCCAAATGTCCATATGTTCTCAAACTAAGGTTCCTTCGTGCAAGTGACTGAGAAAAATCTCATGGTTTCATTACCAGTGTTTTAATTACTATAAGCAACACACCTAAAAGCAAGAACAACTACAGCCCAGCCGTAATAACACTGACTCATGTTGGCTTACATTTATATATAATATTTGAGAGATATACTGACGCATTGCTACATTGATATGGAACAAAAATTGTAAAATGCAGATATCTACAATCCTACTTCTTCAAATTTTGTCTATATTTAATTTTACATTTTGGACGACATTTCATGTAACAACTATAATAAAATCACCGAGTCCATCATGTTGTTGTGTCGATACCAACACTTGGAAAACGGAAAAAAATCAATGATACAAAGCAACATAAACCTTTACTACCAGTTCATCAAGACTTGGCTGAGTCAGATATGTTAATCTTGTTCGTTTAAAAAGAACTTTCTTAAAAAAACACTCACACTTCTTCACGCCCACATTTTTCCTCCCTACTCTCCATCTCTCCCTTCCTCCTCCTCTATCCACTACAACAGCCATCTCTCCTCCTCCCCATTTCCCTCCAAAACACGCAATTCAATGCATATATTTTTCAGACTTTCTCTTCCATTTAAGATAAAAGTAACATATCACATATGCAAATTCACACACAAATCGAACACAGGGATTACACATAGAGTACAAAAGCGAAAAAAAAAAAAAAAAGGTATGAAAACTTTAATCATCATCATCAAACGTAGACTTCCTTTTGTCGTCTACTGTGTAAAAAACACGTCTTCTGTACTGAATCCTTGTCAGCTAAAACTAGAGGAATCCCATCTAAGCAATGAAAGAACCATTTTTCCTCTTAGTTTCTCATAATGATTTTTATCTCCATGAAGTCTTTATAAACTCGTACACAAGCATCATACTAAAAATACACACAGAGAATTCTTTTTTTTTTGCTTACACATATCATATGTACCACTAAAACCTCCTCAGCTTATACAGAAACAGGTTGAGCATGCATATCTTCCTGGTCAACAACCATAAAGACCTCACACCAGAGAACGGACAGCAGAGATATTCATGTGAAATAACATCAGAAACAAAGCACACAATACTAAAACAGATTCAGAAAGAAAGCACAAAATACTAAAACAGGAATCAAAAGATAAAGTAACATACTACATAAATTTCAAGACATGTTTGAACTTCTATTGAAAGGTGAGAATCATGATTAATCAGATTTAAAGAAAAATGAATGAAAAAAGAAACTTAAGGAAAAAACGTTCTTTACATATCACCATTAAATTCTGATTTCCATCATTAGACACTTAAAATGCATCATTTCGCATTCATTTTCGAAAGAATTTCCTTTCTTCATTCCTATCAGTCCAAGGGTTTTTATCCCACATCCAATGTCTAGTGAAATCCACAGACAAGACAATGCATGGCAAATCACTACACGAACTAAGACTATGGGATGAAAAACCCCGAACACTTCAATATCATAATATATATACAACAATCACACAAACAAACAGAAGAGAAATGGAGTTTCCATACCACTGGAGTAACATCGAAAAGTAGTGAAATTTCTCCTCTCCACCTACACAAAAAGCAACAGCACAAGAGTCCTGTGCCAGGACTAGGAAAGAGTTCAGGTTCTTTCTTACAAAAACAGATATCTATTGACTTGTATTACCAACTATTTACATTCAATTCAAACAGTACATGTGCAGGGTTCTCTGTACATGGTAACCTTTTATTACATACATCTCTGCTTCAGACTGCCCAAATCCACCTTACGGCCTGTTACATTTGACAAAATCACTAAAAGTAAGCCCCCCCCCCATTTGACAAGTTGATAGAAAATAAAAAACTGGTCCTCATTTTAGTGTGTCGGCGATATACATCAATTTAGAATGAGTATAGAGGGTAGAATCAATCATTGGGTTGTCGATATACCATCGATGTAAATAGTAAAGAGGTTAATCATCAGTGTGTTGGCCGATATACATCAATTTAGAATGATAAAGAGTAAACATCATTGTGCGTGTCGATATACATCAATTAGAATGAGTAAAAAGAGAGTAAATCAATCTTGCTGTTCGCTATACATCAACATGAGAATTGAGTCCAAGGGTAAATCAATCAATATGTTCAACATAAAGTTGGAGTAAATATACCTTACCCCAATGCGTATGCAAAACAGACAGAACTTTTTCCCATGAAAAGTGATCTGTCAAGCTACATATACACCACAATATGAATAAAAAGTTCAGAAGTGAAATATGAATGTTTTCCTTAGTTCTGAATAACAATACAGCTCCTCACTGCATAAAAACCCATAACCGTCTCAAGCAGTATACTGTGCGAATTCTTGTTTTCCATGAAATAATATAATAAAGGTCTAACGGCAAAAGATAATAAACCTAATTGCAAAATTAAAGACAAAACCAAAACCTCAACCAAGTACATCTCACACACCAAAAAAGTAAAAAAAAAATTCCAATAATGAATCCATGACCAAAAACCTAATGCATACATCTGTGGATGGGCACCTACATATAAAAATAAATCAGCACAATTCATGACATATATCTGGTAATACTATGCACATAACAACCCAATCATTCCTAAAAATAAAACATTCCATTAATGAACAAAAATTTTCAAGCAAACCAATCAAATTTAAACGATCCCCTAAAACATCCCATTTACAAAGTAAAAGTCCGTTTCCCCTAAACCAACCTCACCTTCACTCCTGTCTGAAGCTTGTCCAGTCAGCGATTATCATTAAATAATGCCCTCAAACACCAGAGTATCCCTGTTCCTTTAATCAAGGCATATTACTGCCCGTAAAAACACAAAATATCTTTTCCCTTTTAATCATGTCATATTACTGCCCGTGTAAACATGACACAAAGTCTTACTTTACTTGTGTCATACTGTTCCCGTTCATAACTCCAAAATCTACTCTGGGTTTCAAATAACACAAAAAAAAGTTTCCAAATAAAAGGAACCAGGAAAGGAAAAACAAAGCAAAAATACATGAACAAATGCAGTCACAATCTTTGCACCCCCTCTCTCTCCTCCCTCTACTCATGCACTTTACCTCTTTTTAATACAGCTGATTTTAGACTAGTTTTTAAACTACAAGAAAAAAAATGAACACACAGAACAATGTCATAAATCATTTTGCAACTTAACAAGTAAAGCAAACAGATTTCCAAGAAAACTTGTGACACCCTGAAAATGCCCGTTGCGGTCGACTGGCTATAAGCAACCTTATCTTATCCTTCAAGAAAAAAATCAAAACAGTATGCATCCCTATCAATGCATAAAGGAAGATGATGAATAACACGGATATGATACATACAGCTGTCCCAATAGCACAGTCTGATAAAAGATACCAATTACCATCAACTACACTTCAGCAAGAACTTGACAAGGACAAAGGTAAGCAGGGATGGTTTCCAGAAATCAAACAAAAAAAAGAAAACCTAGAATATTAAAACTTGCACGTTAAAAATTTAGCAGATCAATTGTTCTCTCAAGATATAGAGCTCTTTAAACCTTAAGCCACACAAGAGCATGCCCTGCTGGAGATACACCACACTTAATCCACCGATCAAGGGTGTCTTTCTCGTCACCATGGCTCACTGTCACTGAACCTTGTTCATCCCACGTTCAAGGTTTTTCCCGTTTGTTCCGCCGTTTCCTTGCATGTTTCCCAAATGTCCATCCAACACACAGTGGGTTTACTTGAAGCACACTGAGAACAGTCACCACTTCCAGGTTTGGTAATCCCACAGTACGTGTCCATGATAACCAGTCAACATCAACATACACAACCTCATCCTCCAGCTTGAATAGACAATCCCACAACTGTCTTAAAAAAAAAAAAAAAAAAAAAAAAATCTGCTTCGCAAATAACTTCACTCTGAAACTTAAAAGCAGAAGCACTGTGGTAATTATTCCGAAGGCTTAGATATTCCATCATGACTGCTCGATACTATAGCGTTGTACAACGATCAACTTTTCCTTTGCGGCAATATCCACAGTTCCTCCACACACAATGCACGAAGCAGGTGTTTGTACCTAAAATATAACAAGATTAGTACTTCCTCCCGGTATTGACAAACAAAAATTTTAAACAAAAAATCAATACAAAGAAATAATTCTGTGATTTTTAAATATTTATGCCTATGACAACATGTTACTAACTACAAACACCACTAGCTGCTGTGATGCATAACAGCACAAGGTGCAAAGATGGTGGGTTCAAGTCCCTTCAAACCCACGTTAAATGCCTTCAAGGCAAAACCATATTCTGATATTCTCTAACGCTGCATCCTGCCTAGTGTATCACAGTGCTGACTAGGACAGGCCTGCAATCTGTCTGCCTCCTCTACGGGCCCCTGCTTAACTGGCCATGAATGTCCCATGAAAGAACTATCAAATACACTATTTCAGGACATAAAGGATCAAATGAATCCCGGAGCATCACTTCATTTTCTCATTAACATTATTTACCAAAAAGAAAAGTAACCAATGATGCCATCATGCCACCTCACTCTGGTGGTATCCTTTTTCAGTTTTCAACTGCATACTAACATGTATAATCCAAAATTTTGGCATGAAAAAAGTCATGGAGACGGCTGCTCAATTCCAAGGTGTGAATGCTCAACATGCAAAGCTTCTGTCAGCGTATGAAAATGCGTAGTCATGTCAGGACAACCTCCAGTATGTAACATGGCATTACAGTCATCTCTTTGTACAACTAATCATGGAGGATCACCTGGCAGTGCAACATGTGGTAATCACCTCATTGTGCGTACTTACCAGCAATGAGGACATTTCCTGTGGTAACAAAACTGCGCATCGCCTCATTATACACCCCGTGTTCCTTTAACCATACTGGGGATACTTACCCCAGATTTTGCAGTTTGATGTGCGCTGATTTCAATTACCGACAGTTTTTCTGACACGCATTGGTTGTGTTGTGTTGTGGGTTTTTTTTTTGGTGTCGTGTGAGTACCATCTTTTTCTGCAAGCATTGTTCAAAGTATAAACTTGATCTCTTCAAGAGATGAAGGACTCGATTCACTGACAAAATGCATATAACTTTTCAACTTCAGAACTGCGGCCCCTGATAACTAACTCTTCGCAATGTCACAGGAAAGAAGTACTTACGATATGACCTCAGTAGCCTTTCTTTCTCAATAAAAACTCTGCACTGGAGGCATGAGATAGTCTCCGTTTCACTGAAAAAAAAGAAGAAAAAAACTTATCCTCCGAGTTCACTGAAAAAAAAAAAAACTTTCCTCTTTTTAGCCGTTCCGTTGAACAGATCAGCAAAAGATGGCAGGCTCGCACTTCCCTGTTTGTCGATCTTATATTCCCAGTCTTGTTTTCAGTCTATTGAAGAAAACAGCGGCGTTCTATTACAACAGCCAAGGACAACTGACTAAAAAAAACAAACAAACAACCTTTACACAACCTGAAATCCCATCCATCTCAAAGGAGAGGGCCATCATGTGCCAGTGGATATGATGACACAACATTTAACACATGCACACAGCGCAGCGATTCTCCAAAGTTTTGAAGCTGCTACCTTAAACAAATAAAAGTAGAATGCCAGTAACAATAACTTTTAACTCTAAAACTAGTGATTCAAAAGAATGCAAGGCAGTGCAAAGTTTGCCTACATCCAGACAGAAGATTGTAAATCCCAATTACAACAAGATTTGGAGAAAATCTCGTTTTTAAGCCCCCTTCCCCCAATCATTCCCCCTCACCATTTCGTTTGTTTCGATGAAAAGTCTCCACTCATAATTGAGAATGTCTCCATGGAAAAACATATTGAGGAGTGGTTCTGCGAATAGATTGACCCCATTGTCATCTCATGTGTTTGCTTTTTTTGATTGCACTCTAGTGAAAGTTGTTTTAATTACCGATCTGTGTGCCATTGTTCCAAGCAGATTATTTAGCAGAAAGATGTTGTCTTAAACAACTGTAAATTACCAATTTTTTCCAGATTTTTATGCAATATAGGACACTCAATTTCACCAAAGACAACTCAATTTTTCCAATACCAAAAGGGTCGAAGGACCACGTTTTAAATCAATACGAACACTGACAATCACCAGAAATAACACCTCTTTTGATGGTAATTAAACAGTGCATCACCTCATTACATAACTCATAATAGACACATCTGATCATAACATAAAGTATTATCACCTTTACACAACCACCGTAAAAAGGACCCTTTTGACCAAAGTACAAACAACAATGTAGAAACCAGACAAGTACGTCCCCTCACTGTAAAACTCACCAGTAATGATAAGCACTGCTCTGGCACGAAGTGGCCACATTCATCTATGGCATCGGCATTCGCTCCTAGACTCTCTGCAGCCCACATGGGTAGGCAGTTTTCTGCACCATCGCTGCGATGTTTACAATCGACACGTGGAGAACACCACAAAGTCAAACACCTCGCAGCCTGCAGACAGAAAAACAGCTCTTTCACTGACTCAGACAGCTTTCAATCCTCGTAAAAACAGGTAGGGAGGGGGGGGAAAGAATATGCTTTGAGGAATATCATGACCTAATTGTTGTAGACCGCAGTTTTTGTTGTTGTTTTCTTTTGTCCTTCTGGTGATGGCCTAACAATCTGTCACTCACTTGTGCAATCATATTCTTATTGTGTGTGTGTGTATTGTGTATTTCAAACTAAATTGTATAAATAAAGATTTTTACAACTTAAGAAGTATTTAACGACACACTTACCTTCCAATACAAATTCTATCCCTACTTTGTGGGGACATCGCCCTTTCATCAGATCCTTTAAAAAAAAAGAAGGTATGCAGCAGGAAGCTAATCTCACCTCGTATACCCAGTTGGGTCTGACAGAGTGAATGCCCTTAGTAAGTTCATTGAGAAATCATACTCAAATATAATCAGATTTCACACATTTTTCTCGACGGATCTCTAAACCAATCCGCTATCCCCACTTAGCGGGAAATCATCACATGTCAAAATCCCCCTAAAAAGCAAAACTGGAGAGCAGACTACCTTGCTCCTAACCCTGACAGGACCAAGAGTACTGCCCTCATTAATTCAATGTCTTTGGCCATACCTAACTGAGCCGTTAATTTGTGAAAAACCTTGTCTGTCTTTCTGACTTCGGAATGTGTCGTTTTTTTCAGCACAGCAGAGTGCCAACAAATACCCTTTAAATTTCCTTTGCTCTGGAGTTACTCCCTTTTGAAAACGAAATCTTCTGTTTACTTTCGAGTTCTGTGTGTGTCCCTGCTCTCCATGCCTCGAGAGCGTTCCTTCCCACCAAAAACGCGAGAAACTCTCTCCTGTTCTGGACCTTCTCCCATTTCCACCTGTAACTTGTGTAAGATTGACTCACCAACACCGCGCTTGTTACTCAAAGGTTTGATATTTGGTGAATCTGCACAATGTCCATCAGTTTCAGGCAAGATTTTCGCACACCTCTCCATCTGCAACCCACGACATGGTACCAAGTCCACAGAGACAGTCCATGCTCACCCTCACCTGCTCTGTGCCCCTCTCTCAGTTGATGAGAAGCGGTTGGGAATTGTCTGGATGTCTGTTACTTGCCTCTGCAAGCTCATGGACAGTTTCCCAAGAGAGGGGGGGGGGGGGGGGGAACAAACTAAACAAAGTTTCCCTGAAGCAAAGGCCTACATAGCCAATACCCCAGCCAGGCTTGCATGTTCCACGACTGTCAACACACAGTCTTTCCTGGCCTTCGGGGGAAGGCGAGAGAATAAACGACTGGATGAAAGGAAAGCTGTGTGACGATGATGAGTTCTCAACCTGTGAGGGGTGATGCTAACGTTCCACACCTAACTGAATACTGAACAGTGTACTGGCAGAAGCATGGGTCGCTCTAGCCAAAATCTTTTACGCAGATATCCCAAATTCGCATTCAACTCTAATAATGAACAGCACAATTTCTCAGAATCAAGCTGCAAAATTGAGTACATTTAACCAAAATCAGGTTCGATAATTGTTGGCTTCTGAGGCGAAAACAGTCTGTGACTCCATAACGAAGCAGAAGCATGGAGAAATGAAAGACCCATAGGCATGACAGCATACCAACTGCTAGAGAGAGAGTGGCAATCAAAATAACTCAAACAACTACAACAAAATTGTTCCTTGTGAAGTAAGAAAAAAGAGCTTCCTCACCATAAACATGGGGCAATTACATTGTCCACTTGATGGATCCAAAGCTTGACACTCAGTCCTAACTCCAAAGGAGCATTTTTTTTCACTAAGGGAAACTGAACTATGGTTACATTCATGAAGTAAAAGCAACCACTAGTCTGCATGAACAGGATCCAAGAAGCCAACAAAAACAATCCAAATCCGAAAACAAATAAGGTGTGTTCCCTCACAAAGAAAACAGAAAAAACTGAACTGGAATGGATTCATAAAATGAACGTCCTAAGCAATACTCCTTCTGTTAACAATTTATGAAGGCAATGATTAATTCTTTGTTCCCTACTTTTTTGGTTGGTTTTGTTCGTTTTCTTTCATTTTTCATTTTGAGGATCCGATAACATGTCTTTCATGCCTAGCAGAGATAAAGCAATTTTGTTGCACAGGTTTAGCATGAGAAAATATGTCGACAATCCACAATGTTCATTTTTAAACAGAGAAACCTAGCTTCCCTAAACTGCAATGCATGCAAGATTTCTGTTGCCTTTAAATGCTCAAAAGATGTTTGCAAGTATCTGAGTTATTCATTAACTACCCTGATGCTCTTACAAGAAGAGCAACCACATTTTCCCACTGACCACTGACTGAGCCTGAGCCTCATTCACAGTATAAACTGCAACACTGAAGGTGTTTCCGATCAGGTGTTGCTTGATTGACAGTTGACTGACAACATACTGGTCAGCATGCCAGTCTTTGGCATCCACCCCCTTCTTTACCCAGTCCTTCAATATGCAGCCTGAAACAGTATCAAACAATGATTACAATCATGTCACAAAGCTTATTATTCCTTGAGTTACGTTTTTCAGTCATTAGGTACTTCTTCCATATGGGAGAGCTTTTAACATCTGACATATTGTCGTTCTACCAATTTGGTTTTGCTACACTTAAATAATGGCTACACATAGTTAGCTGATCCGCAAACATGCACACTATGTATACATATTTCATAGACTACTGATTTTTTTTTAAAAACACAGTTGATTGAAATACACTTTGGATGTTCATATAGGAAACAAGACTCAATCAACAAACCTAACAGTACATACCACAGATTCAGTTCTTTTACATTGCAGATGAGTCCCACAAGCTCCACTCTTCTCATCAAGGACTTCTTCCTGCCCACACATGATAAAACACATCTGGGCACTGAACCAGGCACACGTCAAGACTCGATCGAACCCGCCATAAAAGCATTCTATAACTTCCGTTATCCCTAGACGGCAACAGGCAAAACATTTTGTTGAGGCTTTATGAAACTCTAGATCTGAAGAAATGTTGTCAAGTCTATATTTGTGCTAATCATACACCATATCATCCTTTATAATTTCCTGAGTACACTGACTGACTGACCAAAGTACATTTTATCGATCTATACATGATAAACAAAGCAAAATCTAGACCTCAATAATCAAGGGTAATGAACTTGGCATTTTGTAATATTGTATTCTAGAAAAGTTACACAAAAGCGCTGTCTGCGCCAATTCACAAAGCATAAATCCTTAGTACTTGAATATCAGAAATTAATAATGGTAGAAAAGTGTACACAAACACTGCCTAAGGTATCCAACAGGGACAATTTTTTTTCAGCTCCAGCCCTTAACAGGCAAACTAAAGCAGTAATCAAAGGACTGTAACTGCAAATTAAAAGAAAATTTACACATAATTCAACTACTCCTTCTAAGTTTAAGTGCATGAGTAAATTTCACTGTCCTTCAACGAAGAAGTTTTACAGCTATACTTGAGTCAAAAACAAGATAAGTCCTTGCCAACACATTTATTAATATACAGAAGAAAAAACTGATTTCTTTGTCAGAGCCACATAAACCCAAACTCGCCATAACATACTGCTTGATTAAGAGATGGCCTGTGTTAGCGTAACGTTCAAGCAGTGATCAGCCCAACCATGGCACGAGAGTGTTGTTCGTCACTGAGGATTCAACTGCTGGCCGGCACCTAGCAACACCACTTTGAGCTAACCATCAGAATCAAGGGCAGAGCTCTCTTACTTCAATACAGATTCGCAGCTGTCGATGATTAACTGTCACAAAGAAGAAGATATTAAGAACAGCAACTTTCTCCACCGTTTTCTTCAAGACTTTATTGAATGATTTCAACAGTTTTTCCACAGCTGTTTTCATTCATGGATACATTACCTTGCATCTTTCCTCTCTTTGTTAACAATTTGCCCTCTAAACTGCTAATTTGCTGTAAGTGGTTTACATCACCGACTTCGCGCCTGGTTGATTGTCAATCAGAGACCAAATATATTGTGGATTTTTTTCTCTCTCAATTCGGCTACCCGGATTTGATTTGCTCTGGGCTCATGGAAACGAGAACATACGTGATTCATCCACGTCCGATGAGTCCCAGAGTGGTTCCCAAAATTTCCTGACCAACACCTGCAGAGTCGGTCTCTCGGCTTGTAGACTCCTGATTACTATGGAAGCAAGTGTGAGTACAACTGTCATGCTGTCCAGATCTTAATGAAATCCAAGCATCAATTCATCATTCTCATCAATCACATAAAAAAAAAAAACCCTCAAATTCTTGACCCATCATGTCCGTTAAATTCACGTTCCAAGTACCTCTATCCCTTGATTTGTGCTATCAAGGTCACTGTATTGCAAAGTCATGGACTTGTCATTGGCCGAAGTGATAGTACCCTCGGGAGGGATGGCTCACCTCACACTGGTTCTAACGACTAAGCCAATACTGTTGTCAGTCTTGGATTAGTACCTGTGTGCTGAGCATCTGGACAGAATCATGCACACTAACACCAACCTAGGTAACTTTTCACAGTGCAAATCTCCTCTTGGTAGATGCCTCACAACAACTGACACTACCATCCCCTGATGATTGCCAGTGCGAGGAGGCTGTGGCGGGACAGCCAGGTTTGTGCTGCGGATGGATAGCGGAGAGTGGGGGGGGGGGGGGGGGGGGGGGGGGTATGGGGGGGGTATGGGTGGTGGGTGCAATCCAATGAAGTGCATGAAATGAGACTGCAAACACAACGAAAACTCATAAAAGAAGACAACTTTCATGTTTTGTGCACACACACGAAGGCCGACCTATTGTAACTTGGTTCCCTTGCCATTCGACGACTGGCAGCACTGAACATGTTGCCAGGATATTTCTGCTCGGTGCAGTTCTTCCGTTCAAGCTTCATTTCAACCAGCATTTGAGATATCCCTCAATCTGTTTGAAGCATAAAACCCACCTCAGAAATATGTCCTCTCTTTCCACTTCCTTCCCCCCACACCCCCCCAAAACCCCCTACCATTCCTCCTCCTCACCAAATACTACAACTAAATACTGGTTGCAGGGGCAGACACAGGATGGATAATGACAGGGCCCAAGCAGAATGGTTGGATTTTTCAATATATCAAATAGTCACAACAACAAATGTCACCCAAAAACCACTAAGATGTTGGATTAATGTCTGCTATGATACGATAAATTCGAATATCACTGTAGCCCTGTACCACTATAATTAACTAAACATTTGAAACCAGTGACTTGATACTGCATAGGACGGCTGGATTATCTAGGATGTATTACCTGTTTCATTCTTGAAGCTGTGAGATACATGCCACCAGGTTAAAAAAAAAAACCCATCAAATGTACGCATTAATGTCTGATATGACACGAACACTTCCAATTTCATGGTAGCACTTTACTACTATAACATGAAAACGTTTTGAAATCATGACTTTGATACAGCAAATTTAACTAGAAATGGTTTACCTGTCATACTTAACTTCAGATACCATGCCCACCAGGCAGTCCTAACTGACTGAACAGCATGTCGATTCCTGGATGGTCTGTGGTACCTGCTGAATGGGAGCGAATGATAGATGGAGACCCATCTGCTGCCCGTCTGCGTATGGCCCACCACCTTCAGCTTGCTGGGGGACGGTTCCCCGAGGTACAGGATACTGCGTTGCTCGTATTTGCTCTCATAACACGCACCATGTGAGGGCACGACTTGCCGAGATGCCTAACATGGCGGAGAAATACTGGTCTCGTTAAAATTAGACTTGTTATCAACAGAATATTTTAATAAACAACTATGTACTACTAGCAAAATGCTATGGTCAATACTAAACAAAAAATGCACTTTATAATGAAAAAAAAAATTGGGTTTGAACAGACAAGCTTGCGAGTTCCTTAACCCACAATGAGCTGCCTTTCAAAACACAGACTAGAACACATTGGAAGTGACTGCATTCCTTAAATTTCCAACAAGAAACCGAATAAAATAAACAATTCAACTAAATTTTCTTGTTCATCAAATCAAAGTCCTTAATCCTTCCCTGTTGTGCGAGTTTGAACCATAATTGGGACATATCAAAACATCAGCACCAATGACATTTTCATCACAACATAAGCTGTGATTAGATGCTCAATCATCTTCAGATGCAAGGGATGCTTAAGAAGGGGAAGTACGTTTTAAATGCAAGATAACAAATGACATGGAGGGGCATATGTTCATCCCTCACCCCTGCAAAGATGTCAAGAGCTCATCTGAAGAGCAAAATCAACACCTGAGGTGAACAGAGTCTTGGATGGCACTGAGGTTCATAACGATTGCGTGAACTAACAAATAAGCCACTGAGCCCTGTTGTGGTTTTTCCACCCTGGAGCCCCCTCGATCAAGGTAGAATGGCTGCTTCAGAGCTTCCTGCACTGCTTCCTTCCTGCGCTCCGTATCAAATGCGCTTTATCGTGTCCATCAAGAAGCCACTTCAGACTGGTCAACTGGTCAGAATGAAACAATCATACAGAATGTTTCAGCATCACATAGTTATTTCCCTTCAAAGCCAAATGTCCTTGTTGAGCAATAAAGTTCACACAACAAACACCTCAACTGTCATCACAGTGTTCTCTTTTAATTAAAAAACACTTAAACAACACCCCCAAAAAGAATAAAAAAACAATCCTTAACGAAGTACTGTACACAGAGAATTAAACTAATGAGGGAACATTGTAGTCAAGAGTGAAATATAATCATGTGAACAATTAAAAAAGATAACAGCACAGCAAAAACTGCTATAATCAGTATAAATTCCATGGAAACTTACTCCAAACGTCTCCCACTTAACAGACTGACTAATCGACCAACTTTTACAAAATAGTCTCTAACATTTCGTTCACATCCACTTACTATTGTTGACTGGCTTGCAACCAACAGCCAAATGTCTCATCAGCAGACACTGCACTTCCAAGCACCACACATACTTCCATGTGGGCCTAACATCAGATCACACAAAAACATTTGAAAGCAACCACAATGATCGCTGTTCCCTCCTTCCAAAAAACAAACTACCATTTGAACAGATAAAAAAAAAAATAACATGTGCTAAAACACAATCAATCATCAACATCTCCTCCCCTTTTAAGTTTAAATCATTCTGATTTCAATCACCTGCAACATGGAAAACCAATCTACAGTGTTGATTCTAGATCTTCAAAAAAGGGGCCCAAGGGACCCCCTCACATAAAAAAAGGGGCCCATAGGGTGAAAATGGAGGCCCTCAAAACGCTGAAATCAGATTTTAAAGAGCTTAATCACAATGAGTACATTATGGCCAAATAACTAAAACAACAAAAAGAAACAAAAACGAGTTACATTTTATTACAGAAACGCACACACAACACACACACACACCCACACAGAGTACACACCACATTCAGACAACCTTAGAAGACTTTGTCGTTTTGCTTGTGTCATGTACTCAGCTGAGCTTCCCTTCTGCAGTCATACACAAGTGAGCAAGTCTGTTGTCACCTCATCATAAAATCCAGCAACTTCTAACCTACCCACAGTAATTCAGTCTCTTTATATGAATTGAACCATCACTAATGTCAAAGATTTATATACCATCATATCACCTTAAGAAAACCCTTTAACTTGAAAAGGCACTGTGTACACCTTCACCATACACAACTGAAAAGCTTTTATACATATGTACAAAGCCCACAGAACTCCATTCATTTCTATTGTAGATCCTCCTATCCTTCTGTTGCATCCACACTGGCAGCAGCACTGTGAATCATGGTCATTGATGGGAGGAACCTTCAACATTTGATGTCATTCAGCACCATTGAGGCTGTCTTCTTTCAGTCTTTTTCTCCTGGCATTCTTGATGGCATTTTGGCATTGAAACCCCTCACAAGAGTTTCTTCTGCCTTTCTTTTTTATCCGTTTTCCGAACTTGAGGATTCCTTCGTGAGAAATCTTCATTATCTTTCTGATCTTTCGGGTTCACTGCACTTATTCAACCGTTTCGCCTCCCCGATCGCTGAGAAACGCTTATCGCTTGACTGATAGCCTAAGGTGGCTGTAAGACTCACATCGGCTTCCAGCTGAATCTTTAGATTATATCATGCGTTTTTTTTCTCGTGAAGGCGAAAGAAAACAGAGTGTTTGCTTCGCGCGCTGACAGAGGACTGTTGAAAAACTGCCAGTACCGCTGATTGGCTCAACTGCTGCAGCGCGCCAATGAAAAAATTTGGTAAAACGCGCGTTTCGCTAAAGAATTGCTCAGGGGCTATACACAAACGCCAGCGGCGAACCTGCGCTGGTATGTGCAAAAACGCTTCGTTTTCTTTTATTTTATTGCGGCTTTTGGCCGCGTCGTTCGCATTTTGCAGCCTTCAGAAAAATATTGCGGAACCACCGCAGGGGCGAACTCTAGAATCAACACTGATCTATATACTGTCATTGTAAAAATGTCAGACATTATAGCATAAAAGACAATTCAAACATAAAATGAAAAACAGGAGATATTTATGTATTGCCTCAGCATAAAAACCTAGGATACAGTAAAACAATTGGCAAAGACTTAAATTTACTGGGAATTGAATTAAAAAAAAAAAGCAAATGCAAGCTGAGAAATGCTCTTTTCCTAACCTGACCGTAAAGAGATGTTCTGGGATCACCTCCACGGTGCACCAGTTGTGATGATCTGGTCCAACAGTTGAAGGGGAATTTTTACAGCTGAGGACAGGAGCTGTAGATGTACGGTGACCATGCCTTGCGTATCATGCCTTCACCTGCACCACCACACAATGAGCCACCAGCTTCCAGAGATCCCATCTTCATCAGGGCACACTCGTTTATCAGCTTTTCCATCGATCAGCCATCTCCACTCCTTTGTAGCGCACACAAGAAAATCTAAAGGCACTGCACAAGCTTTCTAGACCTAACACTTCGGTTCCTCGTGAGTCTGATTAACGTGAAGACCTGTCACGCTCCTTGCCAAAAAGACTGCTCAGTGTAAACTGTCCAGACACACAAGCATCACCACCAGCATAGCTTCCAGATGATTCCCCCGCCACTGGATGGAACTTATGAATGATGGGTCGATACATGGTTACGAACAGCTGCTCCCAGCCTCGACAGCAGGACGGCATCCACTGCTGCTGGTAATGTGTCTTCGTCTCAGTAATGTTTAAATGCTGGAGCAGACTTTGATTTGGTGAGCCAGGACGAGGGATTTCTACGATGCTCCACACAGAATCCAGGTGGGTGTGAACTGCGGACTTATCTGAGCACCAGAGAACCTACGATGAACCCAGCAGTCCTCTGGCTGCATCCATCATCAGCTGTGAAATACAGGGAAAACACAGGTGAAGTGTCATCACCTTGCCACTGCCTCTCAGAACTCACGTCCCGTGCATAACGCCCCATCATCATGGTTCAACAATGTGTGCCTGCAAAACAATGCACATATTTTTTACATACAAAAAATGATTTTGTCATTAACTTTATTACTTACTGCCTATTTAAGCCCACATATTCAGGACACAAACGAGGTCCTCCACACTACCTATTCTGTGCCTTGTTTTCGATGTACCTAGTTTCCAGGCCTAAGTTTATCCTTCTGTGTTTTCTTTCCCTTTTCTGTTTCGTTCCTTCTTTTTGTTGTTGTTAATTTATAAGCTTTTACATATTACAGTATATATCTGCCTTCCGTGTTCACTTCGTAATGGTATAGGTGTGTTATTTAAAGTGTAGAGAAAGAGTGTTAAGTGTGTGGTGCGTTTGTGTGTGGTGTGCCGTTGCGTGCGCGTCGTTGTGTGGTGCGCGCAAAATGCAGGTGCACAGATGTTCACTCATATATTTTAAAAAGCCTGAAAAAAAGAAAGGTAGAAACACACAGAAAGTCAGGCAAAATGAACAACACCCTACTGAGGAAATCAAAATCCTGACTTTAAACTAATATTGAAAAACTGGGTTACTCTCTCTGGCAAATTTCTGATTAATAACCATGCCACCTTTCCTTCCTCTGTTTTTTTCCTTTTGGGGGGGGAATTTCCTAAGTGTTTATTTATAAAGAGATTTTCTACACAATTTGATCCTGACTTATCTTTTTGCCATGGGCGCTTTTACATACACTATGTTCTGTCATAAACAACACCCTCAATTTATTGGTCTAACCTCATGGTCCATGCAACTAAGCATTAAAAACAAAGACCCCCCCCCCCCCCACCCTCAAGTCCCATGTCTGAACTCATTTCCTTGTTAGGTTTCATCCATTATACCATCCACACTTCTCAAACACCACCCTCAACTGACATGCACCCTACACCTGAACAGTCCCAACGTGGCCACCTGTTCTCTTCATTGTCCCGCCACGAACCGCACCAGCAACTTTGCCACTGAAGGGAGCAAGTAGCTGACAAAGCGATCCCCGCACAGCTCCAACGTTGCCCTGCGCAACTGGGGCAGAACGTCATAGTCTTGGCTCACCTCTGTTTGTAAGTCTCCCCTTGCACTTCAAGTTCACCTGCATAAAACATTTACATGCTTAATTGTTGTTTCTGCTTTTCTGAAATGGAAACTACTTGAATCAAACAAGGGACCAGATCTCAGCCTAGACACACATTGCATCTTTCTCGCACTATTTGGCACACAGCCACTGCTATTGGTTTACGGCCTTTCTTTCTTGTCGTCAACTATTTTTTGTCTCCTCTCCTCCTTTTCTCCTACACATAATGCTATGACACAAAATGCGAGTTCAGATTCTAATCAACGTATCAGCATCTGCTTGTGTCCATTCTTGATTAAACTTCATATTATTTCTCTTACCATACTGTGCGGCTCTTCATCAGACACTCACCCAATTTTATCATCTCAACATCAGCATGAGAAACAGTAATTTATGGAGGGAGGGGGGGGGGGGGGGGGGGGGGGGGGGGGGGGGGGGGGGGGGGGGGGGGGGGGGGGGGGGGGGGGGGGGGGGGGGGGGGGGGGGGGGGGGGGGGGGGGGGGGGGGGGGGGGAATATGAACAGTCCTGATTAACAAACGTTAAGTCCAAGAACTATTCATAAATGAAACAGCAGCAGAACAATATCAACTCCTCAAGCTTACCCCTATCACTTTCCCGAAAAACCGATGTAAAAGCTGAGGACCAAAGACCGCAACTACAACACGGCTCTGTTCTGGAATATTCTTCTTGGGAAACTCAGACGCATGTTCTTGTCATCATTTTTTCAAACCACCGGAAAGGGTCAAAGGGCGAGACTGGAGAGCGCGCCAAGTCTCTCTCTCGTCAGCTTGAAGCAAAAGGTGTCTCTCTCTATAACGCTATGGTAGTTTGCAGGCAGCCATGAGCCGAGTGAGATCGAGCTGTTGTATGCAGGGCTGGTCACTGATCATCCGAACACAACAAGGCCTGCCGACGATGCTGACATAGCTCCGCAGAGGACTCGTCATGTTGGTGAGGCATGTTAAGTTCTGACTGTAGTGACCTGGGCATGGCAAAATCAAACAAAAAAAAAAAATCAGGTTTTCATCACTTTTGGACATGTACAGATTTTCATAGTATAATTGTTAATGCTGAGCACCCACTAGCAAACTGTAACTCTAGCCACAATTTCCAGACCTGCTAACCCCCTAAGAGACCAATGAGTAAGAATTGAAGCTCAGTGAGGCAGAAATGTGTAATTTCTGAGAGCTACGAGTAATCAAGCGCGACATTTACCTTTTTTCAAACAAACATGATGCAATGAAATTGTTCGCACAATTTTTGTGAACTTGACTTTTCTACAAAAACAAGCTTTTCTTTTAAGTGTCACAAGAAATCTTTACAACTATAAAATGTAGAATACACTGGAAACACACAAATCCTTTAAACCATCATGGCATGGCACACCAAGGCTTGATAGTGCGCCAGAAACAACCTAAAAAATTGGAAATGAAATGAGGCAGGGAACAGTAAATAATAAACATGTAAACAAGTGGGGTAACGTTTGCTCCCATAAGGAAACCTAACACAAATAACTTTTATTCAAGACTGGCACAGCCTTTTAAACTTGAATAAAGTCAGACAAATACATAGACGAACAATCTAATAGTGGGGGAAAAAAAAACAAGCGCAGGCCAACAACTCAAACTGTCTTGATAGTAATGACGTAGCAAAGATTTGGACTTAAGGAGGTGGGGGGGCGGGGAGGGGGACTTCGAAGATGGGAAAACTGGGAACATGAAATTAAGAAAATATATAACCTAAAAAATGTTCTCCCCTGTTGCTGATTCTGTGCATGTGGGTTGGCTATCAGCTCAGTGGCGATTGTGTCATTTTTTAAGTATCGCACCACCCAGGAAAGAATTTGTGGCCCCACCTTCCTGATTTCATCAGTCCCCAACACAAACGGTCCATTCTGCAGTCGAGATGCAGCAGCATTTTTAGGCTTCCATGAAAAGGGTCTTACAATGTGTGTTGTCTTTATTCAACCGCTCTTGGACTGTTTGGCGATCTCGAATCTGAGAACGCTTCTTTAAAAAGCTGGGATGCATGGTCGGCTGCGCTAAGACGATGTTGTGCTCGACGAAAAATCCGGCACCAATCCTTCAGCCCCGAATTACCCTTTTCCTAATTTCATCCTCTTTGAGGTGTCTACAGTCTGAAAAAACTACGTGATGCGGGAAGAATTCGCGCGGAGAGGAATCGGTGTGCTTGCGTGACTCAAGGTGAGACTTCACATCCACCATCCTGCCAGGGGAAAATTTGTGAAGTCCCGACTCGCAAGTGGTACACCATGCACAATTTACCCTTTGCCGAAGGTCGTATGCAGGGAACTTTTCTGAGTATTCTTTTCGGAACTTTTGACCAAGTTTTTTTCTTTTACGCATCTTGTCCAAAACTTCAACTCCTTTGTTTCGACATTTTCGTAGCTAAAAACTTCAAAAAGACGCCAAACTTCGCTGAATGGTAAAGATGGTGAAAACGAACTACGCATGACCGGAAATGCTTCTTGAAGTTACTGGTTAACGCACGGCGCCGTGCATATCTGTACATAAGCTGATTTTTCGTCGTTAAAAAAAAAACAACTTTCAATGCGTAATTTTTTTGCTAAATACGTCACGGCGGCGCCGCCACACTCAGAGCCACTGCTTTCAGTGCGCTCAACGTTTTGCTTTTGACTCTGGCAGGCCGAAGCGAGTCAAGCCACCGCACGGCCAGACGCTGTGTGTGTTTGGAGCTTCGAGACTGGTGCTACATTTTTAAGTTATATTTACTGTACAGAAGTTTTTTAACTATAATTTCTGTATGAAAACAATGGCGCAGTGAGTACTTGAGAGTGTGACAAAGCTGCATTTCAGTTTTCTTGTGAGTACCAAATTAAGTTCGTGTTTTAAAACTTTCTGACAGAACTTTGCGACCGGCTGTGCTGCGCGCGCGTGCGTGGCCTGGTAAGCCGAAGCAAAGACGGGGGAGGTGGAGGGCGCGCGAACTATCTTTGGCCGAAGTAGGCCAGCAGGCGTTGGCAAAAATCTTTGTGAATGAAAAGTTAGTTAGCATTTGTAAAGGGGCCGTTTTTAAAACCGTTGTATATATACATATTTCTTCATTGTTGCTGCATTTTATATGTACTATGGTTGCATGTAGAGCATGTAGCCTAATTAAAGGGAAACTTTAGAGGATAAATATTTACTCAAGCAAAATAATACTACTGATAACAGTAATGGTAGTAGGCATAAAAATAATAAGTGAATATTATTATAATAAAAATAATACTCATTTCCAGTCACTACTACTATTTCTATCGGCAAATTCAAATTAAGTGAAATTGTTGGAAGTACCATTAGGGTGCTTTGTGTGTGTGTGTGTGTGTGTGTGTGTGTGTGTGTGTGTGTGTGTGTGTGGGGTGTGGGGTGTGCGCGTGTGTGTGTGCGTGTGTGTGTGCATGCGTGCGTGGGTGCGTGCGTGCGTGCGTGGTGGTGTGTGTGTGTGTGTTTTGTGTGAGAGAGAGAGAGAGAGAGAAGGGGGGGGGGGGGGGGGGGGGGGATGGCCGAAAGGATTATGGAACAAAACGGTCACTCTCTCACTAAACATTTGAACGTTTAAAGGTCTTGTGTAGACAATCAATGCACTGTTGAGAAGAGTCTGGGGTTTGGGAAAACAAACAGCAACAGCTAAAAGTCCTGCTCACAGAGCATCTGACACTGGTGGCACCACAGTTTCATGGACTGATACTGCCACCACGTGAGAAAAAAACACAGCACTGATTACGGGAAACGTTTTTTTAATTGTCAGTTTGTACATTCTTTCCCTAAGCATTTTTATATTTTGTCACTGAACAAAATTCTAAGTATATGTTTCCCGGCAGATTTTTGCAGATCATCCATTTCAGAGCGAGAGAGAGACAGGTATAAAAATTCATATACGTAAGATTTGTTGAAATGAAAAAGCATACATAAGTACTATCCCAAATTGACACAAAATAATTGTGTACATAATCATCCTATAGAACGTAAGAGGCATTATAATGTTACTTTCAAGTTGACATATGTTCACTGATACAGTTGAATTGCATTTTTGTAATGGGTGTATATAATAGCTAGAAATATTGACCTTTGTTTCCAAGTTTTATGCATATATTGATAAATATTGGTTTTAAAATTATTACATGAAGTGAGAGTAACTACTGAACATCACTATAGTTTTTGTTTTAGTTTTTTTTTTTCAAACGGGCAAAGTGTACTTCATGTTAAAGTGGGGGGGTGGGGGATGGGGTGGGGGTGGGGGCGGTTTGAGAGAGGAGAGGGGACAACAGCAAAAGCCCTTTTCAGTGTCACACTATTCTGTAACACAAGCCGCTGATCTGAGAGTGTAGGGCACACCACGAGACATGTGCCAACAAGACAGTTTGTGTTGTGTTAAAGTGATAGTGAACAGTTATGTGATGAGAAGTGGATATTGACACACAACCAGCTTTACCTACAAGGGTCGTGAGTACACATGTGTGTGTGTGTCTGCGTGCGTGCGTTGCGTGCGTGCGTGCGGGGTGTGTGTGTGGTTTTGTGCGTTTGTGTGTGTGTGTGTGTGTGTGTGGGGTCAGTGTGTGTGTGTGTGTGTGTGTGTGTGTGTGTGTGTGTGTGTGTGTGATCTGTTTTGTTCTGTTAAGTCATGCATGCACGTCAGTTTCAATTCAGCTTCTCTCTTCTCTCTCTCTCCCCTCTCTCTCTCTCTCTCTTCCTCCCCCCCCCTCTCTCTCTCTGTGTCTCTCTCCCTCTCCCTCCTCCCTTCCCCGAACCCACCTCAGTCTCGTATGCCGTGTGCCGTGTAAAATGTTGTGTGTGTGTGTGTGTGGTGTGTGTGTGTGTGTGTGTGATATCTGTTTTGTTTGTGAAGTCATGCATGCACGTCAGTTTCAGTTTCAGTTTCTCTCTCTTTTCTCTCTCTCCCACCCTCTCTCTCTCTCTCTCTCTCTCTCTCCTCTCTCTTCCTCCCCCCCCCCTCTCTCTCTCTGTCTCTCCCCCCTCTCCCTCCCCCCTTCCCCGACCCACCTCAGTCTCGTATGCCGTGTGCCCTGTATATGTTGTGTGTGTGTTTTGGGGTGTGTGTGTGTGTGTGTGTGTGTGGTGTGTGTGTGATTCTGTTTTGTTCTGTGAAGTTTATGCATGCACGTCGTTTCAGGTTCGTTTCTCTCTCTCTCTCTCCCTCTCTCTCCTCTCTCCTCTCTCTCTCTCTCTCTCTCAGACTTGTATGCCGTGTGCCGTGTATATGTAATTTTAGTGTGTGTGTGTGTGTGTGTGTGTGTGTGTGTGTGTGTGTGTGTGTGTGTGTGTGTGAGAGAGAGAGAGAGAGGTGGTGTGGGGTGTGTGGTGAGAGAGAGAGAGAGGGGGAGAGGAGAGTGTGTGTGTGTGTGTGTGTGTGAGGAGAGAGAGAGAGAGAGAGAGAAGAGAGAGAGAAAGAGAGAGAGAGAGAGAAAAGAGAGAGAGAGAGAGAGGAGAGAGAGAGAGATTGTTCAGTTATGAGTGCAAGCCATTGTCATGTGAAACATTTTCTCTTGATCATGCTTTTATTGATTTGTATTACATGTACAAAGCTATCTGGCATGTCAAGTTCTTCATATATGTATTATTAATCAGTCCTCCTCCACCTCCACTCTCCTCCCTCTCTCTCTCTCTTTTGCATGCTTTTATTGATTTTTTTGTGTAAAAGGTATCCGGGGCATGTCTGTTTCTTTATGTATGTATTCTCAATCAGTCATCCTCCCCACCCCCAATCTCCCCCCCCCTCTCTCTCTATGGTCAGACTCATCTCTCTCTCTCTCTCTCTCTCTCACTCTCTCCCTTTTCTCTCTCTCTCTCTCTCTCTCAGTTTTTGCATGCGCGCCGGGGTACACTGTGCATGTTTCTTTTCTTCCCTATTGATTTTATAAGTGGTTTAAAATTTTCCCTGCAGTGTCTTGTGTAGTCCCTGTTTACTCAACCATTCCTCTCACTCTCTTTCTCTTTCTCTCTCTCTCTCTCTCTCTCTCTCTCTTCTTTCTCTCACAGACACACACGCACACACACACACACACACACACACAACACACACACACACATACACACACACACACACCACACACACACAACACACACACTCGACTTTGGTTGCAGCAGTTTTTCGTCAAGCGCTGGTCTGGGTTTTTTTTTTGTTTTTTTCCATTAGAGGCTGTTAAAAGTTCATACCTAAAACCCCCATCTGTAATTTAATAATCATAATGAGGGTATTGACGGTAAGTTTCTGCTTTTATGTACTATTGTGAGTGCGCGCGCATGTGTGCATGCGGTGCGAAGTGTGTGTGTGTGTTTTGTGTGTGTGTGTGTGCGCATGGGGCGCGCGCGCCCGTTTCGCACGCGTACGTGCGTGCGTTCGTGTATGTGTAAGGGAAATTTGTGTATGGGAGTAAGAATAACCTTCGCAGAAAAGGGGCTCAACAGTGTGTTGTGGACAAAGACAATCCGCTGTTCCGGTGTTACATCGCCTCCCTGTGTGCAGCCGTTGTGTAAAAAAATTGGTCAGCTTTTTGGCGCGATACAGCACCAAGCAGGGTGTAAATTCGGGTATTCTCCACCCTTTCAGTACAAGCGCCCTGGGGCCCTTATCTCCAGACACTCTAGGGTTTCAGATACCAGACCGCTAGGCCTAACATTAACAGACCCGGCTTGTTGGCTGCGCGCGAACAATTTGTTACTTCTGTTTTCCGTCCCACGATTTTGAAGAATTTGACTCAAGCGACTTAATGCGCAGTCAGAACTGCCGTGACGTTAGGGCGCAAAAAATTATCCCCTTGGGCGTAATAAATTACGTGAAAATGCGTAATGGTTGGAGGTCTGAAATTTTATGCTATTTATTTAAGGCATGATGTCTGACCTCTTTTCACTGCCCCGACTGCAGGACTTCACTGATTGCAGGTCAAAATCGTAAGATCTGAAGGACAGTAACTCCATTTGGTTTAGAGTTTGCACTGTATTGCTTCACCTGAATAATATCCTGTTCCATGTGAAATGGCTAGACTAGACAGAGTTACTAGGTAGCCTGAGTGTCTGCCCTATCCCCACAAGATATTTCAGTCCCTCACTGAAAAACATACTGTCAGTCATAGTCAAGTTTTTTTAACAATCCAACCACACCCCCCACCGGGAAATTCTTCTTTTACAGACCTGTTTACCCCAAATTCATGTTCCTGTAATATCTCAGACAAAACCTGTAATTTGAAAAAAAACCAACCCTGTAATCTTCAAAATCGCAATACCTTCGCACTTTTGAAGATTTGGAAGAGCTGGCCGTTGGCGCGTAAGACTGGTAAAAGACGCAAGGCACGCTGGGAAAATGTCTTCTTACTGCTTTTGACCAAGCAGACAAAACTTCGCGTTCATCAATTTTCTTTCTTTGATTTGGTGGTGGTGGTGGGGGGGGGAGCAAAATTCCCGTATTTTTCAATTTTTTTCAGTAGAAATTACGGCAAAATTGTAAGGGTAAACAGGTCTGCTTTTATATTCAGCATTTAATGGAACTAGTTCTTTGCTGAAGAAAGACTAGACAGTTCAAATCAAACTAAAAGCTAAACTTTTTTTTCTCATTTTATATGACACTACTTCTCTAAGAAACATATGGTAACAAAACTGATGTATAAACAACGAATAGGTTAAAAAAAAAAAAAGAAGAAGAAAAAAAAAGAAACTGTCTACTTCAGAAAAAGAAAGAAATTATCTACTACCCCCCCCCCCCCGCCCCCCCCCCGTCCTACCCAATACCGACTGTTTAACCGAATCTACAATTCGATCTCCATCTTCATCCCCTTACCTGTACCCATCTCATGCTAAATAAAGTACTTCTTCATCCGCTTCCCCTATCCCCCTCTCAGGGCAAATAAGTAAGTCCTCACTCCTGTGAGAATTCCCACCTTGGTTGAGAGTGATCCACGTCTCCGGAGCACACCAGCGCTGCTGAGGAACAATGCACTGAAGCCTCTCTTTGGCTACACAACTGACTGCGGATGGCAGAAGCGGGGGGCCACTGCCTTCTGAATGACGGGAGTCAGACCCTGGGCTGCGGCTTTCACCATCTTCTTCCACACCTTGGTCACTATGTCAAAGTGCTCTCGCGGTTTCACATCATGGTTCCGCATGTACCCAAACACACACATGCATACCATGCGACATGTGCATACCTGCAGACAAAGTGACAAAGGGTTTGTTTGGGAAAAAAAAACAACCCAAAACTTTGCTTCAGACCTGACCAGAAGAGACATCATAGACAACATTCTACTGAATATAGGCTTGTTGTCCATTTCCTAAAGCCACCTTATCAGGGACTGAATATAAGTTCCCAATTTAGGTAATGGTACAAATGGAAAAGGAAAAGGTTGGGAGACGGAGGTGGACTTGAATTGATTTCAGAGTGAAACTGAATAAAGTAATCAAGGAGAAAAAAAGCTCACTGGCTCAGAGGTGTAACTGCGTGGGGTCTAGTGGTCTAATCTGTGCTTTACACCAATTGCTAAGTTTTCTTTTTTTTTTTTTTTTTTGGGGGGGGGGGGGGGGGTGTTACTTTTTTTTTGTTCCTAATTTTTTGTTGTTGCGTCATTGTAGTCCAGCGAACCAACAGGGCATTTTCAAATTATTCAATGCTTTCAAAGTCACACACGGAAAAAGTCACATCTTGAAAGAAAAAATGCTTTAAAAGAAAACATCCTAAAATGAAAACCACAAACAATTTCTCAAATGGCAGCTGAACCATCAACATCTTTGAAGCTGAAAAGACTAGACCATGCTAGGGGCGCCAGATATTCCTTTTAATGTATTGAGCATGGATTAAAAAAGAAAAAACGAAAATGCAAAAAGCTCTTATACAAAAACAGTTAAATGCCACAAACACAAGATCAAATAAAGCCATACAGTTGTACACTCTGCAGAATGGACAACTAGTGTCCACTCTGGGCAGTGTGCACAAGTTAAACTCCCAAGTCACCTGATTACAACAAAAAGGCTGGCATACATGAATTGTGAGGAGAAATAACCTTCAGGGTTTCCAGAAGAAAAGACAGGAGAAAGGACCACAAAGGCAGAAAAAAGGTGGATGACAGTAGTGAGTACAGTAAAATAGAAAGGCAGAGTCAGAGAGTGTGACAGAAAAGAGATTAATGGCACAGAGGCACAGAACTTCCTAAAGGTGAGGGAACTGTTTGTACCAAAACAGCCCTCAGCATCCACAAGAGACCACCTGCAAAGCCAGGAGATTGCAGTCTGCAGGATTTAAAGTTCCATGGCTGTATGAGTGAGTAAATAAACAGGTAGGATTGAGAAGAGGGTCTCATGGACAAACTTTGAAGATGCCTGACTGCCCATTAGCCCAACCCACTAGTCAGATTTGGATGCCAAACTGACATTGTCTGCATTACTAATAATTGTGTGTGTGTGTGTGTGTGGTGTGTGTGTGTGTGTGTGTGTGTGTGTGTGTGTGTGTGCGTGTGTGTGTGTGTGTATAGTGTGTGTAGAGTCGTGTGGTGTGTGTGTGTGTGCGTGTGTGTAGAGTCTGTGTGTGTGTGTGTGTGTGTGTGTGTGGTGGGTGTGTGTGTGTGTGTGTGTGTGTGTGTGTGAGAGAGAGAGAGAGAGAGAGAGAGAGAGAAGAAGAGAGAGAGAGAGAGGAGGGGCATGCATGCCAGTGTGAGCGTAAATGCATGTGAATCTGAATGCAATCTGTGTGCTCATGTGCGTCTATGCTCTTGCATGCGCACATGTGTGATGTGTGAGTGTGCATGTACAAACATGTATGCAAGTACTCCAGTGTATATGGTCATACAGATGTCTGCATGTCTGCAAATGATTTGTTTGGGAATGAAAATACAAATAAAGCAAAAAGTAAAAATTATAGGAAAAATAAAGATTGTCTAAGAGAAACCTGACATACTTTGTTGGTGTCCAGGAAAGGTGTGGTAAGAGCCACCGAGTTGATGGGATCAGCAGCATGCTGCGACCTCCACACCTCCAGTCTCTGCCTGTTTGGCCTGCCCTGCTGCAGCAGAGGTGTGCACTGGGGAAAGACCTTCAGGAGCTGGCTGGCCACCTGGTAATTGGTCATGACCAGGATCTCCTGAACCATCTGATGCCCTCTGGGAGCCGTCATCTCCACTGGACCAGCTCAAGTCCAGGTAAGCATTGCCCTTACGCAGCTTCTGCTGCATGAGGGAGATCTGGAAAAGCACAAGGATGCAGCTCTTCAGGTAGTCGTTTTCCGCTCCTTCAATATCGTCCAGGATACTGTCCACATCTTGGTAGGAGAAGCAGTGTTTGGAGTTGATGATCGTGGGACGAATGGAGGTCTCTACCACATGCCACTCCTCCCACTGCCAGACACTGTCATGAAGACAGACAGCGCGCATCGGTCCTGGTTTGGCTGCAGGCTGCACAGCTCACTGCTCAGTCTGCCGGGCAACATGGGCACCTGGTCACGCCCCATGGGCAACAGAGACGCTCCTCGCTGAAGAGCTTCCCTGTCTACAGCAGAACTGACTTGACAAAGCTCGCCACATCAGCGATATGCACGCACACTCGGTAAGATATGTCGGAGATCTGGTCAATGCTGAACGCTACCTGAAGATCAGTAGCCTGAAGATGGTCTATGGTTGAAAGACCAGGCTTGTGTCAGGTCCATGCGTGTGCTGTACACTTCAGCAGGCAGAGAGTTGCTGCATGTGGCTACTCTTTACTTCGTCCAGCACCTGCCCACTGAACTCCATCGGTACATTGTGCTCAATATCCATGATTTTTTAGAGCAGAGGTCAGGTTACTACCCACTGGAATGATGCAACAACCAACCTAGGAGGTAGAAGAAACCTGGTAACCACTTCAGGTATTTCACCACAAACAGTTTACTGTCTACGTCACTATTTTCAACTTTCGTAGTGGCTAAAACTGACGGTCATATCAGTGGCCAAGCAATAAACACAAACATGACCTTGCTTCACCTGTTCAACGTGTTTCTGAAGTGCAATGTTGTAAATGCATGGCGTACCCGAGGTTACAGGAGTAAGTAGGCTGGTGTTGGAGTTGCCAGCGGAACAGATGAGAAGTGCGATAACGATGGTCAACAGCTCTCTGCAAAATCCCACAACTCGTCCTTGTACAGCCCGTTTCCTCTGGATGCGTCACCAGCTGCAGACATGATCTCCACCACAACTTCATCTTGATCGAAAGCTCGGCCACGATGCAGAAAGCCCCTTACTTCTATTTCTGTATAGAATCTGAGGGGTCAACCACTTCAGCGACACAATCATCTTCCATCATATGAAAAATGCATCGTTTAAAACGATCTGGTTCATTGTGCAAGGCAGCCTGAAGAGTGGGTTGTGTGTAGTTATAATATTTCACTGTTCCAGTATCTTCATCTTGAGTCAGCGTAGATCTCAGCATCTGATTCAAATTCCAAACCTGCAGCGGCTGCCTGGAGCAGTTTCCTCCTCTTGTCTTCATTGACCAGCTGCTCGTTGTAGGTCAGCAGGGCCTGCCCTTCCTCAAGCACCACGTCAATGCACTCCACTTTCAGAGGCAGGAGCACATCTTCACCACTGGCCTCCATTGCAAGCTGCAGCAGAATCTCATCTGCTTTAACAGGGGCATCGGAGGCTTTGAACTCTTCCACGACTGGTTTGGCCAACTTTAGTTTGCCAGTGGCTTTAAAGGAACAAGTTTAAGTGGTGCTGGTGAGCAGCTACTTGCGGAGTTTGACGAGAAGCAACATTTTGGAACAAAATTAGGAACGGCTTGTGGTATAACTCCAGAAGTAGCTTGCAGAACACTCCAGAAGCGGTTTGTGGAAACAGACCAGGAGCCATGCGTGGAACAAGTTCTGGAGCAGCTTGTGGAACCAGACCAAACCGGGCACGACTGTAGAGGGAAGGATTGGTGGAGGAGGCGTGGTGTATGCTGGCAAGGTAGCAGATGTAGCAGTGTCACCGGCACCAAAGCTGGGTTCCACATCATCAACATATACTTCCTTCAGAAACCTGGAGTCACCCCATCATCCATGGTGTAGCTGTTGAAACAGGGGGAGGACTAGTAGAGGGAGGACGACTTGGGTTTTTGCACAGCTCTGTCACTTCATTCAAACCGTCGCCCCATGAGGACATTTGCAACTCTACAACCTGAAAAACACACATGAGCAATGAGCACAACTTTCTAGTCACCAGTAAACCGATGGAGTTACACTATCAGTACAGGTGATTAAGTGTGGGGAAAAGACGTTGTGATAAGTGAATGCATGGGTCCAATGGCCAATGCAGAAAACATATGCTTGTGGAATAAAAACAGGATCCCCTCAGACCGTCTTGATGCTTTAAAATTATGCACGCATACTGTGTCTCAAACATAGAACATGGCTTCATTTATCAGATCGGAAGTTGTGTTTTGTGTGTGTGTGTGTGTGTGTGTGTGTGGTGTGTGTGTGTGTGTGTGGTGCTCATGCAAGTATAATATGTGTGTGTGTGTGTATGTGTGTGTGTGTGTGTGTGTGTGTGTGTGTGTGTGTGTGTGTGTATGTGCGAGCTATCCCAACAATTCATAACAATTTAATGAGTTAAACAAACAAAAATGAAAAAAAAAGACAAAGGTCAAATAAACATGATTTGAGAAAACAGAGTAAGTATCGGCATCCATGTTTTCAAAATATCCTCTGGTGTGTTAAACAAACCATGATTGAAAGTACAGTTCTTTATCTAAAATAAATTATAAAAAAACAAACAAAAACCAAGTCTTCCTCTGTCCCATCCTTTATTATGATAATGCCAGTCACCTGACTCTTGATGTTGTCGTAGTTCATGTGGGGTGGACGAATACTGCGCATGTTGTTGGCAGTGTTGAGGTACGTGCGCCAGATCTGGATGCACTCTCCTATGGCGCACAGAGCCACAGGGTCCTCCACTGCGGCCACCATGGACTTGGTGCGGGTCATGGCCGTGTTCAGCAGCTTGCGGTCCGACAGGAAGGCAAGTCTGTCACTCCACCCACAGACTCCGCCTCGTACAAGGCCTTGGCCACCATGCTTGCTGTGCAGCAGATTCCTCGTGCGCACTGTCGAGATGAACAAGGCGCGGAACTCCTTGCCTGAAATAAAAGTTTCTTTAACATGAAGGAGTTATTATAGTGTGACTCGTGAACATTTAAAACTGCATCTATCAAATAAACTTAGATATGATAATTCTAACTATGTCGTGCCTTAGTCTCGCTAAAGCAAATGCAATATCGAGGCTTCAAACAGTCAGGCCAAAAGCAAATTCAATATTAAGCTCCAAAAATAATTAATCTGTCGACTCACTGGCAATGTGCTGGAAGTTAAACTCAGACACTAAACAAACTGATATGCAAAAGTTATACGCAGAAGCCTCTTTAAGGCCATTAGCTTGACCATTTAAGTACATGTAAGAGTTCTTTCTTGCTGACTAAAAACTGTGCATATTTCTCTATGATATATTATCAAGATGCAGGTCAGAGATCACTCTTTCCCAAAACAAAATGTACCGGTAAATAAAAGGCAAATCTTATCTCTAGAGGCAATCAAACTTGTGATAAATAAAGAATCTGACACTAAATGTATTTATATGACTTGAAGAACATAGCTTTTACGGAAAAAAAATGTAATTCTTTACAATGCAGTTACTGGTGAACACAATAAAAATTGTAAAATACTTTTCACAATATTTCCAACATTCTACGATACCTTTCACAACCTTTTCCCTTTTAAATTTTAGTGGCCTTATTCTTTAAAAAATTTTGCAGAAATCTGTAAGTAGCATTCATGAAAAATCTGTCCGAGATGTTTTAAATCAAAACACAATACACTTTAAAAATCATTCATAACTATATGTTTTAATTATTTCACACAAGTCATTATAGCTTGTATGCTAAACTTAGCTGAATCTTTAAAATATAACGAAAATATGGATGTAACAAGGTGATAAGGAGTCCACTTATAGTGCCTTACCAATAGCTGAACTTTTTTAATACCAACATCAACATTTCCGCATGCATGGCGTGCAATGGACAGATTTGGATTTCATATACATATATATTATACATCATGTTTTCCTTATACTGTGTGCAAGTTCAAGCATATCCATCTTTCCACTGTTTCCTTGAAAATTTAACATGTTTACAGTTACAAGAAATAAAGAAGATAATGAGCATATGCACAGTTATGTTCAGCAACATGAGTGCATAATCATTCAAGCACAAGGAACATGTACAAGTGAGTACTTTTTGTTCCATCATATTTCATTGACTACAGCAAAAACCAACATTCCCTGCAAAACCATCTTCTGTTTCTGGTCCATGGCGTACAAGCTACAACTTCTTCCTTCTATGGCAAGACAAGGAACAAAGACTTCCTGCCTGGTTTTCCTTCACCTACATAATCAGGGATCTTGTGGTCAGACATGTCCAATCCTCAGCGTACCCAGATTCATGAACAATGCTGACCAAGAGATGTGGAAGCAATCTTCTTTTCAGATGCTCCATCAGTTTATAACTCCTCCACTATGCAATTCTTATCGCTGCTGGTACAGTCCACAGGAGGCATTCAACATACGTTGAATGAAAATAGGCATTACAGAGTACAAATGAAGCGACTCAGCAGCAATGCAGTGTCTCCTCTTGTACACGACCTCATGGCAATCTTATTTTCATAAATCCATCTAGTCTGCCTAGGGAGGGCAACACTCCAACAACAGCAGCACTGTAGAGCGTGAAGTAACTGTACTAAACACATTAAAAAAAAGTACAGGTGTGGATATGGGGCATGCAACAAAATAATAATGAGAATAACAGCAACTATTGCATATGATCCATTACCCTGAATGTTCTGCACGGGCTCAACGCTGACAGAACGCAGTCCGCACGGTGATAACTTTGAGGAGGCTGCGAATTTGCTTCACCTGTCAAAGACACAAAAAGTTCTAGTTTTACTTCTCATTTGAATAGCAGTATGTGTCCATGCACATCCCTCTCTGAACTTCCTGCACAACTCTGTTTCCAATCAGTTGTAATTCTGATATTCAAAGTACGTCCGGTCAAATATGAGTTACGCAACACATGGCTGACATAGTGACAATAATAAAGCTCTCATCTGTAAATAATAAATCTTCCATCCTTTAAAAATGGAGGCAATTTCAAAAAGATCATCATTCAGAGGAATGAACAGCATCTACATTGCAATTGTTGACTGACTGAAACAGGATTTACTTTCCGACTAAACATGGTAACGAAGAATCAGTAAGGCAAAAACCTGATCAGTGTATGGACAATGTTAAGGACAACTTAAAAAAAAAAATTGGCACTGATACATGGCAATTTCCATATCTCCAGAAGAACAACAAAGTCAAATTTTGGTTTCTAGTCCTTCCAGACCTGCAGCTTCATCATCAATACACATTTGTTCTTCAACATACTGTGCATGTGCTGTATAAACTGTTAAGTACAAGAGATAACGCACAGCTTTAACATAAAAACATGATCCCCATTACTGCCAGAATGTAAAATCAGCAGGCAGACAACTCCTTCACAAACCTGGTCATAATATGGTGTGACCACACCGATTTCTTCAGGAGTCACTCGGCCCCACTCCGGGCCAATCATCCAGCAGGCTGATGACACGCTCCACCACCTCTGAGCACTCAGCCATGTTAACGTAGGAGGTGCTGTCTGCCAGCTGCTCCTCCCGCCCCAATACAGCGTAGAACTGCAGTGGGGTCAGCTCCACCACTGAGGGATGCTGCCTCCGGCTGTCAGCTTCTCAGGGCCACCATAGAACACAGCAGAGATGAAGCGCAGGATCTCCATCTGTTGAGTGGGAACAGATTGGAAATTGCCTTAAATGCATGGTAATGAAACTGCTAGTATCCCAGTGACGTTCCATGATGAATCAGAATGGTCAAAAACACTTTGCAATACTTTCGGGAGGCGGGAAGTGTTTTACAATGAATGAAATGTGTTTAAGCATACAACCAATGACTTATGTATACACTCCATCAGAAAACTGACAAAAACAGAAACAAAAAGCAACGCACAAAAACACACACACGTCACAATCAAACAAACATCCATGTCAAACCAACACAAGATAGCTTTGGAATTAACAAACTCTCAGCATAATCATGGAACCTGCTGAAGGCCATTACAACTTCTGTTGCTGCAATACAATTCTTATGACCATGCACAGTGACAATCAAAAGTTTCTATCTGCCGAGTCTGGACTCTCTGCTTAACTCTCCGACTACGATCTCTACAAGATCAGGGCTGAACGCTCATAATCCAGAGAAGCAATAATTCTAGCAAGGAACTTCTGGTTCTCTTGTACGGAAAACAACTGCATGGGACAGGTTTTAAAACAAAACCTGTTAATGCTCTGTCTGTAATGAGCATGTGGTGATAAATGTAAGCAGCAGCATTTACCTTAGTACGATAGTTGATACCCAGAAATATGTTCAGAGGGTTTGAGAGCGACATCTTTTGCAGCTGATGGCTGAAGTTGGTGTAGTAATCAAACAGTCTTTCCAGCATGGACATCCCAAAGTTCTGGCGTCGTGCTTCTGCTGAATACACCTGAAAGCAAAAACTTTTATCATAAGGGCAAGGAAAAACACAACACACACACACAATGAGAGTTTCACATGTGATCAAGCTAGGAAAGCATTCAATTCCAAACATTCTACATAAAAAAAAGCGAGTTGTGACAAATTTAATCCTCTTGCATTCATCAAGGTACCAGCCACCTGAGAAATGCCTCCTCATGTTAAACCAGCCACAGTCCGTCTTAACTATGTCACACATGAAGCGGGATTTTTACATCGAGCACCAAGCTGACCTTGCCACAAATTTTGTGAAAGAAAACTTTTCAGCAAAAGTTTGGCATACCTAATGAAGTGCTGGTGCTAATTAAAGCTCTGTACACTGTTCCACTTATAAGCTGTGGCATGATCACTCTCAAAGATTTATTTAAAAAAACAGAAATTTTTCTCCAATACAAATTTTCAGAAATTCTTACTTGTCTAAACAAATGCCCTTACACTCGCTTGCTTTGGTAATACAGACATAAATAACTGATGAAAAATGATCTCAAACCCTTTAAGTCAAAAACCACCCAAAACAGCATACCTTGGGGCTGATCTGCAGATGGTCCCCAGTCAGAACGACACAGGTCTTGTCTGTGGCCAGGTCAAAGGCATGACCGTCTCACACTCCAGGGCCTGAGCAGCTTCATCGATGAAGATGTGCGTGAAGGCTCCCTTCAGCTTCATAGTGGTGAGCCGAAGAGAAATCTCCACCGTGGTCACCACGATACGGTGCTGGGTCACGATGCTGGGGCGGGGGAAAACTCAAAGGAGGACCCATCTGGGGAATAGCAACAGTACTTTCGGGTGGCCTCTGGAATGCTGGTTATGCGGCGGTCCTTGGACACGATGCGCAGCAGCAGAGGGTTGTTGCTGGGACTCCTTCGCAGGAAAGGGTCCAGGTGCTTGGTGATGTACAGGTCGGCAGCACTGCAGACACACATCAACGGTACAAAGCTCTAGAACTCTTTTTCAGTAATTACCCAGAAGCAAAAAACATAAACAAACAAACAAGAATCCCAACCCCCCCAAAAAACAAGACCTTCACTTTCATGCCTATCTGCTGTTTAGTTAACATAACCCACTTTGCCCCTCTACTGCAGCCACAGCACATTCTCTCAGGACACCTAACTGCGGCCTTTTGAAACATTTTTCCTTTTCGGACAGCTTCAAGACACAGCGGATAAGTTCTCACATCTTACATCAAGAAATTCTGTAATTCATCTTTCTATAACTCAAAATTGGCAAACAATTCTAAATTGCAACATGTTCTTGCTGACTGGTCATGTGCAGCTATAATGCTTGCAACACGTGGCAAAGCAGTGGGGTGTCTGTTGTGAACATAGCTGCAACATGTGTTGAAAAGGTTAATGTAATGCACCATGCCTAACTCATTCCAACCCCAAAACACCCTTCTGCTCATTTTCATTCCTAAACACAGCAACTCCTAAGAATATTGCCAGCAATGCATTAATGTAAAGTTTTTGTTAATTTCATTCATCCCCAACCTTCTTTACAACATGAAAACAACATAAGAATGAATAGTTTGTGTGCAGCTCCCTGTTTGGCTAGTATTCTTACCTAATCAAACTTATGTGAATTCTAACCAGTTTGCAAAGCTCCGTTGGATGAATTTTGTGACACAGGACTAAGAATACCCAGTGGAGAGTTTCACATGTATGGTCAGTCATGAACATCAGCGAAAGCAGAAACAAAGCATCCTTGCGTACGCTGGGTGCACAGAACCCTAGAGCATGCTGGGTAAGTCAGACATCCGGGTTTAACCTGAGGATAAATTGGGAGTCCAGTTGACCAGAAATGCCATTTCCATGATCACCCTCATGAAGTGGTATAAGGAATCAAGAGGCTGAAGAGAGGCTCAGAATTCACTGTTTCCAGGTGAACCGCAGGTAGGACCAGTTAACTGGGTAGATCAAGATTTGAAAAACAATTAGCGTCCTTGAGACTTATCAAATGGCCCAACATCCCTGCTGGATGGACTCTCCGATCAGAGCCTGGATGTCCATCATTAACTTGAATCTGAAAAGCAACTGGAGGGGGGATGGGAGGACTTTGGGACAACAAACAGGTGGCTTGTGAAAGCATGAAGCCAGATTCAAGATCTTGGGACTGAAGCCTTTCAGGAGCCGAGATACTTCCTCATCTTTAATGCGGTCTTCCTCCTGAAGGGTGGTCATGTAAGAAGGAAAGGGGGTAGGGTGGATGACTGGGAAACACCACAGGCTTGTGTCCCTATCTCACGGGGTCCTGATGTTGCCCCTCCAAAGAGGATGGGGAGCAGCATGGAGAAAGCTGGGTCCATACACACAAAGAAGTATATCAGAAATCTTCTGTGTGACAGATGAAGATGGTAGCAAACACATTTGCTGGCAACACGGACTAAGAGCCAAGAATCGGCCTCCAAGTTTTGAGGGCTTGGAGCTTGAGGAATCTGGGTGGCAGAGTTCTCACTGTCCATAATGCTCCAGCCTGGAGGAGCCTGAATTATTAATCATGGGTTTCAGAGGAGATGACAGTGAACTGTGTGTCTTAGTACTGCTAATAACAATGAAAATTTGCTAGAGCTAGCAAACTGGCTAGCATCAGTATGACACGGGATAAGAAATGATGTCCAAACACACACACCCCTAAAATGTTTCAATCACAATAAAATCAGATAAAAATAAACCTTTGTGAAATGCAATTACCTGTTAGACTGAGCACAAATGAGGATCCTGGCATCATGTCTTTCTCTCAGAAGTACCATAGCTGCTTGAGCCAAGGTCTCCGTTTTGCCTGTACCAAACGGTCCGTACATGATGAATGGAGGTGTGTAGCCTGTTCGCTCTGCTACAATGTGACGAACAGCCTGCAGCTGATCTTGGTTCAATGTCCGAGATCTGCAATTCAAACAAAGGTACAGTGATCAACAATGTTTCAGATCATCTAAATTAAATCAAAACACTAGACAAAAAATCAATCCCAACAACAACATCCCAGATTGTGACAATGAACATAGCAATCTGAATCAATAAAACCCACAAACTGACAACCCAAAAAGCCCTAAACAACAACACACATCCATCCACTGAAAATTTAATCACAGCAATCAATTTAAAATTAAAAAACAATGACAATCTAATGAAAAAATCAGACAGCATTAAGTTTTTAAGTGATTAACCCTATGCAACAAAAAAAAAAACCCAGAAAAATCAATCAACCACGTGACAGCGCTTCGGCGCACAAAAATCAAACAGCTGCTTACATGCAAAACAAAAAACCGCTCTACAGTACAAAACATTAAAACAAACAAAAAATTTTCTAAAAAAAAAGCAATGTTGATCTTAAAACTGTGACACACAACTGGACGTTAAAAAACAAACATAAATGTATCCTGAAATAAAATTCGAATACACATAAAACTAAAGGGGAACAGTGAAACACAACTCCGCACTTACGTCACTTGAGGCATTTTGCCATTGATGGAAGGGTTTGATTTTGGAAATGTCGGGGAAACTATGTCCGTGTTTTCCAGTGAACCAAACATAGGCAAGTTGATGAAGTGAAAAACTTTGATCTGGAACGCACTTCCCCCCCTACAAAAAGCAAACAAAACTCACCAAAGAGAAAAACTGAAATTTTTCACACTTAACAATCCAAAAACCACAGCGCCAAAACACAAACAAAAAAGCAACCCCGAAGCAATCTTGACATACAGCCTCAGGAGAGTTTTGTTTTGCAAAGGTGACATCAAAGAAAACATATTTGTCAAAACATCACCGCCCGCATGCTTTATAATAAATAGATGTTACTTTGCACCCCTTCATCTTCATGTGTACTTCAGCTTGTTTTCATTAAAAAGCCAGTCTTTCTTTCAGGCTTAAAACGGGGAGGGAAAAAACCACTGAAACAGGGGGGTCCGGGGGCATGCCCCCCGGGAAAAAATTTTTTAAAAAACCGAGTGTAAACATGCCATTTTCGTGTTTTCTGGACAAATTTCAAGAGTTTTTTTAGTCATAAAATTTTCTGTAAACACAAATTATTACAGGAAGACTTTTTTTGGGGAAAAGGGGAAAAGGGGGGTTTAAAACACAAAAAAAAATAACATCCCCCTTTTTGAGTTTTTTTACAGGTTTTTCCCCAAACAAAGTTTTTGGGATAAAACTCACTTCGGGTGCTCAAAATTTTCACTTTTCAGGTTTAAATGACACACAATATCAATTTGAAGTTGGTGCACACAAAGTTAGTAACTGCATCAAACACTTTAAAGTTCAGTCTCATAAACAGAGATCATTGGCGAATCACCCATTTTGAAAGTCCAAATCCAAAAATTTTGATAAATGAAAACTTGGGGAAATCAGCACACCGAAAGTTTGTTTTTTGGGGTGTTGGGTGGGAGGCATTAAAGAAACATAGCAAGGAACTCTGTTTCTTCTTGCGCTCATTTTTCCCTTTTTTGCCACCACCTTTTGCTTTTTGTTTCCCCACGCTTTTGTTTTTTGCTTTCCCCCCTTTTCTGCCACATTTTAACAATTTTTTTTTCTTCTCTCCCCTTCGCCGCCTTGACTTTAATTTTTTAACCCCCTTTTTTCCTGCTGCCTCCCGCCGGGCCTTTATTTTAATTTCATTTTTTTTTAAGGTTGATTTCCCCGGACAAGGGTAAGGGGGGAGTTATGGGGTTTTGTAGTGGGGAAAAAAAGTGATGGTTTTTGGGACCACCGCAACATTTCCCTTAACACATTTTTGCCCCAAAGCAAAACCGGGGTGCAATAACTTTTGCGAAAAAGTCTCCAATGACTTTTTCGTAAATTTTTTCTGAACGTCCACTCCCATTTCCACTTGTTTTTAATTGCAGATTCGTCAAAGATGACCCGCAAAAAATGACTGCGCCCTCCGCCATTTTTTTTTTTTCCGAAGTCCCCCGGGAAACTTTTTTCCAAGAAATTTCAGGGCATAATTTCCCCAGGCTATGAACCTTGCAAGCCGATCAGGGAAACCTTCTCCTTCGTTTTTTTTTTTTTTTTTTTTTTTTTTTTTGACAAACCGAAATCGGGGAATTCCGCCCAACCGGAACTTTTTAAGCCTGCTTAATTCCTGTCAACCACTTTTTTTTCCCCTTTAATTTTGACAGGACGCGACATTTTTTTGCACACGGGGATTTTAACTGAAAACACGTGAAAAAAAAGGAAGTTTTAAAACCACAAATACCAAATATTTTTTCGAGAATTCATTTTGAACAAAACTTTAATACATAAACCCTGGAACATTTGTAAGTGAGTTTGTGCACCTAAATTCTGTACCAAAAAGTAGACATAATTCACAACCTTTTTGGGTAAATTAACACACGGGTCAGAATTGTAATTTTTCTATTTTTGACAATTTAATTGTGACTAAAAAAAGCGCTGTTTTAACAAAGCTGTTTTTTATCAAAATTTTTTGTGTAAAATTTCTCAATTTCACTCTGTTTATGAAACATAATAATCAACAAAAAAAATTTTTTTTTAAGCCTTTACTAACCTCAATACAAACACGATTTTTTAAAATTATCATTTAAAATTTCACAAAAACTTGTTAACAAAAAAAAAAAAAAAAAAAATTTCGTGCTTAAAAAATATACCCATTTTCCACAATTTTTTTTTTTATTTTCTTTCTTTTTAAAATTTTTTTTTAAAAAATTTTTTTGCATGACTGATACATAACGGGGGATTCTTTTTATGAAAACAAAAGGGTTTAAACAAGCAAAGTTGGTTTTTAAAATTATCTTGTAAGAATTTCAGTGTTTTTAAGAAGGAATGGTAAACAGAGATGTCTGCAAAGGGCCTTTTCGCACAATGACAAAAGAGGCCAAAGGGAACTTTTACATTTCCAAATTTTGTAGACATAAATTGTCAGTTTTTTCATTTAAACCCATTTAATTGACAATTCCCAAAAGGGGGTTTAAACGTTTTTTCAGATATTTTAATTTCAGCCGGATATACTTGACACCTTAAAAAAACATTCATACACCTCAAATCAAAGACAAATTCACCTTTTGCTTTCCCCTCGAAGTACTGCACACACACTCCACATCAAAACCAAACAAAATTTTATACCTCCACCGACATTCCTGCTTTCCCTTCCCGTTCCCCCCACACGACTGGTGACAGACTGCGAAACATAGTCTTTGCCCTTTCCCCCCGACAGGCTCAAACACCCTGCTTTCCTCAAAGCGTTTCGGGGCACAGCACTGTGCGCACACTGGTCAGGGTCACTTTTCCCGCTCCTGTGTCTTCCGTCAATTTCATCAGAGGGGGGCGCAGAAACAGTTCACCAGACGACACGGGAGGTGTTCTGTTGCTCCGTTTTATCTCTTTTTTGACCTCAGCCACATTCACCATGTTTAAACTGTGAACAACAAAATGAATAACTCAGGGTTTTGTTTTTAGTAAAAGAACTGAAAATCTGAATATAGTTTTCTTGTATTCAAACATTAAGCCAAGCAGAGACATTTTTACAAGTTGCATTGTGTTCAATCATCCTTAACCATCGCATAGACATAGCAAAAAAAATCGTTCATTTTTTGACACAATACTGACACCTTACAGACCCGCCCACCTCCACTTTTACATTTTCTCGCGCACCGGGGGGGCTCTTGTGTTTAAACCACTATATGACCCCAAAATCAATTATGTGGAACACACTACATTCTTTTTTGAATCATTCCAACACAAAATTTATAACAAAAAAAACCAATAAAAAAAAAATAAAAAAATAAGGAACATTAGTCGCTATCTTAAACAAAAGCCCTAACGCTTAAGCTAACCCTAAAAAACACACACAGACCCACACACACACCACACACAAATGACACCACAAAACACACACAACCACACACCCCCCCCACCGCGAAGGGCAGAAAAATAAAATTTTGAAGAGAGTGTTTTGAGGGGGGACTTGAAAAAGGAAAGAATGTTGAGTTTTTGAGTGCATAAGGGAGATTGTTCCACAGGAAGGGGCCTGAAAAAAAAAAGAACGTTCACCAATGTTCTGGCCCGAAAACGAGGGGGTTTGCAAAGCAGGTCAAGGAAAGCGAAGCGCTAGAAAAGTAAGGTCGACAGAAAAAGAGAGGTAAGTGGAGCGAGGGCCCTCCCAAAGCCTTGAACAGAGCAAAGAAAATTTGTACTGATGCGTTTTTCAACAGGGAAACCATGAAAGATTTTTGCAAGGGAAAACAGAGAGGGTTTTTGGGGGATTTTTGAGACTCAAGACCAAGACTCACCGCTAATAAGCTTTTGGGGGTGATCTCTTCCAAATCCAAGAGGCGGGCTCTTGTCACATAATTTTGCTGGTTTTAGCTCTCCACACGCCTGTGTCACACGTCCTGGCGGGCCCTTTACGCGGGTCGGACACGGGAAAACATCGAGGATACGGGAGGGGATCACCGACGGTTTTTCCTCCGCCGCGGTCGGGGAAAGCCAACTTTTGACGAAGGGGTTTTCCTGAAAAAATTTTTAACGGGAAAAAATGCAGACACACAAAAATTTTAACACAATACGTTTTAGGGCGCAAGCTGAAAATGTATAAATACGGAAGGGAAATTTTCATAAAGGAATAAAAGAAAAGGGACTCAGAAGAGCAAAATTCCACAAACCAAGGGCAAACCAACTTGGCTTCCCCCGAGTTTCAAGCGAAAACAACAACCTTTTTTCACAAGGGGAAGTACTTTCGTATAATGTAAAAGAGTTTAAAATTCCCCCTACATTTAATAAAATGGGACACAAACTACAAACTGGACGTTTTTATTATTGAAAGTTCCATATTTTATAAAACATACTACTTTTGGGCATTTATAAACCGTATACAAAAAACCCCGGGTTTTCCTTCAGAAGAAATTCAGAGAATCTTAACACAATGTGAACAGACCCCGGGTCCCTTTTTCATGCCCGGGGGAAATAGTTAAAAACAAAGCGACTGTCACCGTTGGGGTTTTTTTCCCATGACTTTTTAATTTTCCTTAAAAACTTGCATCGACAAATCTATCCCGATCCACCCCAATGAAGAAGGTTTGTCCTTGGGTACATTTAACCTTTACAATTTTGTTCAAATCCAATTCTTCTTTCTTTTCTTTTTTTTCTTTTTTCTTTTTTAAAAACTTTTTGCACAACCTTCCCCAAAAAGACAAAGAAAATGGACGTGGATAAACAAGACCTCCCTGACAAGGGAAAAAAACCTATTTAACAGCAAAAAATTCATTTGCTTTCTTTACACTTCAGGCATCTC